>JANBXA010000007.1:30165000-30765000 GCA_030556225.1 Cricetiscus sungorus | reverse complement strand
GGGCGCTGCTGCTGGGGCTGTCAGTGTCAGGAGCGTAGCTGGGGACACTGGTAGCTCATCTTGAGGAGGATCTCAGTCTTTGGACTGTTTCTTTTTATCCAGATTCAGTTAGTTTCTTCCTGAGGCTCATGGCTGCATTTGCTATCAGGGCTCTCATCACAGCCCTGAGAGCTTCCAGTAACCAAGCCAACATCAATTACATAGCCGCATCTCTCAGAAGGGCCCCTCAGTAACCAGGGAAACCCTGATTTAGCTTCATGACCATGAATAGTAAATTAGAAGAGGACACAGCCTCAGGCTGGGGCAGTGAGACATGTCTGGCTCTGAGGGTAAAGGAAAACTTGATTGACAGTACACAGTTCTCCGAAGGTCTTGCTAGCCATTGCTTTCATCATGCGTTTTGGAAATAAGGTTGTTTGTTTGTTTATTTTTTAATGTTTTAATATACACAAGGCAGGAATGGTCTTGGCTTCTGCTGGCCTCATGAGAAATTTAACATTTCACTTCACTGGTTCTTTGTTACAATGACACATAATTTTTTTCCCCCTTCTGGGAATATAATTCTATTATACCTTATCATGGAGTGAATTTGCCTTCCTGTGAACAAATAGATTTCATGGGGAAAATGATGATTTGTCAGTTGATTCCAAACTCAAAAGTTTCCTTGCAGAGAAAATACTCAACAAAATAAAAGTCAATAAAGCAACCTAGCAACAATTCCAGGTAAATATTTCTCATTGTGCTGTCTCTGCAGATATGCTATCCTCTTGCTCATTGGATGGTACATTCTGACCCAGGGAAGACCCCATATCTGGCACGTCCCTGGCCCTGGGTAACGTTATGACACACCTTCCTCAGAAAAAGCCCACGTTCCAATTGGACAGTGTTAGGTGAACTGCTACCAGGAGATAAGTCAGGAAATACGTGCAGGCAAGGCATTCTGAGCAGGTGGAATATGATTGGGACAACACAGGAGCCTGGGAAAGATGTGACTGGGACTCCACAGGAGCCTGGGAAAGGCCCAGGGCTAACTCATGTGATCTGGGAAGGTTTTGCGGCCACAGGTAGAAAGAAGCACAGCAAGGTGCTGTGGGATGCAGCGGTGGCCTCCCTGAGCCTGGACTAGGCCCCCTTGTTCTTTTCTGCACTTGCCTGGCAGCATGCTCAGTGTGCTGCCCTCTGGCGTCCTTTCTTCCCTGTGGCCCCAGCACTGTGGCACTTACATCTTTTCCATGGCTCTCCAACCACTAGTATAGAGAACCAGAGGCACCCTTAGGAGGAAACAGCCATCAGCCTCTCTCGTAAATGCTCACTGAGGCATGGAAGGAACTTGAAGGGTGACTACCATCTACAACAACAGAAACTGGGATAAATCCTTAGCATTCCAAGGAGCCCCCACATCACTCTGTGTGGTCCAGCTCACACCTGTTGGCCTGGACTGCTCAGTTTTCTACCTTTAGTGCTGGCACCTGTGTGGGCAAGCCTTGGTCTCCAGAGGGCACCTGCCCTTCTTTTGTCATGCTCTGTAGAATGTAGTGGGAAGTCTCCCATTCAGGGGATTGGGAGAGTGCTGCAGACAAGAGGTGATGTCCCTACCCCTCACCCAAAGCAGGGACACTGCTGTAGCCAGGCCTCCTGGGTGGGTATTGTGTTTAGCAGGGCCTTTTCAACTGTACTATTTTATTTTATTTATTTTATGTGTGGGTGTTTTGCCTGCATGCATGTATATACACGGCATGCCTGCCTGGTACCAGAGGAGGACTGAAGAGGGTTCAGATCACCATGAATCTGGAGTTACAGGCGGTGGTCAGTCACTATGTGGGTGCTGGGAATCGAACCAGGGCCTTCTGGAAGAGTGTCAAGTGCTTTTAACCACTGAGCCATCTCTCTGTCCCCTTCAACATGGGTTTAATGTTTGCTGGAGTGTGTGTGTGTGTGTGTGTGTGTGTGTGTGTGTGTGCATGTGTGCGTGTGCGTGTGCGTGTGTGTGTGTGTGAGAAGGGAGAGAGAGGGAGGGAGAGAGAGGGAGGGAGAGAAAGACCACTATTGGTGTAGATTCTTGGCTCACTTTTAGATGGCATGAAGATGATTTTCAGGCTCTGTAACCAATACAACCTCCCATATTGTATCTATCTCCCTGATCCCTCAAAGTATCCTGAAAGGAGAGCAATGTACTGTGGGGACCAGCACAGAGATGGGAGAGGGCACCTCACCTCTTGGAGTAGAGACAACAGAAACTCACAGTCTGTGAGGGTCAGGCCAGACACAGACTGAGAGTGGCTTGAGCTAGGAGATGCCTACAAGGCCCAGAACTCAGCATTTCTCAAAAGAAGCTAGAAATAGAAAATTATGTGACATTCCCAAATTTCACCCTCAAGCACAGTGTGGTACTCCCAGCACTGAAGAGTAAAATAAACCATAAGTTTAAATAACTGTGCCCTTGTCCCAAGGGCAACCAGTCAGCCACTCTGCCCAACCTCTTTGTTTAACATGTTTGCATCATTTCACACAATCAGTGACCCAGAATCCAACGACCACTGGTTCTGCATCTCCAGGTTCAAGCACCCAAAGTTCATGAACGATCCAGCAATACCCAGGCTGAGACAGGAGGATTTCAAGCAAGGCCAGCATGCGCTACATGAAATCTTGGCTCCAAAAGCAAACGCAAGTTCCGGAAAATTCTAGAAAATGAAAGTTGATAATCTGCTTCAGACCAAGTACTTTGCAGAGTCCATGTAACTGAAGTATGTAGGCATTGTGTTTGTTCTGTGTCATAAGTAACCCGGAGATTACTTAAAATAGACAGGTACAATTCATATGCAAATACCCTGCCACTTTTGGGGAAGGACTTAGGCATTCTGTGATTGGGGCATGTCCTGGAGTCCCAGATTCCACGGGCATGGGGGAGCAACTGTAGCGTGTAGGTACTGTATGAGTGTTTCCAGTTTTCCCAGAAACACATTCACTTCTATGACCCTTGCTTTTCCATGGAGAACTCTGAAAGTTATGAAACTGAACTACATGATTAAGTTCAAGACTAGAAAAAAAATTAAATGCATAAGAATGTGCTTTGTTGCGCTATATTTACAGTCTAGGAAGAGAGGGATGCTACTTTGCAGGCATTTGTGTCTGTGAATCGAGGGCCAAGAGGGGCCTGAGCATGAGGGAACCCGTGTCTTGCATGTGCCCCTTGCAAAGCAAGTCCTGCCCTAGGAAGGCAGGTACCTGACCCAGCTTCCCCTGGCCTCCCAAGCCGTACGCCTTACAGCATAGCTCCTGGCTTTGGTGACAGTGGATGTGTGTTAGTGCTGTTTTACAATGAAGTCATGGAGACGAAGATGAGAAACTCCGCATTTCCTAGTTCATTTGACCATGAACCTGCCTCTAGAGCATCTCCCCGTTTTCCTTTTGTTTTTGTTTTTGCTCGAGTCTCCATCAAGAAAGATACCTGGTGAATCTTATTTCCCCATTAACCAGCACAATTCTCTTTAGACCTTTCTCTATTTCTTCTAGCACGGTGCATCCGTTCTCTGGCGACGGTGCTAATTGGTAAGATTTTGGCCAGAAGTGCAGCTACGTCCACATAATTAACAAAAGAGTCCCAGGAGAAGGTGGAGGTTGCAGCCTCCAGCACATCTCTACAGACAGAGCCTCCATGTGGAGCTCCTCAGGTCCTCTCCAGTGACACCCAGGCCTGAGAACAGCAGCGTGGCTTTTCTGCTTAGCTCGGGAGTGTGTGAGCATGCCTGACTAACTTAGTGATGGGTGCTGTTCTTGGTGGTGCTGCCACACACACACACACACACAAGAGGCCTGTGGGGATGGTCAGGACTGATGCCACATCCTTTGAGGATGAGCTTGAATTCCTGGGGAGTTGGGGAGGCTGGCTGGGTATCCCACTTGGCAGAGGCACTGCTGTCAGGAGTTCTGGCTGGCGTCTCCCAGGATCACATCGGATTCTTCCTTTCTCTCTCCACCCCTTATCAGGATGGCACATGTGTGCTGAAATGCTAACATCTCCAACCTGAAATAGACTCATTGTTTCACAGATAGACTGAGGGCTTAGCAAAGACCAAAAAGAAGGGGAAAGAAACAAAAACAGTAGGTTGATCCCCACCCCCTACAAGGTTCAGGATAATTTTGGGCTTAATTAACTGACTTAAAAAAACAAAAACCCTGTCTTTTAAAATATATCCTTAAATATTTTATGCACATGCGAATAATTATGACGCCATAGTGCTGTAGTTTGGATTGTGAATGTCTCTTAAAGGCCTCACGTGTGAAAGTGTCCAGCCTGTGGTTAGGCCCAGAGGGAGAGAGTCAAGTCATTGGAGGTGTGCCCTAGGAAAGGGATATTGGAACCCTGACCACATTCCTTTCCTCCTTCCCTTTTGCTTCCTGGCTGTGATGCATACAGCCGCCTTTGCTACATCTCTTCATGAAATACTGTTTTTATCACAATTCAGAACTACTTGGCCAATCAACCAGGAGTCAGAAAGCATCTATTCCCCCTTCTGAGTTCATGATCTATGATACTCTATCTCAGAAATAGAAAACTAACAAACCTAGATTCTCTCAGATTGTCCATTTTGAAGGAATGGATTTTTTAAATGCATATCCTCACTTGTATGCTCCAACATGCTAATAAGAAAACAAAGAATGCAGTAGCTTCCAGCCTTTGACAACAAACGAATATTTCTCCTAGACTGTCTTCCTGTGTTCTGGGGTGTGAACACAGAAGTAGGTAATAGTAATTGGTTCTTATTAGCAGGCTTCCTTGATGGCTTCATATGCCGTAGTCAAAGTAACATACTGATAAACACCCACTCAATTTTAAAGGGGTAAATTTGCACTTGTGATATTAGGAGGAGCCAGGCTGAGGCTAATGGTGCCCTTTATTATTATTCTGGCTCCTCTGAGCTGGATGAAAACACTCTAACTCCATTGCTGAGGTAATCCTGCCCCCCAGAGCTAAGGGGAGAGAGATGCTGAGTCAAGCACACACTGATCCTGGGCTGGGCCGGGCTGGGCTGGTGGGGTGGTCCTGCCCCAGGTACTGAGAGAGGTCAGTGTGTTGTTACCATGGTCATTTTACTGTGTAGCAGAGCGGGAGTTGTTTCCCTCCTGTCTGGCTGGCCTTTGGCCAGCAACTCCCCAGGCCCCACTCAACCACTACCTCTGGTGATCCTCAGTCTACCCCTAGTGTCAATGAAATCAATGCTTTTAGATTCTACACACGGGTGAGATCATGCAGTAGGGTAAAATGTGTGTTCTGAACAAAGTAGAAAGAATGAATATTACAGGCTCCACAAATACTTTGAATGAGGTCGTGTGTTATTAATGAGCTTCAGTCAAGCTTTCCACTGTGTGTGTGTGTGTGTGTGTGTGTGTGTGTGTGTGTGTGTGTGTGTGTGTGCATGTGTGTTTCTCAAAACATTATGTTGTATAGGATAAAGGCATGTAGTGTTATTTGTTAATTTAAAATACATAAGCATTGGACATAATAGCACATGCCTCTAATCTTAGCACTCAAGAGGCAGAGGCCCCTGTCTCATCAAATAACCAGTGTGTGTGTGTGTGTGTGTGTGTGTGTGTGTGTGTAACTGGCATGCCACTGGTACCAACACTGCTTTACTGTTTCCCTGTTGTCTTTCTCATACTGCTAAACTAAAGCTTTATTTTCTCATTCTCTCTCTCTCTATATATATATATATATATATATATGTAATATACATGTGCATATATATGTGTTTATGTATGTATGTACATGTATATATAGGTACAAAGTGTGTACATGTGGATGTACATGTCAGCCAGTGGCTGACATTGAGCTGTCACCCTCTATTGCTCATCACCTTATTTTTGTTCAGATGGTGTCACTCACAGAACCCAACTGTCACAAATTGAATTGGCTAGACTAACAGAATCTAGGGATCTGCCTATCTCTGTCCCCCAGCTCTGGGTTACAAGTATGTGCTGCTAAGCCTGCCTTTTTACACAAGCACTGTGAGTGCAAACTCAGGTCCTCTTGCTCTACAGCCTGAGTAACTGCAGGTTTTAAAAGAAGTTCCTCCTCACTTACCTCTTCTGATCTTGAGTGTTAGAGAACTCTGTGATGTCCCCACTCCATATGTGACCCCTAGGATGGACACTGACACACTCAAGCACAAATGTGTCAGCCAGCTCTCTATTGTTGAACAGATGCTTATGAAAATCAACTTATAAAAATAGAAGGCTTATTTGGGCTCACAGTTTTAGAGATGCCCAAACATGATTGCTTGTCCCTTTGGGACCATAATGAGGCAGTGATATTAAAAAATTAAGATCTAGAATTTGTTGGGGTTCAACCAACATGGTGGGGAGGTATCCTGTAGAAAAAGACAATAGTTTTCAGGGTTTTTACACAGAGAATCATAGCTTCTAAAAAGAAAGATACTTTGGCTTATTCCTTCCTCTTTGTATCCCTTTATTTCCTTCTTTTGTCTTACTGACCTAGGTAACATTTGAAGTACTATATTGAATAAGTGTGGAAACAGTAGAGCCCATGTCTCGATCCTGATTTTAGTGGGAATGCCTCAACCTTCCCCCACATGGTACAGTTTGTCTATAAGTGTGTCATGCATATAGCCCTTATAGTATTGAGATGTGCCCCATCTGTTTATAGTCACTTCAGAGGCCTCATCATGAACCATTATGCTGGGTTTCGTCAGGAGACTTCTGTGTCTATTGAGATTCTAATGTGCTTTCTATGCTTGAGTCCATTTGTGTGATGTAGTACATGTGCTGATTTGGGTAATTCCCTGAACCTCTGGGATAAGGCCACTCTAATCATGGTAAGTGATAATTTTGCTGTGCTCTTGAATTTTGTTTGCAAGTATTTTATTGAGGATTTTTGTATCTATGTTCGGCACTGAGAATAACCTGTAATTTTCTTCTTGTTCCTTTTTTTATTTTTATCTTATTATCTGGCTAATTCTATGATTATCTGACTAATTCTAGCTTTATAAAGAGGTGGGTAGTATTCTTTCCTTCTCTATTTTGTTGACTAGTTTAAGAATCATTGATATTAATTTTGCTTCAAAGGCCTGATAGAATTCAGCAGTGTCTGGGCCTAGATTTTGTTTTCGGTTGGGAGATTGTTTTAATTGCTACTTTAATGTGATTATTTGTTGTAGGTCTTGGTTCAATTTTGGTAGGTTATATGCATCTGGACATTCATTCATTCCTTTTAGATTATCCAAGATAGTGAGATATGAGTTAATCAGTCTAGTAGAGTAGTTAAGCAGATGAGGAAAAGGAAAACACCAAAGACTACAAAATCAACAAAATAACCGAAATGAATACATATCTCCCAGTATTAACTCTGATTATTAATGGTTACAGTTTCCTGCTCAAAAGACAAGGCTACCCGATTCAGTTATAAAATGGGATCCATTTATTGTTGCATATAAGAGATACCTCAACATCAAAGACAGATGTAACCTGAGGTTGAAAGGGTGGGAAAAGGTATTCTAAACAAATGTTTTTAGGAAACGACAAGTGTGACACTGTTCCCACATCTGACAAAAGGGACTTTAAACCAAAACTAGTCGGAAGAGAGGAAAGTCATCTCACACTGAGTGGAAGAACAGTCCATCAAGAAGACATTACAGCTTTAAACACCTGTGCAACAGACATGAACACACTTAGTTTCATAGGGGAAATTCTACTAGTGGTAAAGACACATTAACCACACCACAGTATCAGTGGGTCTTGGAAGACTAGCTGAGGACATGTGGGTGCCTGACAAACTTGTCCTCTCCTTTCAATGCATAGCTGGAATCCTGTGATGCACCACCTAACCCATGTGGTGCACACCCTGAAACCCTTCTAATCTAGTAAGGCTTCCAAGTCCTGGAAAAGTACAGATGGCACAGAGTAGTGGCTCATAGAATTCATGTTGACCAAGGAAGCACTGTGTGCGGTCATGGCTGCCATGGGTGGTCACATGACCCTAAAAAGGCCCCCCCCTGGGTTACCACTAATCAACCCACAGTAAGAAACTACAAGAAATATGCCACAAAGTTGCTTTTCTCTCCTTTCCTTGTGACTACCAGTACCAGTCAAGTCCCACTGTCAGATTTGTATTACACCATAACCTTGGGCAAGGAGGTGGGTGTGGTTGGGTCAGACCACAGGACTTGTGAGCCTAGCTGTAATTGGCTCCGTTACCATTTGTTTTATTTAGTGAGTTCTACTATGTAAGTCAGGCTGTCTTTGAACTCATCACCCTTCTAGCTCTGCCTGCCCAGTTCAGGGTTCGCAAGTACACACCACCACAGCTGGCTAGAAAGTTTACCTTGTAATTTTTTTTAATTATTATTTTATGTGTATGGGTGTTTTGCCAGCATGTGTACCATATGTGTGCCTGGTACCCACAGAGGCCAGAAGAGGAAGTTACATGCTATTGTTAGCTACAGTATGGGTGTTGGCAATCAAATCCCCAGTAGAATAGGAGAATATCCAGTAGTTGGAAACTCTGAGCCATCTCTCCAGCTCCCAAAGTCCATCTTCTTAAAAACAGTTCCTCTTATCTGTGGGCTCTACCATGCTGATTCAATCAACTCTGCATTTACATTGCAGTGGGCATTATAAGTCACCTAGAGATGACCTACAGCACACAGGAGGAGGTCCACAGTTGTGTACAGATATGATAGTTTAGAGGGTCCTCGAAGGGTGGGGTGGGGGTGTTCAATTCAATGTCCAGTTGATAGTGAGAGATGACTGTAGTTTATTCTCAACCATCTCATGCACGTGGAAGAAATTATTACATAATCTCAGCTTCATCTCTATGCTTGTCATTGACACCAGCACAGCTCATGTAAATAACAAAACAGTTTCTGTGGTGCAGGATATTCCCAGGGAAAGGAAGGCTGGTTGGTTTAGCTGAAAAACATTTTTTTCTCTCACTCCAAAGAATCTTCTAGTTGCCCCAGGGAAGAGGCATTCTAATAAATCTTTTCCATCAGTTATTTCACTGAGTTTGTGATTAATTCTAAGAAGAATTCGGGAAACCTCATGATTATTTCCCTGACCCTGACATCTGGGTGTGCAAGCAGATTTATTTCAAGAGTGCCCCTTGCCGTTGGGGTCACTCTCAAAGACACAGCAGAGCTTTGCAAATGAAACCACAGTAATTCTTTGTGAATCTCTTTGGAGCATTTAAAAGCTAACCTGCCCCCTTATTTATGGTCCATCAGCCTGTCTGGGGGTAGAAAGGGCTTACACAACAAAAAAGAGGGATGTTACACTCTTGCCATTCTCTGATAGAAGCACAAATGAGCAAGATATGTGACCTCCGGATGCTGCCAAAAGGACATTGTTGCGGGAAGGCTGAACCTAGAAACCAAGTTATTAGCCCAGCGGAGGCAAGACAAGAGAGGGGAGACAGAGGCCAATGAGAGTGAACTGTTGATTCACAGAGGGCATGCCAAAGTCACAACTTGAAAGATTTTAACTTTAATCAGTTGGAAGCATATCCACCCTGTGTTTTCCATTCAGTATTCAATAGATTGTATAAAGCAGCCAAGTAGTGACTTGCTGTTCAGTCAGAATGCTAATGTGAGCATTCTGGGCATGCTTGAGGTAGGTGAGGCTGAGCTGTGCTAGCCGGCAGGTTCAGTGCAGAAATCCATTTGTGGCTTTACTGTGTTTTTAACTACGATGGTTTGTTGGTATATAACTGTCACCTGTTGAGGATCACTCAGTGCTCAGAGCATTATTTGCCACTTAACTTATGAGTCCCAGATTTCTGGGACCCTGATAAAGGTCAGAAAGAACCAGTTTCATTTGTTAGTGGTGTTGTCTTTGTTATTTTAATTATAGAATAGGTCTGTGGAAACCAGATGTTAGTTTTCAATTGTGGCAGAAAACACACAACATAAAACTTCCTACCTTAACCATGTGTACAATATCGTGAAGCCCATTTTCTGGCACACCACCATCACCACTACCTGTCTACAAATTCCCACCTTGGAAGACTGCTCCCTCCTCTTTCCTTGTCCCATGAATATGGCTGCTCCAGATGCCCCAACTGCTCAGGATCCCACAGTGGTCACCCTTCTGCAACTGTGGCTCCTTTTATCCAGTGTATACACCAAGTGGACTTACTGGGTTATGGTAATTCAAATGTAATAAGAAATGCTGCACTGATTGCCTAGAGGCCACACCATTTTGCCTTCTTGCCAGCAATATACAAGGGAATATATAAGCAAATGATAATTTGTATACATTCTTGTATGCTATTTGAGGAACACTTCTTTATTGATTTAATAAAACTAGTATCATTCTACCAAAAGCAGACACGGACAATGTAGAAAAAGAGACCTGGAGATCACTTAGTAATATATGTACAAAAGTCCTTGAAAATAGCAAAAGGAAATGCATATTCATGTTTATAAAGCATGCACATCATTACAAAGCCAATTAATTCAATCCAAGGACCAAGAAGGAAAGCCACATGGTTATATCAGCTGAAGCACGAAGGACAGTTGGCAAAATTGAACATCCTCTTGCGATTTGAAAAGTAACTTATCAAATTTAAAAAATACTGTATGAAAAAAATCTATTTTCCATCAAACAGGGAGTCAGAACTCCCTGATCTAATCTTTAGAATTGAAAAACAGTCATGACTATTTTTAATAATTTCATTTTGTGAAGTGACAACTGTGCCTAATCTGTGTTTTAGGGTACTATGTTCTAACTATACTAGCATTTTTCTTATCAAATAATGTCTAAAGTAATTGAAGAAATTGAGCTCATATTTTTAAGAAAAATATAACAAAAAATGACTTAGAAAAGTAGGCATAGGTAACGACCTCAAGCTAGAAAAGTGACAAAATTAACACAATTGATGGTGAGAGATTGAATACTTTTCTTCTAAAATCAAGAACAATGCAAGCATGCTTATT
The DNA here is from genome assembly GCA_030556225.1 of Cricetiscus sungorus. Classification (NCBI taxonomy): domain Eukaryota; kingdom Metazoa; phylum Chordata; class Mammalia; order Rodentia; family Cricetidae; genus Cricetiscus; species Cricetiscus sungorus. Next base: position 30,754,051 of record JANBXA010000007.1, on the reverse strand, counting down.
CTCACAGGTCGTATTCAACATGGACACAGTGATGGAAGTCCAAGTCTATGTAGTCAGACTAGAAAATAAAATAAAAGGCATACCGATTGCAAAGGAAAACAAAATCAACTCGATTTAGATGGCATTGGTATCTACATATGAAATCATAATGGAAATTCTTAAAGGACAGCAAACAATACAAACAGATAACACCAACAAAGAACTAATAGATGGGTTTGCAAAGGTTACAGGACACATTGAAATACACAATTTGATGTGATTCTCTGCCTTAGAAATGAGAAAGAAGGCACTGAAGTGTAAAATGAAGTATCATTAGTCACTCAAAATACGTGTAAATCTAACAAAGCACATATCAGACTCATTCTCTGAAAAGTCTGTAACAGTCGTGAAATAAATCAAAGAAAATGGTGAGATGTGCTCTATTCTTGAACTTAAACATAACATAAAAATCAGTGTCCATTCTTCCAAAATTGATGTGTAGGTTCATTTTACTCCTATCAAAATCCTAGCAAGAATTTTTATAGACACTGACAATCATATTCTAAAGCATATATGAGAAGAAGAAAAAAGGAAGGAGGAGGAGAGAAATTTTGAAAAGAGAAAAATGGGAAGAATCCTCCTCTGTTCCTTTTCTGGATTATTGCTGCAGTAATCAAGACTATGTGTGGTGCAGTCAGACAGACAGACAGACAGACAGACAGACAGACAGACAGACAGACCAGTGAAGCCAGAAACAGATTCAATGGATATGAAGCGATGCAGAGGAGACGGCAAGCCACAGATATTAGATCAGGTAGACATCTCTAGGCAAAAATAATCAGCTTCAACCAAAGTCTTGTGTTTTACACAAAAAATTAACTAAACTCATTGAATCAAAAAGCAATGATAAAAATATAAGGCCATTAGAGAAAATAAGTAGAGCACATCATTAGGACCTATGGCTAAAAAAAAAGAAAGAAAGAAAGCAGCTTTAACAATAATGACTAGACTATAAGAATAAAATCATCAAAACTGAAAACTTTTGCTCTACAAGTAATTGTTCTAAGATGATGAAAAGGATAACTTTATGAGACACTGTAGTACTTGCAAGCCACATAAATAACAGAGCCATGCACTGTGTGTACTGGCTCTTGGATTCTGAAGTTATGATGGTTTTGTTATGCTGCATTTAGTATCCTATGTTTCTGTTTCTAATTCTCCTTAGTCTGTTCCAAAGGACTGGACATCTGTCAGTGTGAGCCTGCCCTGGTAGCTTTGGCGAGCTCTGTCTCGTGCTTCATTGTGACTTGCTTGGTCACAGACATGGTCTGTTTGTTCCTTTCTTGTTGCCTTAGAATTTCCTTTATCCCTTGTCTGCCTGCATTCTCATTCTTATTCTCCTTCTCCTTCTCCTTCTCCTTCTCCTTCTCCTTCTCCTTCTCCTTCTCCTTCTCCTTCTCCTTCTCCTTCTCCTTCTCCTTCTCCTTCTCCTTCTCCTTCTCCTTCTCCTTCTCCTCCCTCTTCCTCTTCCTCTTCCTCTTCTTCTTTTTCTTGAGTTAGTCTCTCATTTTGGTGAACTTCTCCCTTCATTACTTTTCTTATCAAAATTATAAAGCTAGGGTATAATAGTTAAGGATACCAGCACTGTTCTGGTGGCATATAAATTGGTAACAAAACAAAACAAACAAACAAACAAAAAACAGTGGAAATTTCCCTGCATCATCTACTACAAAGGTCCCTAGAGCCCAGTAGCTCCATTCGGGAGGTATATTATACTCAGATGAAATGCTGCACGTGTATCCTGTGAAACAAATGCAGAATGGCCTAGCAGCTTTACACTTAACTACAGTCTTAGTTAGGTTTCTGTTGCTGCGAAGAGACACTGTGACCACAGCAACTCTTATAAAGAAAACATTTAATTGAGGGAGCTCAGTTACAGTTTCAGAGGTTCTGTTGATTATCATTATGGTGAGGAGCATGGCAGCATGCAGGCATATATGATGTTGGAGTAGCTGAGAGTTCTACATTTTGCAGGCAACAGGAAGATGAGTGATGGTTGCACCTAGGGAAGTTTGAGCAAAGGAGGCATCAAAGCCCACCCCCACATTGATACACTTCCTCCAGCAAGGCCACGCCTCCTAATAGTGCCACTCCCTTTGGGAGCCATTTCTTTGAAACCACCTCAACTACTAAGCACTGGCAACAACTGAAATATCCATCAGTAGATTAGGCCTAAAAATAGAGTGTATTCATGCTATATAATATGCCAATAAGCATCATCCACCTGTGTCTAAATATAGTCACATTCTAGGAGTGCATAAAGTTAGCAAAACATGTCAAATGAACCAAAGTACCAATGGTAAAAATTAAAAATATACAGAAGGAAGCATGTGAGTAGTGATCACCAAAACAGGGAGGGAGGTGGCGAGCTTGCTGGGCAGTGAAGAGGAGTCCTGTGTGTGTTTGTCTCGAACACTGGTATGTGTGTGTGTGCTTGCGTGCGCATGCACGTGCAGGTGTGTGTGCACGTGTGTGTGTGTGTGTGTGTGTGTGTGTGTGTGTGTGTGTGTGCGTGCGTGCTCTTTCACAAGATGAATGGTGAAGTAAATGTGCAAGGTCAAAGACAGTTGCATCTCCTAAGATGTGATGCTCTGTTATGACACACCCCACAGACAGTAGTGTGTGCCTCTAGCATCACCTAGGGAGAATTGTTGAAGAAATAGGTGAGCTTGGATGCTTGCACCCTTATTGGTAGAGGTTTCACTTGGGTAATGCCAAAACTATTAGTCTTTTCATATTAATGTCATGTATGCACATGCCAACAGGCAGGTCAGTTATATATAGCTATACTCCATGAATCTCCTGCAGAGGCCTGGGCTGGGACCCTTTATTTCCCCAGAACTTAATCTTGTCCCTTTCTGACAGTCATTAGTTCTGGAAGGACAGTGCAGAATCACAAAGCCTAGGGAGGTTGAGGCTCAGATCTCCCACTCTATCCCTTCTGTCCACATTGGCTGGGGAGAGCCAGCCACAAAGCCCCCCAATTCCCTATCCTGAGGGTGCACTGGGATGCATCTGAAGCTGTTTCCTGTGGATCGATGTGGAGACACTGGGGACATGAGCTCTCACACTGGGAAAGCAAAAGCTAAAAGGAAGGAAGGAGCACTTTGAATAGACACTTACAAGCCAAGGAAGGTGATGAGAGGATCATAGGAACTCAAAGAAAGAGCTTTGGTGTGGACATCATCCTGGGACACAGCTCAAGGGCGCAGTTTAACATCTGGGGACCTGAGCTCCATACCTGCAGGGTACATGCCTTGTAGGAAGAGCCGGCCTCCGATGAATCCCTGCACACTCCATAGCTCTGTGGATGTGGCGGATGTGTCTCCACTCCTACACCCAGTGATAAGTGAATAAGTGATAAGGAATGACAAGCACGATGCATGGAGTCTGTGGCGCCACCCTTTGCAGCACACCATGCAATGAAAGAGTCATTTGTTACACTTACAATGGGCCAATATTTGTTGAAATTAACATGGGCACTTTGAGTCACCTGGTGTGAAACACGGGCACTTTGAGTCACCTGGTGTGAAACATTTGTCGGGATTTATTGGAAGTAGGCACCTGCTAGCCTAAGGAAAATAATCGACTTCATGTTACGTGTTACATCAGTTTTGAATAGAATCCCACAGATTTAAGTGAATGGTTTCTGTTTAGGCATCTTCTACACAGGTTTTTTTTTTTTTCTTCTTCTTCTCCTTTTTTTAAATCCCATTTCTGATCAGGCATTGGTAAGTCTGTTCTTTTTCCCGTGGCTGAGAACATCATACATTTTTCCTGCTTTGCCACTGTTTTTCAAAGTTCTGAGTGTGCATTTGTTTCCTTCCTTGGCCCTTAATTTTCTGAGCTGTTTTAACTTATGGAGAATCACCTGACAGTGACTGTGAATCTGAACCACACGCAGTATGACAGTAAGCTGTAACTCCAGTGAAACAAAACGAGAGTTGGGTAAGGTGGGGATGGAAAACCCAATGAAGCCTTGAAGATTAAGATGGGCTGCATATTAATGGATGGAAATGAGTTTCAGGGGTCACAGAGTGATGGAGTATGACAAGAAACTTCTGACTATGAGAGAATTGGGCAAAGCACATCTCCACAGACCAATAATTGGATGAGTGATTTTCAGAGTACATTTATTTCTGTGATTCACCTGCTGTCTCATGGTACTTAAAATATTCCTTCCAAAAACTTTTAAGTGTTCATGCGCATGTGTGTGTGTGTGTATGTGTGTGTGCGCACACACACGTGCTTTCAGAGGACAGGCTTGGGTATTCGTCCTCATTTTTCACTTTGCTTAAGAGGTTGTTTCTAGTGGAGGAGTTTTGGTCGGGATGTATTGCATGAGAGAAAAATCTGCTAATTTCAAGAATCTATTTTCTTTGTCGCTGTGCACACCAAACTGGCTTTTGTGTGAGCTTCAGAGACTTTCCTGCCTCTGCCTCCCATTTTGCTTTAGAAGCACTAAGCTACCTTGCCCAGCTTCCCATGGGCTCTGGGGATCTAAGCTCAGATGCTGGTGTGCATTGTGGCAAACCCTTTACCCCCCCACCCCGAGCCAGCTCTCCAGCTCCACTTTCTTTTGCTAATCGTTGCTTTTAAAAGAGATGTTGAATTAACCCATGGTGGCATTTGTGGTGGCATTCATAGCCTTGGTCAATGGAAATTGTTTTAGCTGTGATGGTATATTTCCAGCAGAGTTGTTTCATATGTCCTTGCTATGTCATACCTCAGACACCAAACGCCATGCTAATGTGAGGCTTGTCTGTGTCCCCGTTTAGATCAAGTTCGACAGCGTGGAGGTGTGCGTCTGCTGTGAGCTGCAGCACCACTCATCCGGATGCAGCAACCTGGGGGAGACACTGAAGCTGAACCCACTGCAGGAAAATTGCAACGCTGTGAGGCTGACCTTGAAGGTGAGGCCGGGCACTGCCTGTGCATGCGTCTTTTCTCTCTCCTGGAGACATTAAGGAAGATTTATTAGTTTATAGATTCCTTTCAGCTCATGATTCATCCAGGTGGTTGGATGCGGAGGGACCATCCTTCCGGAAAGAGGACTTTAAAGGGTTGTAGATTGTCCTTTGGAGGCTCCAACTTCTCAGCCCCCATTTCCATCTTCACTGTGTGATTTTCCTGCCTCTGACAGATACAAAGCAGGATAAGGATGGCTGAAAGAGTTCTTCACAGAGGAGGTCACCATGATTTCTCCTGCTGTCCTCACAGTCTCTGCTTTACTCCATCAAGGGGCACTGTGGTTATTCATTTTACCTTTAAAAAGGTATTTAGGGCAGGTATGATGGCTAAGTGGGTAAAGACCCTTGCCACCAAGCTAATGACCTGAGTTAGACCCCAGGGCCCACATGGAGGAAGCTGAGAACTGAGTCCAGAAAATTGTCCTCTCTCCTCGGTAGCATGCTCATGCACACCCACATATAGACATAAATAAAGCAAACAGATAACATGTAATTAAAAGACATTTGAAGAAAGAAATCTTAGTCTCCCATGATAATCTGTTCTCATATAAAGATTTGATCTTTTATAAAGACGGCATAGGATCCAGGCATAGTGAAGCTCTTTTAATCCCAGCACTTGGGAGGCAGAGGCAGGTGGATCTCTGCAAGTTCAAGGCCAGCCTGGTCTACATAGAGAGTTCCAGGCCAGCCAGGTCCACACGGTGAGACTGACTCAAAGAAAAGGTGGGGAGGGCACATGGAAATGCTATCTATGTTATTCTTCCCCCTTCTTACAAGGGTTGTTTTTACTGAAACCCAAACTGGCTGCTTAGAAATGCACATGGACAGTCAACCCAGTTCTTTTCTTGTCCCCAGACAAAAGTAGCTGAAGTCTTTTGAAAGCCGTACTGCCATCACAGGGCCTCTTGGTTGGTGGTGCCACTGTTTACCATGGAGAGCTCTGGCCTGTGGCAGGAAACAGGGTTTATAAGGACCACAGGCTCCAAAGACAGCTGCTTCTGACCTGGGGAGAGGAAGGAAGGTGGGCTCCTGGGGTAGTTTCCCCAGTGCCTTGTGTACCTACATTATATACCTTCACAGTCCATACCATCTCACAGGCTGGGGTCTGCCCAAGAGCAGTGCCCAATGCCTGTATGGCTGTTTATAGCCCACTGCAGCAGAGTGTGTGTGTGTGGTGGGAGGGACCTCTGCTTACTCTAAGATCTCCGGCTGATATCACCTAGGTTACCGCTGAGCCCAGGCATGCTTTCTTTCCACATTTAAAGAACAGAATCAGACCACAGGCAATCACAGAGACAGTATGATCACCATCTCCTGGAAAATCCAGCAAGTCTCCAGGGAATCTTAGGCTCTGAGGACCATTTGTGTGTGTCAGTGAACTTTATGACACCATAAACAAATCTAAGTAATCTACTTGGAAGAGAAAATGTTTAGTTTCTTGTTTAGTTTTGGAGTTTCGAGTGTGTGACCAAATAATGCCTTTTTTTCTGGGCCATGGTGAGCCCGCACATCATGGCAGGAGGTTGTGGTGGGCCAGAACCACTTAGCTCACCACAGGCAAGGGGGTGGAAGCAAAAGAGGAAAAGTCTGGGCTCCCACAGTCCCCTAGGAGGACATCCACCAGTGACATGAGGACTCCTAAAGTCTTGTCTCCTAAACCCCCAAGTTATTTTTTAATATTTGTTTATTTTTGTTTTATATGTACAAATATAAAATTGCCTGCATGTGCCTGGTGACCACAGAAGTCAGAACAGGATGGAACAGGAAGTACAGATGGTTATTGATTGCTGTGGGTGCTGGGAATTGAACTCTGTGTCTCTAAAGAGTAACATGTGCCACTGCTAAGCTGTCTCTCTAGCCCGAAGGATCCAGCTTTAAAGAGTGGACTTTTGGTAAAACATTTTGCCAAACCATCCTGCCATTCCTTTAAGTTAATGGGTTGGATATATAGAGTATTTGGCCTGTTGCCCCAAAGCCCTGGACTTCTCTTTGGAATCTTTATTCAATGGGATTCGGGGCCCTCTTACATGAGCCCCCTCTAAGGAGGTGTGAATTGAAGTCTGGGACGGATGCTTTCCTGAAGGTGCAGGCTCATGCCTGGGGTGGCCTGGACTGTGTAGTTTCATCCCTGTGCACTGTCCTGGTACCCGGATGAGAAAAGCAATGGGGAATTTGTTTACAGATTAGCTGAATGGAATGAAGTTGAAGCATTCGGGCCAGAGCTGGCTAGCCTCGCTGACTGTTTGAACCTTGTCAATGGCTCTTCCCCCACGTAGTTGTGGATACCCTGGACACTGAAAAGAGGTTAAGGCAAAAGAAAGGATCTCCCAAGCTTCTTATTGATCCTTTTTGCAAAGTGCTCTCAAGGCAGGAGCTACTGGAGCTGATGGGAGGAGGCTCAAAGGAGACAGAGTTGATGGCCAAGGCAGAAGGGGGCTGATCTAGCTGTAGCAGCGCCTAGAACTAGGAGAAGGGGAACTTTGACCCTGTCCACATATGGAGGTCTCTATAGGCAGTTGTGGTGCTGGCAATAACTCACTTTGACTGAGAATAGCAAGGTGGAGACTATTGGATGTGAGTGTCTGTCTGTGGCTTATGCTGTCTTCCAGTTTTGTTATTTTCCCAAACTCGCCTCCATTATCCTAGGTCCTTAGCATTTCTATGTACATTTGAGAATAAGCTTGTCAGTTTCTGTGGCAGTCCTGCTGGGATTTTGATTAAGATCGTGTGGAAACCACATATTGCTTTGAACATGTCTATTTAGTTCTTTTTTTTATTTCAACAGTGTTTATTATCTTCATCAGCATGTAATTTTCAGTTTATGGATCTTCACATATTTTGAGTTATTTGTTACTTTTCCCAATTTATTGGTGCTATTTTCTTAATACTTTAGAATCATCTCATATTGTTATATCTGAATTTGAAGCTTGTTACTAATCGTGTATGCTGTGATCTTGCTAAAGTCAGTTGCTAGCAGTAGGAACTCTTTGGGAGCTGATCCTATGGTGATGCAGAGGCTGTTTTACATCTCCTGTTTTAGCCAGGGTTCTCTAGAGAATAAACCAGCAGGGCAATTAGAGATATAAATACAGTCAGGCGATTTGACTAGGGGTGCTCACAATGGGCTGTCCACAAGTCAGAGACCCTAGGATTCTGGCAATGATGTTCAGTCCAATGTTAAAAGCTTCTGAATAGAGGAAATAGATTATTACCCTCAGCCTAAGGCCAGAGGCTTGGAATTCTCTGATGCCCAAGGCAGGAGAAGACTGAGAAAGGGGGACCTCACCTTCACGTTTTATTGTGTCTCAGACTGTGGCCCATTGGATGGTGCCTAATCACACTGAGAATAGACATTCACACTTACTCCACTGACTTGTAGGCAGCTCCCCTTCTTAGATGTGCCTGGAAACAGTGCTTTGCTGGTTCTCGAGTCATCCTGCATCCAGTCCATCAATGCCTGAAATAAGCTTGCAACACTCCAATCTGGATGGCTCATTCCTTTTTTTTTTTTTTTTTTTTTTTCTATAACTGGGAATTCCAGGATACCACCAAATAGAGGTATGAAAGGCACATGTGCTTACCCTGTCCTTGACTTTAAAGCTTGGGAATACTGTTTGCTCTAAATTGCATGGTGGTTCCCTTCGCGAAATAGTAAAATCCTCTCCCATCCACAAGAGGGTGTTGTGTTTTGTGAATCTCTTACAGCATCTGTGTAGGTTATCTACATATGGAAATCAGGCTCTCAAAAAAAGTATCAAATATTGATGTATTCCAGCAGGCAGTGGATAGAGCTGAAGCCCTGGAATCCAACCCCATCCTACAGTTTGCTTGTTTGTTTTTCACCTTCTAAAGTTTGAGCGATGGTGTTGGATTCTGTCTATGTGAGCATCCTTGGGTGGTCCCTGGGTCCTTGACTACTGAAGGGAAGCTTCAATTGCAGTTTAAGCACACTCAGAGACACAGCTATTGCAGACAGCCCTTAGGTCATTCTTTAGTGAATGGGCTCTCGCAGTTTAACAGGACAGCTGTGTCAGTCACGTCTTTGCAAACATGCTTTGTAAACCTTTGCTTTCTTGAGATAAGAGGAAAGGGATTCAACCAAAACAGGCAGGAGGACAAGCAGAATTCAGGAAAATTTTAGCACATCTTAATCCTCCAGCTCTACTTAATCCTGTGGCTCTCAGGCAGAAAGCAGAAAGCCTTCCTGGTGCAGGGCAGCAGCAGAACAGATTACTAAACGTTTAGTGTATGTTCTCTCCCTCTTTCATCTTACACTCTCACCGTCTGCAGTCTGATAGTGTGGTGATGGAAATCGATGTCTTGGTGGTGAGCCGACCCGACACCCCCAAACTCTCCTCGGTCACGTCCCCTTGGGAATATTGATGGTCCTAGGTATTAAAGCATTTTTCATTTCTGTGACTTCTTTTTTTCTGTTTTCAAGACACAGTCTCACCATGTAGCCTAGGCTGGCCTTTAGCTTTCAGTGATCCTCCTGTCTCAGCCTTTTGACTGCTAGAAAGTACGTGTATGAGCCACTACTCCTGGCAGGCAACTGTTCCCTGTTCCTAGTATTTGCACTAGACTGGTCCTTCTTGCTTCCATCTGCCTGGTGGCTTATTTATGTGGTGTTACTTATTGTCCATCTTTTCCACTAGAACTGGTGTTTGGCTGCATTTGCTCCAGGCAGGTCCTCGTATTTCTCCTTGGAGGTTCCGTCTTTCTCTTAGAATTTGGTTGGTTGTGACCTGAAATGTGAATGGGATTAACTTCAGTTAGGATTTCGAAGTACCCAGTGTAAAAGAGGTGCTTTCGCCAGTTTTATCTAGACTATGAAGCATATGGAATCTGGTTCCAGAAGGCTCTTTCTCTGCCAATTTAAAATCCTCCAGAACTGCTCCTCCAGCCAGTCCATCTTAGGACATGACATTCTCTTTTGTCATTGAACATTTACATAGGGAAATCCTAAAGTCCCCCTAAAACCTTTTCAGCCTTTTTGGTGTTTTATAAATGGTACTTAAAACTCTTTAAGCTGGGGCTGGAGAGATGGCTGAGTGGTTAAAAGTACTTCAGAGGACCTGGATTCAGTTCCCAGCATTAACATGGTGGCTCACAACCTGCTTTAACTCCCACTTCCTGGGGACCCCTGCCTCTTCTGACCTCTGCTGGCTCCTGAAGGCACATGGTACATCACATATTGTCAGGTGTGTGCATATGCACATAAACTAGAATTAATTAAAAAAACAAATTGTAATTAATTCATTAAACATTTCTAGATTTTCCCACACATTGCAAGGCTATATTTTTCAGCTCCCCGTGGTTGCTAAGGGCATGTGAGCAAATTTGTATGTATCATTTCTAAAACTCAGACTGTGGGCTGTCTTCAGAACTCCTTCCCTGTGCCATGGAAAGTGAAATTTTTCAATGCCTTTCCCCATCAGTGGATCACTGCAGGAAACAGTCTTCTGCAACTTACTCAGACTGGATATATAATATGAATGGAGAAAGTTTTGTTGGAGCCATGTGTTACTGCAGCATGACCAAGCCCACCTTGCTTCCATCTGTCTTGCCAATTACCTGTATGTTCCTACTCATTGCCCATCTGTTCCCCCAGAGCTGGCATGACAGTTTTTGGTTGTAACTTCAATGGCATTTTTCAATTTTTCAATAGCAATTATTAGGTCTATTAGTTTCACTGAGGTATGTCTTGATACCACGTGGCCATTGGGTGTTTGTGTTTGCATTTTGCTCTGTTTCAGACAAGTTTTCTATTTTGAGGGTTTATTTTTATTATTACTTTAAAATATGCTTCAGTGTGTGGATATGTGCATATAAGTCCAGGTGCCCATGGAATCAAAAAGGAAGGCATCGGATCCTCTGCAGCTAGAGTTGCAGGCAGGTGGCAGCCACCCGATGTGGGTGTTGGGAACCCGACTTGGGTCCTCTGCAAGAATAGGCACTGAACCATCTCTCCCACCCCACACACATTTCCTTGAAGTTACGTATTTAATTACCTGCTCCACCCCAGAGCAAGGTATTTACAACAGTGGCACATTTTGTGGACCACTTTTATCTCTATTTCATAACTGCCGTTTTCCTCTCATTTTAAAGCTGCGTTTCCACTCCAGCTTACTCTGTCTTTCTGAAGTCTCTCCCTGCTGTCCCTGCAGCACTGCCTTCTTTCCACTCTCAGCGTGATGCTGAACTCTGGCAGCCCCCTGGTCAGTCTCCATCATTTTAGTTCTGGAGCCTGGGACCTGGGCTTTAGCACTTGGACTACAGCTGCCTTCTTCTCCCTTTACCTGGCTCTGCACAGGTCTTTCTTAGATCTTTCTTCTGAGCAGCATGGACACATCAAAGCACTAAAGCATATTCCGGACCCCTCGATGCTAACAGAAGCTTGTGCTCCTCAAATAGGCTTTACTTAAGACATTTTACTTTCTTTTCACAATTGCAGATACTTCTTCCTCCGAGAGACACATAAATCTAATCACGTTGTTGAGTTTTCTCATAATTACTGGCACAGTTATTTTTAACCTAATGTTGCTGTTAAAAACTTAAGACATGCTTTGATGGATGGCTTCCTCGTAGGAAGGGAGGACTCCTCAGGGGCCCTGAGTTGCTAGTATTAAAGCTCTTGGGTCCAGGACAAATCTGGGTTGTGGGGAATGGGGTTACCCTGGTCAGGACTGACATGCACAGATGGTTAGGTGAGCCCTGCTTAATCTTTGAAGAATGTTTCTGATACCTGGTGAAGTAGGAGGCTGCAGAAATGCTTCCTTGGTTGGTTTCCTCCATTTCTCTGTTTAGGTTGGCAATTACAGTAAGTTCTTTGATCTTTTATATAGTCCCATTTGAGGTCTTACTTATCTGATTAGTAACACTTCATGTCAAAGTATCCATTTAAACAGTATAGAGTCAGTGCAACTGAAAAATCAAGTTTGAACATCCCTCTGTTGAGGGTGGGGAAAAATAAACCTGTGTTCCTTGCTGCCACACATCCCTCAACAGGTGACTTCTGGCACTAGGTCTATGACAAATGTTTTCCCATACACCACATATACTGTCCTGCAACTCAGTTTGATTCTGACCCTGTCTACCTGGGCTCTGTCACCAAGACTGCCTGCAGAAGATGCTAGTCACTTGCTGAGTTGCCACCCTGCCCATCATTTGTGTGGCCTCCAGCTCAGTGACAACAGAAGGATCTCTTAGGCTGATAGCTGTGGCTCACACCAAGGGGCGTGGTGTGGAAAGTACTAGGACTGTTTCTGACGTTAGTAAAAATACCTTTCAGTAAGAAGTACTTCGTTCAGGAAAATTTTTGGAGCACCTCTCTGTGCCCAAGTCAGGCACTGGATATCCAGCCACTGAGATATAGACAGTGGTCTCTGGATGTTGTGGGGAAGATGAGTTCAATGGAGCCTTGCTGTGTGGTGTGATACATTTACTGTAACAAAGTAAAAGTGTTGGATTGGGAATATTTTCAGTCTCTCCCTCTGTTTCCAGAGGAATAGCCATTATTTTCCTAGGTGGGAAAAAATGTAGATGTGGGGGTATGGAGATGACTCAACAGGTAAAGACACTTGCTACCAAGCCTGATGACCTGTGTTCAACCCCGGGGCTCCACAAGGCAGAAGAGGAGAAGGGACTCCTACAAGGTGTCTCCTTACTTCCAACGCATGTGCACCTCCTCCGCTAGAGGAGTCATAAATGGGTGATGGAAGGGGTAGCTCTAAGAATTGACAACAGCTGAGAAAGTGGGAAGACCTGAGGCACATCTGAGGTTCTGTTGCCAAATAATCTCCAACCAGAACAGCTGCATGTGTGGTGTCTATGTAGGCACAGTTGTTTACCACACACACCACCCTACCTCTTATCACATCTGGAATACAAAAGTCCTATGAAACCAGGATCCTGCATCACCATGAACATTCAGAAAGACGGGGGGGGGGCGGGGAACTGGCTCATTCTGGAGTGTTCTAGGAATTTCTGCAATACAAACAGTGAAGTCTCTTTATGTGAGGTCTCTGTGAACTGTATGTGCATGCTCATTTTGGAGGGCAAGGGCTGGTAGGTGACCGATAGGCTAGATAAGAAATCAGTGATGATACAGATGGGGTCATTTTTGGAAAGGTTAATGCTAAAGACATTCCTCATCTCCATGAGCTGTGATCTCATTATTTAAAATGACCACAGATATTTTAAGATCTAATTAATGCGCCTTGTAAATGTACCTTCAAGATGAGACAGCCCTCTCTCTCAGCCTCCTGCCCACACACCATCCACCCAGTTTGTTGACCTTGGTCCTCGCATAACAAGAATCTTGTAGCCACCCAACACAGGTGCTGTGAAGGGAAGAATCCAAGCCAGTTCCATAGGGGACAGTCTGGGAAGGGCTTGGGTGCATTGTGGGAGAAACAGGTGCGATCCATCTCCCCTCACAGGAGCCCACACCTTCTTCCTTCATGCTACAGGTTGTCTGCAGCATGCTTTCCATTCCAAAGTCTGGTGACGGGGGACTGTCAGGGCTTAGCAGTGGTCTGGTAGTCTAGGCCCCCCCGACCTCTTGTGTACATTCAAAAGTATCCCAATTACTCAAGTGTCCAAATGAGGGACTTTAAGGGAGGTTCTATTGCCTCGTGCAGGAGGCAAGTGTGAGGCTGGAGGAGGAGTCTGCCATTGAGCAAGTCACCTGGGGAAGGAAAACTGAGGCCACATCTGGAAACAAGAGGTGGTTTTGAAGGCATTTCATTGTTTTCAGAGCTAGGAATTAGGATGGGAATGTGCCGTGGAGAGGTAAATATGCCATGGGAGAAAATGTACAAGAAGGAGGTAAGGATGAGATCAGAAAGACAGAAGAGCAAGCGGTGTGAGTAAACTATCTACAGTTCCTGTGTATGGATGATCCCAAAAGAGAGCTCTCAAAGCCTCGGAGACAGGTGAGTGAGTAAAGGGACACACACACACACACACACAAAGAGACAGACAGAGAGAGAGAGAGAGAGAGAGAGAGAGAGAGAGAGAGAGAGAGAGAGAGAGAGAGAGAGAGAGAGAGAGCTGAATTCATAGTTTTCCTTGAGGCATTGATGTGATTTAGCAATCAATAGGCACCCGGTTACAGGAACTTCTCAGGAATAATGTAATCACGGAAGAGCTGAATAAAATTATTGCGTGTGGCTCATTATATCAAGACCACAAGGGAGGAAGTCAGACTGAGAGGGGCCTCAGGAGAGAGCCTGTGGCATGACACATAATATACCATGCCCAAAGCAACTTAGGGGCAGGATAAAACCTGATAGTGTGATTTCTTTTTTGTTTTGTATTTTGTTTTGTCAGTTCATTTTACACAGGAACCTGGTGGGCTTCTCTGAGTGATACCCTTTGTGAGCCTGTAAGCATAGCTCTTTTAATACATTGTATTATTTTCTAGCCTCTGTGGGGTTAGCAGGCTGGACTTCTTTATCTTCATTCTAGAGGGAAGGGCAGGAGACCCTATAATGTGTAAGGACTGATTCAGTCTCACAACTAGATTCCTGCTTTCCATACCTGATTTGGTCCATCCTCTGCTCCCAGTGTAATCCACTTGCTAGAGGACGGAGGCACGTGGTACCTGAAGCACTGTGGCTGACCCATGGGTAGTCAAGGAAACCTTGCTGTCCAGATGACTAGGATGCTTTCAGCAGTGTCTTGCCCTGTGCACCTGCTGGCACATCTTACAATTGATCATCGTGCACTCTGCCCCTGAGCATTGATTAACAAGTTCAGCAAACACACACAAAGAGATGAGGACGGTGTAGTAAGTAGCCCCAAGCTTGTATTAGTGTGCTTCTTGTTGCTACAACAAAATTCTTGAGACCCGGTAATTTATAAAGTATATAAGAAGCTTATTTAGCCCATGGTCCTAAACACTTGGATGCTTAGAAGTGTGGCATTTGGTCTTTGTACATCAGAGGTGACACATGATGAGACAGAGCAGTGTCTCTCTATGTCTCTTTTTTTTTTTTTTCATAAAAAGCCACTAATACTGTCATGGGGGAGGATGTCCCACCCACTTGGCTTCATCTAGTCCTTATCACCCCCCACCCCAAGGAACCCACCTCCACCTGCCTTCAACATATATATTTAAGGTTAAGTTTAATTTTATTAATTTTATTTTAATTTGTATGTCTGTGAGCTTGCGTGAGTTTAGGGCACCATGTGTATGCAGGAGGTCACAGAGGTCAAAGGCATAAAGTCTCATGGAACTGAACTTACAGATGGGAGGCACCAGATCCCCTGGGACTGGACTTACAGCTAGATAATTGTGAGTTGTCATGTGGGAGCTTGGATGGTAACCAGGTCCTCTGCAAGAGCTGCCAGCAATATGCCCCCTCTCCAGCCCCATAGAGGTTAAGTTTTAATTTTGGGGGGGTAAAACATTCAGACCATATTTATTATAATGTCCTATGACATAACCAGATGAAACCCCTCACCTCGGGTTCTCCCTCCTCCCCTCCACAAGTTCGAGGATTGCCTAGAGGCAACCTTTGTCAGATGACTTTTTTTTTCTTTGCCATTCCTCTACAAAGCTGCACACTTCAACATTTACATCATGTTCAGTTTGACCATTAGTTGTGCAATGAGGAACTGTCCCTTTCCATCCATCCATCTTGTGTCTGTACCATGTAGATATGAGCCGCTACAACTCTTGTCAGTCTTCTGTGAGTGGATGGGGCTTGTTTGCAGTTTCTCCAGTGCCCCAACCCACAGGGCAGTCAATGACAAACCGGGGAACACCTAGAAGAAAATGTTGGGGGGGGGCAAGGGACACAAAGAATGGACAGCAAGACAATATTCTGATCAAGCTAACAAATTTTATTTTCTCAGGGGAGGCTTATATAGGACTTTGGGCGGGATGTGAGCAGGGTTTGCACATAGCCAGGGTATGGGCACTGGCACATGGGCAGAGTGAGAAGGTCAGTAGAAGAAAGTTGTGGCAGGAGAGCTATATTCTTTGACTGGCTGTGAAACCTCAAGCCTGTACCTTGTAATGTTCTGCTGAAGATCCTATTTATTTCTTTAAGAGGTAGTAATTTTTTATCTCAGAGACCTGAGGTTGTGAGGATGGTGATGGTCCCCAACACTCCGGTATAGCAATGGGCACTCAATAGCCACGTACACTTCACAGAGCTGGCATTCATTTTCTCTAGCATTCATACACGTGACGGGGAAAGAATGTACCTGCAGTTGCTCTCCATGGCAACTGCACTGACTCGAATACTCATGGACCTTGGGAGAGGTGCCCTTGCTTCTGGATGCCATCACTTTACATGTGACTTGTTGCAGTTTGTACCTCTATTGTGAGGGTGGCCAGTCTTGTCTTTTCCCCGGTAGGAGGTAGGTAAACTATCACCCTCTACCATTCTAGCATCTCTTTGCTGTGCCCTGTCCTTCCACATTGTCTGAGTGCTGTTTGTCATATAAAGTAGGCAAATTCAATTCCTTTGTGATTGTCATTTTTGTGTTATGTTTTAAGGAACATTTTCCTGTCCCTAACTCATAAACATATCTGTATTGCTACAGATATGTCTAGATTTTATGTTTCAAAACTTGGCCTTTCACATCTGGAATTTAACTTTGTACATGTTACAAGTACAAATCGCGTCCAGAGACAGCGCCATGCATCTCTCATCCCAGCACTCGGGGGTCTGAGGCAGGAGGATTGTGATTTCAAAGCTAGCCTGAGCTACATAATGAAACCCTATCTCAAATAGATAGATAGATATAGATCTATATAGATAGATACATTTCAAATCATATATGTAATTTAGTTTGTTTTCTGCCTGTAGATAACCATCAGCTATTACAGAAACAGTCTTAGTCTCCTTGTTTAAGATGTCTAGTTTTCATTTGTTCATTGGTTGGAAGCTCTTTCCTGAGCACACCCCACCTTGGCAAGTTCACCCACTTTCACAGTCCCATGAGTCCTTATCTCTGTGTGTTGGGTCCCTTTCATGTTTAAGCTGACACTAACCCAGATGCACCCACTCAGGAACTAGATATCTAGTCTGTCACCTGCAAGAGCTTAGCTTCTACCATTCTGATGATTCAGCTCTGGCTCCCCTTCACAGCCTCCTGTGGCCCCAAGCTATTGTAGTTCTGCCAGTCATTTCACACTCAGTGATGACCTAGACTCTTCTCACAGACGAGGCTCCCCAGAGAGGTAAGCTTTTACAGACCTCCATTTGTGTGAAGTCACAGAGGCTCAGCAGACAAGCAGGACTCCCTGTGATTGGTACCCACACTCTTCCCTAATGGGACTTACCAGGTTGCTCAGGGTGGAGAGCTGAGAGTTGTCACCTTCTCCTCCCCCTCTTCTTTATCCTGCTCCCTCCCCTCTCCTCTTTTCTGTGTATCTTGTCTTCAGGTCCACTCTCTACTACCTTCCTCTTTCTGGTCTACTCCTTTCATTTTAGCTACTTGGGGGACTGAGGCAGGAGATTCACTTGAACCCAGGAGTCCAAGGCCAACATAGAGGACAGGAAGTGGTGTCAGAATGAAGAAGGGTGGCTAGGTTTATTGTGGAAACAAATCTCCCAATAGGACTAAGAGGCTCCAGTTCAAGGCCAAGAGCTGATAAGGGCTGGGCCTTCAGAGGCCACAGTGGAGGAAGAGAAGTGTGGGGGTTGATTTAATCAATGTTGCTCAGCCATCCTTCTTTTGTTTTCTGAGATGTTTAGTGACCCACAGTCAACCTTGATCCAAAAATATTAAATAGGAAATCCCAGAAGTAAACAACTGGACAGTTTTGAACAGTATGCCATTATGCATAGCATGATGAAATTTCATACCACCCCACTCCGTTCCACTGGGAACATGAGTCATGCTCTCGAGCAGCGCATCCACACTGTATGCACTGCCTGCTCATCAGTCATTTATACCGTCTGGATTATAGGAACACAGTTCAGACAGCCGTCGTTTTCTTCAACAGCAGCCCCAAGAGAATTGACAAACACAGGACCCATTGTGGGGATTGGAAAACATCCTCTACAGATACAGTTTCAGGGGTGTAACTGTCAAAACTGGAGACAAGGAAGAGAAACTTTCTGGAGTCTCCTGGCCTGGCCCCAGCCATGAAGCATCAGGGTTATCCATCGAGCATTGTCTTGACCAAGGAGATTTTTGAAGGCTGTAATAAAAATGTGGGGACTCTCAGTTTCTGTCCAATGTATGGCACCTTATCTCACAGAGCTCCAGTGCCAGCCCCTTGTAGGACCTTGGTGGGTTTTGTTGTCTGTTGTGTGCTGTGGAGAGATGGGGAGAAATTGTACTCCTGACCTAAAGTAGCCACCAGCTGCTCTGCCCTCTGTGGCCCTCCTCAGCCTGTTTCTACTCGAGCACTGGCCACCTGCCCTGAAATTTACCTCCAAGTTTGGGCTTGGGAGATGACTTAATTGGTAAGGTGCTTGCCATTCATCAAGACCTGAGTTCAGTCCCCTAAAACATATATATTGTCTGGATGTGACAGCACATGCCTGTAATCCCAGCTCTGGGAAAATGAGACAGGAGGATGACACTGGTCAGCCAGTTTAGCTGAATTAACAAGCTCCAGGTTCAGTCCGAGACCCTGTCTCAAAAAATAAAGTGGAGTGATGGAGAAAGACACCAAACATTAACCTCTAGCGTGTGTGTGTGTGTGTGTGTGTGTGTGTGTGTGTGTGTGCGCACATACCCCCCCCCAACACACACACACTACCACCACCATGAGCCTTAATAACTTTCTCCCTGTATCTCAAATAAACTGCTATCAGCTTTGGCCCTGGAGGGCATTCAAGGCAACTATTCAGTCGGGCAGAGTGAGGAATGAGGCATCATGATAGCTTCAAGGGAGTGTGAGGCTGCTAGTTAAATAGACTGGGAATGTTAGTTCTGGTGATAGACATTTCCCAAGCACTCAGGAGGCAAAGGCTAATAAGATCACTTAAATGACTTTTTGTGCTATCACTATTTCCCACAAGTGCCTCTTCATTCTTTTAAACTTCATTCTTAATCTTCCTAGACTTTAATCAAACTGCTTTTGCTTGTACTTAACCTTATCCGGGTAAAACAAGTCACCAAGAGACAGAGAATTCAAGAGCCAGGAAAATAGGATAATGAAAGGTGGGAAAACAATCTGAATTTTATTTGATCATTTGGTCAAAAGGGATAAAAGAAAATGATACAATATTCAAGCCACACAAAAGCATCCTTTGGATAAATGTGGCTTTAGTCTGTTTTCTATTGCTATAATAAAATACCCAAGACTGGGTAATTGATAAAGACTAGGAGTTAATTGTCTCACAATTCTGGAGTCTGGGAAGTCCAAGAGCATGGTGCTGGCATCTCCCTCACTGGAGAGGACCTGGTACTTCATCTTGACACGATCGATAGTACCACTGAGGAAAGACCAGTTTGGTTTCTGTGACAATCTGCTCTGGAGACAGTCCACTAGCTCATTAATCAATCTACATGATTAACCTATTCATGACCACTAATTGCCTCTTAAAGGTCCCACATCTGAATACCTCCCGAGAGGGATCACATTTCAGCACGTTTTGGTAGGGATGCTTAAAGCCATTCAGCTGTCTCATAATCAATAGTACCGATTGACTTGAGCATCAGCACTAAGGACTAAAGAACTCTGTCGAGTTCATCCTCATGGGCCTCTGTTTTTAGACTCAAGGCACTCAGGTGATTAACAGGTTACTGTAATTATAGATAATGTTTATTGAACCTTGCTGTGTGCCAGGTATTGCTAGAAGCACACTCATGAACTAATATTGCCCTTGAAACTACCCTATAAGAAAGAGTATTATTGCTCTCATTTAGCAGATGAAGACCCTGAGGCATGTGGCACCAAATCCTAGAATCATCTAGCCTTCAAAGGTGGAGCAGGGCTTCCTGATAATTGCACAGCTACTGCAAGCTGCATGTAGTGGTTGGAACAAGTCAAAGCTCAGCAAGGAACAGATTCCTTTCTGTAAAGTAAACTTGCTCACTCTCATGGGTGTTCAGTGTCTTTAAGAAAAGTACTTGAGGGGCTGGAGAGATGGCTCAGTGGTTAAGAGCACTGATTGCTCTTCCAGAGGACCTGGGTTCAATTCCTAGCAACCGAAAAGCAGCTCACAGCTGTCTGTGATTTCAGTTTCAAGGGACCTGACACCCATGGCAAAACACCAGTGCACAAATTAATTTAAAAAGAATACTTGAAAACTAACAATCCATGTTTTTATGTGTCCCATATTGAGCTTGCTCTCTTCCTAACAGAATGCTGTCTGATGGATGTGGTCCCCTTGCCCAGATGCCGGTGTGCTATGGATTCTGCCTATGATGAGCCCCTGAGTGAAGTTCATACTTGACAACGTCATGGCACAGCATTGTGGTTTCCCAGAATAAGGTGTTTTGAGTTTTGATAGACTCCTGGGAAAAGGCAATGTGTCCCTTCACCCTAGGTGCCATTCTGTTGTCACATGAAGGATAAATTGTCATTTTGACATGGTGGAAAATGGCACTGCCTCCTTCATGAAATAGACATTATCATGCAGGACTCGAGGACTCCAGGGTTTTGTCTCCCAGGGAAAGGTCATCTCCTAAACTGCAGCAGGTTAGATCTGCAGGCATCTAGATTTAGTAACAAGTCCTTCACTTGCAAATTTCTCTTCAAGGGCTAAGGTTGCATTTTCCTCCCAAAATAACGTTTGAAATAAGCCCAGTTATTTTCTTGGATCTTGAATATTCCTCAATCATCTAAATAAAAGGAGTGGGATTTTCTTTCTATTTTTGGTTATCAAGAGATTAATTTGAACTATAGAGTTTCTCTCTTATGAATAGTTATCAGTCGCTGCTGTAATTGCTAATGAGAGACTCCAAGGCATACTTTAAAGCAATTAAAACTTTGTTCCCACTCAACAGGAACTTAAATACAGGAATAATCATCTCCACTATAACTTCCTTGAAGCACTGCATAACTTCTACATCTGAATAACTGAGCTACTGTCTGTCTGCTTTCTGGGTTCATGGATGAATTTCTGAGTTGACCAAAATTGGCTATGACAATCAATTACAGGAAAAAGAATGGTTCTACCCTCCCCTGGAGGCCTTGACCCCCTGTAATCCAGACCCCTCCACCAGTAATGGGCATCTTGACACCACAGACAGATGGCTGCACACACATGACACACGCATGACAGAGGTCCCATACTTGCAAATGCGGAACTCAAGCCCAGAGCAGAGGAGCAGCACACAGAGTCACACACCCTGGAGTTAAAGAGCCAAATGAGGGAGACTTCCTGTCCAGTGTGACCAAGGAATGAGTTCCTGGGAGAGGCAGCCGACACAGTGCTGTCTTCTGACCCAATCACACACATAGACTGTGGCTACAGAGTACTGTTGTTCAGTACTGAGCTCTACAGTTACCCAGGCTTGGTGAGCACCCCTACCCATCAGGTTGCTTGGCCACAGCTGACTGGCCCAGGAGTAGACACCTAACCAAATGAGATCAGTAAGTAGAGACCCTCCCTAAACCAGGGACGAGATACCAGAAAACTAAGCCAGTGCCCAGTCCTGACAAAGCAGGTCTCCCAAGGAGACACGGGAGGGAGCCAGAGGGGCTTCCTCAGAGAGCACAGAGGGGACCCACAGTAACTTGTCACCCTCCCGTAGGCTACAACCCGTGAGAGATCCAAGCTAGCTTCTGCTGGAGCGGGCCCATCGGTGCTCAGAGAGTCTGTACCACAATAAGCAGGACTGGACGTGTGTGTCGAGTTCTGCTTAGAGTATGGAGGTTGGAGTGATGGGGGCGAATGAACGCCCTGGACATACTGACCATGAGCTTGGAACCCTGGGTGAAAACAAAGCAGCACGATGAAGACTAGTGCCTCTTAAAGTGGAGGTGGCGTTACCAGACACTTCTAAACTCATGCCTGCTAAGGGCTAAGCCGCAGAAGGTTCCAGGAGACTTAAACCTCTGAAGTCTGTGTCTACATTCTCTTCAGCTGGGAACAGTAATTCACTAACCAGCAGGAAGGGGGTGAGTTTAGGATTTCTCTCCAGCCAGTAAGCTGCCTCTGAGTATAACTAATGTGCAGGCCCCCCTGTGAGAAACTTCTCTAGTGTTCGCCTCATGGGACACTACTTGGGTCTCCTTTGTCTCAGTTTACCCAAATTACAATCTGTTCCCCCAGATAAATGCTTCCTTCTTGAGTCCATTGACACTGAGTGTACACCCGCTGGATATGTGTGCCATGAGTACAGGGGAGAGGGATGATTCAAAGATTCTGGATCTACCAACTGCATTGATAACACAGCCTGGCAGTGGGACTTATTTTCTCTGTGTTCATTTCTGTTGACCTTCTCTCCAGGTGAGTCGTCATTGTCCCCCACCCACAGGTGTGCACCTGTAGTGTCACTGGCCAGTAGCATTGCTGCGATCTGAGTCCTCCCTTTCCCATAGTTTCTCTGACTGCCTGACTTCTTTCCATTCAAATGACTAGGTGACTGCATAGCCATTTTCTGCTTTTAAGGCCCAACCCAAAAGCTGCCACCTCCTGGCTCCCTATTCTCTCCACAGCTCTTCTGAAGCCTTGGTCCCCTGTTCCACTAGAGGATAATGGGGCATCACCAGTGGCTGCAAAGCCATCTCTTGCAGGAGTGCATCAGACATTGGAGGACCCTGTGCTCAGCCTGGCTGACCCTGGAATGAAAGGAGGCAGGGCACACAATCACTGAACTGATAAGAGTGTTGCCCCATTACACAATGAAAATGAAACCAATAGCTAATGAAGGGACAGTAATTGACTGCTTTGCCTGATTCTGGAATCTAGAGAGATCCCTGCCTGAAGGTCATAGGCTTAGAGGGCTAACTAACTGAGTTCTTTAATATCGACGTCTCCTTTCAGTCACGCACAAACCTAATTGGCCTTCAATTCCTAAGCAAAACAGATATACTCGGGATTATGCTGAGTGCAAACATGCTGCACGATGTGTGTCCCTGGGGAATCATTTGACGGCCGGAGACGGCACACAGTAATGGAAGACAGTGCTACTGAGTGGGCCCGAGTGCACGGCTGCTCTGCGCTGGTTCCCAGGCTCGCGCCTCGCAATTGCAGTGTACATGAGTGCCTTAACACACAGGCAAGATCCTGACTGGCCTATTTGCACCTGCCCTGCGGAGTTCTCAGCTACACAGCCTTTGTTTCCTCTAAAATCCCCCTCCCAAATCATTCCACATGAAAATTGAGAAAACACCTTGTGGAATGTTGTTATTTTAGCCAATGATTAGTTAGCTTGGGATAGCTGAGCCATTTCATGGGCACCGTTGCCTTTGTGGGAAAGGGAATTGTTATGATTTCCTTATGTCAAAATGAAAACAGCTGATAAAACAAACCTCTGTTTCCAACACCTTCCTGGCTTTTCCAGCAGCAGGAGGAGATGGAGAGGCACCTGCAGGGTGGATTGTATGTCTCCATGCTGCATTCAGGAATACCAGGTGCGAGCCTTCACTATACTGCACAGGGTATGCAGGTGGCTGTGTCTTGTTATTTGTGGGAGCACATGTACCCCTAAGAAATGCAGAATTCTACAATGCAGGCCCTGCAGTCAGAAAGACAAGTGGCCTTAGGGAAGACCTTAATAATAGGAACTGCACACACACACACACACACACACACACACACACACACACACACACACACACACACACCCTTGTTTAGTGTGGGCTACAGGAGAATGCTTACATTGGGTGGCTTAAACAACAGAGCTCTCTCTCTCTCTCTCTCTCTCTCTCTCTCTCTCTCTGTGTGTGTGTGTGTGTGTGTGTGTGTGTGTGTGCAGGTGCTTTTCCCCATGCATGTGCCTGTGCCTGTGGAGGCCAGAAGTTAGCATAAGATATTTTCCTTTGTGGCTGTCCACTATGTTTTGAGACAGGGCCTTCCACTGAACCTGAAGCTCACTGACTCAGTTAGACTGGTTGTCCAGTCACCTCTGGGGATTCACTGGTCCCTGTGCCCCTCTAGCACTGGGGTTACTGATACCCACTGCTGTGCCTTTATGTGGGGATCTGAACACAGAACACTTGTAGCTTATGTGCTAGGGCCCTATCTGAATACAGGGAGCATGGAGCCATCCTGAGCCCCAACAGACCTTTCTGTTCTCATTGTCATCATCATGACAGCAACAAGCCCCAGGTGTGAGGGCCAGCATTGCTAGGCTCTGGCACAGGCTCTTTTCCATAGGACTCAGGAGTGACTGGCTTCTCATTCTTGCCATCACACATTAGGGAGAGAGAAGAGTGGTCCTCTTCCTGAATCTTCTCATGAGGGCACTAATTCCACAGGAGCTGTTGTCTCAAAGAGCCCATCTCCTGATGTCATTACCTTGCTGAGCACAGTCTCAAAACAGGGATCTCTGGGGATAGAAATATCCAGGCCACAAAGCTCACTAACACTACACTGCATTTAAATGAGCTGAAATATTTCTTTCATTCGTATTCTTTTCTAAAACATCTATATTATTGACAAGTAAGTCATAATTCATTAATGATATTTTAAATGTACTGTTTTGCTTTGAGCTAAATATTTTCAAATGTAAGTACAGCAAATTGTATTTTTGTATTGTTTTTGCTGACATGCCTTCTTCCTGAAACTGAATAAATACATTTTCAGTGAATTAATTGGTCAGATATGAATGACAACGGGCAATTTTTCTGCAGCTGTTGTGACCTGCTCCTTGCCCTTCCACCTCAGGTCTTTTTCACACAGGTCTGTCCACAAGTCACAGGCCCTAGGTCACAGTTTACTCACATCTCAGGCATCACTGCCAGTCACTGTCCTCAGGCCATAATCATCACTTAAGTCTCAGGTCACTGACTACAGTTCACAAATCCCCCGGGAATGACCTTGCAAGGGCAGTACTGCCTCCAGTTGTGGATACATAGGACTTGATCCTTCGGGTGTCCCTGCCTCTGTGGCAGGCTCTACACGGATAGCATGCTTCTTCATGTGTCAGTTTTGCCTGGTGCCTGGCCTTATTCCAAGGCCATGAAGGCTGCCTCTCACCCTAACAGTGTTCACTTCCCTAACTCTTTGTGAACCCCAAGGCTGGCCCTGCATATGGCGAGCCCTGGGCTCTCTTTCCTCTGCCGTCTGGTTGGGTTTTCCCCATGTGACACACTAGTAGGAGAAAGGGTAAAAGGGTGGGCCGCATGTTTTTCTCCAGCTGCCCATTTTCCCTGGCAGTTTTTAACAACTGTTCTGTAGAGGGTTACCACTCGTTGGCTTTACTTTGGCTAGACCTTGATAATTTGGCTCCCTCCATGTTTGTTTGTTTTTTTGTTTTGTTTTGTTTTGTTTTTTGGTGAAGCCTGCTCTGTCCCCTACTCTGGCCAATGCTGGGATTTTATAGGCTTTGCTGATTTCTTTGACCTGCTTACTGTCCTCTAGTCAACATTTGAGCCTGTGTCTTAGTGAACTTTCCCATCACTGTGACAAAGCTCCTGCCAGAAACAGGGTGACAGGAAGCTTTTACTTGGGCCCGTAGTTTTAGAAGGTTCTGCCCATGGTTACTTGACTCTGTGAATCTGGATCTTCCGTGAGGCAGATCATCATGGGGTGGGGGCTTCCTCTCTGTGACAGACAAGAAACGGTGACAGTGGCAATGCAGGAAGGCAAAGGCTCCAGGAACACAACCCACTGACCTACTTTCTCTATCAAGCCCAACTTTCCAAATCCCTGAACTTGTAGGGGTCTCCAGATGACTCAAATCTGGAGACAACATGGCACTCTGCAGCCCTTACGTACTCCCTGCTAAGATCTCATAAGTAGCCTTTCTCAAGCACTCAGTAACCAAGTGTTATGCATAAGTTTTTCCCTGAGGTTCTGAGTTCCTCTAGCAAATTACACCCAGCATGTGGGTTATAGCCAGCAGGTTAGACAACCTGGGAGTAGAGATTGACATCTGAGGTTGTGGGCACAAGATAGCCATGAGGACTGTGAGATCTAAGCTATCTCTGGGTAGTCTGGAAATGTACTGGATCAGACAAGCCCTTGCTGGTGTCTGATGCCGACGACTGCCTGATTGCTTGTTGGTGAGGATGAACGTCCAATTTGGGGTTCCAGAAGCCTGAGTTGTTTTCTTCTTGTGCTGCTTCTAAAGATATGTGCATTTTGGCATATTCTCAGACTGCACATAAATGGCACCTCTGATCTTTGTTTTCCTTCTACGTCTGTCCTTGTTTGTGGGTCTTCCATGTTGGTGGGAAGGAATCTAGCTCGTTTTCACTTCTGTGCTTAGTTTTACACTGTGTGGACTTAGAAGCATTTCTCTGATGGAAATGTGGACTCTCAATGTGTTCTTATTACAAACAGCAGTACAGCAAGCATCCCATTCGTATCTCCCGGGCACCTAGGAAATCACTGTGTACTGCAATTTGTACGTCTTCCACTTCACTGAACACTGCTAAGTTGTTCTCTAAGGAGGCTGGACGCATTACTCGCACCACCACTGTGTCCGAGTCCCCATGCCTCTCTCTGTTTCCATGCCTTCTGCTGTGGCCACCTGAAAGGAGAGCATAACGTCATGCCAAGGCTGGTCTGTGCATCTCCTGACCACAGGGGATCCAGACCCTTCCTGTGCTAAGACCATTGAGCAGTGTTGTTCATCTCTTTCACTACTTTTGCAATGAATTGTCAATTTGCTTTTAATGTGTTAATGCTCCTTTTGCCTGCATAGTAATTATTTCTTTTTTGTGTACTGCGGACAGAGCCTCCATCTGCACCCTAGTTTTCTTTCTTTTTTGGTTTTAATGCCTTTTTCTCACTAAATGTCTTAACATTTTAATACAAATGCCTTTTTCTCACTAAATGTCTTAACATTTTAATACAAATGTTCATCATTTCTTTTCTTACAATTTATGCCTTGTTTAAGAAATGTATTAGTTTCTTTGTCCACAGCAATTATATTTTCTAAAATTGCCATTCCCACAGGAAACAAATACTCCTAGAGGGGGAAAAAAACAGGGCTGGGCTCCTTCAAGCCCTGGTCACAACCTTCTGCCAGCTGACCTGTACAGAACTGTGTTTCACATGTGTTTCTTTGAGGGCTGAGGACACAGTTCAGTGGGTAGGGACAGGTGCTCTGCAAGTGTAAGTCCCCAATTCCCATTTGATGTGCCAACACTCAGGTGACAACCAAGCATGACTATGCATGCCCATAGCCTCAGCATGGGGAGAAGGTAGATCCTAAGTACTCATTGACCTGCCACTCAGCCAGAGGACAAGCTTCTGGTTAGAGAGGGACCCTGTCTCAAGTCATCGAGGGGTAGAGGAAGGCACCCAACATCCTGCTATAGCCTCCACATGTGTGCACATACTCATGGGTACATGCACCACACACACACACACACACACACACACACACACACACACACACCTATACTGCACACATGCATCCTGGGAGAGAGACGCACACACAGATGGAAACAGAGACAGAAAGGGAGAAGGAGAGAGAGATTCTGAGTTAAAAATAAATCTCATTAAGTAGCCAAATTTGCATATGCAACACTCACAAACAATAGGGATCCCAGTCCCTCCTCTCCCTCGGAGCAAGGTTGATTTTATATTTTTATCCAAAAGCTGCAGTTGCGTATCGCAGATTTATGGCTTTTAATTTCTCCCTTGTGAATGGTGTGACATTGTTGATGGCTCTCCATACATAAGTGACAGGGCCTGGTGTCATTTACTGCGACCCTGACCTTTCCTATTGATTTGTCATATGCAGTGTCTCCCTGCTCCTTTTGTGAACTCCTCTGCTCTTTGTCCATTTTCTGACTTTTTATCAATTCTGTCCCACTTTACTCACTCTGTTGTTTTTATGACGTTTCCACAAATTCCTCAGTTGTGCTCTGTGTGTTGCTAGCTTGTTTTCTCTGCCTTGGAATTTTCCATCCGTGTATAAAACACAGCATGGTCAACCCTGCCCCGTGGATGGAGACTTGCTTTTGGCAGCAGAGCTGGTCAGAGCAAACACCTGTGTGTCCATCTTACATCCCATAAGTTGAGCGCACCCCAAGAAGACTGGTGGAAATATTCAACTTTAAAAGATGATACCACATTATTTTCCATAATGGATATACAGTTTTCTCTTCCACCTGAAATGTCCTAGCATCCTTGTTGACTCACCTCCAGTATTGGCATGGTTATTTGTAGAATTTGTCCAGTGGTTATCTTATAGTTTTGATGTATATTTCTCAGCTATTCCTGAAATCTATTTTCCATTGTTTTTAATTTTCTTTGTGTGTGTGTGTGTGTGTGTGTGTGTGTGTGTGTGTGTGATCACACTCATATGTAAACCATGGCTAGTGCATGCATGGAGGTCAGAGGACAACTTGCAGGAATCAATTCTCTCCCACTATATAGGTCTGAGGGAATCAAACTCAGGCCACAGGCACATTTGCCCACTGAGACATCTTGCCATCCCTGATGAGCTTTACAGATATTTGTCCACCATTCCATGTCTTCTCCCAAGAATGGCTGTTCATGCCTGCTTCTGTCCTTTGTGTGAGGCTTGTTTTTGTTTTCTAAGCATAATGATAAGCTTACACATTTACTTCCCTTTCGCATTCACCTTCTTAATCTATTTAGTGTTACTTTTCATGTGCTGCATAAACAGCTTTTTATTTGGGTATAATTGGCTAATCCATCCTTTCCATAAAAATCTATTTTTTGCCTTGTTAATTACACATCAGGTTCTAATATTTCTTTGCATTCTTTTCTGCTAAACATGTCTTCATTTCCTCCCCCTCTGCCACACCTGTATCCCTTGGTATCTGCAGGATGTATGTGAATGTTATCATGTAGACTTAACACGATACCTAGCAATGGCAATACTATGCGAATGATCGTTCTTCTGTATTGTTTAAATACTAATGGCAAGAAGAGAAGTCCTGCATGGGTAGGTGAGATGCCTCAGTGGGTGAAAATGCTTGCCATGCGTGTCTGACAGCCTGAGTTCACGTGTGGAGTTCACGTGGAAGGAGAGAATAGACTGTTCAGTTGCCCTCTTGCCTCTACACA
Source organism: Cricetiscus sungorus (assembly GCA_030556225.1). NCBI lineage: Eukaryota > Metazoa > Chordata > Mammalia > Rodentia > Cricetidae > Cricetiscus > Cricetiscus sungorus. Next base: position 30,724,959 of record JANBXA010000007.1, on the reverse strand, counting down.
TGCATCATGGCATAGGCTTGTTTACCTGTACACTCCCACATCCTCCACAATCATTAGAAATAAATAAATGCTTTAAGTCTGTAAGTGTTCACCATAGATCATTTCTCTCTGAGTTTTTTCTATCCTGTTTACCGAATCTATGGATAGGAACTTCACAGACCATGGGATTGTGCCACACTGTCACAATTGTCATTACTACAGCCTCTTTCTTTTTATGTACTGTACATCTTCCCATCATTTTGTGTCTTTGCTCGTGAGTTCATTCCTGCTTTAGTTGCTAATGTGAATTCCTGCTTTTGGACAGTACTTCCTGGTTCTTGGCGGTATAGAGAATTTGCCTTGTGTAAAACAACATTGCTTGAGCATCCTACTTAATTCAGTTACTAGAATATATCACAAGGTTTCTGTACAAATAATTACCTTCTAATTTGAATACTTCTTTTTTTTTTTATTATCGTATCAGTAGCCTCCTGCCCAGTGTTGAATAATAAGCAATAAAGATATTGCCCATGTCCTTCTGCATATTTGCTGCAATTTCTTGACTTACAAAAATCCATATTAATTTCCAGTATGTTAAAAAAACTTTTTAATACCAGTGCTAAAAAATCAACTTATATCAGCTTATATAGTTGTTCATCTAATACAGTATTATTATGAGATTAACTTATATTAAAGTAAGAATTAGCTAAACTTGGTGACAATGTGGAGTTTTAATATGTAGTAGATTTTAACTTGCCAACATCTTAAGATATTTGCATCTCAGCTCATACAGAAGAACTTTTCTGTTTTTTTTTTCCGAATCTAGATCTTTTTTGTTTACACTTTTTAAAAAAAATTTTAAAAATTTATGAAAAATCCAGTTGTGCCAATGCAGACTACACAATGTGCCATTTTTCCTCTCGCTTTTAAACTAGTTCTTTGAGAATTTCATACAGTGTGCTTTGATCACATTCACACCATCCCTTCACTCTTCCAAGATCCACCTTCTGCACTAGCTGGTTTTGTGTGCCTACTTGACACAAGCTAGAGCCATCAGAGGAAGGAGCCTCAGCTGAGGAAACACCTCAATGAGATGCAGCTCTAAGACATTTTCTCATTTAGTGATCAATGGGGGAGGGCCCAGCCCATGGTGGGTGGTGTCATCCCTGGGCTGTTGGCCCGGGCTCTTTAAGAAGGTGGGCTGAGCAAGTAACATCCCTCCTTGGCCTCTGTATTAGCTCCTGCCTCAGTTCCTGCCCTGTTTGAGTTCCTGTCCTGACTTCCTTCAGTGATGAACAGCAATGCTGAAGTGTAAGCCAAATACACCCTTTCCTCTCCAACTTGCTTTTTGGTTATGGTGGGTTTTTTTGTCTCAGCAATAGAAACCCTAAGACACCTATCAACCCAGTATTGTGTCCTTTCAAAATTTAAAACCCATCAAGTACAGTTGTGTTACTTGTATACTTTTGGATGTATAGGGGCCACACGTGAAAGAAAATTGACTCCCCCTCTCCTAGAAGCTATCAGCTGCCCATAGCTCTTAGCTAGAGTGGGACTTTGTGCCCACTTCCCCTCTCCATGGTAGGATTTTGTTAGGTTTGAGCTTGCAAGGTCTTGTGCATTGTTACAATCACCTGGAGTTTATATGTGCCACTTTTCCCGCTGTGTTCAGAAAATGGTTTCCTTATAGTGCCATTGTGTCTAAATCTTACAGAATTTCTGCCCCCTCTTCCCCAATGATCCCTGAGCCATGGGAGGAGGGGGTGTAATATCATTGTCCCATTTAAAGCTGAGCATCCCGAAGTCTCTGATTCTCTGCACCTGTGACCATTTGTGGGTCTGTGTGACAACTGCTACCTGCTACAGAGAGAAGGTTGTCCAATGCAGGTTGGAAGATGCACTAATATATGAGATATGCAAGTATAATAAGTCATTAGAAGCCAACTTAATGCTATATCCCTTTACCAGAGTGATAGTAAGAAACCCTGTAACATGTACTCCCTCAGGGCTTATGGCCTGTCTGTTCACAGGTTCTTGGTTCCAACCTGTGAACAGACAAGTCATAAGTTGTGGGTTTCAGTTCATGGAGTGAGTCTTAAATCCCAAATCAGAAAGTGGTTGATTGCTATCAAGAAATTCATGCCACTATTGTGCCAAACAGCATGCCTTCCAAGTTCCTTGTTCTTATAGCTGGAAGGGCTCACAGCTGGGTACAAGAGATGATTGATTTCTACTCTGATAGTGGGAAGAGCACCTTCCAGCACTATGAAAGCTAGCCAGTGGGAACTGCACTCTAGTGGAGTACCAGTTTTATCTCTCCGTATCCTAGGGAGGGTCAAATGAGGAGGGGAATGGGAGGGTAAGTTAGATGAGGAAATATGGAGAGGGATAACTAACAATAAAGACTATGAAAAAGACATATGAGAACCCACTACTGTAGAAGTTTACACACACACACACACACACACACACACACACACACACAGAGAGAGAGAGAGAGAGAGAGAGAGAGAGAGAGAGAGAGAGAGAGAGAGAGAGAGAAGCTAAATATATATAAATTTAGTTCAGACTAACAAATACAAGTCCCAGTTCAGGAATTGGTTACCTCTGTTGGAGTTGTTGGTCAGTGAGGGCCCAAAGATTCATAAACATTAGAGGTGATGGCTAGTTTGGTTAACCTGCTAAATGTGACTGACAGTAAGAGTGTTGAAAACATAGACCTTGTGTCACTTTCTTGTCATGAATGGTAATGCATCTTTGTCAAAGCATCTTACTCTTTCATTATATATGTGTGGTCCATTTGTAGATACTGAAGGCCTTTCTTTTCTAAACATTTTTATTAACAATTCCTATTTAATTTTTCATGATTTTATAAGTTTAGGTAGTCTAGTTTTTTAAAATAGTGACTTACAGCTAATTATAATCACAATGATTTTAGCTATTCAGAATTTATTTTAAAACAATTATATTTATGCAGACATGCATGCTATGTTTGCATGCATGGTATGCATACAGATCCATAGACACATGTGTTTGACTTATTATCTGTCCTCAAATAGCAGAGAAACATTAAGGAGTCCCTGCTAAAACTTTGTAGAACTATAAGAAAATAATTAGCTTATGAAGAACATATTTGCTTACGAGTGTAACTTAAGAATTTGTAGACATTTTATGAAAGTCCAAAGCTGTCCTTCAGAGGACAAAGAAGAGATTTTGGTTCCAAGATAAGGTACATGTCTGTGTGATACAGAGGTGTGTGTTTCCTGAGTGGTTGAAGTGCCATTGTGTGTACAGTATCCCTGGGAGGAGCTATGTGTGGCATCCCTAGCAGGAGCCATGCACTGCATCCCTGGGAAGAGCCATGCACAGCATCCCTGGGAGGAGCCATGCACAGCATCCCTGAGGAGCCATGCACAGCATCCCTGGGAAGAACCATGCACTGCATCCCTGGGAGGAGCCATGCACAGCATCCCTGGGAGGAGCCATGCACAGCATCCCTGAGGAGCCATGCACAGCATCCCTGGGAAGAACCATGCACTGCATCCCTGGGAGGAGCCATGCACAGCATCCCTGGGAGGAGCCATGCACAGCATCCCTGTGAGGAGCCATGCACAGCATCCCTGGGAAGAACCATGCACTGCATCCCTGGGAGGAGCCATGCACAGCATCCCTGTGAGGAGCCATGCACAGCATCCCTGGGAAGAACCATGCACTGCATCCCTGGGAGGAGCCATGCACAGTATCCCTGTGAGGAGCCATGCACAGCATCCCTGGGAAGAACCATGCACTGCATCCCTGGGAGGAGCCATGCACAGCATCCTTGGGAAGAGCCATGTACAGCATCCCTGGGAGGAGCCATGCACAGCATCCTTGGGAAGAGCCATGTACAGCATCCCTGGGAAGAACCATGCACTGCATCCCTGGGAAGAACCATGCACAGCATCCCTAGGAGGAGCATCCCCATGCTCTTGATATTCATAGTGAGGCTAGTTCACTTACAATCAGCAGCCCTAAATAAGATGCTTGCATCTTGAAAGTACAGCTCACCTAGATCCTCCCCAGCTGACATCATTCACCTTCTTATAGGGTAGTCTAGTTTTAGCTCCTTTCCTAGGATATGAACTTCTAACAGAGCCTTCTAAAGGAGCAAATTAAATAGCTCAGAATCTGCTCTGTGACTGTCAAAATCTTTGAAAATCTGTGAAAAATAGCAGTCACAGTATACATATGTGCACACACATTGATTATATTACCAAAAATGAGAGGGTGGTTTTGTGTGTCTTGTTTTACTGAGTCATTTTCTGCATTCCTTTATATAAAGGTTAAATTGATTTCTTTCCCTCTACGTGTGGTTGGAAATATGAGAATTAAATACAGTTTTCTTCTAGCCTGAGTTTAAAATTCAAAAGAGCACAATGAGATAGTTTATAAATTTTCAAATGAGTGTTTATGAACCATCTACAGTGGTGGAAGATGTGGTTTCTATTCTTCCAGATGGAAGTTGGAATGTTTTGTATTTCTCCCATAGGTCCTGAGACTCTACCTCCTTTCAAATTAACAAACCAGCCCGTTCTTGGTTGCTGTTACTTTTCTGACAGAGGGCAGGAGACTCCTGGCTCAGAGAGAGGGAGTCTAAATGCACAACAGAAGCTCTGTGCCCAGTGGCTGATCTGTGTCTGCTCTCAGTCAATGCTCCCATCCTAGAAGCCTGCACACACAGCAAGCAACGTGATTGACAAGGAATGTGGAAGTTGGAGAATCTGTGCCTACATAGTAAATCTACACTTCCGGGCACATGTCAGCTCTTTCCTCTTTTTTCAGAATTGTTCATTGCAAACTCAGCACAGGAGAAAGAGCTGTGCAAACCAGTCAAGATCTAAGTCAGCAGGAACTTGGAGGCATACCCACACCTGTGGCAGCCTGTCTGCCCCCACACACCACTAAATGTCAGATAGGAGTACACAGTCAGTAAACCCCACCCCACATCCAATTACATCAGATATTTATTGTCTCTGCCTCTTTTTCTTTTATTTTCTTCCTTCCTTCCTTTCTTTCTTCCTTCCTTTCTTTCTTTCTTTCTTTCTTACTTTCTTGTTTTTGATTTTGTTTTTGTTTTGTGTGTGTGTGTGTTAGATGGAACAGGACACCTAGGATGGTAATGGCCTGCGAAACTTCATTAGTCAAAGAAAGAAAACGTGTCAGAGAGAAAAACCTAGTCAATGAACTCATAGGAAGAATTATGGGAGCTTGTCATCTGCACAAGGACATTTCCAGGAGGCAAAGAAATCACAGCCCTGAACTTTTGAGTGTCCTAATGAGGAGGCACCTGTGTGTTCTCATTGCTGACACCTGGCTCTGGTAATTATGCTATAAGGATCCAGGTTTACTGGGAGTGGAGAGAATATTCTGAGAATTCACCATGTGTAGGTCTGCCTAAGTATCTAAAACTCTTTTCCTCTTTTGCTTTTGTTCCATGCATGATGTGTTCCGTGAGAGTTTCTTACATGTTAGCATTAATGACTTGGGAGCTGAGTGTGACAAAAGTCCAGAGGCCAGATTTGGTGTCAGCAATGACAGCCGTGCTGTTTCCATACTTGCCATTTCTACTGACCGTGTAAAGGGATTTTTACAGACCATGAATTTTCACATTCGTGGACATGCCCTAAGAAAGCTGTTAAGGCAGTAAAGGCGTTATTTAAACCAGAAAGGAATTGTAAAGAAACATTTGAACCTAATTCCAGTGGTTTGCTGTTAGAAAAAAACCAAACATGGAAATACTTGGTGGGGTGGGGGGCACAGTGACAGAGAAGTCATTTTGGAGTGTGTTTCAGATAAACATAATTCACAAGACATAAAGCAGTGTTTGCCTAAGGGGTGTATATTCATACTAGGGGTTTTAAGGCTGGTGGAAGTAAATGCAAGATTGGTGTTATTTTCAGGGCATTCGTCTCAGTGACAGTAGAACAAGTGGCCATTAAAGTTGAAATTCCCAGAGATTTGCACCTATTTATAGCTATGCTCTATCGGCAGGGATCACTCACTATTTTAGTTATAATTTGGAATTACCCTCAGAGACATGTAAAGTATATAATGTATAATCTTCTAGAGTATCCTCCCATGTGCCCATAAAGTAAAGACAGTGATCTCATTGCAGAGATGGGTCTTCCCCAGGGCATTGGTTGGGGAACCCTGACCCCTGAAGAGTGATGGACCTAGAAGTGGGAGTAAATATGGGTCACTGGGCGCAAGAGGAGCATTCTCAAGGTCAAGGTCATGGGACAGTTGCTACTCTGCTCCGCCAGCTCTGACCACCATCATGAGCTGCAGATCTACTTTGCCAACCACTCTCTAGCTTGTCTGTGGGATGGTAGCCTGGTGATTAAGCCTCTCCATGCCCCAGACTATACTTGTTTGAAATGGTCATCTCCCATCATCCCCTGATCCTGGAGCTGGTGTCTCGTGTTTCACTCACTAGGATCACTTTGTCATGTCTTCATCCTCTCTTCACTATCCCCTTACTCATCAACAGTACATGGATGCATTGCTTTGCCTTGGGCTCTGAAGTCTGGCGCAGACACTATCTCCATACTTCTGTGGGCCCTGGCTCACAATAGTATATCACCAATCACTTCAGTGTTTCCAAACTTTGGACCAACAGATATTTGCTGACTGTTGAAGCTCAGGTTCTATGCTATGTCCTTCAAACTATGCCTTTCTTGGTCATTTGTAAATGAAGGTCTTATTCCCACTTTTCCAACATCACACATTTTCATTCCCCATAAACCACAGCCTGAGCTCCTTATCCTCTCTCTAGAACTGTGTATGTGTTCTGTTCCATGACCAAGCTCCCATCCTGCTCTTTCTTTAGCGACTGCAGGAGCAGAGGGAGCATTTGGAGTGGCCATAGCAACTGTGCACAACTTGTTCTGCTCTGTCATCAGAAACAAACAAACAAACAAATGCCACCCAAAGCATCTTCCCAAGATGGTGTAGCCAGGGACTAGATTTACCTTCTGCCTGAAGCAGCCAACAAATTGACAAAATGTATAAAATGTATGAGGATGCAATAAAGAACTGTGGTTCCAGGGAGGAGGTCAGCTAACAAAGGGAGTCCCACAGTCCCTCTCTTGCTGAATTCCTGAAGAACTCCCCCCCCCACCCCGCCCAGTGCTGAGGAAAGAACTTAGGAGGCCTCCTGAGATTTCCTGAGTTTGGGTGAAACAACCAAAAGTGTAAGATGGCCAAGTCTTGGAGTAGCACTCTCGGGGTAGAGTGACGGAGCGGGAAGACCTGCACACAGACACAACTGTGGGGTCTGCGGAGGGTGTCCCTTGGGTATTCTGGGGAAGAAACTACTAGAGGCCAGAAACAGCTGTCTGAAAGGATTGAACACAGAACCTGGGCTCACAGGGCTGGCCAGAGTCCAGTTCCTCCATTGTTTAAAGGTGCTGAGATGGCAGGAATGATGGGTGGAATGATGAGCCCCAGACTAAGCACCGCTTTAGATTTTAAAAGCCAGACTTCTTTCTCTGATTCCATGTTTACATGGGGCTGTACAGCCTTGTGAAACATGAAATGCCATGAGCTAAATTTACCTTCCACAATATTGTCATAAGCAAACCCATTTTCTGTGCCACAAGGTGGCCTGGAGGTTCCAAGGAAAGGGAGTACACAGTGATTTCTACAATGACGGACAACTTACAAGAGAGTGGAGAACTTCCTAGAGGGAGTTATAGAATTGAAGACACTGACTCATGGCGACAGGAACCAAGTCCTGGAAATGCTGTTGGATCAAACAGTCGGATGGACACAGAGACCCCTATGCATGCACAATGTCAGTCACCGAGGAAATCATCCTTCATTTCCTCTCAGGGATACTCACCCTTTGATATATTACTGTGCCTAACCTCAATACCGTTGCTGTCCTCCAATGAAAAGAGGAACTTTATGGTAGCTTTTGGGATGTGTACATCCTTGCCTACTCAGAAAAGCTAGAGTTGAGTGATGTATCATTGGCCAATTTTGTGACTCTTTGGGGGTCAGTTTTGTGAATTCTATTTATGGCATTTGAGAATGAATTTCCTAAAGAATTATCTTTGGACAGTTAAATGTAGTAGACCCCTAAGATGGAGAACAAGGTGATGGTGTCTGCTTTTGTCATCTCATTTGTCTTGTTACTCCCATTGGTCACAACCCCAGCTAGTGCTATAAGGCAAGGAAAATGAGCAGCAGCATATAAATCACAGAGGAACAACATCTGCAGATGACTGAATCCTCTGCATAGAAAATGCCAAAGCACCTTTGAAAAATGTCTAGAACTAATGAATTCAAGATCACAAGATACCACATAAACACACACACACACACACACACACATCACATTTCTATATACTCCCAATGAGCATGTGCAAATTAAAATTAAAGGACAAAAATGAACTTATCCAACAATTTCCTCAAAAAGAGTCATGGACATGAACATAAACAAAATTCTAAAAATGTTTAGGAAAAAATACATGAGAAAATGTTTAAGTATTTAGGGCTAGAAAGACTTGGCACCCAAAGCATGGAGAGAGGGTGGGGGGAGGAAATTTTGTGCTCTGTGAAATGTTCATATGCAATGGACTGAATATTTTTCTCCCCCAAATTCATATGCTAAAATCCTGACCTTTCTACAATGTCATTAGAGCATCAGGACTCCAGACATAATGAGGTCACGAAGGTGGAGTTCTCCAGGGGTTCAAGTCCTTCGTAGCAAACACAGAGAACTAGATGCCCTGTTCCCACGAGGCAAAGCAACAGCAAGAAGACCCAGTGACTTGTTCTATACCCTCAGCCTCCAAAAGTAGGAAACACATGTCTTGTTGCCATAGTCACACATCTGGTGGCATTTTTGTTAATATACCCCAAACTCAGGCGCCATGGGACATTCTTAGAAAGATATGCTGCAGTTTGAGAAAATAATTTGCAAGTCTTATGCCTGTGAAATAACTGGTGTAAAGAACTTTTAAAAGCCAGGAGTGAAAGGGCAAACAAGCCAATGGGAAAAATGAACAAAACCTGAAAGACATTTTACTGAAGAGGAACCAGATGGCTAATAGCTAGCAAGAAGAAACCATTCAACGTCTTTACACATTGGGGAAATTCAAAATAGAGCTGGAAATGTAAATCCATGCATAACTATCAGAACAACTAAACTAGAAGTCACACATGTTTGATGTGATGCAGGGAACCTGGATCACTCTTGCATCATGGGTGTGGATGTAAAAAGGTTCAGCCATCATAGAAAAGATTCAGTAGTTTGCAAAACTAACTGCAATAACTATACCTAGCAATTGTTGTCTTGGACAATTACTACAGAGAAATAAAAAAAAAAACTTATAGTCACATAAACACCTGCACAAAAATTGCATATTTTATTTTTATTAGCCCCAAATTGTAAGTTACCCAGGTTAAACCAATTGTGGTACATCTATGTAGTGGAATACTACCCACCAATAAAAAGGAATGAACTGTTAATGCATACAACAGCTTTGTGGGTCATAAGACAATTGTGATGAATGAAGAAGAAAGAAAATAAACAATTGCAAATGGTCACATGTTTTGTGATTCTTTTTATGTAACACTCTTGAAACAGGTGTCGAGGGGTAAGCTAATAGTTGACAGAAGGTATTTGGAGTGGGAAGCAGGGGGAGGGAGAAAGGTTTGCTTATAAGAGGCAGCACAGGAGACCCACAGTGATGGGGTATTCTCTGTCTTGACTATGCTGTCACTATCCTGGCTGGGATAGTGAGCTAAGGCTGTGGTCTTGCAAGATACCACCAGTGGCATCTTGATACATTGGGTACACATGCTAACTCAACATTATTTCTAACAATTACATGTGAATCCACAATTCCCTAAATCTAAAAAAAAAGTCATTTAAAAACTTGACATTTTAATAAATACTCATCATTGTCAAACCACACTTTGACTTCCTCCTTCCTACATGAACATCCCAATATTGTCTCAGCTATCTTACTGACTACCTAACAATTACCAAAATTATGAAAGACATGTTTTCATAGTAAGAACAGTTTGAGCAGCATAGGAAACAAAATAAACAAACGTGTATCTTAAAGGCTAATTTTAAGTGTGAATAAAATGCAGCCACACACGAAACGAGCTTTCTGTGAAACAGGGCAGCTGCCCTCCTTGTGCTGTCCCCGGGCTTCTGTGTACCCTGGATTCTGCATCTGGGTGATCAGATCCTGCATCTGACCCTTTGCCTGCCTTTCTGCTTTCAGGATCTCCTCTTCAGCGTGTGTGCCCTCAACGTCCTCTCCACCATCGTTTGTGCATTGGCCACGGCCATGTGCTGCATGCAGATGGTCTCTGCTGATGTCCTGCAGATGGTGAGTGACCCCGCTCCTGCCCAGTCCCCCCCTGGAGTGGCCAGCCCAGCCCCCTGAAACCAACCAGAGTCCAAAACCTGGGGTTCTGTCAGTACAAACTGCCGAGGGGGTCCTTGGAGTCACCTTGTGTTGCACTCTGTAAAAGGAGGACTTGACTGCTGTTGTCCTATTTCAGACATCAGCTGAGTTCCGTGTTTATGCTACAGTCATCCCTGCTCCCGGCCTCAGAGCACCTGGAATGTGTCCCAGAGTTAGAACAAGACTTGTTCTTATTCTGAGAATTTTCTGCTATAAAAGTTTGGAATTGTTAGAAGATGATTTCTCAAACTGAAAAACTGCTGTTCTTTGCTTTGGAAATTTGCTAATTAACCCTGAGGTCATGATTCAATGGCCCTCATTTGGTGTCATGGCCAGGGTCTTTAGGACAAAAAGACCTTCTGCTCCCACGGGAGTGGTAAGGTCAGAGCAGGGGTCATGTTCTTATTAATAAACATCTCTAAACACACACGTCATGAGTCATGATGACTCTTTGTTGTCTCAGCATGAATGGACCACAGGCTAGGGCTCAATACGTTATTGTGAAACTCATAATGAAAAGAAAATGGTTGTTGACCCTAAGGATAGGAACCACTCTTGTGCCCATTCTCCCTCCTTCCCATTTGCTATCTCTGTCTGTCTGCTTTTGTTTTCTCTTACTGTAACAGAATAGCCAAGATGAAGTAACTTATAAAGAAAGCAAGTTTAGTTAGCATCCAGTTTTGGAGGGTGGGGAGCCCAAGGCTGCACAACTGCATGCTGTTGGCTTCTGGTGTAAATCTCTTGGTAAATGGCAGAAGGGAATTGGACACACATGGGAGACAGAAGGCAAAGGCTAACCTCGTTTGCTTTTTAACAGCCCTGCCCCCCAGTGGCAGCTAACCCTGTTTATTACAGTGACTACTCACTCCCTCTAGATAGCATTAAAACATTCAGAAGGGGTTGACCCCTCTTACCTGAGCACATCCCACTAGACCCATCTCCCAACACCAGCATTTTGGGCTGGGATAAATCACATTCAAGCTCTCCATGTCTTTCAGCCTGACCCACAAGGCCACAAACTGTGCCCTCCACCCAGTGATGTTTTATGCATTTCATGGATGAAAAGACAAGTTATTCCTACAGTGGGCTTTTCTTTTAAGTCTTCCTCCTCACCCACCCCTTAGCAGAGCATCTGTTCATCAAGATACAAGGCCAGAGAACATCATTACCAATATGTTAAAACTCGCTTGGTCCTAATCGTATGTGGCATGCAGCCTGGTGCATTCTCACGGCATACATCCACACAGCTGTCATAGCGAGCTGACCTTTCTGAGAGGTCACCGCGTTCTGAAAGGTGTCTAATTAAGCAGTTATTCAGCAGGGTGAACTTTTGGCCTCATTCATCGAGGCCTTGTGTTGGCAATTTTCTCCAACATGCTGTATAAAGGAAAGGTTAAATATAAATACCAGAAGCTTCTACCCATATTGGTGGATTTTGCCATTGATCTGTAAATATCACACCAATTCTACCAAACTAACAGAACTGAAGGCTGTAGATGATAGCAGTTTTTATCCCCACAATTTTAAACACTAAAATGAACATTGACAACCAAGTAAGATCAAGTTATATTCTAGCTGTGTAAGCATTCAGAATTAAACCAAAGTAGGCATTGCCCTTATTGGTGGCCATGTAGAACAGAAGCAGGTGTGGGGTCATACATCAAGCATGTCTGCATCTGAGCCCCGTTCTTCTGCCTCTGTGGTACCTCTGAGCACATCACTGAACCTCCTTGTCTAGAAGTTTCCTCACCTGTGAAAGGGGCCTCGCAGGACCACCTGCCAATCATTGTTGACTTTTACTTGTTGACAGCCCTGTGGATGGAGCGAGCCTTGTGCGAGCTGGGAAACAGTTCTACCACTTTGCTATGCCACCTCCCCCACCCCAGCTTTATCTTCATTTTTCAAACTGGTAGGAGTATCAGCCAATTCCTGGACATCACAGCAGTGATGTCGCAACTGTGACATCAGAGTAATGACACCACAGCAGTGACATCACCATAATGACATCATGACGGCACCGACTGCAAGTGCAGTATGGTTTTACTGTGATGTGCTGTGGGCAGGAGATTGTTACAGGAATTACAAAAGCCATGTCTTAGTTTCCTGTCATAATGAAATACCCTAGGGTAGACTCCTCTAAAGAGGTTATTTAGAGGATGCTTTAGAAGGCCAGAGGGGCAAAACAGCATGGTGGATGGCATCATAGTGGGCAAAGATATGTGAAGAGATCCAGCTAACTCTTCATGACAAGCTCTCTGAACTGAAAGCATGGCCTTACTTTCCTCTGAAGGCCTTGCCTCTGGTCACCTAACTCCACCCCCACCACCATCACCCTTCCTGGGAGGCCTCACCTCCTGAAAGGTTCCATACCATCCCCTGAAGCACCATGCTGAGGACAGTGGGGGATTAAAGACATCCAAGCCACAAGCTACCATCAAAACCCTCCTGGCTTGTAAGTAGGAACAATTGAGCTGACAGCCACATGCTGTGGCACAGGCAAGGTTCTGGTCTCCTGGTCAAACTGAGCTGTGTATGTCCCAGCATCATGGAGAGGGAGCAGGAGGAAGAGCTGTGTGTAGCCATGGTGTCTGTGAGACCAACCTCGGGAACCTGTGGGCACATCACCACTCACTGGTCTTGCTTCTTTTGCACTGAAGGCCATTATGTGTTTGAGCTTTCCATCCTGCCAGAACTGCTGAGAGGATGGATCGTATGATGTGAAGAATTCTTTTAAAAATCAGGGTAGCCATGTGGAGTGTGGCTGACTGGCTGGCTGTGGTAGCTGCACCCTGGAAGAAGTGGGCTAGCCTAGCGGGGTTGTGGACACACCCAGTCAGATGTAAACAAGATGTTTGGGAAGATGCCTTGAAATCTCTTTTCAGCCTTACTTCATTTCATTGAGTTATGTAATTTAAAGGAATAATATATGATCATTGGATGAAACAAAATTACATAGCAATACATAAAAAAAAGTTAATGACCTTCCTCACCCGCCCCTGGGGAAACACACGCTACCACTTGGCAGCGGGTCCTTCCATTCACCCATTATATCTAAGTGCGTATGCAAATACACATAAATAATTGCCCTTCCTCGAATTCCTCTTCCCCCAGCCTAGAGCTTGTGAGGTGGCTTAGATTTGCATTTTCTCAGTGATTAATGATGTTGGCTCTCTTTCTGTGTTTAATGGCTATGTATAGCTCTTCAATGGAGGAGGGGCTTTACTTTGTCCATTTTTTTGAGATTGGAATTGTCTCTTACTGCTGAGTCATAGAGTTCTTTCTGTACTCTGGATACAGGTCTCTCTTCAGATGCATGGTGTGTAAATGTTTTCTCCCATTCTGTTGATTATCTTTACACATAGTGGCATCTCTCAAACCACTAAGTTTCAGTGATGCCCAGTGTATCTCTTTTCCCCCGATTCCTACTTTTGCTTTTTGGTATCCCGTCTCCCAAGGAAACGAATCATTCCTTCCAGAGTTTTACAGTCTTAGTTGATGTTGTCATGCACATTGTAAGGGAGGTCCATTTTTGTGTGGTTCCTGACACCGTTCATGCCACGGATTTGGCTCAGTGTCACGGTGGTAGCCAGTTGACTACAAATGTGTGGGTCTATCTGAGGGCTCCCAGTTCCATTTCATCTGTCTATTGTGACAATTCCACACAGAGCCTGGGTCACCATGTTATAGTCACTTTTAAAATGGGTGTCAGACTCCTCCAGCTTCCTTTATCCTCAAGCTGGTTGTGAAATCCTATGTCCTTGTAGTTCCCTGTGAATTTCTTGAATCACTTTGTCAGTTTCTGAAAAAATAATCACATTGGGATTGTGCTAAATCGTAGGGCAGTGGTGCCACATGCCACTCACTATGCCTCAGTGTTATCTTCCCGTGTTTTCACAACTCAGTTGTAGCTCATGTCAACTGCCACTCATTCTTCTGTCATTTTTACTTGAGATTCTCAAAGTGAGAAGTATTGTTTAAGTGTGTGTCTATGTCTGTGTGACTGCATGTGTGTGTGTGTGTGTGTATGTGTGGGTCTGTATGTGTGTGTGTGTGTGTGTGTGTATCTCTGTGTGTAATTTGTTTCTTTCACGTCTGTGTGTATGTATTCCTGTGTGCAGTCTGTTTCTTGTGTGTGTGTGTCTGTGTCTGTGTGTGTCTGTGTGTATATATCTTGTGTGTAATCTGTATCTTTCACGTGTGTGTATCTTTGTCTGTGTGTCTTTGTGGTACCGGAGATTGAACCCTGATCTTATATATGTTTGACAAGTGACATACCAGAGGCACGGCACCTCTAAAAAGTACTAATTCATTACAAAGTCGATACTGGGGAGCAGCCCCCATGAGCACGTGTGCAGCCTCCTATTGGCCCATTTCTCACAACCAACACTCAAGGCTCTTTTCAGAGAGAACTGTGGGTACTCCTGATGTATGTGCCCCGCTCCTGCTGCTGTACTTACACACATTCCTGAGCAACTCTACACATGAGGGGAGGAGGTAAAATCTTGTCCTAGTACCATACTCTAAGACCTTGTCTTAGTTATGGCTTCTATGGTTTCGACAAAACACCGTGGCCAATGAGCAAGGGTTTGTTTGGTCTACACTTCTGCAGTGTAGTCTGTCATTGAGGGAAGTCAGGTCAGGAACTCAGACAGGGCAGGAACCTGGAGGCGGGGGCTGATGCAGAGGCCACAGAGGATGCTGCTTACTGGCCTTTGCTTGCTCAGCCTGGGTTCTTATAGAACCCAGGACCACCAGTCCAGGGATGGCACCACCCACCACGGGCTGGGCTCTCTCCCATCAATCTCTCATTAAGAAAATGCCCTATACACTTGCCTGTAGCCCGATCTTCTGGTGTTATTTTCTCAATTGAGGCTCCCTCCTCTCATATGACGTTAGCTTGTGTCAAGATGATGTAAAGCTGTCCAGCACAACCCTGTCTTGTTCTCCTAGCTGACAGCAAAGAGAACATCCTCTTGTACTGCCCAGGGGCATGTCGTGCCATGCAAAGAAAGCAGTCGTGAACCATTCATGGGCACTCATTCTGCCATACTGCTGTCCTCACTTGACTCTGGAGTGTTAGCAGACAGAACCCCCCCCCCTGCAGCCATGATTCCTACTGAGGCTCCTATGTAACTGTCACGTTAACTTTTCAGAGGAGTTTTGACTTGGTGTCATGGACTGACACAGCCAACCATTTGTTCTCTGGCCTCCTTGGTTGATTGTAGGAGCCACTAGGCAGCTCTGAAGTTGGCTTGTGGATATAGACAACTCAAGGTTGTGACTGCACCCAGGGGCTGCGCAGCACTCTTAGGGCTGTAGAATTCTAAGTACCCACATCTTCCTTATAATTTGAATGCATTTGGGGGATAATTAGCTGCAGCTGGAACTAACATCATGAATGCACAAGATGGCAAGTGTTACTCCTATTGTCAGATCTGCTAAAGCCCAGCACTTCTAACACGTGCAGAAATAGTAACTGCATGATGATACAATTCTGTTTATTGTCACAGCACAGCGGAGAAGGTACTTTACCTCCTAAGTGTCTCTAGTGTCGTCTCTCGTTTTGTTTTTAAATGTAATCTCATTTTCCTACTTTCTGCTGCATCATTCTCCTCGACATTTCCCTCAATGCCAGCCTCAGAAGCATCCTCAGCTTTTGCTTGTCACAGTCATCTCACAGTAGTGCCTGATGATTTCACCTCTGCTCATGGGGACCATTAAGTGACCCCCTTCAGACAGTGTAGACAGGTGTACACTTTGCACAGGCCCGACAACTGTGAGAATACACTCAAGGTTGTGACCCACCCCAGGAGTTTAATAGTCACCCAAAGAGCCAGAATGCCAAGGGAAAGCTGCGGGTAGCTTTTGTTCTTGGTGGGAGAGAAGCCGGGAGCCACACATAGGGTGAATCCTACCCTCAGGTAGCCAGGCTTTTGCTGTCCAAGCCTGTCCTTCATCATATTCCCTTGCAGGAGTTTGGACAGAGACAAGAGAGCTAGTGACTGACAGAGACTTTCATTTGAACCTTCTGACACTGCTGCATGGTTCTGTGACACAGGGTGGCATTTCATATTACAATCCTGGTGGCACCCCAGGAAAGGAACCTGAGACTAATAGGTCAGTAAGGTGCAGTCACGTGGGCCTCAGTGGTCATTCGGTGTCTGGAGACCAGACTTCTGACTGATAGTCTGAAGTCCATTAACCTCTTCATGGTCTCCTCTGGGCTGCAGAAGCTACACTCACTATGTGAGCTGAGCCAAATTTTAGGGGGTCCATGTTGTAAGCCTTGGGCAGCTACCCCAGGTCAAGTAACTGCAGCTCCCAATGCCCCTGGCTTTCAGGTGTTCCTGGAAGAAGCCCCTCTGCCATAACAGATAGGACATAAGGTCTCGGGTGCACACTGCTTTTGGATGAGTGATAACCGCTGCGGGGGGGGGGGGGAGGGAGGTATGAGCAGCTCAGCCAGTTTCCACACACAGGCATGCTGGTGTCTTCATGTGCTGAGATGACTCAAAGCCCATTTTCTACCTTCTCTTGGAGATATAGAATTATGCTTTATACCTGACCATGGAAGTGTCGACATGAGGCCTCAGAGCACGGGGCCTGAGTAGGGAGGATGTGAGCTGGCTGACAGGCCTTCCAGTCATGGACATTCTGCTTAGTCCTGAAGGAAGTCTGGCAGGTTGCCCGGTAGAAAGAGGAAACAAAGCATGTATGGTGTGGAGGGTGGCTGAGCAAATCTTGTTTGGAGCAGGGGTGGGGGGGGTTGTTGGCCCTGGTTGGAAGGAAGCTGGAAACTGGATGGGATTCTGTGTACAGAGGTCTTGGTGGTAAAAGATTTTCCAACAGCATGAGCTCATCTGGGCTGGTTTAAAAATAGCTCCTGCACAAGATGGAGACCGAATCCAGGAGCAGAGGCCAGGTATCTTGCGCCTTCACAGCTCTGTTGGCTGCTTCTACAGGAGCCAGAGAGCAAGGGCATTGCAGCAGACAGGTAGCCGTCCCTCCACCCGGCTGATGTTGGCTGAGCATGTGCCAGGCCCCGTTTAGGAGAGGATGGAGGATAATACACACTGGCAGTCTGACCGTCTGTGTACTCATACTTTTCTATTGCTGGGATTAGAATACCATGACCAAGGCCACTTACAAAAGAAAGCAACAGTCCCCAGGAGAGACAGTCATGCCCAGATGTTGGGTGCTTTTGCACTTCACGAGGTTTGCTTGAGTATACTGTTGATTCTTCTCATTTCAGAGAGACTAATTCTGAATAGTCCCAGGACCATCTGCCCTCCTGTTGACACAGCAAGCATAAGGGTTAACAGAGGCAGAGGGTGACAGCACGCATGCAACCTACTCACAGCCATCAACTCCCCTCTAATTTCCCACAATTAAAGAAACAGCAGTGAGTCAGACTAGTTGGAAGGGCAGGGATTGTGCCATGCACTGGGAAGGCTGATGGCAGCCATTTTTAACCCCTTCGTCCCTCATTCAGTTGTAGTCATCAGCCCAGGGCACACTGGTTTCACTGCATTTGACCATGTTCTGAACCCTGCACTCTCCCCTGCTAGTGCAGACATTCTCCCGCTACCTGCCACCCCTGTCTGGGCGAGCCCACCCTCTTCCTACCTCCTCTGGGTGCTCCCAGCTCTAACGTCTTCACTGCCCTCCCCCTCCCCCCCCCCCCGTGCATCCCCAGCATTAAGGATTAACCAGACCCTTCTTGTTTTCATCTTCTGAAACACTCTATTCACTGGTTGCCCATTTTTTAGAGCCTGGAGGCGCTCCTGAAGGCCCAGCCTTTGCTGCCCCTCCAGTCTTTCAAGGCCCATTTAGATCTCATCTGCTTCATGAATGTTTTGTAGATTCCATTCCCACACTGATTGGAGGACTGTGTTTGCTAATGAAGCTGTGTGCTTACCTGTGTTCATGTGACTCTTAGTGTTTGTCTCCTTTCTCTTACTTTTCTCCTGTTGACATGCAATGGGAAAGCTTGGAGCCCATGCAGTGTGATCCATTTTACACCTATAGATAAGGCAGTGTCTCAGGCTTTTCCCCACAACAGGTGACCTCTGGCAGGAGTGCCCCAATGGTGGAAAGAAACACAAGTATTTGTTAATATGTTAGAAACAGAAATCCCAGTAGAGAGCATTTGTTTCACTAAAATGTGTTCCCCTTGATATTTTAAAGTGGCATCCAGTGTTCACAGTTGCCTCCACAGAATATTCTGGAGCTTATGGTGGGCTTTCTTCACCTTCAGAACAATGTCCTACGAAGTGTGTGGATCTCTAGATACTGGTGTCCAAAGGGCCCACCCATAGTGAACCACAAGGAAGTGTGTGTGTGTGTGTGTGTGTGTGTGTGTGTGTGTGTGTGTGTGTGTGTGTGTGTGTGGATGCTGGGCTCACATTGCAGGACTTTGAGAAGGGACTTATGTATCAAGTGTACTTCATGATAGGAACTTGCAGAGTGAGCATGCTAAAAGTCTAGCCATTTCTCACCACGTGCTGTTTAGAAGCAGGAATGGCAGGAGTCCTTATGACTGCAGGGTTAAGGCTTTAGGGTCACAGGGGTGAAGGTTCACAGTACAAACTGTATGTATTGCAGACTTCCAAAGCAAGTTCCTTAACACACACACATACACATCAAAGGCATCCTGCATAGCAGTAGAGGAAGCAGAGCAGAGAGAGGTCCTCTCAAAGCTATCCTTTATAAACTGTATGCTCAGCAGTCACAGTTTGGTAGGTTAAACTAGGCATTTTACCATGATAAGTAATGTGTTTGCAATTAGCTCTGTTAACCGCCAGCCATACAAGATCTGGGCTAATGCTGATTCTCTGTGCTTTCCAGTTCTTCCCACAGAGGTCTCATTCTGCCGGTGCTGCCTGTGTGACCCCACATGGCACCATTCTCCACCAGACCCTGGACTTTGATGAGTTCATTGCCCCCCTCCCGCCTCCACCCTACTACCCTCCAGAATATACCTGCACACCCACAGCGGAGGCCCACAGGTCAGTCTTCCTCTCATCGTCCTGTGTCCCCTGCTGCGTGAGAAGCCACACACACACACACACACACACACACACACACACACACACACACACACACACACACACACACACACAGGAAGTGTCTTTGGGAGGAGGCAGTGGCAATGGCGGGGGAGAAAGAGGTGTGGAGTGGAGCAGAGTAAAAGCTGGTACAGAGACACGTGCCTCTCACGGATAGGAAATGAGGACAGGAGATGTGACCTTTCTTACTTTTATTCTTTTCTTACTTCTGTTCTTTGGCATTTTGGTGGTAGTGATGGGTTTATCATGCTCTATTTTTATTTTGTTATTGACAGGGCCTCACTGTACAGCCCAGGGTAGCTTTGACTCTCTATATAGCCCCAAATGGCCTCATACTCATAATTTTTCCTGTCTCAGTGTCCCACGTGCTAGAATTACAGTCAAGAACAAGGCCTTGAATAGAAGATTTCTTTTGGTGTCTTTACAGTATCACCTAAAATGATACCACAGGCCACTAATGAACTCTGTTATATTCCAACACGTGCAAAGTTGCTCCTGAGTGACAGTCATCACAGTGTGTGGCACATTAATTAGATATTTCATCAGCTTTATCATTGTTTTAATTATACTGGACAGAGCCTAAGTGTTTGATGAAATATGGGCATCTTTTAGAAGAAAGAACAAAGTTAAACCTGCCCAGTGACTCAGGCTTTAATTTTTCAACATGACAAGTGTTAGACAGTCAACACTTGAGGAGAAATGACAGACACCAGGCTTTGTCCTCAGGGGATGACCCTGTGATGTTGTTCTGTGTTCCAGAGGCCTCCACCTAGACTTCACTTCTTCTCCGTTCAGCACTCTATATGATGTTGCCATCAACAGCCCTGGCATGCTGTACCCTGCTGAGCTGCCCCCACCATATGAGGCCGTAGTGGGTCAGACTCCTGCCAGCCAGGTAAGTGAGGCTTGGGCCCTGATAAGACAAGGCCAGCTCCCGTGCACACCCTACTTCCTGGCCCATCCTCAGAAAGCTCCCTGACAGTGTTGACTGTGTCACTGACACCAGTGACTACCTTGTGATGAAGTCTCTTCACGTACTGTAACAATGTATGAGCCTTGCATAAACTGCAGGGTGCTGATTCCAGCCTGGGCACATCAATATGTGAACTTGCCCTTTGGTTACTCAACTTCATTCCTGTGTCCGTGTCCCATGCTCCCCAGGTGCCTGAAGACAATGTAGCAGGAACTGGGATAACTTCTGACCCATGGCTAGAGAAGGGGGACCTGGGTTTTTGGACTAAGGACTCAGGGGACCAAGGCATGTCTTAGCCATTGCTGCAGACATGATCTGACAGAGCTGTAAGAGGCCAGGCAGCCCCAGGCTAGGGATGTGCCTCTACTGCCAGGTGGGACCTTCTCTGAGCTGTGTGTGCCAGGGAATGCTATTATTGGTACTCACTTTGAGAATGGAAGTAGACTGCTGTGGCAAGGTTTGTGGTGAAGATGATAACATAATGGATCCTGGAGGCAAATGTGGTACCTGGCCTAGAAGCAGGAGGCATCAACAAAGTCACATGGCAGGACCCAGAGGAGAGCACACAGCAAGGCCCTCCATGGATGGCAGACACCAGGAAGTCAAGATGCGAATGAGCAGCTTCATCCTGGGAAGCAGGGACCTAGAAGCCATGTCTGCAGTAGTATGTAACTTCATTGCTGCCTTGGGAAAGGAGGCACTGCCATTTCCCACTCCTCAGCAAGCCTGCTTGCTGCTATTATAGAATTCCACTTTTCTGCCAGGGAGCCACTTCTTGGCTTCCCTTTGTGAGGTGCTACTCATGTTTTCATAAGAGAGGGCTGGGTGAATGGAACCTGTCCCCGTGCATAGTGTCCAGGCTGGGGCACTACCCTGTCAGAGGCTTTGCTTCCCAAGAAGACGCTCTTTCTAGGATCCCCATGCTGGCCTTGCAAGGTCCCTCAGTACAGGTGTGGGCAGTCACTGCAGGCTCTGGGTGTGATGTTTAGTACCCCCACCCCCCACTGTATACTAGAAGGATATTGATTTATGTTTCATCACCAATTTTCTCTTTCCCTGAAGAACGTAATATATTTCAGGCTAATATATGGCTCTGAGATCAATATGACACTGTTTTCCCAAGGCTCTGGAAAAATTCTATCTTCCGTGATTTCTCTCAGAGAACTCGGGTAAAGAGGCCTGAAGGTCAAAGCTTGTCATGTTACTTTATGTTAGCTCAGAAACCTGCCACCTGCAGGTACTGGCACAAACTCAAGCCTCAATCTGCTGTGGAGCTGGCCAGGTACATGTATAACATGTCCTGTGGCCCCTCTCCAGGCCACTTGTATAGCAGGGACACATCTGGTGATTAAGGACCTGCAGCTCCCAAGACAGTTTTCTTTGATGCTCAGGTGTCAGGGCACTTTTCAATTCCACAGACATCTCTGGGAGTCCAGAAGTGAGTGAAACCCATTACCATCCACAGAGGGAAGGCTGCACTAGCCACCTGCCCCCTCCTCCAGGGTGGTCCATCTCCCTTGACCAGACATCAAGGAGCTGCCTCCTTCCTAGTATGAGCATTTTCCCTGGGTGAGGGGGGTGGTTAATTACTTGCCCCTGCACAACAAAGGGTGTATAAATTGCCTATCAGCACTGGTTAGAGTAGCACAAACTAGACAGAAGGGACATAAGTGAAATGGCAACGCACAGGCAATAGGGGAGTAATGGCAGCCATTAGGAAGATTTTCTTTGTCACAGGATCGGTCTATGTTATCCAGGCTGGCTCCAAACTCCAAGTCTCAACAGCTTTCCTCTCGAGCCTCCGGAATATCTGCAATGGCAGGTGTTTGCCTGAGAGGATGTTTTTAGTCCTTTAGTGGAGGATGCCCATTCAGACATATCCCCTTCCTTGATCAGCACATACTCCCTTCTGGCTTGGGTATGGTTGTCATTCTTTCCCACAGCTTTCCACTGCCTCATAGAGTTCACAATCCATATGCTGACAAGACAGGGACAGTTCACCTTCCCTGGAACTTTAGGGAGAGCATTGTACCTGGCCATCTGGGTAGGGTCATAGCATGTGGGAAGCCAGGAAGGTGGTCCAGGTGGAGAGTGTGGCATGGGGGCCAGGGAGTCTGCTGTAGTGATCCAGGTACAGGTTTTCTGACCTTGCAGGTCCAACTGTGGAAGTGCCTTTGATAAATTCAGTCTCTAGATTGACTGGACCGGAAGTACTTGACTAGGTAGCAGTACAGCTAGGAAAGGAAGTCTAGTATGATACTAGAAGTTATGAAAAAGAAGATGGGCAGGCATGGTATCACCAGCTGCAGGTCTAATGAATTATATGTTCAAAGGAAATGACCCCCTACATTTTAAAACTAGTGAGTGAAGTGTTTCAAAGAAGACCTTGAGTATATAAAACCCTCATTCTCCATGACAGCTGGTAGTTGCTCCCTAACAGTGGCTCTTCATGCATCTGATACTAGATGGATGACCTTATCTGGGAGTGAGAAACACATCACAGAAATGGGGCAGAATTCCTGTGCAGGGCTTCCCACAGAGCCGGTCTGCCTAAATTCCAGTTGATCCTTTAGTTTACAGGAGCTGGTCCATGTAGATCTCAGAACTGGCAAGTCCCAGGTTCAGGCCCTTTCCTAGTTTGTTTGTCTTTTGCTTTGATAAAACATCCTGATCAGGCCAGCTTATAGAAGGACAGCTTTATTTGGCATAGCGTTCCAGACAGTTAAGACTTCATCGTGGTAAGGGAAACGTCAGACATGGCAGCTGAAGTAGCATGCTGAGAACTCACATTGAATTGCAAGCATAAATCAGAAACAGGCAGACAGAGATAGAGACAGAGAGACCAACAGAAAGAACTAGAAGTAGCATGATGTTTAGTTTCCAAAGTCCACCCCCAGTGACATACTCTCCAGCAAAGTCACACATCTTAAACTTCAAACAGTGCCACCAACTGGGACCAAGTGTTCATACACCCAAGACTATGGCAGGCATTTCTCACTTAAAACCCTCACAGTCTCTCATGACTTGGGGTGTCCTGGGGCAAGTTATATATGAAGCTTATCTGTCACAGACCTCACACTCTGCATCCTTCCATGATCCCTGTTCATGAGCCTTAGTGGCTGAACTCCAACCTCAATTCAGATTCCATGCCACAGTTACCCTTCCCTTTTCCTGTCTAGGTAGTGCTACTGAACCAAATGGCCATTTCCCCCACAGCTTTGTGCAGCAAGGTAGCTAGCTTCTGCCATCAGATTCAAATTAAAGCCCTAACACTCTACTCAGAAGTGACAGATGCACTCCCAGGAGCCATCTCTTTTCCAAACCACATTTCCTGGTGTGTGAATATCGGAGCCAGAGGGAGGAGCGTGATACCCTGCAGAATATGAAGCAAATCCAATTTCCTCTTGACCTTGTCCCTTTGTGGATTCTATTTCTCTTGTTTTATTTATATTTCTTTATTGCCAGCACCGTCTTTCTCAGGCAGCAGGTTTATAAGTTTCTTCTCTGCCTCTCATATTCAACATACATACATACATACATACATACATACATACATACATGGGGAGGGGTTAGATATTGGGGAGTTCTGGAACAAAACAGCCCTTTAGGCAGTTTCTTTTTGTTATTTAGTGGGAGATTCTTGGCAGACATGTTCAAATTGGTTATGGCATGTAGTGAGTACAGTGGGGGGGGAAGGTGTGTGTAGATGCCATGGTGGCATGAATTCTCTCTCCCTCCATTCCCTCCACAGAAATCCTGGAGGGCTTGGGGAGGAGAATAGCATGTGCACTGTTACTCCAAAGCCTATCAGTGGATGAAAGGCAGCATGGAGGCTGCTCTCTCTGGCTTTAGATTGATTTCCAGTTCTCCTCAGGCACCCCACTTCCCCACCGCCACAACAGGGAGCAGCTCACACCCTGTGTGGTTGGTGCCACAGCTGGAGCCACCCTGCCCTAACTCCATCACAGTTTGCAGAGCCGAGATGAGGGATATCAGCTATCTGATTGAAGTGGCAGGCAGCACAGGAGGCAGGAATGCAATTACCTGAGCTGGAATTGGACCAAGCCGCAGGGGCTTGCCTCACCTTCCCCTGTCTCCTCTTGAGCTCATTACTTGCCAGTATGTCCCCAAAGCAATTCTGAACTAACACAAGAAGTCAGATATTGTTTCCTGAGCTGGGGAAGGGGTGGGTGGACTATGGACAGGGGGTGTCATGTCTCAAGCCCAGGGCCTGTGCTAGATGCCTAAAGCACAATTGGAATTGTGCCTGTTGGAGAAGAAACCACAGCACACACAGCCCAGGAAGGGTAAGATGGGGCAGGAGGCTGGGGGCTCAATCTTCTGTGACCTGTTCCCTAAGGCATCTCTAGACCAGAGTCACTTCATGTACCAGCTGGTTTTGTATGTTGACTTGACACAAGCTAGAGTCATCAGAGAGGAAGGTGCCTCAGTTGAGGAAATGCCTCCATGATATCCAGTGTTAAGGCATTTTCTCAGTTAATGATCAATGGAGGAGGGCCCAGCCCATTGTGGGCAGCGCCATCCCTGGGCTTGTGGTCCTGGGTTCTATAAGAAAAGCAGGCTGATGAAGCCATAGAGAGCAAACCAGTAAGCGGCTCCCCTCTGTGGCCTCTGCATCAGCTCCTGCCTCGGTTCCTGTCCTGTCTGAGTTCCTGCCCTGACTTCCTTCAGTGATGAACAGTGATGTGGAAGTGTGAGCCAAATAAACCCTTTCTTCCCCAATGTGCTTTCTGTCATGGTGTTTTGTCATAGCAATAGAAACCCTGACTAAGACAGTTCAAGAGAGGGATAGCAGAAACTGCCTGACCTGAACTGGGTGGCTCTTAATAGGATGTCATTGCAGTCACACTGTGGATTGGTAGTTAGACTGGCACCCCACCCTTGGTGCACCTGGACCTTGACCCAAAGCTCATGTAGGAGAGCAGCCTAGAGGGTTCCTCTTCATTCTTTCTGCAAGGGAGCAAAGGGAAGAAAAAGTATAAGCAAGTCACTTGGGATGCGCCTTTTCATCCAGTGCTCTCTCCATGCCATAGCCATGCCAGAGTGAAGCATGTCAGGTCTCAGGACCATTTGTCCTATGGCTTATTCTTTCCAGAATAAGAAAAAAGAGTCAGCGAAGGCAGTTGGGGGTGGGGACTGTCCTATGTCCCACTGTACATAGGGTAAAGGTCCCTTTGTGGCCTTTTGTCTTAGTAAGGTTTTTGTTGCTGTGCTAAAACACCGTGACCAAAAGCAAGCTGGGGAAGAAAGGGTTTATTTGGTTTACACTTTGATATTGCTGTTCATCATTAAAGGAAGTCAGGACAGGAACTCAAACAGGGCAGGAACTGGAGGCAGGGGCTGACGCAAAGGCCATGAAAGGGTGCTGCTTATTGCCTTACTCCTCCTGACTTTCTCAGCCTGCTTTCTTGAAGAACCCAGGACCACCAGCCCAGGTTTGGCCCCACCCACAATGGGTGGGGCCTCCCCCGTCAATCACTAATTAAGAAAGGACTCTATAGGCTTGCCTCCAATCTTATGGAAGTATTTTCTCAGTCGAGGTTCCCTTCTCTCAGATGACTCTAGCCTGTGTCAAGTTGACATAAAATTATGCAGCACACCTGTCTTGGCTCCATACAGTGTGTGCCAGTTCCCTGGAAGATACTCTTGAGTACAGAAAGCCAGAGAAATGGGCTGTGATCTTTCCAACACTAACTTGAACTCTCGATACTCACACATATCCCACCTCACAAATTTAGGTGAGAAGAAAATAATAATGTATGCATGTGTCTCCATTTTCTCCCCAGGTGAGCCTTAAAGCCAACCTGCACAGTTGTTCCTCAGGGTATTCGTTCCAGGATGCCCCCTATACCAAAATCTATACATGTCTAAGTCCCTTACGTAAAATAGAGTGTTGTTTGCGCAGAACTTACACAGGTCCTCCCCCGTACTTTAAGCCTAACAGGACACATCCACATGAACTCAGAATAGTCTATGGTATAGTCGAAAAATAAGGATCCGGGAAACAGACTGAATAGATGTTTATTCAGGGAGAAATAACTTACAAGAGAGACAGATGACTGTCAGCAGTTTCCCATCCCATCCCAGCATCCAGGATGCTTCTGGATGCTGTCTCCGACCAGGAAGCAAGAGAGAGACCCCAGACCTAGTTCTCCCAGGTCATGTCCATACCTGTCCCCACCCCAATGGGCGTGGTCAGTGCAACAGATGCAGGCAGGGTGAATATCTCACTACACTATGGTACATGGAGATTCTTGTTTCACTCTTTGGAACTTTCTGGGAAGTTTGGTCTGATTACTTGGAATCAGTGTTGATTGAAAGGGGAATCTGAGGGCTCAGAGCACTGATTGTGTTACTGGAGGCTGTCCTGAGCAAGGGTGATGCTGTGTGTTCTTTGTTATAGGTTCCAAGTGTTGATCACCAGGTGGCTGACTCCAGTTCCGGGGACCCAAACACTGCTGCTGGCTTCAGCACCCCAGGTAATCAATTGGACCTCTTTGAGTTTGAAGCACTGCTTGTGTGTTTTTCAAGGATGTCTCTTTTCTCCTGTTTTCTTCTCTCCCCCTCTTCCTACTCTCTCTGTCTATAGCATGGTGCCTTAGCCACAGTATTCCTCCATAACCTGGATCCAATAAGTTGTGTCCCTGGGAGAGCTCACATTTCTTCTAAGATATTTTGTTGACTCTTTCTTTGGTGTTCTGACTCTTACACTGGAGGACATGAATTTTAAGAAAACTACTACACAACTTGAGGCTCCCTCTTTTAGGAACAAAGAAGAATATTTAGCTCATGCAGCTTTGTTGACCGTAACACAATTCTTTCTCTTGGACTGGTTCTACTCCCTGTTAGCAGCTCTCATTTTGGCTTCTCCAAGGCAACCCAGTCTTCAACTTGACAGCTTCATGCAGTGGCCCCTCTAGGACTCCATTCAGGGACACCCTTGACACATGCCTGGCTGCAGTGACTTTCCTTAGGTAAAAGGGCAAATTCTATAACTCATTTCTTCTATCCTTAACTCTAAAGCCAGAACCATCAGCCAAAGTTGCCAAGTTTTGCTGCAATCTGGGTCTGGAGCATGGCCCCCCTTGTTTAATTATATCTTCACCAGCCTTCTGTCTGTTTTTGACCTTCACTGCCTAAGCTTGGCTGTCCTGAAACTGGATCTGCTGGCCTCAAACTCAGAGATCTGCCTGCCCCTGCCTTCCCAGTGTTAGGATTAAAGGTGTGCACCCAATTATAAAATTCTCCCTTAATTCCTTTTCACAAGTTGGAAACTTCAACTGAGTTGGATCTTGCCCTGAGGTCAATACTCCCTTTATTCTATTTTTCAATTTATCTCCATGAACATAGAACTTAGTTCCATTCCACTTGCTGGTGCCCTTTTCCTCCAGAAATATGTTTACTTTCTCAGCTTGCTACTTTTCATTATATATCTTCATCAAAGTCACCACCAGTAACCTTACAACAGAGTCTGTACTAGGCTGCTTTGAGATTTCCTCTGTCAATGGAATTAATCCAAATCTTTTCACTTTAACCTCAGGAAGACTCTTTGGACAAGGGCAGAAAGCAGACATTTTCTTCACCAAAATATAACAATACCAGTCTCTAGGGCACATACTAACATCCTTTTCTTGATCACCACAGTCCATCAAGTCACATTCAGTACCACTGTCTTCCCTGCTCCTGCTAGTATGCTCATCAAAGAAGTGCTTAGAACATTCCTACCCCAAACTCCCAAAGTCCACATTACTCCAAACAAAAACATGGTCAGGCCTATCACAGCGACACCCCAGTCCCTGATACCAACTTCTTAGTTAGGGTTTCTATTGCCATGGAGAGACACCATGACCACTGCAACTGAGGTGGTAGCTTATGGTTAAGAGATTCAGTCCATTATCTCATGGCAGAGAGCATGGTGGCATGCAAACAGACATGGTGATGGAGAAGTAGCTGAGAGTTCTGTATCTTGCAGGCAACAGGAAGTAGACTGAGACACTGGGCAGTATCTTCAGCATAGGAAACCTCAAAGCTAACCTCTACAGTGACTCACTTCCTCTATCAAAGACATACCCACCCAAACAAACTACAGCTCCTAGTAGTGCCAATCCCTATGAAATTGTGAGGGCCAATTACATTCAAACTACTTCAGTTAGCACCAACACAAAAGTTTTCAAATGCATACTTGTTTGAATGGATGGGTACAGAACTCATGCACACAGAGGGTAAACTGCATGCCTGGGGATTTCATTCTCTTCACTCAGGAACAGTATTGCATTTGGGATTTCCAGGTCCCTGTGATCATTGTTATGAGTGTGATACAGATGTGGTTCACTCTCGTGTTGATCTTTTCCCTTGTTACCATGCTGAACTTGCGCTTTAGTTTTAAGATTCTTCATAGATTCTAGTTGGTGTTAAACTATTATGAATAATAATGTAGTGATGGGGTTTGGACATTGACAAGACCACAGGGGAGCTACAACCCAGATTTTTGGCTGGCATCTTATAAACCAGCCTGTCATTTTAGGGCTCTTTATCTAGAAGTCATGTTTATATTGTCAGTTGGAGTAATCTCCACTTCTAGGAGAGCCTCAGGATCTAACATAAGGAAAGTAACTCTAAAAGTGAAGGTGTTTTCATTCTTCCTAATGGTGGAAACCTGGGAGAACAGTGAAGACCATTAATGAGAGTCATAAAAAAATATGTGGCACATACTAGATACATTAATTGAGAAAACTATGGGTGGGATTTTTAGATGAAAAATTGGAAGTCCATTATGACCACAACTGTCATAAAAACAGGCACACAGCATTACACTGGTGACAGCAAGAAAAAACAGTCCCCAGTCTTGGGCTTTGGGCTCTTTCAGGCATCTACTGTAATTTCTTGATTCTAGTAATTATATATTTTCAGAGTGAAGTCACACTTGCCTATCCATGACTTTATTGTGTTCGCACTGACAGTAAGAAAATTGGATCTGGAAGATTTAGGAGGCATGGATCAAAACTAATTAAAATATGCTTTTCTATGTTGGGCTAGAGAGATGGCTCAGCAGTTTAGGGCACATGCTGCTCCTGCAGACAATCCAGGTTCAGTTCCCAGTGTCTACATTAGGGAGATTACAACTCCAGAGCCAGAGGGATCTGATGCCTCTGGTCTCTGCAGGTACCTGAACTCAAATGCACAGCCCCCTCTACCCACCCTAGACTTAAATTGTTTCCAAAAAGGTGACATAAATATATACTTAAATATTTTCTAAAAGGTTAAATACATACATACATACATACATACATACACACACACACACACACATACACACACACACACACACGAGCAGTTCTAGTACTTGATGCTAGTTTGTGCATATGTATATATGTATGCATATGTGTATTTATTTGGGAGCAATACTTGCATTTGATGCAGGGCCTTGCACATTCTAGGCAAGCATTCTACAAAGATCTACATCCTCAGTGCTCTCTTTACTTCTTATTTCAAGACAGGTTTTCACTAAGTTGCCTAGGATGAGCTGGAAAAAATACTCTCTAAATAATCCAGACAGGCCTTGAACATGGTCTTCCTACCTCAAGCCTCTTGTGTAGCAGGAATGATAAGCCTACACCACACAGCTCAGCTTTCCCAAGACGATCTTGGTATACCACTATGTAGGCCTGCATCACACAATTCAACTCACCTGAGATGATCCTGGCACACCACTGTGTAGTTCCCTGGGGAATAACTAACAGAGGTTGTCTGGGATTGCTAAATGCCATTTCTGTCTTTGAAGTTTTCTGATATGATCAAATATATATATATTTGATCAATTATATATATTTATAAAATTTCTTCATCTCTGAGCAGTTGTCAAATTATGTCCCATAATAAAACTCCTGGGAGCAATTGCTGAGTCCAAGGGAGCATGTATTTTAAGTGTTAATAGAGCAGCCAAACTACAGTATAGGAAAGTCACACCAGCAAGTGAGAAGCAGGGAGCCATCACTCTTGATGGCTTCTCCCACCCTCCAAGGGGATAACTGTTCTCAGTCTTGGGTTTGAGCAACGTTTTCACAGGCCTGTTGTCCATATGTGTATTTGGATTTGATTCACTTCTTTTGTTTGAAGGCCCTTCTTTTTTAGAAGGTATTTTGGGAGTAGATTCATAGGAGAAAGTGCTTGTTAAATCAAGTCATGAGACCTCACAAGACCTTCCTATCCATGGCAGGGACCCGTCTCTTCTCTGCTTCTCTTCTACTTTGGTGGCACCATGTGTGTTCATTATGCAAGGACAAGTCTTTTAAAAAATGATTTATTCTTCTCTCATACAATACATCCCAATTGCAACTTCCCCTCCCTCCATCCTTCCCAGCCCTCATCCCTTTCTTCCAGTTCCACCTCCCCTCCCCTGTCTCCTCCCAGAAAAGAGCAGGCCTCCCAGGGACATCAACCTAAGAAGGCATAAAAATACAACCAGACTAAACATATGTTACGAGCAGGTGCCAATTGTAGCTAGTTGTTTTCCACCAGCCCGCCTGGTCCTGCCACCTCACCAGCCCCCAATAACATGCAGAGACTCTGTATTTGATACAATCCTGTTGGCCAGGTACTAGTTTTGCTACCGGCTAGTTCTGTCTTAGTGATTAACCCATTTCTACTATTTAAATGTGGCTCATCTTACCGGCCAGAGCAGCTGGCTGGCGTTCTACCTCTCCGGGCTCTCCATGTTGACTCCTCCTTACTACTTCCTTTCCTCCTAGTCCCGCCTATCTTGTTTTCCCATTGGCCACAGTGCTTTATTCATTAACCAGTATGAGAAACATATTTACAGAATAACATCTCCCATCATAAACCCTCACATCAAGGTGAGGTGGGGCAATCCAATAGGAGGAAAAGGGTCCCAAAAGCAGACAAGAGTCAGACTGCCCTGCTTCCACTGTCAGGAGTCCCCTCAAAACACCAAGACAACGAGTATAACATATAAGTAGAGGACCTAGTGCAGACCCATTTGGGATCCACAATTTCCATCTCAGTCTCTGTGAGCCTCTATCAGCCCTGCTTGGTTGATTCTGAAGTCCAATGCACACAACTTTTTATTGTCAGTTTTCTTTCTTCCCTTTACTATCCTACTCATGAAGTTTCTGCTCCA
This sequence comes from Cricetiscus sungorus, assembly GCA_030556225.1. Taxonomy (NCBI): domain Eukaryota; kingdom Metazoa; phylum Chordata; class Mammalia; order Rodentia; family Cricetidae; genus Cricetiscus; species Cricetiscus sungorus. The sequence goes on along the minus strand of JANBXA010000007.1, from coordinate 30,693,312 downwards.
AGCTGCGGGTCTACTGTTACGGATTTTTTTCTTCTGCTAATTTTATACCCTCAAAATAGAAGGGTTAATTTTCCTGAAGATTTGGGTGTTTGCTTGCATATTTATGTCTTCCAAATAGACCACTAATTGTCACCCACTGTTTATGGGGTGGTAGCAGTGGTTAGGCAAGAATACTTTAGAACCGTCCATGGGCTGCTTCGAGAATAGGCAGTGAGTATCACGTGCTTCAAAGCCCTGGCCTGGGGCAAGCTCAGGAACACTGGGGAGCATGGAAAGAGAAGGAAGGAGCAAAGCTTCCCAGCACTGATGGAATTCTGCCTGCTGTGATGCAGTGAGTGTACCTCAGGCAGGTTATCGCTTGCAGTGTCTGCGTGGAGCCAGTGGACTGTTGGTAATTCCAGGAGAGTCTACCCACTGGGGTTTAATGTTCACGGGTGGAATGGCCTCTGGTGCAAACCATAGGCTTCTGGGCTTTGAGTGGGAAAAAAGCATAGACACGGCCAGCTTCGCTGCCCCACAGGGGTGGTGCTCACAATTTAGTGCTCACCCAAGTCCAGCCGAGGCCTGAGTGGCCAGGCTCCACCAGATCCTGCCCCCACTTCTCTGTGTGCCGAGTCCATGCCCATCACTGAGCTATACCCACAGCCCCAACTCTGGTTTATTTCTGCTGTTCCCAGGTCAGGTTGATGCTGCTACCCAGGGCCTACTCTGGGAACTAAGGCAAGCATCACATGGGCTATGTTTGACCCACATATCTGACCTAGGGACTGCAGGCCAGGTACTGGGCTGCACTTCCTGCCTGTCCTGGTGTTCTTCAGAGTCCATGTTCTTTCTTGTCAAGCAGCAGAGTGCTGACTTTGGTCTCTCTGGGAGGGGGCTGGGCCTGAGCTCCCCCATCCTCTTCCTGGAGTAATTCCTGGGAGGTTGTCTACTTCCCTGGGGTTTTTATCTGTGCAGCAGTGCTTGGTGACCTGCCTCGGGCTTGGTCTGCTTCTAACTGGAGTTTGAATAGGCTGGGCTTGGAGGGCAGGTGGCTGGCTGATTGTGCATCCAGATGCCTTTGTAGCCACTTACTCTAATATTGTGTCCATTTTCTTGTAGTGCCTGCCAGTAGCACCAGTCTCCCAACATCAGAGGGTGCCACCTCACTGGGTCCAAGCCACCCATCCCCTGATGGCACTTTAGACACCCCGACACCTCTCCTGTCTACTCCAGTCCCTCACCACATGTCTCCAGAAGCAACAAGCTTGAGCACACAGGCACAGCCAAGCCCAGGGCGTGTGGCCCGCTCAGCCAGTGACCCCACCTCCTGCACATCCAGTGAAGCAGGTATGGCTCACTTGTAATTTTGGGGTTGTACCCAACTTGTAGGGCAAGTGACCTCTGATAGGTGAGGCCCAGCCTTGGATCCTAGGAAGTGTCATCTGCACAGTTGAGGGCCCCGAGTTGGGGTGAAGGGGTGGGTAGCCTTAGGCCACTGCTGTGTTCCCAGAGAGGTATCATTCGGGCAAGGAAGGAAGGATTCAAGAGTTTCGGGTAATGAGATCCCTTTAGGTGGCCTGCAGCTCTGATATGAGCATGATCACTGAACTACATGCATGTTCTGAGGTCCAGGTCAGAGTAAGTGACCACGGGTAAAGACTGTGTGTAGGTGCTGTGTCCTCTGCCCTGAGTGTGTTCAGGGAGTGTCTTAGTTAGGGTATCTATTATTGTGAAGAGACACCATGACCATAGCAACTCTTATAAAGGAAAAAACTATCATTGGAGCTGGCTGAGTTTCAGAGATTTAGTCCATTATCATTGTGGTGGAAAGTGTGGCAGTGGGCAGGCAGACATGGTGCTGGAGAAGGAGCTGAGATTTCTTGATACACAGACAGCAGTGGGAGACTGTGTACCACACTGGGCATAGCTTGAGCATATAAAACCTCAAAGCCTGGTCCCCCGCACACAGTGACACACTTCCTCCAACAAGACCACACCTTTTAAAGTGCCACTCCCTATGGGTCAAGCATTCAAACACAGGAGTCTCTGGGGGTCATTCCTATCCAAACCATCGCAGGCAGCACTTAACTGTCCTTAGCAACCATTAGCTGTTTTTATTCCGAGTGGGCACTATGCAGTACAACAGGATTCCTGTGGCCAGCTGCCCAGGATGCATATGCCATAACAGCTTCCTTGGGAGTCTTGCTTATGTTCCTGAGGCTGGAGAACAGACACCTGAACCTTGATGTTGTGGGAGAATAACTTCTGTCAGTCAAGGACTGGCTAGTAGCCTTTGACTCCGCATCACCCCTGGCACTTTCTCTGATGTGGATTTGAAAGAACTCCACAGCAGCCTCACTTCCTTGGCCTTGTACAGCTGAACACCAAGCAGCCTAGAGTCTGGCCATGCCAAGGAAGAGCAGCCTTTGGAAGGAACCAAAACGAGATCTGGGAGCGTCTTCCTGGTAGAAACATCAGCTTTTGCACCTGTAGATTTTGGGTGCTACACTCCCCCTCCCTTTGCAACTCCCATGGAGGAAGGTCAACCCAAACCTGGAATGTTCTCTTTGATTCTTTACTTGGAACCACAGCACATCCCTTCCTTCTACCCCTGACGGCAGCATATGGAATTCTGTGTCCACTCCTCCCTCATAGGTTTTCAGGAGAGGCTCACAGGTGGTTGGAGGGGAGCCAGTCCCTTCTCTAGCCTTCTGCTAGCTCTCTTTGGCCTGTCCCTATTGATGGAATCCATGGCCTGTGACAAACAGCTGCAAGGATAGGACAGCTCCCTGAGCTGGTTTGACATCTGATGGGAGACAGTTATTCCTCCAGGCCCAGGGTAGGGGACACTGGGGGAAGACCCTAGATGGAGGCTGTTGTCTACATCTGACATGGGACAGGCATCTTCCTGCCTTCTTGCCACCTCAGCTCTCATCTTAGGCTGTCTGGATGTTTCCCAGGCTGTCCCAACAAGCCACCAGACCACAAAGGACAGAGGTCATGGAGCTGCAGAAGTCTGAGGAGAGCTCAGGAACCCCTCACCAGCCCTTCTCTTGGGACCACCCCTCACTTCACTCCTCACCTCATTCCCTAGAGGTTAACACCAGCTTCACCCCAGGTTGACAGGAAGCTGGGTCACGGGTCAGACTTTTTTTTTTTTTTCTAGAACTTCGGTTTCATTGGGTTCACTGTTGTTTTCAAATCCCCTCTTTCACTTTGATTTTTTTTTTTAGTCTCCACATCACGCCCAGCCATGGCTGCCTGTCAGCGCCAGCTCTCACCTGCTGGCAACCCAGACACCTGGAAAATGGACCAAGGGACCAAGCCAGAGACCTTACAGACCGTCTCCAAAGAGAGGCCACACTCCCTAGGGGAGAGCAAGGCCTACACGGACACCACGGTTTTGGTGGCTAAGTTCTTGGAACACTCACACTGCACTCTCCCTTCAGAGGTGCGACATGTGGTGGGCACCATCCGCTCAACGGTCACTTCAGAGGAGCCCAGGGTGGAGGAGGCCATCTTTGGTGCTGGCGTCCTGGACCAGCTATGAAGCAGCTACAGACCTGGATGTAGATACTGATGGGCCCAGGGCCTGCAAGGTCCAGTCCTGCATGACACCACTATGCTTGACAGAGAGAGGCCTTTGGCTTGCTGGGCAGAGAACATCCAGAATACCCAGGCGGAGCTCTCTGGTGGCCCGGGCAGGGAACTGTTACACCTTCCCCCATCAGTTGTCTTCCCAGGACTGTTTGACCCCTGTCCCACTAACTCAGACATGTTTCTCTCCTGCCCTTAGCAGGTTCTGGTTGCTTCAGGGGTATAGCACCTTGAACTGAAGAATGTGACGGGAACACCTATCCAGAGGCAGGTGACACTTGTGGAACATAAGGACACTGCATCTATTCCAAGTCAAGGCCTTTAAAGCAAGGTTCTCTTCTGGGCCCAGTTGAGCTCACTGTTAAGTGAGTAGTGGGTAGGGACCCATTCCCCATGTGGCTGGTATCACTCTGCAATGAAGCCTTTATAAAATTCAGACCCCTTACTTCCTTTCAGAGGAAACAGGCAATGTCAGCACAGCCTGAGCCCACCTTTTTCTCACTGAGCTATCATGGGAAAAAAAAAAATCCACAATGAATACTCTTCCTAGCCACTCTTGGACAGCAAGCAGCTGACACAAAGGGCTTGAAATATCTGCCTCCTTGTGTCCTGGGCTTCCCCACTATGCCTCTGTCTGTGGGCTGCTAGCCCCACTTCCTCTGCTGGGCCCCTCCCCCTTGGCCTCCTACACTTTCACCACAGAGAATAATTGTCACCCGTGTCTTAACACTATGCTCCTGTCCCCATCCCTTTGAGGGTTTGGCCTCGGGTCTGACCTCACCCAGCTGATCTGAGTAGGACACAGTGTGGGCTAAGAAGCATTTTTTCTCTGCTTTGTGTGCACTTTTGGCCAAGGCAATGCCTTTCATGATCCAGACTTGTCCCTGTTCAACTCAGGTGGCAATAAGCACACCTATGTTGAGGGATGCAAATATTCAGTCCTGGAGAACACCAGGAGTAAATGTGTAGGAGCAAGACAAAACCAACTTGGGCACAACCAAGGTGGCTTTGGGCAAAATAAATGCCCCCCCTCCAACCCCAGACCTTCTTAGCTGTTCAGACCTCATTTTCTCGAAAGATCAACAGCAACCACTGTTAAGCAATGAGCCTGGAGAAACACTGCCTTCAAGAACTTCTTGCAAAAATGGAAACACCCCAAGCTGTTTCATCCAAACCAGCAGCTCCAAGTTTGTGAGCTCACTGCACCCCAACTGGCCTGTTGGCATAGAAGCCCTAAATCTGTGGGAAGTGCCAGGCTGGACCAGAGCGTGACCACCATTGTTCAGTGTCCAAGCTGGTAGGCTTAAACAGCTCTTCTGTTTTACTCCCCCTTGCCTGTCCTTCAGCCTCTGCACCCCTGTTCCAGCCCCCAAATTCCCTGTAGCCAATATGCTTAGGACCTTCATACGTTTGGAAGCTGTGGGGCTTCAGCCCACATATGGCTTGGGAAACACCCAGTAGTGGTCAGCTCTCCATGGTCTGATGACTTTACCATTGCCATACGCTGTTGCCTTCCTGAGGTTAGGGAGCTGAACAGCATAAATCAGGCATCTGATGGCAACCTTGCCTTTTCTCCAGGAGATGTGATAAGAGATGAGTCATTGAGCACTTTATTCAGACTATAGAATCCTCTAATTTTTCTCAAGTGAGGACTTTGTCAAATCCCTTACAGGTGGAGTGGCCTCCCCTGAGCCTATCAGCCTGAAAAACTTTCTTAGCCTGGGCCTGGGCACATGGCATTTTCGTCATCTCAGAGATGATGAGGTGAAATGAAGCAGCCGCAGGGTATCTCCTGATTGGAGGGTCCATGTAGCGGCGAGACTAAACATGTATGGATCTCAGAACCAGCTGAGATACAGGAGAGGCCAGGGCCCACCCCATCACAACTGACCCAAGCTTTAGGGTATTTTCATAGTGTAGCCAGGGGGAATAGCTTTTGGACACAGCCCGGGACTCTGTGGCCTTCATGCTGTCACTTTGCAGCAGGTCCTGTCTATCTGTCACATGGCACTCTTGCCTCAACCTGCACCTCCCCTCAGTTGCAGGCTCCCACCACCACCTGGGAGCCCTGCTTCCCCAGGCAGTCTCAAGAAAGTGGTATGCACAAAGCATTCCCGCTAGGTTATGAGGTGGCTCCCCTAACAGGTTTGTCTTACAGATAAAGAGACCACAGGATTGTTAGAATGGAGACAGGTCAGTCTCTGCTCATCTTCACAGGGCCCCAGGTGGCCCACATGAGCACTGGGAAGGCGCAGCCTTCAGGCCTCCAGAAGTCAGAGGTATTGGTTACGGCCACTAGATGATGTTCTTGCGATTTGACTTGTCTCTTCTGGGTTCCTCGACTCTGCCTCAGTGGTGACTTAGTACTAGGAACCCCAGGTGATATGTGGTTTCCCTGAAGTGAAAACTGCCATCCTCCACATTGCTTGTGCATCCTTCCATCTTGGAAACATTTCCCCTGCTTTTATTTTTTTCCCCCTGATATCCAAACTGGGCCCAACAGTGAAGTGATCATTTGGGAAGGGATGCTCTCACTCCAACCAAAAAATAAAAGGCCATCCCTTTTTGGGACATCCTTCAAGTGTCTAAATGTCTGCCTGGGGGCAGGAAGATGCTGATGTGAACACATGGTGGGCATTAACTCTACTTCAAGGAAGGCAGGGGCGGGAAGTTTCATTCATTACAAGGACTAAAGTGCTCCTTCTCAGGAGGCCATGATAGAATAAAATGCTTGCAACCAGCCCGGGAACAGAAAGCTCATGCCGGATCTTCTCTTTAACCCCTCCCATTGAGCTATTGCAGCTTACAAATGCTGCTGAAGCAGAATTTATAGGGAATTGTTTTTAGGCCACCAGAGAGCTGTTTGTACGACTTGAAAGGTTGTATTTATTTAATGTACCTCAAGGTGTTTTAATAATGATCAGTGTTTTAATAAAAAGTATTTCTGGTCGCTGACGTCTACCTGTGACTAAGAGGGTCCTGGAGGGACTGGATTTGGTGGTGGTAGGGAGCAAGAGGTCACCACAGCTGCCCATGCAAAACTCAGTGCCGGTGCCTGAGGCAAGGACAGCCCCCTATCCTACAGATCTAAAGCACAGCTGCCCCTCTGTGGACCTGACATTCAGGGGTACCTGGAAGTGAAGTCTTATATTCCAAAGTCTTCCCTTTAAGGTCCTGAACTATGTGTACTGGGGACACATGGCAGATGGCTTGGTGGGTAAAGGGCTTGCTGTTCTATCATGAGGACCTGAATTTGGACTCTAAGAATGAATTCTAAGCACTGTAGCCCCACTGCAGGGATGTGTGGTCAGGCAGATCCCAGGGGCTCACCAGCTGGCCAGCCTAGCTGGAATAGCAAGCCCCAGGTTCTGTAAAAGACTGTCTCCAAAGATAAGATTAGGTGTGGCAGAGGAAGACTCCACATGTGCACAGATGGTCACATGTGCCTGCACACAGGTGAAAACACAGGCACACACCACACCCACGCTGTACCAGGTGGTGGCTACCGTGCCTTCATATCATCTCAGACTGTGCATCTTCTCTCCGGAACTGGGTACAAGCTTGTCCAGGACACACGGGGGCATTTCCACTGGGAGCACACCAGCTCCTCTAGCTTTTACCCCAGGGACTGTTCCTTTTATTCTGCAAGAATTCAAGCCATCTTAGATAGCAGTTCTTGAATCTTGGCACGGGGAAGCATTTTCTTTGTTCTCAGTTCTTCTGTCTTTGGGGAGCGAGGAGACCTTTGTGTTGCATTTCTGATGATGTTTCTTCTTGCTGCACTGTTTGGAGCCAGAGTTCACAGTGAAAGGCTGTTTCTCACCTGCCCCTGATGACCAGAAGTGACGGGAGCACATGGCTCAGGCCCCTCCGGGGCTTCTCGAAGAAATCATGAGCAATGAAAGCACTGGGCCAACAGCTCACGACAGAGTGGCATGCTCTGCTGTGGCAGGTCAGAGAGGAGGATCCGCCTTGCCAGCCTCTCCCACTTCAACCTCCTGAGAAAAATCCCAAGTATGCCCCATTCCCCACTCCTGTCAAGCAACAGCCACTGAGCAAGGAAATGTTCTACATGTACGGATCACACAGGCATAGAGAAATGCCAGGGGTGTCCTTTCACTTCAAACACACACACACACACGCACACACACACACACACACACACACACACACACACACACACACACACTTCTGCTGAGGTTAAGCGTATTTCCATTACTCTTTATTTAGTCACTCGCAGTCTACAGTCATATGTTGTCCATGCAGCAGATGAGTGGGGACCCTGGAGCTGGCCTGGTGACATGACACCATCAGTGACACCTGGTGAGTTTAACACCTGCCCTCCAACTTCCTGTGTGAGAGCTGCTAAGATTCCAGGCCAAGGAGGAGTGACATGACCACAGGGCAGACTCACAGAGCCACGGTCCCAACTCCGGAAAGAAGAGGCCAGCGGGGCCTGCTCAGCTGACAAATGAGGCACACACAGTGCTTTTCTGTCATGACTTCAGGTTTATTAGCGATATGCAGGAAGTCTGCCTAGGGTCAGCTGCATGCAACACACAGGTTACTCCTCCAGTACAGTAATCCTAAAGCTTTAGTTACTGTGTAATAAGGCTTCTTAAGTCACAGTGTATTCTTCAAGGCCTGAGCCAAAAAAAGAGACTGCCAGACAAAATGATGTCAGTTAACATTGGTCGCTAATGAGCTGAGCCAGCCACTGCTGCTCCTTGCTCCACACACTAACACTGCTCTAAGCTTGATGGCCAAGCACCTCACTTGACAAGTCATTTGCACTCTCACTGGTCCCTTCTGGGAGGACAGAGGTGGGGTTTTCTGGTGTGGGCTTGCTTTGTTGGGGACAGTGTGTGTGTGTGTGTGTGTGTGTGTGTGTGTGTGTGTGTGTGTGTGTGTGTGTGTGTTTCTATGTATATGCAGGTTTTGTGTTTGTCTGTTTGTTTTAAATAGGGATGTCTCCCATGCTTTTGCCTGTGTTCCTGGCAACCCCCAATAGGGAGCCCTGTGGTGGAGGAGGAGTCAAAGTGAGGATGTTCAGGGAAATTCACAGGGTCTCACGGGACTCTGAACAGGCTAGGAGAGGAAAAGCAGCTGTGGGCACAGGTCATGGAAAAACCTAACCGTCTGAAGAATGGCTTGCCAAGGTCAAAGTCCAAACATTTGCTAAATAAATATGGAGTTTTGACATGGTGACCATCACTTTTTATTTAACTCGGGAGTATCCCCTTGCTGTGTAAATACTTACAATCAATCACAGGTTCCCACACTTGGCCCAAGCCTCATCCTGGGAGCCAGGTTGCCCCTGCTCTTGTGCAGAGGGAGGCAATGCCAGCAGCTGTGGGCCCTTTAGGACTCAGCTGGACCGCAGGTGTCCCAGACAAAGGGTAGAGATGGCTGCAGCTGCACCACAGAGGGCAGACACCACATTCACATTCCTTAGCCTCAGGGAGGAAAGACACAGCACACCACACAAGGAACTATCCATGAGCACCCTTCATCAGCGGCAATGAGAACGTGGCAGAGGATTGGTTAAGTTTTACAAAGGATTATCCCTCGACTCTCCCTTGGTGAAGACATACCTTTTTTCTTTTCTTTTTTGTTTTTTTGTGACAAAACCCAAAAACAAACCAAAAGTCAAACAAGAAAACTAGGTCACTAGGACAAACCCTTCAGGGGAACCAGAGGTCTGGTTGGAGTCAGGGGTCAGGGGTCAGGGCTCAGTCCTGGCTTCTGGCTCCTCTGGGCCCAGGTGGGTCTGCCTGGTGTCCCTGCTCCACGGCGAGGCTGGTGTACCTATATGTACAGTGGGGTCTCCTGGCCCGTAAGGAGTCTGAACATGGCCGCAGGCATGGTCTTCATGTGAATCTGTAAACAGAAAGGGAAGGCTGAGCTGCCTGCCACTTCTCAATCAGCAGATGCCCAGTACCTGGGAGGCTCTCACAGGGACAGAGAAGCAGGTGGGCCCTCTCCCTTTATGTGCTCTGTGCATCTCAAGGTGACACCAGAAGAAGGAAACATTAGACTTCTGCTGGTGGCTACAATTTGCCAGCTGGATGCAGGCACCCCGCCCCAGAGCTGCAAGGAGAAGTCTGTGCTTCTGTGAGGGGGACACACTGACAGTGGATGATGCAAGAGTTCTGGGGCTAAGAAAAGGCCCAAAAGGCAAGTTGTCCCACGATTCCATTCTCTGAGGATCAAGTAATAAATGGCTCTTAACAGCCCAATTGTCCTTGCTGGCTCTCCATAGGCTGGGTGTACAACCAGCTAACCATAGGATTGCTTCTGGAGACAGTGGGATGTAGGAAGACACAGCCCCTGGAAGGAAATAGCAGGTGGGCTTCATTTTGTCATCTTCCACTCCTCTCAACAGGGCCATGGTCCTGGGCTCTGGTCATACATACTGTGTTCAGGCAGAAGCTGCCAGGGTCTCAGCTGCCCGCAGGTACACTCTGCCCCAGGCAAGCAGGCCCTGGCTCTACTCTGCCCAGCTCACACAGGTAAAAATCTGGAGATGTTTGCTGTGTTCATGTTTTAGCTCTGCCACATCCCAGGTCAGGCTTTCCCTACCCCCCACACAACCAATGTGGGCTCCCCAGAGGAGGCGGCTCCCCTTGTTTACCAGAGACCCATTCTCCAAATGTGCTTGGGGTTGGTGGAAAATGCCAGCAGACATTTTACTCTCCAAGCTGGGAGGGCACAGCCTCCATCCACAGGCTGAAGGGAGTCGGCCATCCTCCACCTCCTTTACTGCCTCCTTGGGTACCAAGTATCCTCAAGCCGAAGGAGACACAATCATTTCTTGTGGTCCCAGGCCCACTTCTCCACAGGATTGACTTCTTTAGGCATGAGGCTGAGTGCTCCCATGAGGGTGGACATTTCTGAATGTCTCTTTAGGAAAACTGAGTGATCTTTCATTGAAAGTCATTAGTAAGAAGCAGCCAATGACCTCTTCCTGTCCTTTCTCCTTGGGAGTCAGCCATCACTACTGCCAGCCCAGGGAATGTGCCTCTTCCCTGGCCCTGGTATGTCCCAAGATGTTGACTTTGTCAACGTGGCTCCAGGAGAGGTGATTTGAGGTACTTTAACCAGGATGCCCTAAGGAAATGGCTACTCACACCCTTGCCTGCCCACAGGAAATGGGAGCCCTGACCATCTTACCTGCATGGCCACCAGGTGGCCACCAGAGGGAGTTTGGCAGATGGCCTGAAGCTGCAGGGACCTTAGAATCCAACCAAACATCAGCTGGCACCCAACTCCCCTAACACTTCTGCTCAGGGCCAGCCTGCTGGCATCTGCACCTCCCCCAGAGACCCTGATCCACTCACTGTGACCACCCTGTCACAGTTCCCACTCCCAACTCATACCCACTCCCCCATACTCATGCCTATTTGGGCTCACATGCACCTGCTCTCATGTTGACAGGTACATGTCATAAGCACATGTTCGCCCCCCCACACACACACACCTTCATACCCCAAACCTCACCCATACTGGGTAGTCTCCTTTCTCTGCACCGTGGCGTCACCCAGTTCCTGTTCCACCTATGAGACCCTTCCTTGAGAACAGCTGTACCTCTCCACTGGGACCCTCTTGGCCACTCTCTTGCTACCATGGAGATGACCCAAGAAGAGTTGAACTAGGGGATGGTTACAAGCTAGTGAAACAGGAAAGGAAAAGCAGCCTGGCCCTGGGCACATTGGAGAACAGAGAGTCAGCAATGCCACACCAGCTATGAGGTGACTAGAGCCGCCTGGCCTAGGGATCTGGATTAGCAGGATTCTGTTCAGAAGTGGTACTGGGAGCTGTGCCTGGTAACCTCTGCCCAGCTACATCTGCTGTGGGATACCAGAGAGACTGAGACACTACTTCCCATTGTCCTCCTCCTATTCCTGGATGCTGTGAGGGGGAGACATAGCTTGCTTCTCGCTGACATCCAGTGGCCACTGGCAGGTAGCTGGGTCACAGATGGTAAAGTAGGGCATGAGCCAGGATGTGGAGGTGAGTTCAGGGTCCCACAGGCTCAGACTGTCCTGAAAAGGGCCACTTTCCCTCAGAGGGACCAGTGGCTTTTCCCAAGCACATCATACAGGCCACAGGGTTAGCTGTTAGGCAGAGAAAACAGCAGCCCAGACGTCCTGGGCTCCATTGTGAACATGATGGACTTTGGGGGTGGGTCTTACCTCTCCCACTGAGTTAGACAGAGCCTGGACTATCTTCTCATGGGCTGTGGCTACCACACTCTGTCCGTTGATCTCGATGATTCGGTGGCCGACGCGGACACCACCTCGCTCTGCAATACCCCCTCTCATGAGACTGCAGATCTATGGGGACAGGTGAAGTCAGCATATACATCCCCACCACACCCTGAAGATGCTCTGCCATGTCCCAAAGATGCTGGAAGAGAAAGTACTGTTGCAGAGAGGAACCCTGAATGTCACTCTGTGACTCACGACTGAGGACATCTGTGAGTTAGAGTTTAAAAAGGATGAGCCAACACCATCATGTGGGTGTCAGGAGCTTCCTGCTGCTGCCTACAGCGAGCATCTCTCCATAAGCCACACCCTGGTGTTCTTTCTGAGGAAGACAGTCGGTGCCTCCCTTTTCCCACCTCACAGAAATTGAGGTGACAAACTCTTAGGCAACAAATGTTGTTTGGGAAAGTGACACTGTATCTATCCACTCACTCACAAAACTTGTTAAAAATCAAGGCATTAGAAGAGCAGCATCCGGAGAGGCTATGGAGAGGAAAGGGAGATGTCATGCACAGGAAGAAATGCACCCACTTCTCTCCAGCTGCAGTCTAGGAAGCATAGTGTTGTTCAGCCAGGTAAAGGGGGACAGCCTGAAGGAGGAGCCATTAAAGAGCAGCTGCCCTCAGACCTAGGGGTCTCTCATCACTCTATCCCCCAACCACAGTCACTCTGGAGCACCTACTATCCACCCTCCCATACAGGGACAATGCTCTTGCCTCCCGCTGTGGCTTTTCTTGGTTGTCAACTTGACTACATCTGGAAGTGGCTGGATACACCTGCAAGGGGTTTTTCTTGATTGAGTCATTTGAAGCGGAAAGATCCACTTAAATCTAGATCTTTTGAGGTGGGCAGATCCACACACACCCTCTGCTGGCAGTCTATATAAAGGCATGGAGGCAGAAGCTTGCCCCTGCTCTCCCTTGTAAGTGAATTTGTTCACTGGCATTAGAGCCTACTTCTTCATGGTTTGGGGATTCTGGCATCAACTGAAGACCAGCTGAAATGTCCAGCCTCATGGAATGAGCAACTACTGGATTCTTAGACTTTCCATTGGGAGACAGACATTGTTGGAATAGTCAGACCATAACCTATAAGCCACTCTAACACATACATACATATTAGTATTTATTAGAGTGTGTTTATATAGATGTATAAAACTGATTATATATAGTCATGTATACAACTATAGTCATGTGTGTGTGTATAATCAGTTCTGTTTATCTGGAGAACCCATCTCCTTAGTGTTTTAGCACCTCATTGGTTGGGTCTGAAGACTGATCCAGATGCAGCAATACCAGCCTGGCAAGCTGGAGAGCCCAGGCAGGCTGACCCAGGACCCCAGGACCCCAGTGCCCCAGAGCCTAAGTGTCATATGAACGCTTTTTGTTTGTTTGTTTGTTTGTTTGTTTGACAATTCTTCCTTGGTCTGAGAACACTCACAGTCCAGCTAATGTCTCATGACACTTTACAGGTCCTCAGACTACATGTCAAGAGTCAATAACTCTAAAAGATAAAGGTCAGTTGCCTGAAGGACATGGGTGGGGGTTGTGGGGGGATTCAGGCAGGAAAGTTGTGGCTGTGAAGTCTTGCCTTATTGAGGATGCTCCTTAGCGCCCTGAGGTGAGCCCCCAGGCCCACTCAGAGATGTGCATAGTGTTTGGTAATGGCTCACCTTGCATCCGAGCAAAAGGTGCAGGGCCTCCTCCTCCAACCCTTGCTTGACAACCTCCACAGCCCTCCCTCATCACCCACATGACAAAGGAAGTTCAATTCCTCCCACACAAGCTGGCTCTGGCCACACCATGCCTCAGATGGCCATTTCTTTTGTGGGTTTTATTTGTTTTCAAATACCATGGGTCTTCCCATAGCAGGATGAAGGGGAGCCTCATGTGACACCCACAGCTTGACCTTGTGGGTCCTTCCCTTCCTAAGGAAGCATATACTCTGGCTTGGACATGAAAGAGAGTGGTGTCCTAGTCCAGGTACACTGCCTGTGTCACACCACCAGGACTGTGAGCCCAACTGTCATCCTAGAGCCTAGGTATTCTAACTGATGAAGATCCAGCAGAGGGGCCAAAGCAGGAGGGGCAGCCTCAGGGCACCACTGCCCAGGACGCTAGGGCCAGCTCTGTCCCACAGGCTCTTCTGGCCAGACTGTCTACCTACTATAGGCAAGCACTGAGGTTTGATCTGAGTCTTTTCCCAAAGTGACTTAGGAAACTGTGACAATCTTGAGCTATGTGATTCAGGGTGGCCTGAAGACAGGACACAATTCTGAAAATGCTATTTTGATCATATTCCTTGTGGCCACTAGCTTTTGGGAATTAGAGAAAGAGGATAAAGAGGGGGAAAGAGGGGAAGAGAGTGAGGTTTGTGCCTCAGGGAGGTGGACTCCAGCTGTGGAGTATAAGGCACTGGGAATATGGGGGCAGGAAAGGGGGCTGGAGGCACCAGAGGGAGCTGTCAGGTACTTGGTGCTGTTGGCCTTCCAACGTGAGACCTGCACTGTGGGGCCTCTGCATGCTATGCTCTAACTGCCCAGACATTCTCCAGGAAGCCTCCAAGATGGAGACTTCTTGACCCCTTGGGAGATAGAGTGGGAACAGAAAGGAGGATCCATATGGAAATAGCTTTAATTGGGTCATCTGGGGCCTGTCTACAAACTAATGTCTTGTGCTTGGGGTGTGATGAGGCTGAAAATGGGAAAAGCACTTATGCAAAACCAGTTCTGAGGTAGGCAAGCTGCTCCAGGAGACACCAGGGACTCTCAGTCATGGGGCAGAGAGGAGGGGGAGAACCTGGCCCCTTGGCTGGCCAGCCACTGGTAGGGCTTACAGGCAACTGAAATCCTAAGTCCTACATACAAGCACATCAGTCCTCCTGTACCAGTTCCAGGTGTCCCCAAATCTATATATGCCCTCCACTGACACTCCACTACCTGCTCACAGCCTAAGGAGGGCCTTTATAAAATATGGCTCATTACTGAGCCAGGAAAACTGAGATCAGAGTTTTACAACCTCGTTCGATTGGGTCATCATCATCGCCACTAACTCAGACCCTGAGAACGTCCAACCCCACCTCAAAACCCCCTCCTGCACGCCCCATGAACTTTGGAGCCTAACCATTTTGTACTCAGGATTATACATGTGTTCTGTCAACTCCAAACCCCTCGGAGCCAGGCTTCTGAACTCTGCACCTGCAAACTTCTACCACTCTCTTCACTGTCCTCTCAGCAGGCTGCCCTCCATCCTACAGGCCTGCCCTGTGAGGAGGGCATTTTGGACCTTCCAACACCTCCATTCCCCTCCCCCGCCCTACATACACCTTGCCCTCTGGTCTGGTCTCTGAGGAGGGGGCTCACATCCCACTGGGCACACCACAGGTGTTCCCTTCTCTCCTCACTCATCTCAATTCAGCCCCCCAAGCTCAAGCTAGAGCCTCCCCTACTTCTTACCACTGCCCCCTCTCCAGACCCATGGTACATAGTCGGTTTTGCAGGCTCTGACCTAAACAGAGAGGGACCTGGTCCCCAGGCCTGTGTCACTGCCCAGGCTCTCTGATCCCACAGGAAACAGTGAAGAGTATTTCTCTCGTTAGTAGTTGTCTTTCTAGAATGCTGGTCTCGCGCTCTTCTTCAGGGCACCCTCATCCCCTTCTCTTCCTTTCCTCATTGCCTTGAAGCAGTCTGAGCTGGTTTAAGTAATCCATGACATGGCCCCTTCTGTATTCATTTAGTGGCCATAGCTTTGCCCTTCAGGACCCTTGTAGGAGGTAAAACCAAGGACCCCAAGTTCACGCTGGCCCAACAAGTCAGAGAAAGCAGTGCCCAGACTAAGAACTTATGCTCGGGAAGCAGGTAGGTGCTTGGCCGAGTGTCCCTTCCTCTAAGAAGGTCTGCTGTCTTCTTAGTGCCCGCCACTGAGCCTGACAGGGAACGGGGGCTGCTGCTGAATGGATAAGCAGATGGCCTGAATAAGTAAAGTGTTTGTTGAGGACAGTGTGATGCCAGCATTTGGCTGTGTGTGTCCAGGCTACAATAGCTGGCAAGGATTGCTGTTCCCCCTTACAAGGAAGTACTTGATGAGAATAATCCTCAAGGGAACATAGGTCTGGCTTTGAGGGATCCCGGGCCACACACTGGCCCACCCTGTCTGCCTTGGCCAGCATGTTCTATCCAGATCTGTTGGGTCTGGATGCTCTCCCTAGAGCTGCAGAGTGGCACCCCAGCCTTCAGTGCCCAGTCCCTACACATGGAGTGGGTGGCCCAGGCAGGGAGTGTGGGGGTAGACTTACAATTCCATTCTGCACGCTGAAGCCCAGCTGATACTTGAGGTCTGGACGCTTGATGAGGACTGTGGTGACTGGGGGACAGCTGACAATGTTGAGCTTTACCTGTGTTTGGTTCTTCAGGCCCTGCAGAGCATGGGGACAAGTCACTAGCTGGTCCTAGCTGTCTCAGAGACACACAAAGAGGAATTGAGGGGCCTGAATACCAGGGTCACACTCAGGCCATGGGAACAGCTGTACACAGACTGTACACAAAAAAAAACGTTCTCTTCTGAAAGGCTGTGAAGACATCACTGTGTACCCAAACTCCCTCTGCAGATGACCCCCTCAAGACTCCCAAGAGGAACACGCCAGCTCAGTGAGAACCTGAGTAGGTCCTGGGGATTTGGGAACTGCATCAGGACAGGCTAGCTAGGAGGCAAGAGGAGCTATAGGCTCTAGAGAGAACAGGTCTGTCCCAGTATCCCAGGCCAGAGTGACTTGGCCTTTCGTGGACACAATTTAAACTTCCCCAGAGATGGACATACATACAGGGCTCCCAGGACCCTCCACAAAAACCAGGCTGGGCCTGCATGTATCTGTCCCATTGGATAGAGGCTTCTCTAGGTTGGCTCGTAAAGCCCCTTTATGTCACAATCTGGTCTTGGGAAACCTCTCATGTTGAAAGGATGGAGGGACTGTCCTAGTTGCAAGATTACAAAGGGCTGAGGGAGCCAAGCATGGCTTGTGATGCTGCTACCAATACCAGTACTCACCGCCTTGAGTCTTGAACCAGGAAGCATGAAGATCTGACCCCAACTACTTATGTTCCCTCTGCCTAAGGACGGCCCAAAGTCCCAAGCTCACAGGTAAGGTGGTCAGAAAGAAGATTTAGCCTCCCGGCACACTTTAAACAGACCACCTTCCAGGCTGCCATAACTAAGAAAGCTTCCAGAAATACCTCCTGCAGGGCTAGTTGGGAATATCCCAGACACAGAAAGCTGAGTCAACACCCTGCTTACATGGGTCCTCAGCTCCCTGCCTGGAGTGAGATGACACCTTCCTTTTTCTATGCTGTATCTTCCTGACTTCAGATATGTGCTAGTATTGGGGTCTACTGACTCTCATGGACCCGCCACTGGGTCTCACTGGGCTTCAGTGTCAAGTGAGCATCATGGGTCAAGTGTGGTGGGGCTGAGGAAACTACCAGCACAGCAACCCAGAACACCCACCTTGATAATGCCCTGGCAGGTAGCAAGCGGCAGCCCCACCAGGCTGGTGCCATTGATGGACATGATCTGGTCACCAATGCTCAGCTTCCCGGAGCGAGCTGCAGGGCCACCATTCATCATATTTGCCAGGATCACGGTGGGTAGGATGGAGCCCCAGCCTGATTCCACAACCACCACTCCCAAAATCTCACCCTTGTGCTTCTCCAGCTGCAGCTGCAAGAGAAGGGACAGTGTGAGTGGGCACGCTTGTGGCCAAGCCCAGGGAAAGATGTGACTGGCCCCAGCCCCATGGATCCTGTCCTGCCCTCAGGTTATCCCTGCTATGAAAGGTTTGGGGCTGAGAGAACTTCCCTTCCCCTGGACCAGCACCAGCTTCCCATGCTATCCAGGACCCAGGAGCATTCTGGGAATTGAGAATCACAGAGTCTCTCTCCCTCTTTCCCTCCCTCCCTCCCTCCCTCCCTCCCTCCCTCCCTCCCTCCCTCCCTCCCTCTCTCTCTCTCTCTCTCTCTCTCTCTCTCTCTCTCTCTCTCTCTCTCTCTCTCTCCTCTCTCCATACCTAGCAGGGATCCCAGGATGCAAGTGTCCTGAAGCTTTCCCACCCACCAAACCCTCTGAGGCCAGAGGAACGCCCTCTAGTGCCTATCCCCTGCCCTAGCCTTTACTCTCATCTCCAAAGTCTCATTTCTTCTTCACTTTAACAATGTCTCTCTCAGAAAAACTATCTGCCACACGTTCAAGAAGCCAGGATCTGGTATGCACTCAACAGGGATCCAGGATAATTCATTCACTCACTCCTCCCACAAACACACAAAATCCTCCCCTCACTAATTCCCAAAGAGGAGACTCATTCATTCCAAAGCTCCCAAGGAGGGCCTCTGGGGTCTGCTAGGGCTTCTGCCACCAGCCGTCTCAGAACTTCCCTGCCAACTCACCCAAGCTCCCTATTTTAAAGATGCCTCCCTTGAGCCCTGCAGAAATATCTCCTAGTGCTAAGCCAAGTGGTGGCAGCATTAAGAGACACATTTCCAGGGCCATTAAGACTGATTGGAATCTTTGCTCTGCTGCAAGCATCTCATCTCACAGCTCCAAGGCAGATTCTGCAGGCCCCTGTGTTGGACACACCAATGCCTTGAGCCCATCCTTGCCTGGTGAGCTAGATAGGGAGGCGTTGAGAGGCCACACGCAGGCTGCCTGGCCTATCTCTGCAGGGCCTCAGTTTGGAGAGCAGGGTCTAGCAGACTGACCCTGGGGGCCCCAGCAGACGTGGCTCACCTCCTTGCAGTTCTCCGAGTTTGAGAAGTGGATGAGGTCATCATTATACATCTCCTGGGTATTTATGATGTCGCTATATTCCTTCTGGCTCAGGTCTTCAGGGTTGATGCCATTGGCCCTCAGGAACTCCTGGTAGGCCACACTGAAGGCCTGACCAATAGACTGGGCTATCAGCTGGGCCTGTGGGAAGGGAGTAGGCCTTCTAAACCAAAGCATGGATACTCAAGCTCTACTAGGTGCCTATAAGCCTTCCAAACCTTGTTTGGGCTTAAAAGATGAAGGGAGTGACTCTGGGCTCTAGGCTAGTGAAAACTGTCTGCCACTCATATCCCACCTCAGGGGGCCATGGTGAACCTCTCTGCTGTCTGTCTCAACACTGGGACAAAGCAAGACTTTTGTTAAAAAAAAAAAAAAAAAAAAAAGAAAAGAAAAAAAAAACCCACGGAAAATGACAAAGTAGAAGTATTTGCTAAATACCAAACTTTATTGCTTTAATTGGGAAAATGTTTTTAGTTTACCTATTTTATTCTAAAAGTAGAATGGAACTCCCCTCTCCCCCAAGTGATGCTTACATGGCTAGCTATCCTATCTCTCCAGAATTACAAAGCCCAATCAGGTGGAGGCTGATGTATATGATACACCGCTTTGGTACAGGAGGGTCACAAGTTATGGATCTGGGACCCAGAACAGACTCCACATTGTCAAGATTACTTCTTTCTATGGCCTCAGAAAGAAACCTATGGAAGCCTGGACACCAATGACAGACAGCCTTCCAGTCTGCAACGCAAGCAAGACACTGGGGGCAGACACCAACGAGGCCATCTCCTGGACTACACCACACGTTTCAAGCTGCGCAGCCCTGGGAAGGCGTGGCACTTTTAGAAACATTACACTGTATAGTCAAACCAACATCTCCCTCCCCCACCCAACCCCCTTGCTGTGTGAGCTCCACGGGTTCACACCTGCCCTTGAAAGGCCTCTGCAGGGTAACCATGAAAACCTTGGTTCAGTATGATCAATGAACAGGGGTTCTGGCTTCAAACGAATAGTAAGTACATCTAAAATCAAGCTGGGATGGATCACAGTCTCAGCATTTGGGGCCTTGCTTTAAATATGCACTGGTTCTAGGCTGAACTGCCTGCCCAAATCAGGCCATGAACAGCTTAGAAGGCGGATACCACAATTCCCATTATCAGCTTACTTAGCAGGGGGTAGATGTGGCAGCCCAGAAACCGCTAGGTGGCGCTGCCGGCCTGGATAGAAAAGGAGCAGAAGGGAGTCTTGAAAGTAAACCGGCGAAGAAGGGATTCACATGGGGGGGGGGGAGGGGCGGGGCTGTCTCAGTGCTCCTGCAGTCAAACCTTCATGTTTCCACCGGGGAAGGGCGGACTGACTGCGTCAGACGTCTTTACCACTGTCCTAGGTTCTTCTGAGATGCACTCCCCATCCCCTACTTTCCCGCTATATTATGCCCCCCTTCTTACCCCATGGAAACTCCTGGGAGACCTAAGTCAGCCACACATCTTGGAATGATCACCCTCTTCAGGAGGGAGACTGCACAGCTCGCTGTCCTCTACTTTCTCCTTTCGTCCCCACCTTCCTTGCTGCCTTCCCACCCTTCCCCTTGTGTTTGCTTTCCCTCCTGCCTGGACAGGAACTAACTCAAGAGGGCTCACTAGCCCCACTCTACCCCTTCTGATGGGGGTTCCTTGCTTGGTCCAGTGCACAGCCAGGCCTGTGGGTACAGGCTGCTATGAGCCCCTGGCTGACCCGAGGGATAGGTGCAAGGGCCCCAGTGACTGGTGGCCTCCTGCTGGTGGGCTCCGGGTACTACAGAAGCCAGGAGGGGGCTGTGCATTACTTTTCCTGGCTCTGTCTCCATCTACCTTTGCCTTAGCCTCCGAGCCCTGAGCTCTACCTTACAGGGGGGCACCCAGGGTCCCGCAGCCTACCCAGACAGGGTACCATTGCATCCTCTCCCCAAACAGCTGCTCTGGTGTGCCCGGCATTGCCAGACAATTTTTTTTTCCCTTTCCTACATTCACCGTGCTCCCAGTCCTGTCTCCTGCCCAGTGGTCGGCCACAAAGGCAGCTCCTACCTCAACCCCTACCAGCTGTGCCTGGGCCCCTCATATTCCTTGCTCCTCCATGATCTGCACACGAGCCCTACTGCTTGCTATCTCTGGCTCACACTATACACATCACTTGGCATCTACCACACCAACTCTCTAAGACATCCCCAAACTCCCAGCCACACCAACATGCTTGTCCATCTGTTCAAAGATTCCCCCATGCAATAGCGGGAAGTATATACCTGTGCACTAGTAGGTCTGTACAGAAAAACTGGCCTCTAGTATAAAACTCACATTTCAGTTGATGACTTAGGAAAAAGATAACAGCCCTCACACACTGGTCTAAACCTTGTTTTCAGATAAAGATTCTATACTGTTGTTTCAAATCATGAACTATATATAGATCCTACATTGATCCATCAATACTTGAAGCCCTCTTGTGAACAAGCATGCCTTAGACCCGGCAACTGGTGCTGTTACAACATTGCCACCACTGACAAAAGCTGGCAATGGTCTCTCACAGAAGGTCAACAGAGAAAAGATAACAGCTCAGCTGCAGCCTTTTCAGAATGCAAAGGACCTGTCAAGACATTGGAGCCCCCTTCACCCAAGGTCACCTCTAGTTTTGTTTCTGTTATCTGGGCTTCTTTGTTTTTGTATTTTAGGCAGTTCTGACTGACACACATGATTCCACTGCCTCAGCTTCAGGGGAGCTGGATTTCAGGGTTCTGACACCCTAGGATCTCTTAACTCTGGTATTTAAAACTTCAAAAAATGTTTTGACTTATTACATGGTAAAATGACACAGCGAAGTCACAGCCTACCTAGCCTTAGTGCAGCCTCCTGTGCATCCTTGGCGTGTAAGCAAGTGCATGTGTGCATCCTTGGCGTGTAAGCATGTGCATGTGTGCATCCTTGGTTGTAAATATGTACATTTTCGTAACAGAAAAGTTAGGCAAAGATGAACTTTATCTCAGTGTGAGAGGCTATATAGAATTTCTTTGGTTAGTTAGTTGTTATGTATTTAACAGCTCCGGAAGTACCTGTTCTATGAAGGGAAATAAACCTGTTTATTCACAGATATAAGTGTGGGAAAAGGCGCTGATTCCTCTCGCACGTGAACTCTGGGAGCTCAGAGTGGCTCCCTGGCTGTTGAAAGAGTGGCCAGCACCCCACACCCCACTTCCTAGCCCTTACTTACATCCTCTGACTCGAACACATGACAGATCATCTTGTACTGCTTCTTCCCCTCCTGGGCCCCAGGTGTGGTCTCAATGCAGTCCTGAGAGGCTGACCGGGGCATGCGGCGTCTGGCCATCAGAACCACAATGTTCCCAATGTCTGCAATGTAGGAGATGGTGCGCAAGGCATGGTCCATCATGGTCTCCTGTGGGGAGGAGGGATCACATCAGGGAGCACTGAGATTATTTGCCACTAACAACCAGTTTAACCTGGAGTTTTGTAACCTTGACCCTACTACCATTTGGGGCCAGATCTCTCTAGTGCAAAAGGCAGGGCTGTCCTGTACACTAGAGGATGGTAGCAGCATTACTGGCCTCTAGACACTGGATACCATTGCCAAATGTCCTAGAGGAAGGGTGTTGGGGGGGGGTGTTGAGTGGCCCTTGTTGAGAATCATAGCTGTAGTTAACATAGTGCTTCATGATGGTCCTGAACAGAGTGGCCTTCATGATGCTTCTCTAACTCAGCCTTGGAGAAGGAGCATGCCAAGTGCTGAAGTACATCCCAGTGACCCATATGGTTGCACACAGGCTGACTCCATGCCTTCATGGCTTTCCTGTGTTAAGGCCAATGATGAGTTTGTCACAAGTCAGGAGATCAAGTAGCGAGCCTGCCTGTGGTCAGCACATCTCTATAGTGGTCCCTGGCCAGGCACATTACTCTTGATGTCTTTTGTCACTTGATCGGAATCTCTTTGGGCAGCCTGCCCAAGACCCCTTCCTAACAAGGCTGTACACAGAGGCTCTGAAAAACTATCAGTTGATCTTTTGTGCCTTTGTTCTCCTGTCACAAAGGGAAATCTAGTATCTCAGAGACTCTGACCTCCAGTGTTCTTTCCCTCTGCACAGATTCTTTCTCTTGTGGTGTGCATTGCATGCACCTGTCTAGGCACTGGTCTACTTCCTGCCAAGGTTACAAGGGAGCTCATCATCCAAAACACAGGGGTGGGACAACAGCACAGGGAAGGCTGGGGCCAAGTCTTCAGCATTGAGACTCTGGCATCTGAGACACTGACCACTAGCAAAAGCTTCCAAATCATTCCCCAGCTCTGGCTCCTCAGACAGAGGCTGCCACTGTGGTGGCCTCACTCTCCCTGGCCACTTCAGCCTCTCCTCTCTCGCCTGTTTCCACCCTCCAGCCATCTGCCAGTGTTTCAAACCAGTCTCCTGCTGTCACCTCCTTTCCAGTTCATTCTAAACAGCAACTTGGAACAGGCTCACTAGCTGTCAACAGCCCATCCCCCCCTTTTTTTTCCTGGGGGACAGCATTCTGGCATGAGCATCAGCCAGAGACAGAGGATGGAAACAAATGACCACCTCAGTAGGCTAGATGGTGGTCCCAAGAGAGGCTCATCTACAAGGCCCTCCTAGGCTGGCACACAGGAAGTATATTTCAGAGCAGCTGCCATCACACTACCCACAGAGCCTGATCCCCACTGCCTGAACTGTTGGTGTAGATGGGCAGGGCCTAAGTGGGACACCACCATTCTTTCTGGGGTTCTGCAGTCTTATTATAGGTAGGAAGAGGGTCCCCAGACAGGGCCTTAGGCGCTGAGACACCTCATTGGGAGATACACCAGCAGTGACATTCACTAATGGGGGAGCTGAAGAGTCCCTGGGGACAGACTGCAAACGAAGCAGGGTTCTCCTGTACTTAGCCCAGGTACCCATCCTTTTGCTGACAGCTGTAGCTGGATCTGAAATGTTCTCAAAGGCCCCTACCCATGGTGCTACTGAGAAATAGCAGAACCTCCAGGAGGCTGGGCCTGGGGGAATAAAGCTAGGTCACTGGGGACATATCCTGGGGGTTATTAGAACTTCAGGCCACCATTTCCCCTCTCTTCTCTTGAAAGCCTCCAGGAAATAGGCAACTTCCTCCCCCATGTGATCCCACTATGATGGCTGCCTCACCACCAGTGTGTAAGCAGTAGGACTAGCAGGCTGTAGACCAAGCGGTTGTCAACCTTCCTAATGGCCCTTTGCTACCATTCCTCATGTCCCCCAACCATCAAGTTATTTCTGTAGCACACTTCATAACTGTGATTTTGCTATGGTTATGAATCATAATATAAACATTTGATATGCAGAATATTCTATATGTGACACTCAGGGGTCCTGACCCACAGGTTGAGAATGACTGCTATAGACCATCACTGCCCCAACAGTGAGCCAAACAAACCATTTTTCTTTGATTGATGCTGATTGGCTCAGGCATTCCTCACACCACCACCACCCCCTCCCAATAGCAAAAATGTTAACTAAATGGCAGAAACACATTGATGCTGGAAACCAGGGTCTATACTGCAAGACAAGGGGGAGTGTATGGGATGGGAAAGAGAGCGCCACCATCCCAATAGGTGGTCTCAGGTATAATGAACTTATAGCTTTTGCAGCACATGTAGTTCCGTTCTGCAAACTGCCAGGGCTCAGGAGCAATGACTCACCAGCAACTGCAAGCAGCCAGCAGCCTGATCCATATGTATGCATGTCATTGTCTACTAAAACAAACTGTGGGGCCCTGAAAAAGATGCCTGGCTCAGGTGTAAGGCAAGTAAAGTGCAAGGTTATTGCCAAATACTTTACGGTCTCAGAAAGTAAAAGAGCATTCAAACATCGGAGGGAAGAACACCAGAATAACACCACTATCAACAAGGTTCTCAGTGTCAGGCAGAAAAGTGAGCAGGGAGACATAGAGCAGTATCAGTCGGCAGGTGACAACATGGTGTTGTTATAAATCACTGCTGTGTACTTTCCATGTTGCAAACAATATGGGCAAGAGTGTCAGTAGTTGTCAAATAACTCAGAGTACAAGGGATCACCCAGAGGGGCTAGTTCAGGGGTTCTCAACCTGTGGGTCACGATGCTTTGACAAACATTTATCCCCCAAACTATTTACACTATGATCCATAACAGTTTCAAAATTACAGCCATGAAGTAGCAACAAAAATAATTGTATGATTGGGGGTCGCCACAACAGGAGGGACGCAGCATGAGGAAGGTTGAGAACCACCGTGTCTAGTATGTCACCTCCTGTTTCCCTGACAAAGACACAAAGGTACTTTGAAGCTGGGCATAGAAGCACAATCCTCCTTGGGAAAGCTCTTCTGCAACTAGATGCTGTCCTGAGGCCCCAGGCTAGCGTGATTCCGGACAACTGCCGGCCAGGTGCTTACCTGTGTGTCAGCATTTAACACTTTGATCCTCTGGGTAGAGATGAAGAGGTCTACTTCTGTCAGTGTCTGGGCATCACCCTCAGAATTCTAAGAAAGAACAACAGATGTCACAACCCAGAGGTCCACCACAGTTCACTGCCTCATATGATACTATAGTGACCCTGAGGTGACACGGGTCCAAAATGGGGCAGCCACTGGAAGCCTGCATGCATGTGTGGTGGGGAATTCTCTCTGGAGTGTGAACTCTTGAGGTACAGTGCACAGGGAGAAGGGGCAGCTTGCCATAGCAGGTGCCTGGAGTCTATGGCTCCCCTTGGCAGCCAGCAGGGCTCTTAGTTAATTCTTGCTGGATGTGGTGATGGTGACTGTCATCACACTCCAGGTACAATCTTAAAGTAGGAGATGTTAGGAAATAGGGGAAAGGGGAAATGGTCTCCAAAAACTTTCCTTTAGACTTAAGCCCTTCATTTTTACTTAAATGTAAACGTAATCTCATGGGCACCCTTCCAAAGACCACAAAGAGAGACAGAGGACAGGGCTGGGCAATGCCTGACAGTGACATGCCAGTGCAGGGAGAGAAAGCTGTCACACCTTGATTATGGCCTCCACAGGCAGTGGCTCAGTCTGCCAGCTGTGTTTCAACCTCCTGCTCTGGAGTTGAGCAGCTACTCAAGGCCTGCCCCTAAGCAGGGCAACTGCTAATTGTTTTTTACACCTGTGAGGATCCTAATTACCTCACAGTGGCACAAGAAAGAACTGTCACATTGTGCTCCCCACCCTGTCCTCCTGCTTTGCCCACTGGGGTGAGTAATTCAGTGTGGTCTCTGGGGGTCTGGGGTGGCATCCTCCATCACCACATAGCAGAAACTGTCATGTAATTATTCAGTAGACAAACTTCCAATCGAAATTCTCCCTGCAGACAAGTTTTCAAGAATCTAAGTAGTAGAGAAGCCCTGTATTTCAGTGACAACATACGTCTTAGTTCTGTTGCCAAAGGGCAGAGATTTTTGGGGCTGTCGGTCAACCACAAGATGATCCTGTCTTTAAATAAGAAGAAAAAGAACAGATTCCTACACAATCCAGTTGAAGGAAAACCTTCAGGACCAGGAGATTTTCCTCTGTTTAAAAATACCTGGGTTACATTCCACAGCAGGGGAATCCCTACTGCCACCATGAGGTAGGTTAGCATACAAAGTCACTATTCCACCATGACATCTTCACACATGGGTGTCACTGCACTTTCACTGTTGTGTTCTGAGATTACAGCTCAAAACCCTGCTGCTTAAAAGTAGGAAAAGCCAGAAGTAAATAATAATAATAAAAATGATAGGTTGCCCTTGGAGTTAGGGCCTTCAGTAGAGGAATTTTAGTGAAGAAACTCCAGAGGGCTACACTCAGATGGTAGAAAGATAGACAGAGGTGAGACTGACAAAAGGGATAGGGTAGGTCATCTATGACCTGCTCTGGCAAAAGATGGAGAGAAATAAAATCCTACAAAAGGACAACAGAGAACAGGGTTGGCCATGGTTCAGCCAGCAGTGTTCCCCACTATCTGTGGTCAGATCATAAGAGGGGCCCTACACAGTGACCCAGGCACTGTCCAGGAAGAAGGCAGGCCTTCTGAACGAGGTGGCCTGGCTGCCAACCACTCTGAAAAAGGCTGCACTGTGTCTCACCCCATTGGAGTCTGTTACTCCAGAGGATTTCTGAGCCTGCAGACCCAGAAATTGCTTACGATCCCTAAGAACCCCAGTGTCCCCACTTCCCCCAGTCCTGAGCAGCTCAGGGGATGATGGGGATGACAAACAAGAAGGTTTTCTTCTGCATGGAAACATGTCCATCCACAGGCCTGCAACCTACTGCCTAGAGGTCCTTAACATCTAGTCTGAGCTGGCAGATGGAGAGCAGTGAGTTCATCCCCCAGACAGGAAAAGGGAGCCCAGCAGGTAGGGTCCTTTGGCCACAGAATCAGAAAGCGCTGTCACTTTGAGGATGGGAAACCAGATCTCTTGTTGCTGAAACAGAGGTTAAAAGGGGGGATAGATAACAAGCCACTGCGCTGCATCTCCATGGACTTACCCAAGGCCCCCTGAAACCAAGCTTGCTGGTGTCATGTGTAAGGATATAGAAAATAACCAGCATTTACAGAATGACTAGGTCAATAAACCAGTGACTGTCAACCTAATTTTGAAAGTCTACCCAGGCTTTAAAAACTGTCTTCCTTTCCTTCCCTTTTCTCCTTTTTTTCTTTTGCTTTTTAGGTGTGTATGCCAAGACCTTTGCACAAAGGCAGGTGCTCTACCACTGAACCACATCTGGTAGAGGGAGCAGTCCCACGACCAACTACTCTTTGTCTTGGTTTAAAGGGTGAAAACTCATGAACCCAAAAAGCAGAACAATGAAGTTAATGTTATACAGGAAGCTGAGCACTAGACAAACTACACTGTCCTAGCAAATGTCCTGTTTAGAAGCATGCACACAAAACAGAGCTCTGCAGACATGAACCATGCTCCCGAACATGGGAGACGGTAGAAAAGTTGATTAACGTGGGGCAACAAAATAAACAGTGTGTCTCCATCTCAAAATCCAGCATTCCTCTAACAAGGAAGAAAAGCCTACGCGCTCTGTTGTACTGATGGAATTCCCACCAGAAGACCCCATGCATGGGGTATGACAGGCGCGCACGCACACACGCACGCACGCACGCACGCATGCACACAAGCATTGCTGTATCAGACACACACAGGTCCTACACACCGCTTTTTTCTTGATCTTAGCAGCCTTCTGCATCCTCTGAGAAGCATGGAAGAGAAAAGAAAATCAGGAAGGAAGCTGTGGCAAGGTTATTTCAGACTTATGCTTAATAGGAAGAACTCAGACTCTATGAGTCCCTGGCAAGGGCCAGTGGACAATCACCATTGTGCTGAGAACACACAATAGAGAGAGACCATTCATGCCTGCCACCTCTGAGGGTAGAAATGACTCTCACTCACTCCACATACCCAAGGATAGGATCAGGTACCAGAAAACAGGCCAAGGTGGGTCAGAGTCATAGGACCCAGAGCGTTGGTCAAGGGAAAGGTACAGGCTGGATTCAGCCCCAGCCCTCCCGGCTTTGGCTTATCTTTACCGGCATAGATGGTCTTGTGGTGCCCTCTGTTTCCATCCAAGGAGGTTACTGTATAGTGGGGGAACGGGGGTGACATTGTTCCTTATTCCCACAGGCTGGCAGTATATTCAGGCTCCACCTTATCCAGAGTGGGGCACCATGTCCCCTCCTCTGACCTTACCCAGCTTTACTGGTATGGTCTCGTGTCCCCTCTGCCCATCCTCACCTGCTGACAAAACCACACAGACCAAAAAGCCTACAGAACTTTGAGTTTTCCTTGAGGCCATGCATTTGAATGACACTTGATGTACCCTCCCCTGCTTCTGAAAGCACTTCAGTGCTAAAAATATACTGTTGGGGTAGGATTTAAGTCTCCAAACAAATATGCTTAAAGACTGCAATGCCTCAGAACCATCAGCAGCCTTTTTGAGAAACTGTTACTCAGTGGCTGACTGGACCACATCTAAGGAGACAGTGATGACTGTGCCAGCCAGGCTACAGGTCTCTTTTGGGATACTGGGCCATGCCTACTTTCTGCACTGGACAAAGCACCTGAACCCCATCACTTTGGGGCTCCCCCAGGGACCCTCCCAAGTAGCCCTCAGGGCCCGGAAGCACCCCACCTTGACCCTGCTGACAGCCTCCTGAGCCTGCATCATTCGGATGTTTTTGGAGGGGTTGCGCTCAGAGAGCAGCTGGGTGGAGCCCAGGTAGTTGGCTGCAAAGATGATCCCATCGATGAGGTCTTCTGGCTCACAGGGCCCTGGAACTGAGGAGGTATAGAGTGAGTGCCTTCCTAAAAGAGAGCCACCAGGAACTAGGAGCTTCCATGCCCAGCCCAGTACAAGGTACACAGCAACCAGGATGGCACAGAGGGATGACTGAGCTGTTCAGTGAACCTGCAACTCGGGAAGCCAGTACAAATCATACAACTGACCCATGGCTAAAAAGCTCTGCATGAATGGTGTGATGAGGGGTACTCCGGGCCCCCAGGCGACTGTGTCTCAAGGTAGCCCAGCCTTCAGGGTGACCTGTGCCTGCTGTGGTCTAGAAAGGACTGCTTCCCAAACACAGCACACTTTCCATACTGTCATGGAGGTATGTGAAGGTCCATGCTGAATTCTTCGGGGACTTTCTCTCCTCCCCTCTCAAGTGGGGTTCCTGCCAGCCTGCAGCTTCTCATCCCACCCAACTCAGACCTCAGCGGGGCAACATGGTCCTGATTCTATCTGCTGCCTCTAGACTGTAACAGCACAGAAGAAGCTCTGATGGAGTACATCTATACCGTCCAGCACAAGGACTATGGACACTGGTGCTCTGAGCACTTCAACCGAAGAGTGACTGTTCCCAAAGGTGCGGCTGATGCTCTGTACCTGTGACCCACATCTGTGAACTTCAGATCATGCACTATGTAGTGAAACCCGAGATGGTTGTGTCTGTGCTAAGCAAGCTCAAACTTTTTCCCTCGTAGTTATTCCCTGAAGAACTACAGTGTAACCGTTGTTCACATGACACTTCTATTGTACCTGGTACTTAAAAGCCATCTACAGATAAATTTGAGTGTAGGAGGGTGTGCAGATTACATTTTTTATTCAAGGGATGTGGACAGCTGCAGACTGGCTTCCAAGGGTTCTCCACAGACATCAAGGGAGAGATGACTCTAATTTTAATATATTGAAACATTGAAAGCCACAGGTTACTGGTCCATGACTCCTGAATAGGGCATTGCAGCTCTAGTGAGGGGGTCTACTAACATGCTCTTAAGGGACAGATGGGGCAGACAGGGCTTTTCCTGTCTGTTGCAAGGACAAACTTCTGCCCTGAGATGCAGAAGCTGTGGTGGGTAATATGGTAATGAGTAGGCAGGGTGAATTATTTACAATATCAGGTGGGACTACAGTCAGCTGACAGGAGGCCTGGTATAGGCTTACTCAGCTGCACCTGCTGCTAGTCAGGACCTTCCTGACCACCCTGCATAGACAGATGCTCCAGTGACTTCCAGTCTGCTGGCATAGCCCTTATACCAGTATAAAGCCATTGAGCTCCCCTACCACTCCGCATCCTTAGGGAAGAAGCATGTCCCTCTGTAGAACCCAAGGACAGATGGAAGGAAGGTAGGTGGGATGGGTTAAAGGGAATGGGAGGCGGTCCTTTCTCAAGCCTATGTCCAGAGGTGGAGATGTATTCAATGACCAATTGACCCCCTTTCACCATGATAGCCAATGTGACCTGGCTGACACAGTTCCATCTGGAGATCCTTGGGGAGCAGCCATGCTACAGGGCTGTTCTGGGGGCTTGGCAGCCTGAGGCTGATTAGCTCAGGTTTTCTAGGCTCAAACTGGCAATCCAGCCAGCACCCAGATGCCTGGCAAATGAGCCCATCACAGGTTGCTCCTCCCACTGTCACTGTCACCTTGCTGCTGCTCAGTGCAGCTGCATCCTGCTGCTTGGATGATGCCTTTGTTACCATACTTCTTCCAGCCATCTACTCCAACATCAAGCTCGGTGATGGCTCAGGTCAGAAAGACCAATCCAGCGGAAGCTCTCTGGTGGATATCAGTTCATCATGGACTCTCCATGGAGATCTCACCTAGAACTCCTCCCCACATATCATCAGACTCCTATCCCACAGTGCTGGCCACCACTATGCCATCTATACATAGACACATGCTACAGAGAGGAGAGAGAGAGGGGGGTAGCTGGGGTGGTACATGCTATGGCATGGCTCTGGACCTCACATACTAGCCCCTGCTCCTCCTGGGAATGGAAGGGCGTGAGCTTCCAGCAATGAGGAGCTCTTGTTCTCAGTGGAAGACACCTTAAATTATCAAAGCAACAGAGTATCTGTGATTATCTTAACCCAAACTCAGAAGAAAGAAGAAGATGGCTATTAAGGCCAAGGGGATTGCTGGCACCTGAGGGAGGCAAATGTGGCATCTGATGGCCAGGTGCCTAGTCCCAGGGAGATGGTGTTTGTGAGCCAGCACTGCTCCGTGAGCCCCAACTACCTCACGCTTAGTGGGGACAGATGGAGCAACACTAGAGAAACTCCTGAGATGGGAGCATTCAGAGGAAGGACTCATAGCAGCTGTCATTGCCTCTACACGATTGGAAGAGGGAGGGGCTCATCTATTAATGGTTGCTTAGGGAGGGATGTCATTCTCTTCAGTGGTGTAAGCACTGACAAGCTGCTCATGCTCCAGTAAATAAACCCTCACAGCTGCCAACAAACAATGGGTTCTCTCTCTCTCTCTCTCTCTCTCTCTCTCTCTCTCTCTCTCTCTCTCTCTCACACACACACACACACACACACACACAAACACACACACACACACACACACACACACACACACACACACACACACACACACACAAGACAAACACCATAAAGAAAAGGGAGGGGTTGGGAGAAGATTTATTGAGTTTCAGAAGGAGAGGGAGGGTGAGATGGGGTAAGTAATGGGTTGTGAAAATAACCAGAGTGTTATATAGTGTGTGTGTGTGTGTGTGTGTGTGTGTGCATGTATGTATGTATGTATGAAATTATCAGAGAATGAAAAAGAGGACTCAGGGCTTTGGTTCTCAAGCCTGTGGCTGCAGGGCCTCTGAACTTACTCTGAGTGTGCAGCTGAGACTTCAGGGCATAAAGTGGGGGCTGTTCAGCACTGGGGTAGGCCTAGGGGTCTCAGTGAGGCCAGGATTGGGACAGGCATGCTCAAACTGCAAGACAGTCACAGTGGAGTGGAGGGAACTGAAGAGACACCTCCACAGGCAGGATTTTCCCAGGCCAAGCACCCTCTGGAAGTCATAGACCCACACTAGCTTTCTCAGGCAAGGGCTCCCACAGCCTGTCCTCAAGGACAAGATGGACTCAACCGTCCCTGCAGCTCTCCATGGTAAGGGCCTCATCAGGCTCCTCTTTCTATCAAAGGCACAATAGCTCTAGGTCTGGAGCCGGCTCTTGGAAGAGATGGTCCTTGTACAGATGTACCAGCCTGGAACATCTAATAGGCTTGGATCCCCCAAGTGGGGCCCAATGCAATAATGTGTGTGTGTGTGTGTGTGTGTGTATGTCCTGTGGATGGTGCAGGGACTTCATCTACCCTCGGGGAGACTCAGCCAATACCAGGATCTAAGCTAGGCAAGTGCCCTTTCATCCTGCGGGAGGGAGGACAGGGACAGCCCTCTGAATCTGACTCCCACCTTGAGAGCTTATGCCTTCTGGCTCCTTCCATCAGATCCCCAGGCAACCTAACCAGCTTCCTGGACCTGGATGAGGCTTCTGCTCCTGTTTTCACCCCTGTGCCTAGAAGACTGTTGACAGCACTTTTGCTCCTCACTAACCTGTGAAGAGTGGTGGTGGTGGGGGGGACGGGGACACACAGACCCTGTGTGTGAAGGGCACTTGTTCCTCCTTCATCGAACTCCCCAGCAACCCTTAGCTGACACCAGCAGAGGGAGACGGAGAGCAGAGTGACCCCAAATGTTTAATAGACTGCATCCCCAGAGGACAATGTGCCCCCTCCCTGATGGACCTCTGAGTCACACAGCATATATCCCTGAGTGTGCAGGTGACAGGGGTGTGAGACACAGCCTTCCTTCCCTGCCTGAAGCATGCTTGTTTGCAGCATGGTTAGCCTGCTGTCCAGCCCCAGAGTCCTTCTGCTCTGTGTGTGGCCTTGGTGAGGTTTCTTGTCCGGCTCTGTGGACAGGGAAGCGTTGGGGTCTCATGGAGCTATAACTGGGATCACCCATCTTTGCTACCTGGGGAGGATAATTCTGTGTGTAAGGAATGGGCAGAGGCTGCTAACTTCAAAACTGCCCACCTCCCCCTGGGTGCCAGAGGGCACGGTTGTGGGGCTGGGGCATAGCACCAAGTGGACAGAATACTTGTGCATCTGGGAGACCCAGGTGCAGCTGCCATGTCTCACTCACCAGCCCCGTGTGAGAGCAGAGTTCCAGCCATCAGTCCTTCACAATCCCATGAAATCAACCTCATTTTATGAGAAAGACCATTTAAGCAAGGTCAAATGCCTTTCCCCAAATCAGTGTCCTGCCTGTGAGGACTTGTGATGTCACAAAACAAGGCCCACAGCATGTGGGCTGACAGCAGGCCACAGGCCAGCATAAACTTATCACCAAGGACTGTGATGAGAGCCAGTAGGAAAGGTGTGGTCCTAAAGGAGGAGCGGCAGGCCTGACCTGAGGGACAGGGCTACCAGTAAGTGGAAGTCTGTAAGATTGGAGGCATCAGCAAGTCAGAAAAGAGAACTTACCAGGCTGAGGCGAGAGCAGGTACAAAGGTCCTGGGGTAGCAGAGAGATGGGCAATTCAGGAGGACTAAAGGGCTTCCAGGTGACCTGGCTCGAGGAAGGAGCCAGCGGTTGGAGTAAGTCAGAGTGTAGAAAAAGCACTGGCTAGATGTGAAGACTTAGGAGCCATTTCAAAGATGGTCACTCTGGCCTAGCAGCCGGGGAAATAGCTCAGCCACACCACTTTCTCCAGAGAGACAAAACAGAGAGGAAGAATGGACAGCAGCTAAGTGGCCACTGCAGGAGTCCAAGCAAGCAGGAAAGGATTCTGGTGTAGACCAGGAGGATTATGGGATTGAGAGAGTCAGTCAAAATTCAGGCTGAATGGGAGGTGAGGTAGAGAAGGGTTGGAAAGCTGGTCCATGGCTAGATGATTGCACCTTCTACTTACTCTAAAAAGGTTCCTTGGGAAAGGACTGACCTTGAGGTGGGGCTTTTGTTCCAGTTTAGCTGGAGGGGCTAGGGCACCTTCCAAGAAAAGCTTAGACAACAGATGAAGAATGAGCTGTAAGAGGTGTTAAGTGAAGCAGCAGGCATGGGTGAGGGAGAACAGGGAGCGAGGTAGCAGAAGGAGGCCCCAGGAACCAGCTCTGCCAGGCATGGAGAGAGAGAGAGAGAGAGAGAGAGAGAGAGAGAGAGAGAGAGAGAGAGAGAGAGAGAGAGAGAGAGAGGGGGGAGGGAGAGGGAGAGGGAGAGGGAGAGAGAGAAAGAGAGAGAAAGAGGGAAAGAGAGAAAGAGAGAGAGAGAGACAGAGAGACAGAGAGACAGAGAGACAGAGAGACAGAGGGAGAGGGGGGGGAGAGAGAGAAGCCCATCTGTACCATGCTGGCAGGAGGCCATCTACCAGGGACCCCCATGTACTGGGCATCCTGACAAGGCAACCAGTGGTGACCTTGGAGCCATTTCAAGGGATAGCAGGTGGGAGCCAGCCCATGGGGTGAGCAGCATGGGCAGGGGCAGATTCTGAGCCATTCTCAAGTTGGGCTCCAAGAAGAGGAGGGTTGCTAGTATGCGAATATGTTAAGACAGACAGATGGATTCAGTGGAAGGGAAGGAGGAGGAAAGACAGGCATTGGATCTTGTGAGGCCTATGGAGCAGAGGGAAACCCATCTCCACAGCCTCAGAAAGGCCAAAAGTCTGATAAGCCACTCTTCGGGCCACATGTCACACAGCCACCAAGGTCAGTGAAGAGCCCACCCATGGGGAGGAGCCCCCAAGAGGGGAAGGAATGGCCTCCAGGCCCCCTGGAAAGCCTCTCTCTGGAGTCTACAGTGCTTCCATCTTCAAGAAGCCTATCCCAGAACAAGGCTCTGCCCTGCAGCAGCTTGGGCCTCTGAGACACCCCTGTGCAGAGCAGCCTGTGCTGCTCATAGATGGTGCTATCTGCATGTTCAGGCCTGACACAGGTAGAGCTGTCATGGACAGGGACAGCTCACAGTGACACACACCGTGTGGTGCTTTAGAACACAACGAATGACAAGAGTCAGCAGCAGCTACAGGAGGAGAAGCTTTGATAGAGAAGAAAAGGCCAAATCCAAGTCCAGCCCGGTCCCCAGTTCTACTGAGGTTAACATAGACATTAGCTTGTGTCTGGGTGGATGACTTCCAAGAAAAAGGAGGGGGGAGGGGAGGGAGAGGGAGAGTGGGAGGGAAGGGAAGGGAGGGAAGGGGAGAGAGAGAGAAAAAGGGAGGAGGAAGGGAGGGGGAGGGAGAGAGAAAGAAAGGAGGGAAGGAGGGAGGGAGGAAGGAAGATTGGCCAAATGGGAAGAGGCATTTCCTGAGCTATTATTTGTGGAGGCAGAGACCTAGGAAACCCTCAGATACAGCTGGACAGGAGCCATCTTAAAGTAGAGTCCCACGGAGCAGGTTGGAAGGCTTCTAGCACCATGCAGCTCCTGAGCACATGGCTAGGACTAGTGTTTAGAAAGAAGGCATGATGGAGAAAGGAAATCTAAATGCACCTCCACTTACCTAAACAGAGGAAGATAAGCTCACAATAAATATACATGAAACATTAATCATCACATAAAATCAAGTGTGTAAAAAAAACTTTATATAAGGCCCCATAAAATCCTATCTAAAACTTAAAATAAAGAAGATTTTTATGCTTTGTGTATCCATTTAGAAGTTTATACAAAGAACAGAGCATTTTAGAAATCTGAAGAAAGTGATGTTAAACAACACAAATTGCTGTCTATATGGAGAAGTGTCCATGGAGAACATAGGAGGTAAGGATGCAGGACTGGACATCTCTGCACACAGCACACTCTGTGATCCATGCCAGGTACTTTCCATGGTCATACTGACAAAGCTTACTTCTAAGAATTAAAAGGAAAATGAAACAAAGGAATCTAAATGTTCATCTGTGACATAAGCAAAAAAACTAAACATGATTTCCAAGCATCTGGGATAGGCTGCTATGGGAAGAAAGGCCCCAGAGATGCACCCCAGGCACCTTGGAGATGGTTCCCTCCCCATCCGAGACCATTTGGTGGTCCATCCCTGCTGGGCTTTGCTGCAAAGACAAGAATGAAGGCCAGGAAATCCTAACTGAGCCGACAGCCCTGCGTCCTTGGCATCGTTGATATTTCCATCTCTGGAAATGAAGTGTGATTAGTGGAATAAGACAAATGCATAATCACTGAAAATCAGAACCTGGGGCACAGGAACAAGAGAACACAGATGCAAGAGCCCCGAAGTCCTGGCAAAATACCAGCACAAATCATTGCAGCAGTGAAACTTTGAAAATAAAGCACACTAGTTATTGTTTATTGAGTATAATTGCATAAAAATTACCCCCAAATTTAGTGGCTTAAAACATCAAACACTTATTATCTTGGGAATCCTGCTATGTCTCAGCTGGAGCCTGTGACTCTGTGATGGCTTTAGTCAAGGTAGCTGTGCAGCCTGTTACAATCTTAAGGCCTGAACAAGAAAGATCAATTCTAAGTTCCCTCCCATGGTTGTTGGCAGAGCCTTAGGTCCCCTGCCTGCTGGCCTCTCTGCAGGGCAACTCAGGACCAGGGCACAACAGTTTGAGCAATGAGAATGAGCACAGAGAATGAGCAATGGAGTGATGAAGACACCACTTCTTCCTATAACCTAATTTTGGAGGCGACATCCTATTCCAAGCTCATGGTCTCCGTGAGGAGCTTGTATGGCTGTAACTATCAGGAGATGGGATTGCCAGGAACCTTGCCACACATGCATACCACATGTGCTCAATTCCTAAGCTCTTCAGTGGGGAGCTGCAACTGTACCCAGATTGTAGTCTCTAAAGTTTACCTACGTCCATGATGAAAGAATTAACTGAAGCCATTCTCAGGGCAAAAGTAATTTTGAATTATACTGAAACATTAGAACATATTCAGGTCATCATAAAACAGAGGGATGAACACCACAAGGCCCGTTGGTTAGCGACAAGGGAATATCCATAAGCAAGGCACCTTTGGGGCCATCCCACCAGG
The DNA here is from genome assembly GCA_030556225.1 of Cricetiscus sungorus. Classification (NCBI taxonomy): domain Eukaryota; kingdom Metazoa; phylum Chordata; class Mammalia; order Rodentia; family Cricetidae; genus Cricetiscus; species Cricetiscus sungorus. Next base: position 30,656,318 of record JANBXA010000007.1, on the reverse strand, counting down.
CTGCAACCCAAGGATGCACAGTGACAGTCTCTAAGCCTACTGTTAACCTTCATAGATTGGTGGGGAAACCATTATTTTAAATACTGTTAAAGGGAAAAATTCAAGACAGTCAGCTTTTCTTGTGTGCTCTATAAACAGGGAAAGTTTTGTCTATTTAGGAGTTCAAAGAATCAACAGCAGGGCAAAGATCCTATCAGAGTAACCAATGAGTAAATCTAGTCAATGATAATCTACTGTTGTTAAAATCACCAAAAGAGAGACAGCCAGATGTAATGTGGATCTATGAATCTCTGCCCAAACAATCAAATTTATTATGACTGTTCCTCTGTCTAAACCCTGAACATTTTCCTGGACATGGACAGAGAGCCATGCAAACAACACCATCAGGGTGCAGTCAACCAAACCCAGAGTGCAAAAAAGAAAAAAAAAAGTCACTGATGAATGACACAGAGACTTCCACAACGCATCATTAAGACTATTGTGAAAAAGAAAACAGTGACTGTTAGCTTTGCCAAATTGATGCAGTCATCTGAAAGGCTAGCCTCCCTTGAGGCACTGCCTAGATTAGATTGGCTGGTGGGCATGTCTGTAGAGTCATTGATGGAGGAGAATCCAGCTCATTATGCTCAGTACTTTCCCCAAGCAGGCGATCCTGGGTTCTATAGGAAAGCTGGGTAAGCATAGTCTTTGAGCAAGCCAACAAACTTCCATGGTTTCTGTTTCAAGCTCCTGCTTGAATTCCTGCCCTGACTTCCCTCAATGATGGACTATTACCTGCAAATGTAAACCAAATAAACCCTCCCACTCCTAATGTGATTTCACTCACAGTTTTCTGACAGCAACACAAAGAGGGAGAAAACATATGAGTGCAGAATCTACAGGAGGCCAAAGAGAATTATAAAATCTACAAACCAAGCTCACTGGGGACATTATTCAGAAGGACACTGTGCATGAGCAAATGACACTCAGAAATGGCTGCTAGCTTTATTTCATTTGTGACAATAACATTGCAACGGTTTTTAATAGCGTTCCCATATTTAGGGATATAGAGTTGAAATATTTAAAGGAAAAAAGGGTTTGCTCTAGAGAACTTGGAGTTGGGATGGAAGTTAAGCACCATGGTCATGGTCATGAGGAGGTGCACACTGTGAGTCTGAAGTCAGTGAGAGCGTGTGGTGATGGGTATAATTTTCTTTCTAATTTTTGTATGTGTGAACATTTTATAACAAACCAAAAGTATGGGTCTTTTCCAACTGATTTTTTTTTTAAACTAGTGGGCATATCCCATTATATAACACTGTTCCTTATTTTCTGGCCAATTCAGTGAGATAAGAGGAAGAATTGACAAAAAACAAGAAAGGAGAGTGGAAGGCATTCTGATTTACAGATGGCATGATTCTAAGCCAGGGAAGAGCCAAGAACACAAATAAAAATGTATTTGGGGGAAAATAAGAAAATTGACCAAACCAAGGGTTTAGAATTTAATATAAAAAAAAAAATCAATAGGTTTCTTTGTACCTACAAGCAAGTCAGAAAAATGTAATGAAGCAAAAGATAACATTTACCAAAACAATAAGTGGGATAAAAGACCAAAGAATAAATGAAAAGGATGTGTGTCAGGGTTCCCGAACAAGCTCTAAAGATAAACACATTTGACCTGATGGAGCACAAAGCCTCTTTGGGCATCAGAGAAGTCTGCACTGTAGAGCTGACACTTTCCCTCTAACTAGATAGACCAACCGAGTGGATGCCAAATAAAGATGCCAAGGGGAATTTTTTTTGTGTGTGTAACTAGATACACTGATCCAAAAACGTATATAGAAAAATAGCTACACAGAAGTCTCCAGGGAAGACATGAAAAAGAAAAATGGTGGCAGGGACACAAACAAGTCTGAGCCTATTACAGAATGCACGTAAATCCTATGAGTAGAGCAGCCCCAGTTAGGACCTAGATGGACCATCCCCAGATGGACCCAGAGCCAGAAAAACACTGGAACGGCAGGAGCCCTGACGCCAGTCATGTCCTGCCATAGTTAGTCAGCTGCTTGGGTACAGGGTGCTCAAAACATGACCTCTGACTGTATCCATACACCAAAAATTTTCAGATGGATCAGATTCATTTTTCTAGTCATAAAAACTCTAGATGAAAACTTTAAAAATAATCTTAAGAATCGTGAGGATTATGTTGGCCTTAAAAATTACAAAAGAAAAAGATTGACCATTTGAACCCATACAATTTCAGTGAAGTAGTGTGTGTGTGTGTGTGTGTGTGTGTGTGTGTGTGTGTGTGTGTGTGTGTGTGTGTGTGTAAAGGACAAAGGCTGAATGTGGTTGTTCACACCTATGGACCTAGCACTGGGAAGGCTGAAACAGGGGCTTGCAAGTTCAAGGCTAGACTGCACTACAGGATGAAATTCTGTCTAAACAGAACAAAACAAACAAAACCACCAAAGTATCGATAAGGGCAATAAGGACAACCCAGGAGAACTTCAATAAGGATCAAAGGGCTCACTTCTTTTAGGTGAAAGATAGCACAGATTCACAAGAAACATAAAGGCCAAGCCAGGGCTTAAGGGAAACATTGGTCAAAGTGTAACAATGTTCAGCCACAGGCAGTGAACCCCAGAGACCAGCACATGGCATGGTGACTACTGACTACCACCTGCAAATCTACAGTCCCAATCTTCAACCAACTGTTGACTGAAATGATCTTTAAGTATTGTATGTCACATAGAGAGAGGAACCAGGTACCCCCCGACACACACACACACACACACACACACACACACACACACACACACACACACGAGTATGGACTTGCACAAATTATAAGCACACACCATACTATTTGTTATACAGGACTTGAGAATCTGTGGGGTTTTAGTAGCTGGAGGGAGCCATTGGATATCAAAGGATAACTGTGTCCTAGAAATTTTCTAAGACCATAGGTCTTAAGTGTTCTTTCTCTGCTCCACACAGAGGAGGCTGTGATAGAGGAGGATGTGTTGAACTAGCTTGACTGTAGCAATTATATCACCAAGTATTTTTTTTTTATATCAACCACATGTTATACACATTTACAAGCACATTTTGTATTTTCCAATTATATTCTAATACATCTCAGGGGATGGAGGGGTTAGAGCCAAAAGAAGAATGAACAAAGGATAAGTTTTTTGTTGCCGTTGCCTGTAGTTTTGGGGGTGTGTAGGTGTGTGTACATGTGTGTGGTATGTATGCACTTGTGGGTACAGGCACCCATGTATGCATGTGGAGGCTAAAGATCAATGTTAAATGTCTTCCTGTGTTGCTCTACACTTTCTGTTTTGAGGCAGGGTCTCTTACTGAGCTGGAAGCTCTAGGTTCCCCATGGACTAGCTGGCCGCAAGCCTCCTACGCCAGGAGTTTTCTATCTCCAGCACCTCATAGTCATGCTCTCCAGTACTGAGGCTACTGGCATGTGCCACTGTGTCTGTTTTTTTATGTGGCTGCTAAGAATCAGAACTGAGGTCCTTGAGTTTGTGCAGTAATCATAACCACTGAACCATTTCCTCAAATGCTATGATAACAACGTGGATTTGAACTGTCCCCTGGGAGCCCATGTATTAAAGGCTAGTGTACCCAGCTGACGGCTCTATCATGATGTAATAGGACCTTTAAAGATGAAACATAATTGGAGAAAAATTAGATTATTGGGGTTTGACCTTGAAGAGGATTTGGGACCTCAACCCCTTTTCTCTCTCTCTTTCTGCATCCTAACTGCCATGAGGTATAATCTTGTTCCCTGTCCCCTGGCCTGTTGCCATGGTGCTCTGTCACACCACAGTTCTCCAACAAAGCCAATCAACCACAAACTGAAACCTTTGAAACCATGATCCCAAATAAATTCTTCCTTGTTGTAAGTTAATCTGAGTTACTTTGCCACAGTAGCAGTGTGCAGGAAAGGCTTAAGAAAAGAGATGTGAGCCAGGGATGCTAATTGGTCCCTCAATTCCAGCATTTGAGAAGCAGAGGCAGAGAGACTCTAAGAAACAAAGCAAATAAATGAGAAGGCAGGGAAGGAGGGAGACACAAATGGCTCAGCTCAGCTTATGAACTTCTGGCATGGTATTGGACTTCACTTCTGAGGAAAGATACGCATGCGGAATCAACAGGACGCCACGGTATGTATACCCAGTGCCTGGGTGTAAGGACATCTAGCTAGAGAGCACAGTGTGGTGAGTATGGAGTCAGCACATTCATCAACAGCTGTTAGAGAACTTATAGCTTGGATATGAAGTGTCTCACCAGGAGCCTTGGTTCCCAGATAGTGTCCCAATCACTGAGAGTGAGTGGACCACATGGCCTCTGACACAATCAATGAGCTAATTCACCAGTGGCTACATAACTTGCTGACAACATTGAGAAGCAAAGAAAACTCATGGAGGTGAAATTTAGTTAAAGACAGTGGGTCAGTTGGAGGAGCATTCCTAGAGACTATATCTTGGGGTTCTCTGTCTTTCTCCTTCCTGTCTGCCATGCAGTAAGGTTATTTGCCCCACCATGAGCCTAATCTCTACAGCCTCACTGCAATGGAGCCTGGCAAGCATGGTCTGAAGAATGACACAAATTAACTCTCTCATTCTTTGAGTTTTCTATTTGGGTATTTGGTCATAGCAACATAAATATGATTAGCAAAATAACTAAGGGCTGTGTCTACGGTTCCCTTTTGCAAAGTACTTCAGCCATGTCCATCAAAGTTAGCATGCTCTCATGTAGACATGGCTGCTCACCCTGCTTTATGTAGGGAGCACTTCTATAGAATAACCCATATCCACAACACAAGGCTGTTCACTGCTGCACTGACCAGAAACCTCCAGAGAGCTGGTTTGTACCAGACTTGTTAATAACGGCACTGCCCACCCCTGGGTCATGCCCTGGATGACTGCTTTAACCGTCAGCTGGATGTGGGTACTTTTCAGCGTTTACCAAGAAAAGAAAGTGCATGGTGAAGGCCCCACTTGAACAGCATAGTATCAATGTCAACAGGAAGTCTGTGTGTAAGCTGGTGTAAATCCAGGAAGCTTCAGGAGGGAGTCACAGAAGAGGAGACAGGACCTGAACCAAGCTTTCTGTACTGCGAGGGTGCAAAGGGAGGGCATTCCTCCCGGATCTCCAGAGGGAATTCATTTTCACTTCTGTGGATCTTGGCCTGATCCAAGCTCCATCTTAAATTTTTCAAGCCCACTGCTAAGCAATAAAAGTTCCTGCTTTAAAACGTGTAACACCTGTCACTGACTGCTAACAAAATTGATCTTGTTTGTGAACGAGAAAAGCTGTTGGCTTCTCTAACCTCTCTTTGAACACCTGTGGTCCTTGTGGTTCCACGGAGTCACCTGATTCCTAGCCTGTCAACACTGCCCCAGACTCATGCCATCTCAGGAGCCTTGTCCCTGCACAGTCAGAGAGGACACCTCTATTCAGAGGTCTCCTCTACACAGGCTTTCCCTAGGTGTTTATTTTAAGAGAAAGGCAAATCCTGGATTCAAACACTGGATAGGGTAGCATTGTCACTGTGAAGACCCTGAGAGAAGAAAGGTTTGAAGAAGGGCAGTATCAGGTCCCCATTCTTCTAGTGGTCTAACAAGTAGGCCAGGCATGGCACATGGACAAGTTATAGATGGGTCGTGAAGGAACCCCATGGCCCTGACACAAGAGGCCTAGAATTATGGCAGGATGAGTCTAGAGCAGAAGGTGGTGTGCTGGGATTACAGACATCTCACTGTTGCTTTGGCTCACAAGCGTAGCAGCAAATGTGAGGAATGGGGTATGAGCTCTGAGCTCTGTTATTTTGGACTGATGCAGCCACTGTTAGGTACCATAGCTTGTGACCAATACCATCCTTTGGGTTTTAAGAAGAACATGCAAGCTGGACTTTAATACAAATTTGTTCATAGGCTGCAACTGTTGACACATCCTCTACCCTACCTGGATTTATGAGCTTGCAGCCAATGTATCCTGAAATAGGGAGCATTGTGAATGTGCCTTCCATCTTTCATCACTTAGGGAAGTCCTCAGGAGTCTCTCTTGATATCTAGAGGTTTCTTCTCCAGTGAACTCACTAGATCCCCAATGGTAGGTCTTTTATTTCTCTCCAGGGAGCTGCTGGAGGATGGGGATGACGAGCCAAGACTAAAGCCTGGGTTCTAGTCCCATTCTGCCTCTCCATATCTGGTGACTTCAAGCTTATGACTAACTCTCACTGAACTTCTTATTTTTTCCTTTGTATGGACACCTACCTGTTACTGATAGCAGAGTGGCTGAAGAGTTGATATAATGGAGCATTTAAGTCAATCATGCCTGGCTCAAGCTAAGCAGCTGCTGGGCTTTGCCTACTTCTTATGCAGGTTTTTCTTATTTTTATATCCATCTACCCATTCACCTATGGCTGTATCTATTCATTTTTAGAGTTGGGATTGAACTCAGTGATTCACATATGCCAAGCATGGTCCAAACCCATGACTATCCTTATTACTAAGGGCACATTGGATAGAAATCACAGGCTAAGAACTAATGGCTCTAAGTGCAGGTATGGCACTATCCCTCTTTCGCCATGGGCCATTGGGTATGTGATGTTATGCTTACTTTGCTATGGGACAGGAAGTCCACATTCCTTGTAGGGAAATTAGTCAGGTGACATGGTACAAACATAGTAAACAGCATGGAGCTAGGCCATACCATGCACAGGTATGCTGGCTAGGATTGTTTTGCTTTTTGTCAACCTGATACAAGCTACAGTCATCTGAGAGGAGGAACAGCAATTGAGAAAATGCTTACATAATACTGACATACAGGCAAGCCTGTGGGCATTTCTTGATTAGTGATTGATGTGGGAGGCCCCAGTCCATTGTTGGCAATGGCATCCCTGGGTAAGTGGCCCTGCATGGTTTAAGAAAGCAGGCTGGGGAAGCCAATGAGCACATTCCTCCAAGGTCTCTGCTGTAGTTCCTGCTCTCACACTCCTGCCTTGAGTTCCTATGTGACTTCCCTCAGTGATGGAATGTGACCTGAGAGTTGTAAGCCGAAATAAACCCTTTCTCCCCAAGTTGGTTTTGATCACAGTATTTATCAGAGCAATAAAAATCATAAGATACCTGGTCAATGTTAGGATTAAGATGCTCTCACTCGGGTTTCTGATGCTGTTCTCACAACTGTTAACAAACATCCCAAGTGAAATAAGGCCAGAGCTACGGTCAAAGGCCATCTCCCATTAACTTCCAAAACACCAAGCTTCCAGGTAACTCAGACTTGGGAGGAAAGTATGTGGGTCCACTTCTAAGCAACAGTCTCACAGGTGTTTCTCAGTTCTTTGGGGATTCTACCACAGTTCACTTCCATCTAGAAGTCTGAAATGCACACTAGCCAGAGGCACTAGTTTATCAGACTAGAGCTTGTTCAGTCAACACCTCTCCAGACCTACCAGATTCTACATAAATCCCAGTACACAGTTCTCCACCCAACATTAAGACAGGGAGGGATGGGAGGCTTCATGTAACACAGTTCTGGCCCGTGAGAAGTAACAAGTGCCTTGAAGAGACCCTCGAGGTGTTTTGTTTTTGAGATATGGTCTCATAAAGTCTAGAATGGCCTTAAATTTGCTATGGAGGATGACCTTGAATGCCATCCATGCTCCTCTGCTTCCTCAGTGTGGGAATTATGAACCTTTATCAACACACTTAGATTGCCCCAAAATCTTCTTACAGATTCCCCTAAATATTCAGACTTTTAGGGTACCTAAATCTCAACTAGACATGGGGCCCTTATTTTGAGGGTATAAGATGGGAGCTATTAATAATTTGCCTCTTCCATAGAATCCACACACTGCCCATAGATAGCCTAACAGGGCTGTTTGATGGCTCAGTTGAGAGAACACAGCACCCACTATGAAGAACATATGGACCTCATGCAGTTTTAAAACTGTTGCCAAGAGTTCTCATGGTCATATATTTCTCACATTGCTTCCAGGTAGCTTCCAGGGACCCTCCAAGAGACAGATCATACCAGTGACACCCTCAATGATTCTTATTCCCCCACCTAGACACAGAGCCAATCAGAGCCACCTTTATCATAGCAATGCTACTAGTCAAAGCATCTTTGTCATTACAATGCTGCTCATTGATAGAGCTGACATACTATTTCTCAGTTACCTGGTGAACAGACTTAGAAAGATAATGGAAAATACAAGTCTTAGGCAGACAACATATTCACCCTTGTATGCGTTTGTGCAGGCACTTGTCTGTGGAGGCCAGAAGTCAATGTTGAGCATTGATTACATTCCACCTTACTTTTGAACATGAAACTCAGAGGTCATGAATTTGGTTAAGCTAGTGGCTAATGTTTTCCAGGGATCTGTTTGTCTTCAAGTCCCCAAAAGTGTTGGGGTTACACATGTGCATTACTGCACGTGACATTTTTGCATGGGTGCTGGTGATCCAAACTCACTCAGGTCTTCAAGCTTACTTGGCAGGCACATGAATAACTGAGCCACCATCCCAGCCCATGTACTCACTTGTATTCACAGAAATTCTTTAATGCGAAGGGGGAGACAACAAAGTTGGTTTGGACTTTTTTTTTTTCCTTGCTGGGACAGGAAGCAATGGATAGAGTCATCTAGACAATGAGGTTACAAGCCTGAAGACAAGAAGACCAAGGGAAGCCAGGAATCTAATCTGACATTAGAGTCCCTGAATGGTCAGGGGCTCCCCTCAAGATTTCTCTACACCACCCAAATGCTTCTCTACTACACCACAATGTCAGGTGGGTCCTCGCACAGAAATCCATCCCAGCCGGTAAAGATGTCTAACACCAGATGCTTGTCATAAGCTCATTATAGTCTGCTTTTCTATGATACTCATCCCTTTTAGGGCTGTTGGTCCATGGAGGGTTTTTTTTTTTTATGTGAATTCTCTAATATTAAGGGATGGGCTTTTGATTGAGGTTTTCACATTTTCATCATGATCAAATAGTTTCCCTTCTAAACTGGAACTAATTTTTTTTAGTTGTCCACACTAGTATGAGCCTCTACACTGATGTGAGCTGTTCACAAGCAGTTTATACAGCTGCAGCTGGCACAAGGGCTCTGTCTTATTCTGATATGGTTAGAAGCAGTCTCGGGTGCTCCAGACACATGAGCCTTCTAGAAAGCAACAAGACACAGATGGAACATGAAGATGCTTATGGAATACTCACTTCCCTCCCTCCTTGCAGAGTTAAGACCGAGGCACTGTCTGTGCTAACCATCATGATCCCTCCAGAGATGGTTTGAAATTCTTTCTAAACAAAGCCTTGATTTATTGACAAGTCCATTTCTTATGTCCATAAGACCCCATATCCCTGAAGGGTTATGACTGAGTTATGCCCATTTTAGCTTCTGCCCAACAAGAAAACTGGTGCAGAGAGATGCAATGTTTTTCACTGTTGTTGCCTCCCTCTTTCAGATCAGATCCTAGTCATGCATCACCAGGGAATAACTAGAGAGGTGTGGTCTTTCCTGCCATTCACAAGACCCCCCAAAAACTACAGCCAGCCAGGTGACTATATTCACCTGCTGTGATCAAATGCAAACTGGCTTGAACCAGTTGGTACCAGTAAAAATACACCTAAAGCCACAAGTGAATTCCTGGACAAAACCCATTTGAGTCTATTTGCATTGGGCAACATGGAGTCCTATCTACTTGGGTTTTAAATATGAGTTCTCATAGTTAAAACTGATTTTTATTCCGAATTAAGTGGCATCAAGCAACATTGTAAACTGGTTGGTTGGAACTGGTTAAGCCTGGTTCAAACTCATCCTTAAAGGAGAACTTGGAGGCTTCTGTTATTTGCCATAAATGCAAAGCAGAATGGCAAAGTTTCAAGCCATTTGTTTCTGAAGATCCATTTACTCTGTGCCTATAAATATTCATAAGAATTAATTATCAGCTTATTGAAAGAATTAATAAAGCTCAAATTGTTTATTATAACACATTAGAGGCAAGAAACATTCTCCTAGCGGGAAAAAGTCCTACTTAAGAGGTTCTTTTCTCTGATGTTGGACCCAAGGACACCTGATACATGCGGTCACTGTAACTCAGATTCATCAAAAGCCAAATAGGAGTGCCCCCACCCCAAACACTGACACTGAACCAGCGGTCACTGTAACTCAGATTCATCAAAAGCCAAATAGGAGTGCCCCCACCCCAAACACTGACACTGAACCAATCAATCAAGTGGGCCTGCTTTGCTCTTTCTGGAATGTGAATCTGCACTGCTAATCTTCAAAAGGGGAGGAGGGGAAAGTGCAGGAGGGTGCAAAAAGGAACAGCCAGCATTGGGTGTCACTATAACCACCCTGATGAAAAGGACATCATAATGAGCTGCTTAGACGAACACATTAATCCAGCCCTCAGAGTCACATGCAAAGCAGTTGGTGAGGGTAGACACAAGAATGGTGTTTGCTGTGCATTCAAGCAGGCAGAGGAGCTGGAAGCCCCTCTCCCAAGTGGACTAATGCAAAACCCAAAGAGACAAAAGCCTGAGGGCACCTTGTTGGAAACAGTGCTTTCTAAGCAAGAGTCTCTGGAGGAAACCCACCCAAAAAGGACCATTTGCTTTTAAAGTGTAACTGCCTCCTGAGAGGTCAAATTTGAAGTCACTTACCAGCCACAAAGCTTGGAAATGATGCCACCTTCTTTGTCTGTTGAGAAATAACAAAGAGATTGAAACACAGTAACTGCAAAAGGCTGACTTATGAGAATTATCTCGAGATGTATACCACCTTAGGCTAGAACCGTCTAGCCCCACGAATGGCTGATGTTCCCAAGAAATCAGATCCACACAGTAAGATGGTCTCATGTGGAACACAGGATGCTAAGAAGGATCACAGAAGTCTGCAAGCCAATCCTCAAGAACCCTTCGATTATTAGCATGTCATAGGTAGAAGGATCTCCCAAGGGCAGTCACCCCAATGCTTCTCAAACCACTAGGCATGAGAATTTCTTGGGCATGTTTGTCCTCAAGAGTACAATAAAGGAGATGGGAAGCCAGCCCATTGACAACTACAACTGTTTCAACGGGGCTAGACAAGCTGGTCTCAACTACCTAAGCCCTAATTTGAATCAGAAAACCAACCATGTTATTGGTCACCAATGGCTCTCAACCAGTGTGATTTTTGTCCTCAGGGACACATTGGTCAATTTCTAGAAACATTTTGTTGTCATAACTGAGGTATAGTGGCTGCTGGTATCCAGTGGGTGAGGATGCTCATAGACCACTTATAAAGCACAGGGAAGACCATAAAAAAAAAGACTGTCCATCCTAAATGTCAATGACTCTGCTTTTGAGAAATCCAATCTACCCTCAAGTTTCTACCAGATCAAGGAGCACCAGAAAGCCCCACACCATCAGCAGGGAGCACCAGGGATCTCCACATCATCATCAAGGAGCACCAGAAAGCCCCACACCATTAGTAGGGAGCACCAGGGATCCCCACATCATCAGCAGTACACCAACAGTGCACACTGCAGCTGTGAGTTCTCAGGATATGTGAATCCCCTCTTCCCAGGACAAGGAACCCACATCTCTTCCTCAGACATCCATCCCAGCCTGACTTGATCTGATCTCCCCAGATCCTGGGTGGTACAAGAACTAGGAGAGTGAGTGGACCATAACACATCCAGTAACTCCATCATAAGAGCTTTGGTCCAGAACTCTCATATTTGGAAGAAAATTACCTCTGGGATGTTGTTATTGTCAGTGGGTCCATTGAGATCAGAGCGTTGCTGCTTCCTTGGTTGCTCCAAGCCATTGCAAACCTGGAAACCAGAAAATTGATTATATTTTTATATAGTAGAAAAGTGAACTCAGATTTTTAAAAAATATTCAATGAGATTCAATCTTATAAAGTACACATGTTCATGAATTCATACACATTTAATTAAACTGTTATACAATGAATATGCATACTTTTATATACTAAAGTGTTTAATTATTTTACTTTTACTATTTACTACTATTTTTATCTTAATAAAGTACATAATTTACCACCTGAACTATATTCAGTATACAGTTAAAGGGCATGAAGTATATTCATGTTATATGCTATCCCTACCATCCATTCCAAATTACACTTCATAATACAAGACTGAAACCTGAGCTGAAGAAACTGCTGGGCAGTTAGGTAGGTATTCTACTCTTCCAGAGGTCCCTAGTTCATTCCCTAGAGTCCACATTGGGCCACACACAGCTTCCCTTAACTCGACCTCTAAGGCATTTGACACCTTCTTATGGCCTTATGGGCTCTCATATGTATGCATACTGACGTATACATAAAGTAAAAATAAAGGTAAATGTTTAAAAGTAACCTGAACATGCAACTAACTAAATTCCCCTTTCCCCAGTTGTCTTTGCCATGGAAGGCTCCATTCATTTTATTTTCTGGATCTACGAACTGGACAATTTTAGGTGCCTGGGATATATGGAAGTACAGTGTTAATATGTTGGTGATTGGCCTATTTCACTTAGCACAGGATTCATGCATGTTATACTTTAAAGGCTAAACAGTGTTCCATGGTGTGTATGTGTCACACTCTTTTTATTCATCCATTGAAGGCAGCTTGGGTTATTCCCAACCGTTGACTATTGCAAGTAATGCTGCTGAGAACTTGGGTATGTAACCATGTCTTTTTCATTTTTGTTTCCTTTGGTCCCACACCCACAGTTACAACCACTGGATCAGATGCTGAATCCATTTTAGTTTCTTTGAATGAGTCTCTATAGTATTTCCCAAGGCGATACCCTCCTCTCACACTGTCCAAGAGCTGAAAATCTATTTTAGAAGGACATCTAAAGGACATTCAACTATGTTCATAGCAGCATTATTTGTAATAGCCAGAACCTGGAAGCAACCTAGATGCCCCTTAACTGAAGAATGGATGGAGAAAATGTGGTACATTTACACAATGGAATACTACTCAGTGGGGAAAACATAAAGGAATCATGAAATTTGCAGGGAAACAGGTGGAACTAGAAGAAACTATTCTGAGTAAGGTAACCCAGTCACAAAAAGACAAACATTGTATGTGCTCATTCATATATAGACTTTAGACATAGAGCAAAGGATTACCAGCTTACAATTCACACTGCCAGAAATGCTAGAAAACAAGGAGGACACTAAGAGAAACATTCATACTCCCCCAGAGAAGGGGAAAGGGACAAGATCTCTTGAGCAAATTGGGAATATGAGGGGAGAGGAAAGGAATGGGAGTTATGAGAAAGAGAAAGGGAGAAGAGGAGGGAAGAAGTGGGCATGAGGGAACAGGAAGATTGAGACAGGGAAAGAATAGAGGAGAGCAAGAAAAGAGATACTGTAATAGAGGGAGCCAAGAAGAAATCTGGCATTAGGGAAATGCCCAGAGATCTACGAGATTGATGACTACCTTATATGCCATCCTAGAGCCTTCATCTAGTAGCTGATGGAGGCAGAAGCAGACACCCACAGCTAAACTCCTGGAATCCAGTTACAAAGAGGGAGGAGTGATAAGCAAAGGGGTCAAGACCAGGCTGGAGAAACACATAGTATCAGCTCATCTGAGCAAGGGGAGCTCATGGACCCCAGTCAGATAGCTGGGAAACCAGCAAAGGACCGACCTAGAATCCCTGAATGTGGGTGTCACTTAGGAGGACTGGGCAGTCTATGGGGCCTCTGGTAATGGATCAGTATTTTTCTCTAGTATATGAATGGACTTTGGGAGCATATCCCACAAAGGGATATTTTCTCAGCCTAGACACATGGAAGAGGTCCTAGACTCTGCCTTAAATGATATGACAGACTTTGAAGACTCCCCATGGAAGGCCTCATCCTCCCAGGAGGGCAGAGAGGGGATGGGCTGGGGTTTGGTGGGGGTGATAAGGGAGGACAGGAGGGTGCAGGAACAGGAATTGACATGTAAAACAACCTTGTTTCAAATTTAAATAAAAAAGGAAAAAATCTATTGTTAGAATAAATTTAGATTCTTGAGTGAGAATGAATGCAAACAAGTCAGCCTACTACTACAAAAATAAAATAAAATAATACATGTCACGAAACATTAAGTTTCCTCTTAAAATATGATCTCAACCCATAACTTCCTTACTTCAAACAATACAACTTAACACTTTAGGTATGTCTTCTGCATTTAGTTCTTTACGCCATGCAAATGATAGATGCAAGATCCAAGGAACCGAAGTCACCACCCAAACCAAACAGCTCTGGTGAGCAGCACCTTAAGTCATGGAAGTAGGAAGTAACAGCAGGAGACAGGATGGTGATACAATAACAAGTAACAGGAATTTGCATCAATACACACTATTGAGAGCATTTTCATGTGTCTAGCTCTATCCAAAGTGGGACTTACCTGCAAGGTTCCAGCACATGAGTTCCTGCATGGACTCCCTTCCTTGAAGGTCTGCCCTGCCTGCTGCTGCTGACCAGCTCTACTCATCCCCAAGAAGCCCCCCAGAAAGCAACTATCAAATAACAAACAGAAGCTTCCACACATGCTGCAGCTGGGGTAGTGTCTAAACTTCAGATAGATGGATGAATGGATGGATGGATGGATGGATGGATGGATGGATGGGTGGGGGGGAGAGAGAGAGAGAGAGAGAGAGAGAGAGAGAGAGAGAGAGAGAGAGAGAGGGGGGGGGGAGGGAGAGAAGGAGAGAGAGAGATCTTCATTTCAGATATGGGAAATGGAGGGCTGCACTCCCTCCCCAGATTTGAAACAGGTCAACCATTAGGCCCTTGGGTAATTCTAGGATAGAATTCATGACTTAGCCAGGGGACACAGGAGAAGTGTCAACTACTTCTCTATGCCCTCCCCTTGGTTCTGCTTGATGTGGGGCGACAGTATGGGGCAGTCATGAAAAATCAAGGTCTTCCCTGGGCACCAGCCCTCCTCCATGTCAACATCCCCTCCATATATTCCCAAGTGGGCTGCTCATCACTATGACAACAACATCTTTCCATAAACAGCCAGGCTTGCTTTCAAAGAGGAAGGAGGGTGGGCTTGTGATGTTTCTCTTCAGGAAAACTCATCTGCTATTGATCCCCACCCAGAGGCCTGCAGTGTTAAGGGGACTGGCAGGGTGGGAAGCAGCATTGGAAATTCACATGGTCCGAGGCCTCCATGAATTTGGTGCTCACTGTTTCTTGGGTAAAGATGATATCTAAATCCTATTGGACACCCCCTCTTCCAAACCTCTAGCAGTCCTCATCATTGCCAGTGTCCAAAACCATCATCCATCCACCAGAGAACAGAGAATGCTAGTGCAAAGTGCAAAGCTTGTAAAGGGAAATGTGCTCTCTGGAGGAGCAGCCCCACTATGGAGTTCTGAGGGTAGCAAGTCAGTGTTGTGGTGTGGCACAGACTGGGTGAGCATGCTGGGACCCAGGGACAGCTGTTCAGTGCAGAGATAAACACACTTAATAAAAACACTAATGCCAATAAATCATCCGAATAAATATGTTGGCTCCAGTTTGTGCAAAATAAAGTTTGGCATTTTGAAAGTGTCAATTCTGATTTGTCTGCTTAACTCAACTGGAAACCCAATAATATAACCCACACTGCTTGAGATGAACTCATAGCAAACTAGCTCACACCCACTCAGCTCACGCCATCTGGAACAACAGCCTTCTCCTGAATGACAAACATGTTAGGAACAGACAACATCAGCTTAGATCTGGAGAAGTCACAGCATCTCACTGTGTCATAACTCCCCCCTCCAACATTAGCCTGCAGCAGACAAACCCCAGGGCTCATGGATGACTCAGACGACTGTGTCCTTTGTGGACCATTTCACACTTTGTTTTTAAGAAGAGCCAACCAGCCCTAGTCATCTGCTATCACTACAAAGATTTCTTTCTCCATCCAACTCGAGTGGGTCAGAGCTGCACAAGGGCAACTCTGAGTGGGGATAAGCCAAAAGCACAATCTGCTAGGGTCCAGCCCAGGAATGTGGACACATTCTTTCAAAGGCCCTGAGAATCCACCCTGACACATACGGGGCTCAGGAAGAAGACTCTGCTGTTATTTGTTTTCTCCATTCCTCTTACTCAGGCCACTACTGCAATATTTACCTTGAGGAAAATGAGGCTGGAATAAGGTGTTTATTTTTCTGATAGTCTCTCCCACAGGGTGACCACCTTTGTATGACACTTTGTAAAAGTGCCACAGCAGACACCTTAGGGACCACAAGCTAGTCAGAGACTCTGTCTTTTAAACTCTGTAGGCAGGTCTGAAAATGGGAGGAAGACGGGCTGTGCATCTCCCACGCCAAGCATTTCATTAAACACATTATGCTAAAAATTATCCATCATCTGCCCGAACTTCAGTTTTTCCATTGCATAAAATTTGCCCTCTAAATTATGTGCACATACAGTTCAGTATCACTAAGGGCATTTATAATGTTGGGCAATTATTAGCACCATCTTTTCATCTTGTAAAACTCAAACTCTAGATACAGCTTCAGCTTCCAATTCAAAAGGCCCTTTTATGGTGCTATTTGTCAACCTGGCCATACTTACAGGGACAGATGGCTGGTGCCTTTTCTCCATTATAGCTTTGGACTCTAGGCCTGGCCCTCTGAGATCCTCTCCACTACAGACCAGGATAAGCAACTAGACACAGCATTTGCTTATGTGGTCTTTCCATAGAGCCTGGCAGAGTGCAGACAGTGGAGGATGGTGAATTGCTAGACACTTCAGAGCATCATCCCATTTGTTATAAATGCACCTTTACATGTCAACATTTGTGAAGGGACTGTCCACAACTGGCCAGTCTTGAGTATGTGTTCTGCACTTCTAATTAATGACAGGGAGGTATGCAATGAGGACCCCAGCCTTGACATTGCACAGGCAGCATGGAAACTGAACTTATGGTTTGGGCCAAAATTAAACCTCCCCTGGGATAACCCAGGTATAAGCAGCTTTACAATGAACAAAAGCTGTCCTCTGGAGTTAGACCTGGGGATTTGGAGAGACCAAGTGTGACCTGCCACAGGATCGGGACTATTAATGTTTTTTTTTTCCAATTTCAGAGTAAGCAGAACCCTCACTGACTGCTGGTGGGGATGGGAAATTCTGCTACTATACAGGCAAACACTGGTAATCATACAGCCTAGAAATTCCGTTCCTTCCTATACACTCCACAAATCTCTCTCTCTCTCTCTCTCTCTGTCTCTCTGTCTCTCTGTCTCTCTGTCTCTCTCTCTCTCTCTCTCTCTCACACACACACACACACACACACACACAAAAAGAGTCCTCACACACAGACATATTCACAGCACCTTTGACATTAGTCATAGAAGCAACCCAAATAGGAGTCGTATGGACAGATTTCAATAGTAACAACCCACTTGGGCTTCAAAGCAATCACTTGCAGTTATCCACAACTCAAACCTGAAAACCTCCCAAGAGCCTGTCCTAACTGGACCATCCTCTGAATTCCCCCTAGCTGCCCAGCACTTAGCCTCGAGCCTTGTGCACACATTCTGAGAAACCTAGCTTGACTTTTAAAAGGGGGGTGAAACAAAGGTGCCAAGTCAAAAAGAATGGCAATGGCCTATACCAAGTCAATATTAGGCTGCAATTTCCAAGAGCCATCTTCTATATTTGACTCCCATGGGCTGGCAAGAGTAGCATGGAATTGTTACCGGCAGAGCTATGTTATTCTAAGAAGAAAGAGTCCCCAGCTTCAGTCAATACAATTAGTCCTCAATAAAAAGCAAATGACTTCAGATTCACAGGGACCGCCTACTGCACCTGACACTAAAGCTAAACCCCGTGAGTCCGAATTTAAAAGACATTTCACCAGATAGAACAGTAAAATGATACCAAGAATCCAATTAGCTGCTCTCTGCCAAGCTTTCGGGAATGTAAAAATGGAATGTTTGCTTTTCTTGAGCTTGTCGGAAGAAAAGAGTAGAATTAACATTCAACATTAGATTTTATAAGATAAGAGAGCCCCAGTTTATAACCAGACTTTTCCCTTTTTAAAAATTTATTTATTTAATATTGAAACATGAGTTCAGGAGGAACTTAGATTGTGGGTTTGGACCTTCCAAGGGCTAGAAGCATGCAATGCAGTCATCTGTCAGGATTCTGGCCAACATAGCAAGTCACAAATCCCTGAAACAGTTACTAGACAACGATCTCTCCCCACAAGCCAGATTGCCCATGTTATAGATGTGTGTGTGTGTGATTTCACATTCTTCTTGAAGTTCAAAGGGAAAGAGGAGTGAAAGCCAAGTTAATGAACTTTTAAACAATAGAAACAACTGCTTTTGTGTCTTTGGCTTTCAGGGACTGAGTGATCTTTCCTTTGCTGAAGACTGACTGCTACTTCTGAAAGCCACTGTCATACTATCTTTTACATACCAAGATATGAAGGAAAACATGAAGGAATGAAGAAAGGAAGTAAGTAATGAAGGAATGAACAATGGAGAGGTTACAGGTGCAACTCAGTGGTGAGTGCTGGTTTAGCATGTACAAGATAATAAGTTCGTACCCCCAACATCACACACACATACACACACACACACACACACACACACACACACACACACACACACACACTCACTCACTCACACACACACAATTAGAGGACAAGTAAATGGAAAAGGGGCTAGACCACAGCAAGGAAATGCTTTTATTTTTAGAGACAAAGAAAAGAGTAACAAAGGGGCTTTGGGCACTTGAAAGTCCTGGCCTTGCTATGGAATGGTGTCAGTCTGAGACTCTTGAGTTAGTGAGTCTATGCAGGCATGCCCAATGGCCAAAATCAGCAGACATCTCCCACCCCAAGTACTCCGAGTAGAGGTCATAACAGAGACTGGTTTCTAGAATTGCTTTGAAGAGAAGCAGGGCTGTGTGGAAAGTGTCAGGGAGCATCGCTAAGGTACATCCGAAAGTAGAAATGAGCATACCGGTCTCATAGGCAGAATCAGACTACATGCAAGCATACAAGCCAAATGGAATGATGAGACTGAATGGGCAATGTCTCTTCCAACTGCAGTGCCTGCCCATCCAGAGCCATCTCCATGAGCTGCTCTCTTGGATCAGCAGCTTCCCACCCACCCACCCACCCATCATCCAGTGCAGGCTCATAATCCTACACAGCCAGGCTGTAGGCAGAGCCAGCTACCACCAGGCAGCGCTGCAATGTGTCAGCACCAAGGACAGTGCCCACCTGATTTCAGTAGCTGGCTTTCAGACCAATCAGAGCCATGATCACTCCTAGCAAACTTGTCAGTGGTTAAAACAAGAGGAAGCAGGCATTGGGGTTTTGAAACTTAAGTGTGGCTATCTCTCTCTCAACTCCAACTGTTTGGACCTTGGCTTGGCCTCAGGTGGAGAGACACCAGCTTTCCTCCTGTGTAGGTAGACATTCTAGAAAAGTAAGCCATGGGATCAGTGTGTAAACCTTGATTCAGCAGGTTTGGGATGTCACCATCTGTTCTGGGGCACCAGCCTACACATATCCCTTCCCAACATGCCTGGGTTGTGCTTACTTTCCCAAGCTCTCTGACAATGTCTGCCATATGGTTAGAAGTTACTGTTGAAAGCCTTGCTACAACAGCCCCTATCTTTATTAGTGTCTAATCTAACACTGAATGTAAATGAATGCTATGGGGTGAAATCCTATGACTGCCATGTCACACTATCACATTTCAGGTGAACACATCATGTGTGACATTATGCATTTCCACATTAGCTCTTTATCCACGCTGACTTCCTTTCTAAACAGATGATGTATCTAAAAATTACTGTGTAGAGATCAGTACTTCCTAGGCAATGTCATGTGACTAAGCATGTTTGTCAACTGGATGTTGTTGGTCCAGACTCTGGTAAATATGAGGTCCTGAGGGATGCTGTGGGCCATGGACAGGAGCCAACCAGGAACAGAGAGAGGAACATGCAGAGACAGCTCCCTGCCTCAGGTCATGTACCTACTACAGTCATTCCCACTGGTGAATTGGAACTCTAGTAAATATCACAGATGTATTAGGTTACTCTCTCCAGCCTGCTTCTGCCTCTTCATGTCCCTCCTTGTAAGTCCCTGTAGATAACACCTGTAACCTCTTTCCATTTCCAAGGAACCCATTTCCATTCCCAACCCATCACCTTGCTCCACCTTTCTCCTGGGGACCCTCATGGTCACAGCTCTAAAGCACTTTCTTGCTGACAAGCCCTCCCATTCTTGTCCTGCTGACTTTGACCATCTTTGTGTCTCTAGCCCTGGCTTTTATACTCCAATTCTCTTCTAGCTCTGCTCCTCTCCCACAATGACCATTCCCCATCTCCCTCTCATCACCATCCTCCATCCAGATCCTCTGTCTTTCCCTGTCTCCTCTTTGGACTCCCAGACTATCAGAGCTATAGGTCCAGTCCATGATGAGGATAGACACACCTCCATGGTTAGCCTCACTCATGAGCTTATTTCCCCAAGTCTCTCTCTTCTCACCCATGCTGGAGTCTGTCTTCTGCCTGTAATTCCTCACTGTGATGGGTATCTTTCTTGAGTACCCAGTCCCACCTGGATAGGGAAGTTGGGGGCATCTCCCCCACCGAATGAGTTCTGAAATGAAAGAGTAGGATCATCTTCACACAGGCACCAATCTAAATGGATGGGAGGGGATGTGGAGCCAGCCAGACCAGGACACGGGGTGACCTGTGGGGGGAAGTCAGCTTTGAAGGAGAACAGATGTTAAGAAGGGACACTGGTTAGATGGTGCTCACGGTAAGGAGAGCCTCGGGCAGCATTTGAAGTCAGTGAAAAAGCCCAGCTTGATGCCTGTGATGCCAGTGTGGGTTCTCCATCACTTTTTCCGTTAGAAAGTAGGTATAAACCAGGGCAGCTATAGGAGCCATGGCAGTCTCCTGTCCTCCAAATACAGGGCTCCAGGGAGGAAAGAGACTGAGGACATGTGGTGTGAGAAACTACCCCTGGGGTGACCTTCAGAGAGAAGCAGCTGCTCCACTCATCCAACCCTGTTCTTCCAGGTCTCTGCATAGCCTCAGTCCTCCTCCTGCCCTACCTCATCAGCTAGGATTGCCTCTCCCCATGTCACCCTGATAGCAAGACCACCATGTTACTCCACTGGAATTCCCAGCTCTCCCTCCCCCAGACCAGTATAGCCTGTTTCCCAAACTGAAGACTCCCTTGGACTTAAAATTTGTCACCATTAAATGGATGGAACTATAAAAAAACATCCAGAGTGAGGTAATCCAGACCAAAAAGAACAAACATGGTATTACTTATCCATAAGTGGATACTCGATATAAATAAAACAAAGGATAACCAGCCTACAGTCTACAACCCCAGAGAAGCTAGGTAACAAGGAGAACCCTAAGAGAGACATACATGGGTCACCCTAGGAAGGAGAAACAGACATCTCCTGAGTAAATAGGGATCATAGAGGGATGCGGGGAAGGAAAAGGAAAAGGATAAGAGGGGAAGAGGGGGAAGGAAGGAAGAAAGGAGAGGAGGGGGGAAGAATATGAATGAATACGATGTTCCAGTTGGGTAAGCATAGAAAGGGAGAGCAAAGAAAGAGATACCTTGATAGAGTGAGCCATATGGGGTTAGCAAGAAACTTGGCTCTAGGGAAATTCTTAGGCATCCACAAGGATGACTCCAGCCAAGGCTCTAAGCAATAGTAGAGAAGGTGCCTGAACTGGCCTACTCCTGTAATCAGATTGATGACTAGTTAATTGTCATCATAGAACCTTCTGATGAAAGCAGATGCAGAGATCCACAGGTAAGCACTGGGCCAAGCTCCTGGAGTTCAGTTGTAGAGAAGGAGGAATGATAATATGAATAAAGGGTTCAAGACCATGACTGGGAAACCCACAGAAACATATGACCTGAGCTAGTGGGAGCTACTATGAACTGACAGCTGGAGAACCTGCGTGATGGGAGATGTCATACTGTAAATGTTTCTCTTATTAGTTAATGAATAAAGCACTGTTGGCAAATAGGAAGTCAAGATAGGCGGGACTAGGAGACAAGGAGGATTCTGGGAGATGTAGTAGTAGGATATTCAAGATGTAGAGACTTGAGAGAAGAAGACACCTATCTATCTTACTTCTCTCCAGTAAGATAAGACCACGTAAAAACACTTAGATTGATAGAAGTGGGTTAATATTTAAGACAAAGCTAGCCAATAAGGAATGCTAGTAACAGGCCAGCAGATTTATATCTAATACAATGTCTCTGTGTGTTATTTGGGGCTGACGCAGCTATGGAACCAGACTGGCAGGAAAACTGCTCGTACCACCTGCATAGGACTGAACTAGCCCTACCTGAATGTGGGTGTCAGTTGGGGGGCTTGCACAGTTTATGGAGCCACTGGCAGTGGGACCAGGATTTATTCCTAGTGCATGAACTGGCTTTTTGTAGCCCATTTCCTATGGAGGGAGACTCTCTCAGTATAGATATAGGGTGCTGGGGCTTGGTTTTCTCTCAACATGATATGACAGACTCTGTTGATTATCCCATAGGAGGCCTTACCCTCTCTGAAAAGTGGACAGTGTTGGGGTGGAGGGCTAGGAGGAGCTGAGGGAGGGAGAATTGGGATTGGTATGCAAAAATAAAGATTATTTTTAAAAATAAAATTAACTTGCTATCATCATCAGGACCAGTACCACACACCTCTTACACTCAATCAGCACCCAGGCCCAAGTCCATATTCCTCCCCAGACCCTGGAGATGGGTTTGACCAGTGCAGGAAACCTGCCCAAAATGTTCTGGATTGACTCAGGGGAGAGGTAAATGTGGGCCCCTCTCTCAGCACAACTTCCACTTGCCCTCTTTGGGATCTCCTGGCCTGGGGACTGTGGGCAGGTCCACTTGCTCCCAGTGAACCAAACCATCCAGACTCTGCTGACATCATTGTACTAATCCTATCTCCATCCCCCAGGGAAGGGAGTGTTTCAGACCCACCTGCACCCAGGCTGAGATCCATTGGAGTATTGGACCTGCTTGCACCCACCAGGAGAGAACCTTGGACACGTACCCACCAGGAGAGGAATAGACCCCACCTGTACCCACTGGAAGAAGTGGTGGGAAGATGACAATATAAAAACACATTCAACAATAGAAAAACCAATATGACGCCACCAGAATCTAGGGAACCTACACCAGCAGGAGCTGAACATCCCAATACAGATGAAACAGAAGAGAACAACCTTAAAAACAACTTCAAGAAGATGATAGAGACCCTAAAAGAGGACATGAGACAATTCCTTAAAGAAATGGAAGAAAAAGGCAAACAAAACAATTCAAGGAGTGGAGGAAAAGACCAACCAAATAAACAAATCTCTTAAATAAAGCAAGGAAAGACAAGAAAAAACAACCAAACAAATGAAGTAAATAATTCAAACAGTTCAAGGCTTCAAAGCTGAAATAGGGATAATCAAAATTAAAAATAAAAATGTCTGAGGGAATGCTGGAAATAGAAAAGTTTGGTAAATGATCAGGAACTACAGATGCAAGCATTACCAACACAATACAAGAAATGGAAGATAGAATCTGAGGCATTGAAGATACACTAGGAGAAATAGATTCATCGACCAAAGAAAATTTTAAGTCCAACAAATCCCTAATACAAAATATCCAGGAAATATACAACACCTTGAAAAGACCAAACCTCAAAGATGCAGAAAACATATTCAATGAAATCATAGAAGAAAACTTTCCCAACCTAAAGAAAAGCATGCCACTGATAGTACAAGAAGCTTACAGGACACCAAATAGAGTGGACCACACACACACAAAAATCCCCTTGTCACATAATAATCAAAACACCAAACATACAGAATAAAGAAAGAGTATTAAGAGCACCAAAGGAAAAAAGGCCAAGTAACATATAAAGGCATATCTATCAGAATTGAACCTGACTTCTCCATGGAAACTCTGAAAGCCAGAAGATCCTGGATAGATATTCTACAAACACTAGGAGACCACAGCTGCCAGCCCAGATTATTATACCCAGCAAAGTTTTCAATCACTATAGATTAAGAAAAGAAGATATTCCATGAAAAAAAAAAACAGATTTGAACAATACATATCCACTAATCCAGCCCTATAGAAAGTACTGGAAGGAAAACTCCAACTTGAGGAAGTTAACTACACTCACAAAATAAATAAATAAATAAGTAAATAAATAAATAAATAAATATTGAAAATTTTTTTAAAAAATTTAAAAAAAGGTAATAGATAATCCCACTTTACCAAAAACCAAAAGAAAAAGTGGTGTAAATCTGCACACAATACCACCACCAACAGCAAATCCAAAACGAACAAGAATTAAAAATCAATGGTCATTAATTTCCCTCAATATCAGTTGTCTTAACCTGCCTATAAAAAGACACAGGTTAACAGAATGGATACAAAGACACACCCCATCCTTCTGCTGCATACAAGAAACACACCTCAACTTCAAAGACAGACATTACCTCAGAGTAAAGGGTTGGGAAATGTTTTTCCAATCAAATGGACCCAAGAGATAAGCTGGTGTATCTATCCTAATATCTAACAAATTAGACTTCAAATTAAAATCAATCAAAAGAGATGAAGAAGGTCATTTCATATTCATCAAAGGAAAAATCGATCAGGCTGAAACCTCAATTCTGAACATCTATGCACCAAATACAGAGGAACCCATGTTCATAAAAGAAACATTACTAAAACTCAAATGACACATAAAAATAGCCTCACAAATTTATAGAGGGAGACTTCAATACCCCACTCTCACCACTAGACAGGACCACCAGACAGAAACTTAACAAAGAAATAAAAGAACTAACAAAAGTTATGACCCAATTGGGTTTAACAGACATCTATAGAACATTCCATCTAAATATAAAAGAATATACCTTCTTCTCAGCTCCACATGGATCCTTCTCTAAAATCAACCACATACTCTACAACATAGCAAATCTCAACAGATACAAAAAATTTGAATAAACCTCTGTATCTTATCAGACCACCATGATTTAAAGTTAGAATTCAACAACAACACAAATGGCAGAAACTCTACGAACTCGTGGAAATTGAACAATGTGCAATTGTACCATTCCTGGGTGAAGGAAGAAATAAAAAAAAAATTTAAAGACTTCCCAGAATTCAGTGAAAATGAAAACACAACATACCCAAAATGTATGGGACACTTTGGAAGTGTTAAGAGGAAAATTCACAGCACTAAGTGTTCACATTAGAGAATTAACCGTACAACTGAAAGTTCTACAACAACAACAATAAAAAAGCAAACACACAGGAGGGGCAAATGCCAGGAAATAATCAAAATAAGGGCTGAAATTAATAAATCAGAAACAAAGAATAGAATACAATGAATCAATGAAACAAAGAGTTGGTTTTATGAGAAAATAAACAAGATAGACAATTCTTTATCCAAACTAACCAAAAGGCAGAGAGAGCATGCAAATTAACAAATCAGAAATGAAAAGGGAGACATAACAACAGACACTGAGGAAATCTGGAGAATTTATACTCCATAAAACTGGAATTTTTTTTAAAGGAAATGGACAATTTTCTGGATTGATATCACTTACCAAAATTAAATCAAGAACAGATGACCAATTTAAATAGACCTATAACCCCTAAAAAATAGAAGCAGTCATCAAAAGCCTATCAATTAAAAAAAAAAAAGCCCAGGCCCAGATGGTTTCAGTGCAGAATTCTACCAGAAATTCAAAGAAGAGTTAATACCAATACTCCTCAAATTGTTCCACACAACAGAAGCAGAAGGGTCACTACCAAACTCTTTTTATGAGGCTACAGTTACCTTGGTACCCAAAACACACAAAGGCACAACTAAAAGAACTACAGACCAATCTTCCTCATGAACACTGATGTAAAAATACTCAATAAAATACAGGCAAATCGAACCCAATAACACATCAGAGAAATGATCCACCATGATCAAGTAGGCTTCATCTCAAGAAGGCATGGTTTAACATATGAAAATTCTAAAGAGAAATCTGGCACTGGGGAAAAGAGATCTACAAGGATGATTCCAACTAATAATCTAAGCAATAGTAGAGAGGCTAGCTTAAATGCCCTTCCCTGATAATGAGATTGATGACTACCTTATTTGCTATCCTAGAGCCTTCATCCAGTAGCTGATGAAAGCAGAAGCAGATACCCATAGCTAAGCACTTAGCCAAACTCCTGGAATCCAGTTGCAGAGAGGGAGGAGTGATGAGCAAAGGAATTAAGACCAGGCTGGAGAAACCCACAGAAATAGCTGACCTGAACAAGGGGGAGCTCATAAATCCCAGACCAATAGCTGGGGAACCAGCATAAGACCAACCCAGTGCCCCTGAATGTGGGTGTCAGTTAGGAGGCCTGGGGCCTCTGGTAGTGGATCAGTATTTATCTCTAGTGCACAAATGGACTTTGGGAGCCCATCCCACACAGAGGAATACTTTCTCAGCCTTTACACATGGGGGAGGGTCTAAGCCCTGCACTAAATGATGTAACAAACTTTGAAGATCCCCCATGGAAGGCCTCACCCTCCCTTGGGAGCAGAAAGAAGATGGGATAGGGGGTCAGTTGGGGACAGGGGAGAAGGAGAGGGAAAGGGAACTGGGATTGACATGTAAAACAAGATTATTCCTAATTTAAATTAAAAAAAAAAAATGTTGTCGATCAAAAGGTGAGATCTAGATTTCCTGGCCGTGGGAGATAAGAGTCTCAAACATCACACACTGAACTCTCTACAGGGACCAGGGAAAGGACACCTTCTGACAATTTTGGAGGGTGCATGTGTGAGGTGTGTATGCACATGTGCATGTGATGGGTCATGGGTGGGTGCATGTTTGCGGTGACGCACATGCCTGTGTGTGCCCGTGTGTGTGAGGCCCACATTCTGACACTGAGCCACGGCTCTCACTTGCTGTGCAGGGGCAGGATGTCTTGCTGAACCTGGAGCTTGCCAGTTCAGCTAATTAGCCAGCTTGCCTGGAGGATTGAGTCTTTGCCTTCCGAGTGCTGGGATTAATGGCTTCACTTTTTCATATGGCTGCTGGGGAGTGGGCATCAAGTGCTTTATCTGTCAAGCCATCTCTTCAGTGCCTACATTGACAATTACCATAAAGAATCAAGAATGGCCTAATTAAGCCATTCTACACTGTATAAATGATGAGATTAGGACACTGAGCTCCCTTCATTTGTGCATTGCAAGTAAAAAATACATAAAAATCAGTTGATTATCTTTTGGAAACCAAAATAGTTTAGACCCCAACTTTAACAGTTTTCTAAACTCTGGCCCACATTCCTACTTTCTGCTAAATGAACTGCTTCCTGACAATAACAGCCACCTCTGGTGAGACATCACCAAGCCCCTTTTGAAAGCTGGCTGGGCCAACATGCCCCAGGCACCAAATTCAGAAGCTCTAAGAGACAGGCAACAACATCAAACAGCACCCACAGGATTTCTCTTTCTAAATAATCCTGGTAATTTGTTAAAGTACGTACAGAGGTCAACCTGTCACATTGCCCTAACAGAAGGGTGATTATAAGAAATAAAGGCCCAGTGCGACCAGTATGGGCTACAGAAATCAGCCCATGGGCAGACACAGAAGGCATATGTGAACAGAGGCATGTGTGAATAGGGAGAGTGGATTGCAGGAGGACTGTAGAGAGGAGGAGGCAAGATGTCCTCCACAGAGACCCAGGGCCTGAGAGGTCTGTCCTTTTCAGACTAGAGATGTCCTCAGGAACCCCCCAAATCCCTGTCCTGTAGGCACTTTCCAAAACACCATCTGAACTGGGAAAGTTTGCACCCTCTGGGCACAGGGTAAACACTAAAGCCCTTCTTCCAAGCTCCTTCTGTACCCTTCTTGA
Organism: Cricetiscus sungorus; assembly: GCA_030556225.1. Lineage (NCBI taxonomy): Eukaryota > Metazoa > Chordata > Mammalia > Rodentia > Cricetidae > Cricetiscus > Cricetiscus sungorus. The sequence continues at coordinate 30,628,398 of JANBXA010000007.1, read as the reverse complement.
CCACCACATTCAGATGAGAGAGACCACAGCATGTAGATCAGGATAGACTACTGCATGCAGATGAGGGAGGGACTACCATATGCAGATGAGGGAGGGGCCCCTGCATGCAGATGTGGGAGAGACCACCACATGCAGATGAGGGAGGAACCATCGCATGCAGATTAGAGAGAGACCACTGTATGCAGATCAGGATAGAACACTGCATGCAGATGTGGGAGAGACCACTACCTGAAGATTAGGATGGATCACTGCATGCAGATGACAGGGGGCCACTACATGCAGATCAGGGAGGTGCCTGGATGCTAGCAACCCCCCTGAGCTCTTCTCTCCACTCTCTTCTATACACTGGGAGCTAATCCTTGATTCACATACCACATGGGACATGGTGAGGTACTCTTCCAGAATATGCATGGTACTACCAGCTCTACCAGAAACAGGTCAAAGTCAGTCACACAGATAACACTATCTCTGCCTACTTGCTACTAACATTCATGTGGCAATTTGGAAAAGTCCTTTACAAAACAAGCCTCGGTGAAATGCCACATCTGCATTGAACAGTGATGAGTGTGACACTGGATGTGGCTGAAGGCTCTGACTCACACTTCACTTTAGCTGTTGTATTAAGCTGGCTATGAGGTATTGATTTTCTTATTTTCCTATTATCAGAGGGCTCTTGCTAGAAAACACTGCTGGGTTGGTGATAAACAGAAATCATGAAAACCGTCAATAATTCGAAGTGTACTTGGTTCACTGGACCCATGGTGTAGAGCTGTTGACCTAGGCTGTAAACCAAATGCTATCAACTGAATGACATTAAGGTTCCAGACAAGGAATAGCCTGAATCCCCAAGGCCCAAAGGACTACATTGCTCTAAGGACTTTTCCGGGTGCTTTGTCTCACAACAGACCTCACAGGGCAGTGGATAAGGGGGCAGAAGTGAGGGACCCTCTAAAGCAAGCTGTGTAGCACTTGTTAAACCCAGTTGCTTGTCAGGCAGCCCACATGGAGAACTTGCCACCACACAGGGCACCACACTCACCAGTAGAACAGGATCTTTGACATTGGGCAGTTGTGTTCTTTTACAGAGCACAGGTGACCAACCCCAGGGGGCAAAGGACAGCCCTTTTAGTTGTACAAGGGGAGCTACTTATCCCTTGTAGGGCTTCAAGCACCATGTGGCTGTTTGAAAGAGAATGGCCCCCATAGGCTCATATATATTGAATGTTTAGTTCCCAGTTGGCAGGCTGGTTAAGAAGGATTAGTAGGTGCAGCTTGCTGGAGGAACTGTGGCCCTGAGGGTGCTCTTTGAGGTTTCAAAAGCCCACACCATTCCCAGTGTGCTCTCAGAATGGAACTCTCAGCCACTGCTCCAGTGCCATGCCTGCCTGCCTGCCACCCTGCACCCCACCATGATGGGCATGGAATAACCCTCTGGAACTGTGAACAAATACAGTTAAATGCTTTCTTTTATGAGCTGCCTTGGGTATGGTGTCTCTTTGCAATGACAGAGTATTAACTAGGACACACCTCATCTGTCTCACCAGTCTAACCTCAGCACTGAATGTTTGGATTGCTCCAGGAATTAATCCCCAAGATCAGAGACTATGAGTCCTTTGCACCACACTACCAACTCCCCTGCCACATTCGCAAAATTTGTATAAATTGAAGCTAATCAATCCTTAAATCTTCAGACATGAAAGGTCCCAGTGATGACAAGAGGTACAACATCCGTGGCAGAGTGGTGTGCATAGCTGCCTTCCAATGACAAGAGTAAAGCGTGCTCATCATCCACCATTTGGGGTCAGCCTTAAATCATCCTGGAATTGAGTAAGGGATCCTGGACCTTAGAGATTTGAGTTGCTATTTTCCACATACTTCTCTCCTAATGGAGAGAGAAGGACTTGAAACCATGGGGTATTGGAACACTGGCACAGCAGTGCAGTTGTCATGTGAAAGCCATGAGTGGTCCTTGTAGAAGAGGGAAGCGGTACAGAGAAATGTCCCCAAGTCATGTTCCGACCAAGCACAGTGGGCCCTCTGTACTTGTGGGTTCCACATCCGATGATTCAACTGACTATGAGTGGCAATAGTCATAAAAACAAAATTGCACCCACTTTGAACATATAGCCTCGCTTTCTTGCCATCACCCCACTAAACAATACAGTCTGACAATTTACAGGGTGGGTCTCTATAATGCGCATTATAAACCATCTAGAACTTATCTAAAATAAAGATGGCTGCCAGGAGTTAAAAGCAAACATTATATTTATGATACTCTTCTCAGGGATTGGAGCCTCGAGGACTTGGTGATCCCAGGGAATCATGGGAGCTGTCCCCTCAGCCAATGCCCTCTCTGTGATGCCACTGCTGTCGAGCAGCTGTCTCCTCTGTAATTGTGGCCTTCTGCCTTGGAAGGAAGCTCCATAAGACACGGGCTATGTCCTGGTTGGCTCTTTGTCAACTTCACACAAGCTAGAGTCCTCTAGGAAGAGGAACCTTGGTTGAGAAAAACACCTCCATCAGATTGCATGTAGGTAAAGCTGGAGAGCATCTTGATTAATGATGCTATAGGAAGAGTGATACCACCCCTGGGCAGGTGGTCCCAAGCTTCATAAGCAGGCTGACAAGCCATGAGGAGCAAGCAGCACGCCTCTGTAACCTCTCCATCAGTTTCTGCTTTGGCTTCTCCCGATGATGGACTGTAACTTCTGAGAACTGGGGTGTTTTGAGCATACATGGCAGCCTACAACACAGTGCCATGGTTTGAAAGGGTACATAGAAAACCTGTCAACAGTTCTCTAGGCTGCCTGGTTGGCCTGTGGGAAATGCATCTCTCACATTCATTGGGTATGTGCTGTCATCCAGGCAAGGACTAAAGGATGATCTTCAGAGCAGCCTAAGCATCCTGAATAAAATGTCTGAGAGCAACAGTGGTTTTGCATTTGTGGTATTTTTCAGACTTTGTGATGTCTGAATATGTATAAAGAGGTGTTCTGTGTATGAGACCCAGAACATGAGAACTCATGTGTATTTCCTATATGAAGAGCCTGAGGGTAACCTACCATGCTTTTAGTGCACACGTGCATTGCCTGTGGCCTGTCTTGGGAGGACAGGTGTGAAATTTTCCTCTTATAGCCAGCAATCAAGAGGCTTCAAGGAGCTTGGCACTATTTAGGATTCTGTATTTTTAAATTACAGACACTCAAGCCACATTTCAAAAACTAGCCCTGGCTATCATTTTCAAACTTTAAAATGGGTAGGGGAGACATAGGGATACTGCCATGTCCCTCCAGCTAAAGACACCCACACTTTCTTTCTCTGACTTGAATGTGCTACCTTATTGAAATGCAAGTAGGACTGAATAGTTCTGGGATTCCTCCTGTCCCAGGAGGCCCATGCCTTAGGCCAAGGGCATGCTTTACAGAGAAAATCTACATGGAGGCCAGGGCTGTCCAGCCCTCTCTCTTCTACTGCTGCAACCTCAGTTCTATGCAGTGCTAACCATGTGGATGGCTCCAGGACTTGGCCTAGGGACTCAATGGCACTCTGACTCAATGTCTTGGCCAGGCTTTTGATGGTTCCTGGCACTGCTTGGCTGTCCCCAGGGGAGTTAAGACACAGCCGTGATTTTAAATGAAGCACCTTTGAAGTATCCAATGGCATACATTTTCTAGAGAATCTGGTTTCCAAGGCCATTCCATCACTAGTGCATATGGATGGCCCACTTTCATAGATCCTCGTGTGAGATGAGCTACTCAGAATTACAGGATATACATACACCTCACCTCACCCACATGGCAAAGCCCAACAGAGTCTTGCAAAGGCACTTGGCTTGCTCATTTGTGAGGGCCTGGTCAGCCTAGAGCTAGGTCCTGCTTGGCTCTCTCTTGATAAGACTTGTTTGTAAATGAATGAACAAATTAATGAATGAGTAATTACAAAACGAACAAAGAAGAAGGCAAAAACCAAATCCAAACCTAATACAATGATTAGCTAGCTTTCATGAGTTTTCCAATGTCTTGGTTAAGAGCATTGCTTTAAGGACACCTTGGTCTTGGAGAACAAAGACATCTGCATTTCCATTCTACAGACTTCCTTTGTGTTCTTGTCTCCCATGCTGACTTGAGACTTCCCCCACTTCCACTTGCCACCACGACTCATTCATCTATCCATTTACATTCATTCACTCTCCCCACTGATCTAGGGAATTTCATTCAATTTAACATTTGGTTATCATGAAGTAGAGAGAGAGAGAAAGAGAGAGAGAGAGAGAGAGAGAGAGAGAGAGAGAGAGAGAGACAGACAGACAGACAGACAGACAGACAGACAGACAGACAGACAGACACTAGATCTTCCCACTCCACACCAGGTTCCAAGGTAATTTTCTCTTGGCAGACCTTTGACAGGGAGGCCACTTATTACAACAAAACACAGTGTGTCACATGCTCTGTACAACCCACATCCATCCCCACAGTGACATCACTGTTGCTGGGGACAAACCCATGCTCTGAAAATGAATGAATAAAAATGTGAGCATTTTGGCCTAGAGCCCAGACCAGGGCCCAGAACCCCTGTCCTCAACATTCACTAGCACAATAGCATCTATATCCCACAGTACCCACCCACCCCCATGAAGACACAACTACTGTGGATGACAGGAGCACCCCAAAGTAAAGTCAGCTGGTACTTATTAACTTAGCAACAACAAAAGGTACCAAGATGTGTGGAGAATCTCCCTGCAAGTCAGTGTGATTTACATTCCAAATGCAAGCTTCACTGTGTGTGTGTGTGTGTGTGTGTGTGTGTGTGTGTGTGTGTGTGTGTGTGTGTGTGGAAAATAGGGCTTTACAAACTAGGGGAGCAGTGACTATAAAGACCAAAGAAAAATTCTTTTATACAAATGCAGTAATTACATCCACTCACAGTGATTTCTTTTTTCCTGTTTGGGGGGTTGGGATAGTAGTTTTTCAAATGTGTTTGTTGAACTACATACTTGCTTTGATGGAACTTAAATAAACCATAGTTATGCTTAGACCCCTCATGTAAGAAAACAATTCTTGGTGCTCTCCCTGCTGCCTTCCCAGGAGTCACCAGGGAGAACTCTGCTCTGCTTTGCTTTGTTCTCTTTATTTTTTAAAAAAATTCTTCTCCATGACTTTATCAGATTTTAAGTAATGATTTGCAAGGCAGTAGATTTTCACAACTAAGTGCCTGTCAGGTCAAGTGAGCTTTGGAGACACTGCAATGGGCACTAGGTAGGGAAGTGCATGAAAGCCACCATTCTGACCAGTGTCCTGCTGGCCTGAGGAAGTCACCTCAGTGAATCAGAAGGTAGCATGGATGCTGTCCAGCCTGGAGCAGATTTGGGCAGTGGAATATAGACTGAGTCCCCTGAGGGCAGGGCATTTCCTAGAAGATCAGGACTGCCAATCAGCTCTGGGTTCCCAGATTTAAGGAATAGACTTGGAAGTGACCACACCATCAGTTACTAAACAAATTAGCTTAGCTCATATTGTGAACTTCACAACAGCCAATCCCCCTTCCAACTGTCATCACCCTTCCTAGGCTTCACTATCTACTGGGTGATATCCCACTCTCCAGGGCCCTCTACTCCTTTTCTGGGGGTGGTTAAGGCCTACCTGTTCTTGGGGCCACTTTGGCCTCTCCTCTGGGGTCCTGGTCTTGGTCTTGAGTCCTCTCTGGGGGTCTCCAGGGTGTTTAGCCTCAGGGGGAAGGTTCAGAGACTTGGGCCTTGCCTCATGCCTATTGGACCCATGGCCAGTCTCGCTGGGTGGACAGCCCTCTGTGGAATCCCCAGGATCCAGCTCAGGCATATGCTCAGGGCTAGCTTCACTGGCACTGGTGATACTGGTCATGCTCAGGCTCATCTTGATCTCAGCCACTATCTGGTCAATGTCTTCCTCTTGATCCTCCAGGTCCCCATCCCCACGCCTCATGCGATAAGGGGAAGCACCACTTGTGTTCCCATTGGCCTCTGTGGGGTAATAGTCCTGGTAGTTCTCTTTTCTGGGACAGTAGTGACCATCTTCTTCCTGGTTGTGGACCTCCAGGGCAGAAGGGTCATCCTCTGGAATAGGCAGGTGGCTGTCTGGGTATTCCTCACTGTTTTCAGCTCCGTGGCTATGAGTATGAGGGCCCACTGAGTCCGTCCACTCCTCCACCGCTTCCTGACACTCATCGGTGTCCACGGGATGTGCACCATGGGCTATGTACTCCTCCCCATTACAGTCCATGCCCTCCAGGTAGCTGTCATCCTCGGGACAATACCGGATGTAGTAGGTGACACCCTCCTCCTCCTCTGGGAGGCCCTCATCATAGTCCTCCTCCTCTGATGTGTTGTTCACATAATCAGAGCTGGAGTCCCCATCGGGGCTATGGTTGTGGCACTCCTGATCCTCAGGTGTGGGGCTCTCTGGCCGTAGAGTTGCCAGCTCCAGGCCCGTGGGTACATAGCTCTCCAAAGGCAGCTCTGTGTCCTTGCTATCAGGCTCCTGGTCATGGGGGATAGGACCTGGCCTGGTCCTGTGGTCCAGCATACTGCTCGAAGTGCTCTGGCGCTTTCGGTGGGCCATGGTGAACACTCACACAGCCATTATCACCTGGAAGCAGTCACTGTGGAAAGGAAGGTAGAGAAAGCGATCAGAGTCACAGAAACCATGGCCAACCAGAATACATGCCATTTGTTATGTGACCAAGCCCATATCACTGTATCTTGACAGCACATTTGCTCAGAGCACTGTAGACGCAGTTATTCAAAGGATGTATGTGGCAGTCCTGTCTGAATGGCTCATGGGCAGGGGAAAACCTATAATTAGGCCGGAGGGGTCTGAGGACCGGCAGAGCTCAAAAGAAGGCACAGAGGAGAGGACAGTCACCAGGAAGCCCAAGGCCACATTAGAACTCATAGACTCATTGTTTGTGTCACTCTGGTGCTAGGGGTGGAACCTAAATTGTTGCTCTGGCTCTGAGGACACGTAGGCTCATTCTTGACCTCTACACAAGGGCAACCTGGGTGGCCAAGTCAAAGGGTCACAAGATTGGGTCAATTGTTCTCAAAAGAGAAAAAGAGCAGCACCTATTGAAGACACCATGAACACTCATGACCAATGAGGAACGACATTAAATAGTCTTGAGTACCTGTGCCTCAGTACTCAAGATACATGCTGTACCCCTCATTTACACCATCACTACATGTCAATAAAATTAAGTGTACAAATAAAGTATGTGTGCTGGTTAGTTTAATGTCCACTTGATACAAGCTAGAGTCATTTTGGAGAGGGAACCTAGATTGAGAAAATGCCCCCACTGGCATTAAGGTGTCTAGAGAGCATTTTTATTTGACTGAAGATTGATGTGGGAGGGTCCAGCTCAGTGTGATTGCTGCCACTCTTGGGCAGGTGGGCCTGGATGGCATAAGACAGCAAGCTTGGCAAGCCATGGAAGCAGCAACCCCCACCCCAACCCCTGTATTAGCTCCTGCCTCCAGATTCCTGACCTGTTTGAATTCCTCTCTTGACTTTCCTTGGCAACCTGAGGGTTTTATGTTGAAATAAACCCTTTCCTCCCCAAGCTGCTTATGGTCCTGGCATTTTGCCACAGCAATAAAAACAAGAATTATGACAGAATGGTTGGGAATACTGGGTAGGACTCCACACAGAAGGAAAACTTAGATTCTTTATTTTTGGCTTAAACATCTTTAACTGTTTAAATGCACTACTTTTATAACACACTGAAAACACACTAATTAAATCTGAAGTTCCCTGAAGTCCATCTCAGTCCCCTGCTCTGTAAGTCTGCCCTGTCCTTTCCCTCTCCCATTCCGTCTTCATAGAGAAATCAATTGGCAGAACTGTCTTGGTTGAGCAACAGAGAACTCAATACATGTGTGATACCTGGCAGGTTTGGGGGCTCAGCAGGAAGGAGAGAGCTGCCCAGCCAGGGGCACAAGAGGGTCAAGATGTAGCTGCAGTTCAAAGGGTATGCAGCATGGAACCATAGGAACCCTGCAAGAGTCCTGTGTGCCCACACTGGGACCGCATTGCCCCACAGTCAGTGTTTTATCTCTTAACCAAGCATGGTCATTGGTATTGCCAGTGGGCGCATACAGGATTCCTATGCTAGGATCCCCTCCATGGGCCTAGCATGGACCAGATGCTTTGGGAAGACAGGAAGCTGGAGGAAAGGCAGCTGACAAGGGCTATCACAGGCCTCAAGAAGGGGTGGGTGCTAAATTCAGGACAAAGGTGGGTGAACAAGAGACTGGGTAATGTAATGGTAACATTGATAACAAAATATCTTCTGTTTGCATCACAATTACTTTATTTTCTGTGTGTACCTGAGTGTTTGTGTGCATACACGTATGTGCACGCATACGTGTGCCTATAGAGGTCAGAAGACAACATGTAGAAACTGGCTTTATCAAGTGGGTCCAGAGGATGGAACTAATGACATTAGCTTTAGTTGCAAGCAAATTTCCTCACTGAGCCATCACCATCCCATAGCTACTAATTTTTTAAAAGTATATTCCAGTCATCTAGTTAAGATAGGAGACCTTCCATTAAAATAAAAAGTGGTTAAGGCAGTAAATTTATTTTATATCTATTTTACCACAGCTAAATAAAAACACAGAAAAGAAGTGAGACACTAGATTAGACTAGTGGAAGGTGGGAGCTCAGGGACTGAGCAGGTATTTAGATGGTGAAGGTAATATGTCAGACATGGGGAGGCTGAGGACAAACTACCAGAGTAGTCCCAGCAGCTACTGACCAGGTTCTGAGTACAAGCCCTCAATAGCCTTACTCTAAAAACCATGCCTCCCTACAGGACTCATAAGCCAGAGCTGTCCACATCCTATTTCCCAGAGTGCTGTGCACAGCCTCTTACCTGCAGTGGTACCCAAAACACATCACAATCCCCACACTGAATTTCCCATGTACCAACAAAACAAAACAACAACAACAACAACAAAAAACAAAAACAAAAACAAAATAAAATACCCCACTTACACTGGGATAGCCAGTTACCCCAAAACGCCAGATAGGGATGTCCCTGGATTACAATGAGGATACATCCAGATACCCTTGTTGCACTTTGAAAATACTGCACACAATCTAAAGATCAGCTTTTTAAAGTTGGGAATTTATTTCCACTGGTTTAGTGTGGATCCTGTGAGTGTAGTTTATAGCTAAAGCTTTGTGGAAACTCAAGGAAGGCTAGACTTTTATTGGAAAAATCTCATTGGGTATTTCCAGTGCTACTCATTTTAGAATTGTTTGTCACTCATCTGCAGAACTGGTTGACGAAAGGACTATTGCTTTAAAAAGGGAGCAGGGGCAGGGAAGATAAATCTCTATAAATTTTGCTAAAATATTTATCAAACAAATGAGTTGTTAGAAACTTTTAAATTCCTGCTAATGACCTTTTCAGTAGTCTTTTTTGTTTATTTGTCTTTTGTTTGTTTTCCAGACAGGGTTTCTTTGTGCAGCCTTGGCTTGTCTGAAACTAGCTCTGTAGACCAGGTTGGCCTTGAACTCATGGAGCTCGCCTGTTTCTGACTCCTGGAGCGCATATTCACGTTGAGGCATAGAACATATTTTGTGCAGAAAGCATAAATCTTGATTCTTATCATAAGATACACTGAAAAAGTGGTTGAATGCTGAGGTAATCTTCTAGTATGTAGTTTCTATTGTGAATGTTCTGCTTTTATAATCTATGAATAAGAGATAAAAGTTTCTAACAAAAAGTAAAGAAAAGAAAATCCTGTAAGTAAGACAATGAATTCATTCCCTCTAACCCAGAGAGCATCGGCACGTAGCCTCCCTGACCCCAAACACACTCATGATCCAACACTTACTTGCATTCACCTACAGTTGGGGGAAATCCTCTAACACGAAGTGAATCTCCCACTAACTCCTGAATAACTCAAGTGGATTTTAAACATTATGCTGGCAGTGAGAAGCATGTTGGCTGCATGGCTACACGGGCACACCTTTATAAACTTGAGAGTCATGAGTTCTAAGACAGGCTGTATACAGTAACCTTTGTGTAAACCTAGCTTTCCCGAGTCTCTAGCCTATGCCATTTGTCCACTCCAGCATCAGCCCCATCCCTTTAATTACTGTGGCTGTGAGATTGCAACACCAGACAAGGCAGTTTTCTCCATTATTCTCATTTCTTGTCTCTCCATCTATTTTCACATCTATTCTCCCAGATGAACTTAAGAGTTATTGAGTCCAAATGTCCTCCAGTATGCCACCATTATTGTGGTTGGTATAGCCTTCAATTATCAATTATTGTAGAGAAATTTTCAAACTTACAACACTGGATCTTTTTATCCAGTTTCACTCCACAAATAGTTCTACATTTACCTAAGTCCTAAATGGCTCTCAATGGCTTTGTAGTTTTTTTCAAGTTCATAACATCCTTTGTTAAGCTTATTCTTACATTATTTTCATGTTGCAGTGAAGTTTCTCTCCCCTTATTTACCTGGTTGTTACTAGTATGCAGCAAAAAAACATGTACCAGTCAAGAAAAATTATATCTTGTTAATCTACTTATTCCTGGTTGCTTTTAGTTGATACTGCTGTGTCCCTAGGCAAATGACACCACCTGCCTTGCTTTTCCTTCCCATCATGTGGTCATCTCACTGACCATCTCCTATGCTCTTCCCTGTGGGATTAACTGAAAGCGGCACTAGATGCATCCTTCACTGTGGTTATTTGAATGATAAATTTCTCCCATAGGCTCACATGTGTGAACATTTAGTCCCTAGTTGGTTTGGTGGCACTATTTGGGGAGGTTTAGTGGTGCAAACTAGCTGAGGAAAGTAAACCACTAGGGGTAGGCTTTGAGTGCCACGTCCAGTCTGCTATCTGCTTGGGATTTGGTGTTATCACACGCAGGACGTGATGGCTCAGTTTCATGCTCTCTACTACCACATTCCTCTGGTCATGCCCCCCCCCACTATAGACACTTTAAAACCCTAAGCACCCCAATAAACTCTTTATGATTTATGAGTTAGTTCTGGCTATGGTTTCCTATCACAGTAACAAAAAAGTAACAACTATATGGATTTATTTCTAGTTTCAAAGATTTATCCATTTTTTGTGTGTCTATTTTTGTCGCTGTATGTTCACACATGTATATGTAGGCACACATGTCCATGCATGTACACAGAAGCCAAATGAAGATGGCAGGTGTTCCCCTCTGTCACTCCCTGCCTGTTCTTTGGAGGCAGAATCTCTCCCTCAACCTCGAGCCTCTATTTCCTCAGGTGGGCTAGGAGCCAGCAAGTCTTGGCTTTTCCTCTTTCTGCTTCCTGGAGGTGACAGCAGTCTTGACTGCTAGGCCATATCTCTAGCCCCACCATATCCCCCATTCCTAACCTAAATAAAACCCTTTTGTTTTATTGGTGATTTCTCAGGGCTGCTAAGACAAGTGAGACACCAAAATTTTCAGGAAGCAGACAAGTAATATTTTAAATACAATGGTTTAAGACATCAATCAATCAATGACAAATATCAAAATATTAAGGAAAGATGGGGTTGATATTACTGATTTTTCTTCTTTTGAGCCACAATATGATTATAGTGGGCAGAGGTAAGGACCTGCTTTTTTTTTTTTTGTTTTTGTTTTTTTTTTTTTTTTTTTTTTCGTAAATGTTTCACTACAAAATGTAGCTGTGGCATCTGGCTTTGACATTATAGTTCTAATCTGGGCTTCCTTTTCAATAGCTACAAAGGGAAAGGACCCATGGTGGCTACCTGGGGTGGGAAGGATAAAGAGTTTATAGAATTACATTTCACCACCTGGGTACCTTCGGTATAAAGAGGGTGCACTCCCGCTAAAGATGGACACTAAGGTACTTGCCAGTGTCCTGAGAGACTTTGGGCAAAATATTTGAGATGGCTCCCAAACTTAGAAAACTAGAAATGCCATATCTGCCTGAGGTTAAATAGGAGAATACTTTCTGTTACAGCAACAAAATACCTGAGGCTGGGTAGCTTCATAATGGAAAGTGGTTTATTTAGATTAGCTCCGGAGGGTTCCGGGCCAAGATGCCAGCACTAGTTCAGTTCTAGAAAAAGCCTCAGAGAAGATGGCACAGGTTTGGTGGAGTATGGTCAAAGAGGTGGGAAGCAATGCTAACCAGGGGGCTAAAGTGCACTCCAAAGAGCAATCTTGCTCTCAAAACCATTGGCTCCCTCAAAAGGTAACCCAGGACCTCACAAGAACTACCACAATCCCCACCGAGAATAGCACTCCTCTGTTATCGCACAGGATCACAGGATCCAACTTCCAGCATATTGACTGATTGACCTCTTGAGCAACAGGCCATATTCCCACCACAGCACAGTGGCCGATTCAGGACGGCACTCAACAAATAGGGAGTTAAGGAAGGCTGCAAATGAATGCTAAGGGAGATGATGCATGGTCAGAATTGTGTCTTAAGTGGCTCTACCAACACAGTAGGAGAAGAGTGGCGATGGCAGGTGACACTGAGCCTGGTACACATGTGCATCTATCTCTTCAGTGGAAATGAGAGGGCAATTAGGTAATAGTGCACACAGAAGAGGGGTCACAGCAGGAAACAAAGGGCTGTTCTCAACAAGGTGTTGCACTCGCTTTGAAGGGCACAGGTCAACTTGGGCATTTGTATGTTCATGGCATGTTCTGGGCGGGTGTGCCGAAGCCTAGCCTGGAGCTGTAAGTACTTCTTATTCAAGCTGACCTAGGACTTCACTTGAATAATACATCCTAAATGCCTGTGTGTGGGTCTCTGGGGACTCTCCACTCTCCATGGGATGGATTTGACCTCTTTCCAAAGCAATAGAGTACCTTTCTCTATATACCCCAGCCCAATCATGAGCACAGGGAAAAAGGAAACTCCTACAGATTGTTTTCAGACCCCGCTTATAGGTCGCCCCCACTGTTGCCAGCAGGGCAAAGGGTGGACAGTCTGGCAGAGGGGGGCATTTAGAGAATAGCAGGCAACTCCCATCCCAGAGGACAAGGTGTGGCCAAGGGGCAGTGAGACAACAAAGGTGTGCAGAGATATAGGTGGAACAAAACGGTGCTTTGTTAGAAAACAGTTCTTTGGCTGGCTGTCTCATACCTATGTCTTAAATGAAATGCCCGTGTGTTAGGGGTATTCAGGAGTGAATTTGTGGAGATAACTGGATTAGATGAGGCCATGAGAGCAGAGCTCCACATGTTGTTATTAGTATCTTTAAAAAAATTATTTTTTGAGATTGTAATCTAATTACATCATTTTTCTCTTCCTGTTCCTCCCTTTAAAAAATTCCATATAATAGTCCCCTTTCTCTTTTTCAAGTTCATGGCCTCTTTTTTTTTTAATAGTAATTGCTTTTATGTAAATATATGTATATTTACATACATACATATTTCTAAACACAAAAATTGTAATCTGCTTGGTTGTATACATTATTAGTAGCCTTTAAGAAGGCACACATGCTCACATACTTCTCTGTCCCTTTTTTAACACTCCAACCATGCTACACCCTCAGCAGGCACCAGTGACCTGGCCTTAGACTTCCCAGCTTCCAGAACAGTAGTCAAATGAAATTCTGTTCTCCATAGGTCACTCCTTCTGTGGTACACAGTCACAGAACAGACAAATGTGAAAACAACATCCAGTGATGTTCAGGTAGGGTGTATTTCAACAAAGTGTCAACACGCCGCATGCAGCATGGGAATACTTTCCAACCTCGGGTGCTGTTTTCAAACCTCATCTTCATTGTGACTTTTTCAGGGAGCCCCTTAATGCCTAGAGGAAGCACCCACAGAACCGCAAAACGCCACCCACTTGGCTGCCATTGTCAGTGAACTCAGGCAGCAACTGGTGAACAGAGATTTCAATTGCTTAACTGCATACCACACCTAGGGGTACAACTCCTATGTGGGGTCAGCTGCCCTGTGGGGGGGCCAAGAATTTCTCTCCCTTCACCAGGAGAGAGGCAGAGGCATGAGTGATCCAGCATGCTGTCTGCTGCAATGATGTGGGCAGGGTTTTATACTCGGGGGTGACTGCTTCTGAGTGCTCATTACTTTCTGGCAATGGAAATGGTGATCCATTGCTCTGTGCACTTAACAAGAAAAGGAGGAGGGTCAAGGGATGCAGCCAAAGACAGCCGCTGCAGGCGCTGTGGTGTATTCTTTTTTCTTCTTTATTCTGTCCATCTCTTCACACAACTAAGAGCTTTACTGGAAACGCAGTTCTGTGTTCTCCCCTTTTTCTTTTTTATAGCATATTTTATATTTTTATTTATTATTCATGTGTATGTGTGTGTGGGGGGGGTGCAGGTGCCTGCAGAGGTCAGGAGAGAGCATCCTGACCCTGGAGCTAGAATTGTAGCTGGTTATGAGAAGCCCAAGAAGGGTGCTAGGAACCAAACTGGGGTCCTCTTCGAGAGCAAGTGTTCAGTCATCTATCTCTTTAGCCCTTCCTCTTCCCTTCTAACGAGACGCCATAAGCAATATAAACTCCCCATGAGTTTCACTTTAATAGCTGCATTATAGTTCCTAGATTGATAGACAATCTTTTATAGACTATATGGTTGAGTCCCCTAGAAGTTCCTGTGTTCAAATTCTAACCTCTAAAAGGATGTTGTTAGTAGGCAGAAATGTGAGGGGGTCATGCCAGAAAAGCTGAGCCTTCTGAGCCTTACAAAGGAAGTTCAAGAGACTCGCCTTATCCCTTCCAGTGTGAAGGAACATCCTTGAGTCATGAGAGAAACCCATTCAGATACCAACACACCAGCATTTTAACATTAGATATCCCCAGGCAGCCTCTGAACTGAAACATAGATGCTGTAGTTGGAGCCACACCCATCTGCAGTATTTTTGTTAGAGTGGCTTCAACTGATGTAGAAACCATTCCCCTGCTGAATGAAGTGTCCTACTCTTGCATATGTGATGCTGTGAGGCTTCTAAAGGATATGCTAGTAGCCATTCCCCCACTGTTTAGAAACTTCAAAACCTTTATGCATTTGTGGCCCACATCCTCAGTTGAGCACAGGGAGGAGTATGGACAGGAAATAGTTAACTGCATACCCATAGGGGTCCAGAGACTTCTATTGCAGAGCATATACACGCATAGACTGAGGTCCTTTGCTTCTGATTAATCATATTAAAGACAATCCTTTATAACAGGCCATCTGGAACGCTATTTGGATGTACAGGAGAAGCATGATTACCTGCTACATGTCCAAGAAAATGAGACCCCGTGTCCAGACTCAATTAATTCTGTGACAGCACATAAATCAACAGGAAACATAGCCTCTGACACTGCTCAGCACTCGGCTCCTGAAGCATCCTAATGAGATGGGGATAAAGGCTCATTGTCGACAAGAAAGAGCTGCAATGTCCTCATTACACGTCACACTTGTCTTCTGCACGGGAGAACGCACTAGCTGGCTCTGAGAGGAGCTTGTAATGTAACAGATGGAGATGAAAATAGCTATTCAGCCACCATGGTCCAGGCTGAGGACAATCACAGCATACAGATAAGATGTGGACACAGCCAGGCTGATGCCAACACTTCTGTCTTCCAGTGTGGACTCTCATGTTGTAAAGATAATATTCTTTTGTTCCTTTCTAACACAATTTAGCTGCTTTGAAAACATACGATTTACACTGACACAGTCTTAGAGTACACTCATACAATCAGCCCACATACTCTAGACAGAAGTTACCAGATTATTTTCCTTCAAGATCACAGGCAACTCTGAGCTCAGAGGGCCCAGTTCATTAATTCCTCTTCTAGAACCCAAACTGATGTCCACCACTGTCAAGCAAGACCTAGACCCTACTTAGGATCACAGGGAGATGTGCTCTTCTTTTAAGGCACAAAACTGTTGAGCATACATTAAACCTTCATTAACTGATCCTGTTTAAACCAACATTGACACAACCACAAGACAACTGTGTGACAATGGAGACTCTGTAAATGAGTTTAGCACAGAGAATGCAGTACTGTAGTTAAGTTACAGCCATGTACATACAGAATAAATTGAGAAAATGCATTGAAATATTAGCAAGTATGGCCTTTGACTCATAAGACAATGGCATTATATCTTCATGGCACTGCTATAGCCAAAAATTAAAGCAAAACAAAGCAAACAAAACAAAACAAAAAACCCAAAACAAATAAAACAAAAACAAAAAACTAGTGCCTCTCTGCAGTTCCTATGGAGTCCAGGAAGCCACATGGTCAGGTGGCTTTTGTACAGCAGGAAATACAGAGGTCTCAGCTCTTCTTAAGGGACACTGGATGGGGGTGTGGACTAACTTGCATGAGTTGCTTTGTTCCTCTGGGATACTTTATATTTAGGTGTCTTCCCTACCATACCATTATCTCAGAAAAGAGTGCTAAGGAATGGCTTGGAAATGCAGCCACAAATTACTGTCAGCCCTTCTCAATCAGCAGCAAGGGTCACAAGAACTGGCTTTTCCAGAGCCCCATTATGGAATCTATACTAAGGCCATAGTTAATGTATACAGGTCAGCAATGGGCATGTGGACTTCTGCACAGAAACTTTAGTATCCTCGATGGTTACCTCTAACCAGTAAACAACAACAATAACAAACAGTGGACTCATTTGCACAAGAACTTCTAAAGAGCTTCTGGGAAAGGTAGTGTTGTGTTGAAGTTAGCCACTGTGTGACATATTCATCCCTGCAAGCCCTGGTGGGCTGCCATGCCTGTGGTCTTGAAAGTCTTCCTGAGGCCCATGTGTTAAAAGTTTGGTTCACAAAATGGTACTACAGGGAACTGCTGAATCCTTTATAGAGGTGTTGTTGTGCCCTATTTAGGTCACTAGAAGTGTGCCCTTTAGAGCTCTAGGACCCTCCTCTACTTCTCTTATGCCATCAACCTTTTCTTTCTATAAGTTGATGGTGTCATATTTGTTACAGTAATGGGAAGCTGACTGAGGTAGGGAGTAACCAAGAGTGGTGATCGTGGTGATATGATGGCAATTGACACAAGCCCAACATCATCTTTTTCTCAGCATGCCTGAACAGCTTCTCCACTTGACAAACACAGGCTGATGAGATCAGTAGCAATGTTGCTAATCTCATCCTTTCCCAAAGCTGTTCTCAAGCCCAACATTCTCAGAGCAAACAGCGACAAGATTGTGTGGTTTAAAAGGATTGTTTGTGCTTCTGTCCTATTATTTCAATGTATTTTCAAGTGCACACATCAGTGAAAACTTAAAATAATCCAGGCACACGTTGGGTCCCATCCATATACCCACCACAATCCACACATGAAACGTCAAAAAACCCACAGGACCTAAGAATACAACCTTAATTTGAAGTCTAGACATGGCTGATGTGACTCTCTTGATAAGTTCATTTGGGCAGACCCTGATCTAGGATAACTATGCCCTACTGAAAGGGAACATGTGGTGACAGCTCTAGAAGTGAAAGCTGGAGTGCCTTGGTCTTTAGCTTCTAGAACTGTGACACCATACATTTCAGCTGTTGGTGTCACCATTGTGGGGACTTTGTTATGGTGGCCCTGGAACATTAACACCACCCATAAAGAGAATGTGCACATCACTCAGAGTTCAGTGAAATGTCCACAGGCAATTGGGGTTGTTGTCTTTTTTCACTTTGGATTTGACTGTTATTTCAGCTGTCCAGTTTCACTTGCCCTTCTATGTAAATATTATAAGCAATTTCTCCATATCTATTTTTTAAAGTCCTATAAGTATTTGATTGATTAGGGTTGCCCTGACTCCACAGAAAAACCTGGGGAGAATTTATATCTGAACCATATTGAATCTTCAAATGCATAAATATGATAAATCTTCACATTTATTTAGGTCATCTTCCCTTTCTCTCAACATCATTTTATACTTCACAATGCGTACATTCTGCATGCTTTCTTAATTATTCTTTCCCTCCCTGTCTGCCGACCTACCTTCTTTCCTTCCCCATGCTATTATTATAAACATCATTTTCTTTCTACAACTGGCTATTGAGTTTAGTATAGAAATATCACTGATTATTGAATATTAGCCTCACTGAGTTACTTAGTCTCCAATCATCTCCTTTCTTTCAGTCCTAAGATTTCAAGTGGCTCTGTTCAATTGGAAAAGTAGTAATCATACATGACACTGATTAACAGCATGCACACACACATGCACACACCCACACACACATACATGCATGCACGAGCATACATGCATACACACATAAATACACAAAATTGTGGTCTAGTGATGCCATGGCCTTCAGAGCGTGTATAAGCATGAGTGTCTCACAACAAAACCATTAATGACACACTTCAAATAACATCTCCATCTTGACATGATGCATTTCTAAAACCATTTCTTTAAAGCAGGGGCCTGCAAACAAATCCCCTTGGTTCCCTTCATCTGACAAATCCTTTTTTTCAGTTTCATTACTGAAAAATTTAGTCACTGAATACAGACTTCTAAGCTCATGGTTTGTTGATGTTATTGTTTTAACATTAAAGACATCATTCCACTGTCTTCTGCCCCCTGTGGTTTCTAATGAGAAATCCAGTTACTGAGCCCTGTTTCTGCTACAATGAGCCTGCTGTGAAGATGCTGTGTTTAGGCTCAATTTTCAGAGGAATGATGACTGTGTGTCTATGTGAGATTTTTCTTTTGGCTTATACTGTTGGGGGTTTTGAGCCTACACTTTCACTGATGTGACATGTTTTAGAGTTTTGCTTTCATCAGATGGTTGTAGTCTGGTATGAATTGTGTTTGAAACAGGGTCTAACTCTGTAGCTCCACTTGCCTAGAACTCATGATCCCACTTACTCAACCTCCAGAATGCTAGGATTGTGAGAATATGCCACCACACCCAGCTACAAGTATGTGTGCTGGTGCCCACCCAACCTCCCCACTGTGCACGCGCATGCGTGCGTGCGTGCATGCCTGTGTGTATGTGTATGTATGTATGTATGTATGTATGTATGTATGTATGTATGTATGTGTAAAGGGAACACACACAGCTTTCTTTTCACTAAGGAATTTCAATGATATGGATTCTTGCATTTTCTGATACTATTCTAGTAGTCTCCAAGAACTTGCTATTTATTGAAAACGTTTTCTTTCTGTTACATGGGGGTAATTCTATTCATCTACTTACAGATAGCTAATTCTTCCTTATGTCATGTCTATTTTGTTTCTTGAATCATCCAATGGATGTCTTTATTTCATACAATTTTTAAGTTTGAAATTTTCCATTTTATTATTTTTTAAACTTTATATTTGTCTAATAAGAATTTCTTTTCACTTAAAACGTTGCTAATATCTACTTCATGAAACACTTTAAAGTCCTTGGCAATTACAACAACTAGGCCACCTCAGGGTGACATTAATTTTCAAACTTCAGAGCTGGCCATTTTTTAAAGAATAAAATCATGATTGACTGGAGAATTATGTAGATTTTCTTGAGGATTTGTAGATCAAAGAAAATTGGGGTTTACCCTAGACGTTGTTAGGATTCCCTTTGGAGATTCTAGTGAATGTGAATGTTTTTTCTGTTTGGTGCCTTGGGCAATCTACCCACTTAGATTCAGACCTCAGCTCTGTCCCAATATCTTCAGGAGGTGACTCTAATGTCAGTTCAGTTTCGAAAGCTTGGCCATGACCACTGAGTCTCTGTCTCATATGAGCTGTCTAGGGATTAAATATGGGCTCAAGTCCATGACTCACAATGCAACTTCATTCCAAAGCCCTTGCTAAGCTTCTGTGGGTGTATCTGATGCATACATCTGATCAAGACTCATAAGTAGGTAGGTAGTAGGCAGGTAGTTAGCAGGTAGGTAGGGAGCTATCTTCTCCAAGATTTCTTTCATATCCAACTACCAACGAATCCTTGTTCTGGCTCTTCTCTCAACACAGCTGGGCAGTCTCAAGAATTTTAGCCTAACACCCAGTTCCATAGTTTTGCTCAGCTGAAGGCCAGGCTAAGGGCAAAGCAGCAAGGGAGGGGAAGTGGGAATCCACATGATATTCACATGATAATTAGTTCCCCTGTCCCTGTTAGCCTATATGCCAGTCCTCTGGCCAGAAAGGCCCATTCTTGGAGTTCTACCATCCCTGCTCATTAAGCTATCTCCCAAAGGAGCCAGCTTTGCTATTGAAGGGAAGTAAAAAAAACCCAAAGCAGAACTGAATGCCAAAGCCCTGGGCATATAAGCCTGAGCCAGCCTTCCCTGGGCATTGCCATGGGGTGGTGATGCCATCTCACCAGCACCATGCACTCTCCATTGATCTGGATATTGATTTTCAAAGGTACTTCAAATTAAAAACCTACTTTACTTTTATTTCATTCACTTCAAACCAACACAGCTGTTGTCACTCTCTGGCTCGGCTGGGTAGAGTCAGTATTAGCAGCAGAAAGAAAGGCCATGCCATAAGGAAATGGGCAAATGCTATCATCCCTGGGGGCTTTAACACAAGCTGCCTGGTACAATTAAGCTTCCAGTTCTAAAAATATCAATTTTTGGGTCACATCTCAGTGCTAGTTCTGAGTAGGGTTCCAGCATCTACACTGAAAGTGCGGAGGTGACTAAACACAGTTAAAAGTGAGTGAGATGCAACAAAGCCAGAAATGCTCCATGGCCCACTGAGGTCCTGTAATCCTTTGGGATGCACAGCTCCAGGTGAAGATAAGAAACGATGGGGGGAGGGGGTTGCTGATGCCCCTTCTTCACCTCCCACTGCCATGGGCATCTGAGACCTTTGGTATGTGTAATATGACACTACCTTCTTTACTATTGCACATGCCCTCAAAGACCTCTCTGTCTCTAATCCCTCATACTAATTAGTAATCTACCACATGGACCTCAGAGAATCAATTCAGACTCTCCAAACCCACCCATTCTTCATCCCTCATGCATATACATAGTATGGCTTTCTCTTCACACCCTAATTTACCACTGGAATAAAGCTGCATGATCAACGGTCACTATAAGCAGGGGTTCTATCACTGACTTTATCAGTAATAGTAGCATTACATCAAGTTCCTTCTAGTAAGCACACACATGGGCAAAGGGCTGAGAAGTACAGACGTGTGTGTGTGTGTGTGTGTGTGTGTGTGTGTGTGTGTGTGCACGTGCATGTGCACAACACATGCACACACCCTCAAGGTAAAGGACCTGGGTGTCTGTCCTCATGCTTAACATGACACTTTAGTCCTAACACCCTGGGGACCTGAATCTAAACTGTCCATTTTCACAGGTTAGCAATACAATTCATGGCAGGGAAAAATATAACGTAAACTCTTTTTTCCCAAACTAACCATCCAGGATGGCCTGTGGTTCTGGTCATCCGCACTCCATGGTCCTCCCCACCTGAGGTCTTTGTCAACTGCCAACTACCCTTCTACATCTAGGGTACAAGGGTCCCAGAAAGGGGTTTTCCAGAAGTTCTATAGAAGAAGGTACTGGAATGGAACTTGAGTTGAAGGTACAGAGACAAAAAAATCACAGCACCAGCTGCCCAGCTGGAGTAGAGTCTCAAGGACTGTGCAGGAGTGACAGAGTGTGGAGAGGACTTGGGGCACAGGAGGTCATGACCCTTGGGAAGGGTAATCCCTCTCATTTTACCCCAGTCCCACCTAACTCCAGCTGCCTCTTACTGCCTGCTCCAGGCCCTCACTTAATGACCTGCACATCCCTGCACTCTCCACCCTTGGTGACAGCGAACCTGTGACCACACAGAATACTCATATCATCCTTCCAGTAACTCATGCAGTCTGTGTGCCTCCTGTCCACGATGACTTCACCCAGCGCAGGGAGAAGCTAGGTCTCTCGTTGGCATCCTCTTGCAGCTCCCCTCAAGGGCTCCCTCCCTGGCTCACTGATGGCTGGTAACAGGAGGCCGATTAAACACACAATGCTAAAATAAAACTTCCAAATGGATACAGTATGGCCTACTGTATCCATTTGTATTTGACTCCACTTTGTCAGATCTGAATAAAAATCTCCCAAGGGGTAACTTTAAGTGATCAGTTTCTCCTTGCTTATGTATATATTTATATAGTTATATTTATGCACAACAGACTTTACACAAACGTTCCCTGTGGGAATTGAGCAGAAGACCGTTGCAAAAGAGATGTAGGTGTTGCCACTGCACCTCTGGCTACAGACCCAGTGCAGGGAGAGACCCTCACATCCTTGGCTAAGGTAGAGGTGAACACATCCTACGCCCAAGCTTCTGGGGTAGGTGATAGGGAGCCCACCAGATTCTCTCAAGCTGATCTCTAACATGGGCTCTAACAGCTGCCCTCCCTCCTGGCCTGTGGGCCCTGTGGCCTCCTGGGACATTCTCCCCTGGAGAGCATTTCTGCCAATGCCACCTCCCCCCATGCAGGTGTCTCTAAACCCCCTGGGGAAAACTTTGTCTCCTAAAAAACATGTTCCCCCAGCATGCTGGGCATAGAGACAGTAGCACTTTTAAGAAAAGGCCCTAGTTGTGACTTTTCAAGACAAAAATAAAAAACACTTCCATCTGTAAAATGGCAAGCTGTAGCTGACAGATTACAAGCATGAGTCTGGGGTTTCCCAGCAGGGACACGTGACCCTGGACTCTTCCTAGAGTCCCTTCTCCACCACAAAAGAGATTATGCCAGGATCAGGTGCATGATGACCTCTAATGCCCCCAAGAGCCACTACTTTAAATGTAAAGTGTTGCCTTGATTTCTTGTCACAGGTGAGGGACAGAACCCCTGCCCCTCCTTCAGCAGCCACATTTGTGGAACTGATAATTAAAAGTTCATGTGGTTGGAGAGATGACTGGACAGTTAAAAGCATTTGATGCCCTTCTATAGAACACAAGTTCAGTGCCCAACACCCACATTGAGAGGTCAACAGTGATCTGTAACTCCAGTTCCAGGGGATCTGACACCCTCTTCTGGCCTCTGTGGGAACGACATACATACAAGGTTAGGTTCATACATAAGCTCACAGCCCCCACAGACACAAAATAAATGAATAAACCTCATTTTTTATGTCTTTGATGACTTCTCAGAAAAGTGCATAGAGAGATTCCAGATCTGAGACAGATTAAATGCAATCTATCCCTGATTCTCACCACTGACCAAGAAAAACCCCTGATTTCAAAAGTAATAGATTCCATTTCTGCTTCCTGCCAATATCTGCAACTTCCCAGAGTGTCTCATTTCCAGTATCTGAAGGCTATGTGCTGAATATTCTAGTGGACCCTCAAGTACAGCCCATGATGTGTTTGCTGTCCCCTTGTCCTTCCTCACAGAATTCCTGGATAAAGTTTGGCCTCTATCAGGCCAAAGGGAAGACAGTGTCTCTGGGAAGGAGATTCAGAAACCTAGGGGAATCAGGCTGTGGCTTCATTTTTTTTGATTCAAGGACAAGGCAGATGTCAGGTGTCTGGCTGGAGGTGGGAGACTCCAAAATCTAGGCTACCGATTCCTTCTCCAGAGCCCATGCCCTGGCACTTGAAGTCAGAGGCAGCAGCCTATGCAGGACCTGTCAATGCGCGCCCACCAGCTTCTATCACAATCCAGTGAGCCATGGCATTTGGGGCCCAAATGCCCAGTGGCAGCTGGACAGAGGTCTCAGGAGAGATGAAGGGCAGGAAGGACTGTGTTAGCAGCCTGGGTGTGGAAACACTCTCTTCTGCCAACTCCCCATTCTGTCATTGTAATCTAAAAGGCATGGCCAAGACTCTGAAGTGAGAAATGCCCAAGGGGGTGTTTCGGTGTGGACCCTAGACCAGAAACAGCATCACCTGGGGACTTGCTAGGACTGGAAAATCCTGGGTACCACTCCAGGCAAGCTGAAACTTCATGAGAGGGTACAGAAATCCACCCCCACCACCATGATCTGATGCACACTCACGTTGGAGATCCACCATTCTAACTTGGCACAGCATCACTCTATTGGGATGAACAGCTTTGTGCTCTAAGATGGCAGAAGGCAGCCTGCTTCTCAGCATCACCCTTGGATTAAACACATATATGCATGTAACCTTCCCCACCCCTTACTGTCATGTAGTCTTCATTTGCTTCATATTAACACCAAGTAACAGCAGTCAGCCTTTGTGTAATAAGCAACTGGATAGCCCCTGACCCTGGTTTCTGGGAGGGAAACCCTGAGTCCTAGGGGCTTCCCAGTGGAAAAAGTGTTTCTGCTATTCATGGTGGGTCCCTGAAATTACAGCTATTGTAGAGTTTGAATCTGAAACACCTAATACCAGCTGGCCTCTGCAGGAAGGACAGGGAGTTGGAGATGAAGTTCAACCAGTGATGTAATCAGTCACACCCACTCAGTGAAGCCCTCGTAGGCACCTTGGACAACGTAGCTCAGCAGTCTTTCTTGATGGCTGCACTTATTGATAACCACATTTCAGTGCAGGTAAGAATCGTAGATCCCTGAGAAGCTTCAAGAGTGGCAGTCCTATGGTCTTCACCCTGCATGTCTCTTCTCTTAAGGTTATAGAAAGACTGTAAGTTTGGTGCTTTTTTGAGGTCCGTGGGCCTTTCTAGGAAATTACCAAATTAGGATTGCTAGTTGGAAGCCAAGAATCTGTAATCCACCTGTCAGAAATAAGGATGGTCTTACGGAAAACTATCTTCTAGTGTTTGGTTTGGCTCACCCTGAAAGCTGTTTAAACAGGTTAAGCTCTCTAGGTCTAAGAGCAGAGGGAATACAAGAATGGTGGAGAAGGGAGAAGTTTTCCGATGTGAAAAGACATCTCAGAGTGTAAACCAGGAAAGGACATGTAAGGAAAAGAGTCTGACACAAGAGTGACATCAAAGGCAGGAGACCTGAGCTGCAGGTGTCTCATCAATTCCTGGCATCTGAAAGTGTTTTACTCCATAGCATCTGAGCCCATCCCATATACACATATTACTTGAGCATCTTATGCTATTCCAATTCTGATTCAAAGTGTAGGGTAGGTATCAGATACAGCCTCAGAGCCAGGCTGGTAAGTCAGGGAGGGTAGGGAAGACAGGGAGGGCAGGGAGAGGAGGGAGGGGAGGGAGGATAGTCCCATTTCTTAACATGTAGGAAGCCAGGCCCTGCAATAGGGCTATCTCACTACAGCAATAGGCAGAGCCCAGAGTATACACACTATGGCTATTCATTCAGTGTGTCTGTCTAACTGACCCATCTTTATGCATTAGCCACCACTGAGGTGATTCCTACCACAATGCTGGATCTGGGTCTGAAGGAAGGGTTTGTGCCTTCTGAGGGCTCAGCACTGGGTCTCAGGGGTTCAGCCTCAGGCGCATGGAAGCTGGTGAGAAAAGGTGCTGAGCTGCAGGCCTATGGATAAGGCAGTGGAATTTAGGGATGAAGGGTCTATTGGCAGGTGGCTCTTTCCTGAATATGAGATTGTACCATGGTAGGAGTTGGTGGGACAATCATATAGATCACCAACTGAAGAGCTGAGGAATTAGTGGGAATTTTCCAGAAAGGAGCCAAAAGGACGTGAAGAGAAAGTTGTTCCATGTAAATAGCTCACATGTCTGTGAAAGGTGCCAAGTCTGGTTTGCAGTCAAAGATGAGAAGCCAAACACTCTATCAGGGCCTCATCATATAGCCTTGAGTCAGAAGGCAGCCCAGAGTATAGTTCCTTCTGCTATGAGGACTCTGAAGGCCTCTGAAGGCTTTCGGTGGGTGGATGAGATCCATCCATCCCATGGAGGATACTGTACTTTACTTGAAGCCCAGTGATATATAACCCCAGCCACACAATGGTGTTTGGGCCAACCACCAGAGTCACATAGCCTAGTAGAGCTGACATGCAAAGTTGTACCATAAATGTATGGACATTACTCATTTGATCTCAGTACACATCAGGCAAAGGTACCACAAGCCAGGGCAAGTGATACAACATCACGTTTCCAGTGTAGGTATCATCTATTCCTATTCTTTCCAACTTACCTACCAGGCATCCATCCTTTCTGAGGAAAACCTCTTCACTGCATAGCCATGGCCGGGCTATTAGCACCTTCCTTTTCTGGCACCAAGGCAGCATCACTTTCATACCTGATGCCCCTTCCTACTCCCTTCCACAGTGGGTGTGGTCCTGGGATTCGGAGCTAGGATAACTTACCCCTGGACAGCAGATCCCAGACAGTGGTGTTGGGTAATAGGTACTATACTATCTCTAGCTCACTCACTCAGACCCCAGTAAGGAACAGGGTTCCTCTTTGGGGTACATATTCCAAGAGCCAGGCCTTATTTACTTTACAATAAAGGTCTTTATTAGAGGTCAATTTGTTCACACAATCTTCAAATATTTATAGAGATTCTTGTCATCCACACACAAACACAGCAGCTTACCAGAACATAAAGATGAGGCCCTAAGGCACCTTCACCTGTTGGGTGAAGTGGTCCATAATTAATAGTTTGTTGTGAATACCATTCCTGACTTATGGACCAATAGCCTATAAATGATCTGTTCACTGTCCCAAGCCTCTGGAGTCCCCCACATTCCAAGGCAACCAGAGATACTTGTTCTTAAAATGACTCTGAGATAGAAAACCATGGCAGGTTCTAAAGCACTATGTCAGAAATGCTAGAGGCAGGCCTGAGACCTGAGAAGTGAAACCTGTCTTCACATAAAGCCCTGTGCATGGTCCTTAGGCATCTTAGAATCTGACCATTACAGCCAGGGCTCTGTTCTTCAGCCCCTCACCTAAGAGTCCCACCAACTGAGGACTGAAGGCCCTTGAAAGAGAAAGTTTGCTATTCCCAAACACATACAGGATTTCTGCCATAGCCATAAAGCATTAACAACTACATACATAGCAACCATGATGTTAGATTTTAAGAAAACTAGAGAGAAACTAAAGCTCATGGGTGGACAAGTATAGTTTATATATAAACATTGCACCATGACATAGAAGATTTGAACATACATTGATTGGGGGCATTCATAGAGGTTCTGTAACAAATTTCCCATGGACACCAAGGGTGATGATACTGATCTAAGAACACTCCCTCCTTTTCCTATTTTGTCATTTTGCTTGATACAGGGTTTTGGTATAAAGATCAGGCCATCCTGGAACTTATGATCTTCCTACCTCAGCCTTCTGTGTGCTGGGTACAGGTGTGCATCTCCACCCCCAGCCAAAAGCACCCTCCCATGCATGGTGAGAGTACATGAAAGTAACTATGGGCCCGCAGCACAGAATGTGGGCACACACTTTGGCAGCCCTAGGACATGAGTCCATTGTTCTTCACATTTTGTTCCAGTGCATTCAGAAAAGCAAACTCGAAATGCCTAGATCCCTGTACCCAAAACAGATGAGGACTGTCAAAAAAAAAAAAAAAAAAATGGAGCAAAAATCTACAAAGAATCTAGCAGGTACAGTGATGTCAATCATGCAAGACAAATGTAAACAGAGAAATACATAAAGATAAGAAGGAAGTAGGTCCTGGATCCACTTAGCAACATACCCTCAAAATGCCCATGATGGTGAGGGAAGGGAAGATTGGCAGCTGCCTTCCACATGGGGAACAGTCATAAAGTTCAAATTTAAAAAAGATGAGAGTGAGCAGGGTCATAAAAATTTAAATAACAATTAGCAAGGTTTACTTATAACTCTGAACCCAGTACAGCTTAAAAAGAAGTACGTTTAATGTGTATATATGCATATGCTAAACTTTCCATGCATGTATGCTCAAATAGAGGCTGAGCTTTAAGCAACCCTGAATATGCAGGGTTCCTTCCAAACTTGAGAGGAAATCACACATTTTATAAGGGGCAATTTGTGCACACCACATTCACTGAGTGAGTATGTGACAAAATGAGACATGACAAAGTGATTGTGCCAGTTATCAGTTTATTGCCTTGCAATTCAGAATACGTATTTCCATGTACACTCTGTGATGAACGACAAGACTCCCTGTAGCTCTACCTTTCCTGATAGAGAATGATGAAGGGCATACAGGAAGACGAGGTCTCCTGCCATTTCCAGCTCGGGCCACAGGTTGGGAAAAATGCAACCTTGAAGCTTTGGTCTTGCCTGCTTCACTTCCTCAATCTGTTCAGGAGGGCGTAACTGCTCAATCCATGTGTTCTGTATTTCCCCATGGCTTCTGCCCTGTTGGAGCCTGAATGGTCCCCTCTGCCTCCAGCCAGCAGGATCAGCCCCTTCCTGCACTGTGGAGGGTAGTCAGCTACTGCAGACCAGCTCAGACTGCTTGAGGCCACAAGCTTTTGTGATGTGTACAGGCCAAACAATGCCTTCCCTGTGCAGTCTGAGACTTGCATGCTTTTTCCTCTACTTGGGCCTTCTTAGCTTTAAGAGTCTGCAGACAGTTCTACACTTCTATGTTTGAATATTTGTTTGGCTTTTATCTCTTTCCTTTTCTATTCTTGGCTGTGCCATTTTTCTATTTTGCTTTGTTTTTGTTTGTCTGGGTTTTTGTTGTTGTTGTTTTGATTTTTGGTTTTTTGGGGGGATTGGAGATAAGGTCTCACTCACTATGTACCCCCAGGCTGGCTGAGAACTCATGACCTTGCTGCCTCAGCCCTTCAAGAGATGGGATTACAGTCAAGCACAACCATAAACAGTTATGTTCCTGTACCTTATAATTACTATTTTATCATAGTTAATCATTCTCTACATGGGTATTGTCTCTTCAACCCACTACATTATTTCTATCTCCTGCCTTGATGCAGGCCACTAGGGAACTACTGCTTAGTGTTGTCCTAAGTAAAAGTACCCCTAGAGCTTGGGTTTGCAATTACATTTGGTCACAGTGTTCCTGGGCTTGAGTGCCATGCTAAACTCATGCCAGTGGAAAATGGCATGCTCATGTCCCACAGCATGCAATGGCACCACACTCAGTTCAGTTACCAACTGCAGCTGCTATGTCAAAGAGACAACTGTCACCATTTTAGAAATACAAGGAGCTTCCTGTACATGACTGCCAAAGCAGAAGTAATGGGTACAGGGACTGAAGTAGGTGGCTTCTTTTAAACTCTTTTGGAAACCTGACTCACCAAGTCCTGGTTT
Organism: Cricetiscus sungorus; assembly: GCA_030556225.1. NCBI lineage: Eukaryota > Metazoa > Chordata > Mammalia > Rodentia > Cricetidae > Cricetiscus > Cricetiscus sungorus. The sequence goes on along the minus strand of JANBXA010000007.1, from coordinate 30,599,352 downwards.
GAGACTCAGATGGCTTCCATAATGGCCCTGAGAGAAGTGAGGCCACATAGCTATTATTGCCAGAAGCCACACATGAAATTGAGTCATGCAAGCTGCTGAGTGATAATATTTCACAAACTGGCCAATTTTATGTCACGGCAACAACCAGGTAAGAATGAGACCTTGAAACTTGGAACAGCATTTCTAATTAGATCCAAATGAAGCTGGTAACTGTGACATCTGAGCCATGCTGAAAGTCCCTTGTCTTCAGGCAGAGCTCTCCCAAAGGTGTCTGAGGATGGACTTTTACCTTGACGACCTTATGGAAACTTTACTTGCAGGTGGTAGGATGGTGCTTCAAAGAGATGCTCATTCTATTCAAAAGAACTCCATCACTGCTTGTTACCATGACACCATAACTTGGGGATAAGTCCAATAGGCTCTGAGGCCAGGTGCACACTGCAAGCCAGGAGGAAAAGACCTTGCAAAAACATTCAGAATTCAGGAGAACATGGGTGTCAATATAGCCAGAGGGTGTTAGGTAGACTGTGAAAAGTGAAACATAACAGCAAGCTGGGCCAAGTTCTTGAATGGAGCTACTTGTTCCAGCTTCCAAACTTAGTATATGAGAGTAGGCTTTAAAACCTCACTAGATTAGCTGACTAAAATGTGGACATGAAGATGGTCTGCTTTGATAACATCTGGTATTGTAGCTTCTTTGTCACACCATGGAGGAAGAAATTCAAAGACAATCCTGTTGGGACGAACTATATGTGTACCCTGAACAGCTACCCCAGCTAAGCTCCTGGAACAGCTTGAAGACCCTCTTCACAAAGGCACTGAGAAATAGACTTTGTGGGGTGAGTAACTGCACCCTTAAGAGGCCCGTGGTTGCTCTGCTTTCTGGGTGAGACTGGGAGGGATGCCATAATTTGATAGGTTTCCAAATGTTTAGAATAATAGAGGCCAAAGGTCAAAAGGAGGCATGTTGGCCATAAGGAAAAACAAGGCTGTCACCTCAGCCAGAATGCTTTGTCCTACAAAGAGAGGTCTTTGGCAACAGCAGATTAATCATGGTGACTTGGGGACAAACAGATAGGCAGCCCAGAAAATGGTCTTGAGTCTCGGGGGGGGGGGTCATGATTTCTCCCCCAAGGTCAGTTAAGACATCTCAAGTCCCTACTTTGAAAGGGGAGCCAGGAACCCCCATGGAAGAATCTCACAACTAGCTGCTCACTACCCCTATAGGGACTGGCAACACTTCCCAAAAGACTATAAATCAAGGTAAAAATACCAGTTGGACCTTGGAGGAGGGGGTTACTAGATGCTGGCTATGAATAAGACAATTTCTGGTAACTCAAAACATCATTACAGCCACTAGTTAAAATAATGGCCTACTTATGTCAATTCTGACTCATACCGGGCCCAGCTGGCACATGGGCCCACTACAGGGTTATTTTCCCCAGTTCCTGAATATTCAATTGGAGAAAACATTTTGCAATTGACAGAATCCACTCAACACTCCTCTGACTCATGGGACAAGGCTTATTGTTGTAGGAAGGGCTACATGGAAGTTTCTAGAACTTCTTTGCATTCCCAAGATAGTAAAATACACAAATTCCCGTCTTTGGTGGGTAGGGGAGGGGTATAGAAATCAACATTGCCTTCAATGACAAACTTAGCAGGGTTGGTGATTCTTATCAAGTCTTACTTAATTCACTGCTATGACCTCTACAAAAGTCAATGACTTAGACAAAGGCTGTGGGCTAGCATAGCCTCAATCAGGAAGTGATTTCAGTTGCTATCTCAGATATGACACTGTTGTAGGAGAAAATCAGTGCAGCCTCTGGTATTTGGTGTGAAGCCACCCATCCAGAGAAGGCCTTTTTATCCACACTGACCTGTAAGTATCAGCAGAAGCAGGGTGCCTTCCCTGGCTGGGCCAGAGGTATATCATTGTACTGCTTCATCCGTGCTATGGCAATTCTGATCTCTAAAGAGACTCTGTCTGTGGAACTCACAATCATCTTAACATTTCGAAACCCATCACAGGATGCACTACAATGACAACTTCAGGCTCACTGTTAATAGTTGGTGAGAAGGTAGTCTCAGCAAGAGAGGGCCTAGTAAGGAATCCAGCCATAAGAAGACAAGAAACCTTATAGTTTTGGTTGTGAGCCTAGCCTTTCCCAGCACTCAGGAGGCAGAGACAGGCAGAGATCTCTGAGTTCAAGGTCAGCCTGGTCTACAGAGTGAGTTCCAGGACAGTCAGGGTACACAGAAACACTGTCTTGACAGTTGACCTGAACAAGGGGGAGCTTAGGGACCCCAGACTGATAGCTGGGAAACCAGCATTGGTGCGACCCAAACCCCTTGAATGTGGGTCTCAGTTGGAAGGCTTGGTCAGTCTATGGGACCTCTGACAGTAGAACCAGGATGTATCCCTGGTGCACAAAAGGACTTTGGGAGCACATGCTCCATGGAGGGATACTCCCCTAACCTAGAGACAGGAGGGAGGGCCTTGGCCCTACTCCAAATGACTTGGCAGATTTTGATGGTCCCTCCTGGAAGGCCTCACCCTCCCTGCGGAGTGGGTGGGGAATGGGAAGGGAGGGGGTGTCTGGGGCATAGGAGGATGGGAGGAAGAGGGAACTGGGATTGATATGTAAAATAAGAAAAAAAAAACCCTGTCTTGAAAAACCAACAACAACATGAAAGAAAGGAAGGAGGGAGGGAGAGAGGAGGAAGGAAGAAAAGACGGAATGAAGAAGAAAAGGAAGAAAGAAAAAGAAGATAGGAAACTGACCCCATAACAATTCCGAGGCCATCACCACTCTGAAGCTTCTGGGGAACCCCATGGCCTGGAGCACATCAAAATTCCCCTCTATGGTTGAAAAAAGTGGTATTTTTTTTTGTGCCGCCCTCCATAGGGGAAGAGACACAGTACTTGGGGACTCCTCTTGTTTGTTTTAAGAGCAACACAATGGGGCGGGGAAGCAGCAACAAGCTGCTTCCACATACCTGCAGAGTCCCCTGCTTTTGAGTGGGGACCATAGCAGACAGAGACACTGCTGTATTCAGTCTGTGGCACAATTTGTCCTGCCCCTCCTTGCCCTGACATAGCAGACACGAGGACACACTGTGTCCCCAACAAACAGTAAGTGCTACAGGGTTATCACAGGCTGGCCTCCGGGATAACAAAACAAGCCCAGGCCCTTACCTGTTAGAAACTGTTCTTTTGAAAAATAGTGTCTAGCTTGCCTCTGTGCTGCTACAGCTTGGCTATGGTTCAAGTATCCCACTGTGGGGCAACTTAAACACCACTGTGAGATGTTTAGGAGGATGGAAGCTTCATAGAGGGGTTCTTTGTTTCTGCAGTGTTGGGGATTAAATCCAAGGGTTCCTATGTGTTATACAAGTACTCTCCCATTGAGCCACACCCCTAGATCTACCTGCCTCATTTAGAGGCGGGACCTCTGGGAGACAATCTGGAGTAGTGTTGACATTATTTCATCTTGGTGGTTTGAGTACATTGTACATGTGTGTGCGCATGTGTGCATGTGGAGGCCAGCTGTGGGAAGCAGTGCCTTCTCAATTGCTCTCAACCTTGTCTCTTTAAAAAGTTACTATTATTTATTACATGCACAGCATATTGAGTGCCAGTGGATGTTTGTGAAGGTCAGATGACAACTCAGTGGAGTTGGCTCTCTCCTTCCACTGCTCCATGGGTTCCAAGGATGGAGCTCAGATAGATCATCAGGCATGACTAGCAGGTGGGAACTCCCAGCCCCAAAGAAATGCATTACAAGATCAAAACTGAACCATTTCTTCCTGGACCAGCTTCTCAAAGATCTGGCCACCTGTCAAAACCATTAGCTGGAGATGATGCTTCTAACGCCTGAATCTTTCGGGTGAGTCCCATCGCACCGCGGAACTCTTCCCCAGGCCTGCGCCAGCACAGTGCTGCCTCTGTCTTCCAGCCACTCTTACCATGCTCAGTCATTTTTATGTAAACCTCTCATTGTGTTAACCTATGGTGTGGATTATACCTCCTAGACAAATGATGATGAATGACTATAATGACATTAAGATTTTCAGGAAAAAAAAAAAAAAGGAAACAAATGTTACTAAATAAAACGGTAATGCAGACTAAGCAGATCTATGAGGGCGGTGTGTTTCCGGTGTCCTGGTTCCTTTCCCACTGGGAATTCGAAATGTTTAAGGTCAACAAAGTTAAAATAATCATCAGCTAAGACGAATCACCACTACTGGCCTTCCTCTGCCATCTGTCGGTGCCCGAGACTAAAACAACAGGTCAACAGGAGCAAGCTGGATGAAACCTAACCTGTACCTGATTAAAAATAAACATTATGGACCAGTGAGCCTCTATCAGTCAACCATCCAATAAAGAAGCAAACATTTAAGAATAAATGCAGGGCTGGAGAGATGGCTCAGCAGCCAAGAGAACTTCATGCTCTTAGACAGAACTGGACTTCGGGTCCCAGCATCCACATCAGGTAGCTCGCCATAACCTCTAACTCTAGTGTAGGGCATCTGATCCCTCTTCTAGCCTCTAACGGCCCCTGCACACAGGTACACCCCCCCACACCCACACCCCCACACACACCCACACATACACATACACACACACACACATACACACACACACACGGACAGGCAGACGTGCAAGCCTTAAAAAGCAGACTGAGAAGCAACTTTCAGAAACTGTAAATGAGATCTGACAGCAACATGCAGCAGAGTGTCATGATAGACAAGGAAGCAACAGAAGGCTTTCTATAAGAGGAGGGCTGTGGGGCGAGGAGCAGGGCAGCAGCTGCCACTGTCCTCCAGCAGCTCTGTACAGGTCACCGCAGCTACAGCTGCTACCACGGGAAGAGCCTCACTCTGTGGAGAACTTGAGAGGAGGCAGCAGGGGAGTTACTTGTCAGATTAAAAGGCTGTGTTACAGAACGAACAGACGCAACAGAACAGCTAAGAAAAACATTCAAGCAGATGCCGAGATACCTCGATATGAAGACTCGATGGTTGTCCCTCTACACCAGCAATTAGTAATATGTGACAGGGGAAAGCAGCTCAAGGGAACAAAGCTAGGATGCATCTAGAAAGAAACAACAGAGACATACAAAAATTTTTCTGAAAACACACACTATGTTCCTGGAATGAAGGAATGGTGTAAATATTTTAATTTGGTTGAAATCAGTTTAGAGAGGGTCAATGCAGCACCAACAGCATACTCAGTGAGAATACTAAAGCCCTGACAAACAGAGGAAGTGACTGGAGAAACGTTACAGGGCAGTAATGAAAGACAGAAAAATAAAATTACATAGGAAGCTTTTATTAGCATAAGAATTGACAGACATACCCAAGAAGACTGTCCACAATAGCCCAGCACATGTGAGGGTTTAGTAGATGATGATGATAGGTTTTTCAAATAACTGAGGAGGGACAGTGGTATAACCTTTGTAACCCTTTTACTTAGAAAGCTACATCTGTCCCCAAACTTCTCACAAAAGGTAAGCTGTAGAGAGGCTAACATGGAAAACAGCTGTTTCTAGTACACTGGGTGCTCTGCACGGTGAAGGCCTTTGTGAAAGACATCATTGTCATCAAGGAAAGGAGTGACCCCATCAGGCAAGAGACAGTGGAACCTCCCTCACATCTGGAACTCAAACAGGAAAGGAAAGGAAACATGGGGGGGGGTAGAGGAATGGCAGGCGCCCCCATGAGTGTTAGTGAACATGTAAAATAGCACATCTATGGAACAGCATGAAGAGTTCTCCAAAAATTAAAGGGAGACTATAATCTTCCTTGATAATCCTACTCCTGGGTATACATCCAAAGAATGAATCCAGAGTGTGGAAAAAATGTCTGCCCACCCTGTTCATTGTAGAGTCATTCTCACCTATGCAGACAGCCTTCAAGTCCTTGGGCAGCTGAATGGGTAAGGAGAAGATGGTATACAGAAGCCTCCAGAAAGAAGGCAATCCTGCCATTTATGGCAATGGATGAACCTGGAGAGAGTTGAGTCAAGTGCAATAAGCCAGGCACACCGTGAATCTCATGCTGTCCCTGACATGAGGAATCTACTATAGACAAATTCTCAGCAACAGAGAGCAGAGCCCTGGCTGACAGATGTGAGGCAGGATCAGGTAGGGAGGGGCTGGCCAGCAGAAACAAAGCTTTAGGTATGTAAATAAGCATGTTCTAAAGATCTGCTAAAAAGGCAAAGTGAACTTTGTACTAAACACCCACCGGCCAGGAAAGGAGACCTTCTAGTAAGTGTTTTTATCTCAAAAGAAGAGTGTGGGGGCAGTTTTGTGTAGGTGGGTGTTAATGGCATAGATCTCAGTGACAACATATCCTATGTGTATAAATACTAAACAAACAAATAAGTAAAGAAACAAGCCCAATGGGGATTAAGGGAAAGTACAGAAAGATAATTCACCAGAGAGACAGGCTGGTATTATTGACCTCATAAAGAACCTAGGAAACTCGAGAATCGAGGTCCTCCATCTCACTTGAGTCAAGTTCCGGGATCAGTACCAAATGCCACAGTCCACTCTGGAAGCAACATGGCGGCAGGCAGCCACTCCGCTTCCTTGCTGTTTCCTCGAGAGAACCATTAGCCCACAAGCATCCTGTTTATGAGAGCAACCATCACGAAACAATCTAAGTGTTCATCAGCAGGAAGGCGTTCATTACACAGTACCTAGCAAAGCGCTCAGGGAAGCCTCTACTGCAGTTAACACAAATGAGGCTGAGCTCCTGATGGGACTGATGGGGTAGCTTTCCCAGAGGAGGCAAGCATCACAAATTCTGGGATGCTGCCCCTGCCTGCAAAGCCCACCACAGCTGTGTATGTTGCTAAGCCTCAGGTAAGATGTGTGTTCCCCAAGGGCTCAGGCAATGGAATTTAATCCCCACAATGAAGTTTCCAAGGGGAAGAAACAATTAACTAAAGGCACTGAGCTGAGGAGAAAGGAAACCACCTTCCTCTAACAGTATTCAACTTTATGCTATTGAGTTGATAAGGTCATATTAGGATGGACCCTAATGATGAGTTCCTGGGTTTGGGGGGATTTTAGTTTGTTTTTATAAGAGAGAGGAAGAAAAAATATAAGGCAGGCACATACACACACGCACACACACACACACACACACACACACACACACACACATATACACACGATGTCCCCACAAATATACATAATTAAATAAAAATAAATCTTTAGTTAAAAGAAAATACAGGGGCTGAGAGATGGCTCAGTGGTTAAGAGCACTGGATGCTCTTGCAGAGGACCTGAGTTCAATTCCCAGCTCCTACATGGTGGCTCACAACAGTCTGTAACTCCAGTTCTAAGCCATCCAATGTCCTCTTCTGGCCTGCTCATGCACCAGGTATGCAAGTGGTGCATAGACACACATGCAGGAAAAACACCCATACACATAAAAAGACACAGAGCCAGAGAGACAGAGAAAGAAAGCACAGACTTCTGTCCATCTATAATGCCCTTAATTGAAAATACAGGGCAATAAGAATCAAGCCAAAGGGAAATGTGAAAGGGCCATGCTTCTCCTTTGCAGGTTGCAGTGCTGGAGCAGCCCCAGAAAGGGGGGGGGGGCTAGGGAGAGCAAACACAGGGCCTGTGAAACCAGCTTCCAACTCCCTGACAGAAACACAGCTGCAGGACCCTCATCTCACCACAGCTGGACCGAAGGGCAACCCCAATCTACCACACAGGAAGGTTACATCAGCCTCCAAGAGTCAGAAAACAGCAGAGCTCCAGGCCAGACCCCACAGTGCTCTTTGACATTACTCTCCCTGTATTCGGAAGGCAGTGGGCCTTATTCTCCAGCTCAGAAAAGAGACCCAGGGGTAGTACAGGTGACCCAAGGTGACAAGGAGGCAGTACAGTGTCCTAGGCTGTGACCTCTCCCTTAATGGAGTAGAGCTCCAGCATCAGGTTCCTCCTGTTTATGGCTCTACCATTTCCCGATACCTCTTCATCCCTACTGTTTGCACAGAAGCCAAGAAAGTGATGGTGGGCTTCAGTGGCCTCTGTCCACCATAGAGAAAGCGATGGTGGGCTTCAGTGGCCTCAGTCCACCATAAAGCGATGGTGGGCTTCAGTGGCCTCTGTCCACCATAGGGAAAGCGATGATGGGCTTCAATGGCCTCTGTCCACCATAGAGAAAACGATGGTGGGCTTCAGTGGCCTCTGTCCACCATAGAGAAAGCGATGGTGGGCTTCAATGGCCTCTGTCCACCATAGAGAAAACGATGGTGGGCTTCAGTGGCCTCTGAACAGCTCTGGCCCCTAAACACCCCTTCCATTCTCCCATCCACAGCCAGGCACTGCTGGCTGGACAACCCCATATCCAGACTCCACCCTCGGCAGCTACCCTTCTCTGTCCCTGCTGAAAAAAATGCTCTGCTGGCAAGAGTTTATCCCAGGCCCCTGGGACACCAGCTCATTCCTCTTATTCAGAGGTCCATGAAACTTAATTTTCCATATAGGCCTTGTAGGGCTATGTCATCCCTCCCACTCTGTAATGGGCCAAAGGAGCAGAGAAACAGAAAATGGGATGGATGCAATCAGACTCTCCCAGGCAGCAGTGCAATAAAAAGCACTAGAATGGTTTCAGTGCAGGCAATCACACCCCAACCTCCAGAGGAAGAGCTTGTCACATCCAGTCAGAGTTGCAATGGGAATGACTGAGGAGCTGAAATCCACACATCTTTACCAGTAGCTCTCTATGCTAATTTATCATGCCTACACTCTCCTCAGAGACCTGGGCCCAGCTAGCTGGGACAGACTCCCAGGATTAGCTCCCATGCAGACAGGAGTGCAAATAGTGGCTTTCAGTTAGCTGCAACTATGAATGTATGTGAATGAACCACCAGGAAGTACAAGCTGGGAGAACAGGGGCCTGAAGGAGGAGGAAAATGCAGGTGAGGCAGTGAGTGCAAGCAGCCAGGGGAGACAAAGGCAGCGCAGGGGTCCAAGCACCCCCTAAAGGAAAAGGAGACAACTGAGCTGATACTGCCAACCTCGAGGAGGGAAAGCCTCCAAAGCAGAAGGGACCAGGATAACAGATCCAAAACCAAGAAGAAAGCATAAGCAAGACAGAGGGCTAACATCGACACAGGTACATGGAGGGATGGGAGCTTTGGGAAGAAAGAAAGAGGGTCCAGAAAGCTGCAGCTCCATTAAGGGAGGTGCCCCAGGCTAGCTCTGAGCTGTGTGTCCCCATAGCTTGGAGTGTCTTCCTCCGGTGGGCACAGGTACCCTGAGCAGAAGCATCAGTCTGTGATCTCCCCTCCTTTCTCCCCCAGCCCCCTACAAAGCAGCCAGAACTGCCCTGCTCCTTCAGAATCTCAGCAGGGCTGCCATTGTCACCATCTTCACAGTCTGGATGCGCAGACATTTTGATTGGCTTTCTGGGGAAGAGGCAAGGACCTATTAACCACCACACCTTTGCTTTTTACTTCTATTAATGAAGCTATACAAGATCACAGCAGGCAGGTGAGAAGGCTCAGTGGGCAGACACACTCGCTGGCCAACCTGAAGTTCTTCTATCTCAAGAGTTCACATGGGGGAAGCAGACAATCAACTCCCACAAGTTCACCTCTGACCTCTACAGGTGTTCCATGGCATGCACCTGCCCAGACAGGTGAGTACGCACATACCTGTACATATGCACAGTAAACAAATAATTGTAAAAAAAATTAAAAGTTTGCCATGTCTTGGCTGTGAAAACATGAAAGCCACTTTGCAAGAGCACAAATCTTGGCTCCAGGACTCAGGAGCACATCCTGGGCTAGCCCCTGTGGCTCTCACTTCTCTTCCCTACTTCCTTTAGCAACAGCAATGTTCGGGTATACATCTGCGGGTGGGCAGTGACATTTTCAGGCCTGTCCAGTGTGGCACCTGAATGGTGCCACCCCTGAACCTCCACACCCGAGTTTCAGTGTCGCAGAGGTGAGCAAGGAATGATGTTGCCTTGGAAAGCAGTTTTCCAAAACCTGCAGACTATTGTGCTCCAGCCCTATGTAGAAGATTTGAGAACTTCTGTAGTAGTAGACTATTATCTGCCCTGCCCCATACAGTGGGCACTGAGTCTAGAGGCATGACCATTCCTCTAAGGGACGAAAGCTTTAATGTTTTACTTCATTTGCAGAGTGGCATCCAGCTAGCAGTCATTCATCGGATAAAGTCTAGCTCTGAGATGCATGTGTTAAAAGAAACGAAAAATAATTAGAATTTAAAATGAGTTCCATGGAAATTGGTTCTCCTGAGTTCTACAAAGTAGCAATGGGGGCAGGAAAGGGATATTTGGGTTTTAGCTACATAGGTATGAGGCTCTTCTCCCAAGAGCTATGGACTGCCTGGAAATATGCAAATCAGAAGATGAGGTGAGCCAGTTGCTGGCTGAGTAACAATATGACACAGGCCTTGCATGGCAGGGTAAATGTTGGCCATGAAGAGTTCCTAGTACTTGGTTCTTTTCATCCCTGGATGATGACAAAGACTTGAGAAACTTCTCAAAACTGCAGATGACATGAAATTGGAGAACCAACTGAGGGATGGAAGCCATCAGGTCCAGTGCAGGGAGCTTTCCCACCACATACATGAACAAGACGACACACACTCTGCTGAGGGTCCACTGCATTCCTGTAGAGAAATCATTTAAGCACTAACCAGAAGCCTGCACCATGAACTGCCTGTTATAAGATGCCCATGGCTAAAGGGCCATTTGAAGTAGCTCTCCCCCAAGAACCTTTTGTTAGAACCTTCTAGGTCTGCACACAGATCTCAGTTCTGCATGGCTGCTCAGTGGAATGGCTGGATTACATGGCAGCTCTAGCTTTCAGACTGTTGAGAAACCTCCATATTGTTTTCCAGTATTTACGGTAAGCAGCACCCCCAGCAACAGTGTGTTAGAAATCCCTTTCCTCCACAAGCCCACCACATGTGTTATTTTTTATTGTTAAAATACTCAGAAAAACTAAGGTACAAGTCATCCTAAATGTCTAATCAGTAGGTGAATGAATATACAGAAAATGGAATACCACTAGCATATGGGATGAAGCTGTGTTATTTGTGACATGAATGAGTCTGGGGACAGTATGTGGAAGTGAAATAAGACAGTAAAGAAAAGATAAACACTGTAGGATCCCACTCATATGTGAATCTATGAAAAACTTTCTTATGGAAACAGACTAGAGCACTGGTTACTAGAGGACTAGAGGGTCGTGAAGAGGTTGGCAGCCAGGAGAGACTTAATCAGTGAGTACCAAGTTCTAGCAAAAAAGAAAAACAAGTCTCATATTTAATTACATAGTATGGTGACCATAGTTAACAATAACACATTGTACATTCTCAAGTGACTAAAACAGAGAATTTCTGAGTTTTCTTACCACAAAGAAACCGGTGAGTATCTCAAGTGCTGGACATATTAGGTACCTTCACGTGATCCTTTTACCAATATGCATATTCAACAGCACACTGAAACTATGCACAATGATTATGTGTCAATCTTTTAGAAAGCTTTCATGATAGTTGTGATCTCCAGATATCTTTATTTTTTTCTTTAAAGAAAAGATGCCTCTGCTATATCCATCCCTGTGGCTAGGTGAAGCAATGCATAAATTCCTCATTCTCTATTTGACACACACTCAACTCTGTAGGGTATTTGATGCATGGCTGTAAAGTACAGGTCCCGAAATACCATTGGATACCACCAATCATGACCTGGTAGAAAAAGAAGGAAACATCCTTCATTCCCAGAAGATGCTACACCCAGCTACAATGCACTACCATGCAACTGACAATCCTCACAGCAAATACAGCCAGAAGATCTTGATGGCATCTGAAGAGCACCAGAAATATGCCACAGCAACTAGGACCTGAGGGGCTGAGGTGGGGACCTGCAGGGAAACATGTCTCAGTCACTCACCATTTAGTGATACCTTCATATTATTCAAGCTCTCTGGGAACTCAGATATCTGCAAGCCATGGGACTGAAGAAGGGGAAAAGCGGTGAACCTGACAACCGGACTAAGCAGACCTTATGACAGTCTCAGGGCCTCAGGAGAGAAGTTATGACCTATGGTTAATACAGCAGGGAGATCCAAGAGCCAAGCTCCCAGGGCACAGAAGTGAGCCTGAGCCTAGGTGTCTCAGGGAAGGACAGACGCTGGAACCATAGGAACAGGACAAATGGTGATGCTTAGGAGCATGGGTAGATTTGATTTCAGACTTGCTTAGGGTTTGGGAATCTTTGCACTGATGGGAGATGTTATTCTGTATATATGTTTCTCATACTGGTTAATAAAGCTCTGTGGCCAATAGAAAACTAGATAGGCAGGGCTAGGAGACTAGGAGGAGGAAAGAGGAAGTAGTTGGGAGGAGTCAAGATGTAGACCAGGGAGGAAGGAAGACGCCAGCCGTGGCTCCCAGATAAGATGAGCCACGTGGAAATACTTAGATAAGTAGAAGTGGGTTAATAATTAAGACAGAGCTAGCCCATAAACAATAATGGTGACTGGCCAACAGGATTTATCAAATACAGAGTTTCTGAATGTTATTTGGGGCTCATGTGGCTGCGGGACCATGGCGGTAGGACCAGGAGGCCGGCGGGTAGGAAAAGCCTGCTGTAACATTGCACATATACATAGTAAGAATCTTGAGAATGCAAATCAGCTCTAAAATGAGATACCCAGTTACTTCACAGATTATCCACATACTATGAAGGTAATTTACATTATTTGTGGTAAGGCTCTCAGTTTCCTCTCTGCTGCTGTGATAACATGTTCTGATAACAAGAGCAACTTAAGGGAGAAGGGCTGAGTTTAGCTCCCATATCCAGGTAAAGTTCATCAAGGAAGAGAAGTCAGGCAGCTTGAAGTAGCTGGTCACATTATTCCAAGACAAAAGGCAAGACCAGGGAATGTACGCACACACTCAGCTCCCCTTCTCCAGGATATCTAACCTAGATAATGGTGCCATCAGCAATAGGTATGTCTGCCCCTCTCAACTGATACAGTCAAGACCATCCCCCATAGACATATCTAGAGGCTCATCTCTCAGGTTAATACCTGTCAAGTGACATTTAACATTCACCACCACAACCCCACCCTTTGTCAACTTGACCTTCCATCCTTGACCCCATAGGCTCTGATTGCAAACCATTTCATACTTTAGATTTTTAGATTTGAAATGCTGTGGATTTATAGTCCACAGTATAAAATGAATATTCTGAGTTTACAGGAATGTAAACAAATGAGTAAATAAAAAGTAAGTTGGAAGAATAGACAAACATTCCCATATAGAATTCCAGACAATGTGTACACACTGTCCTCTCATGGAGACAGTGCCTCACTCCCACATGACCAAGATTACTGCCAGCAGTATAAACTGCACACTCCTGACTTAACAGGGCCAGATGGCACTTCCCAGAGTGACTCTCTGTCTAAGCAGAAGAAAAACATCACAAATTGTGATGTGTCATTCTTGATCTGTGCTCTTCAAAACTACCAACGTCACCAAAAACAAGTAAAGTTTACATAGCTGTCTGAAAGGCCTCCAGAGGCATAATTATAGTCACAGTTAAAAATCTAAGAAAATACAACCTAAGTGCAGGCTTCAGTTAACAATCATGTGTGGACCTGGGTTCACCAGCTACAATGTCTGTATCATATCGCCAGAGGCAAGAAAAAAAATAATGGATGTGAAGGTTAAGGGAGTGTCTGGCTCCCTCTATTAGTCTGAACCACTGCACACCTGAAACTCTGCCAAAGCTTTTCATTCATTATCGATGTGTTGATCGTTAGACCAAGTAGACTTCAGAAAAGGAAGCTGCCGCAAAGGAATAGTGAAAGAATTCGTATTGAAAAGGGCAGCCCACCAGTTCTGGGTACTAAACAGGCGTGTGTCCAGTTACTGAATCTCACTCTTTAGAAAAACTGTCAGGGCCAGAGTCAAACCCAAAGTCAGAGGTGAGATGAGCTTTCGAAGAAATGACATGTAACCATCAGGCAAATGATAAAGGAAACTATATAAACACTACAGTTAGCAACCTTCACTCCTTATCATGCATGCTCCTGGAACTGAGGACCTACACTCCAGTGCACATAGACTACTCCATCAAAATTAATTATATAGGGAAACTCTAAATATAATAAACAAGTTTCAAAATGCTGACACTGAAAGGGCATTTTTGACCACAGCATAATTGAGCTAGAAATAAACAACAAAATACAACTTGGAAAAAAACTACAAAATATTTGCAAATTAGCACCTTTAAAATGCCCCCTCAGCTCAAATGATGAACTGCAACAATTAAACTCATTTTAGTTAGTTAATAATGAAAATATAATGTGTCAAAAATTACACTTCACACTCATGTTTTTGGCAGCCTCGTTCATAACAGCCACAGATGGAAGCCAGCTAGTGTCCATTTGAGTATGAACAGAGAAATAAAATATGGTTTATGTACACAATGGAATATTACACAGCCTTTAAAAGAGAGGAAATCCTGACCTAAGAGCCATTATTTATTTTAAAAGCTGTTGATTCCACTTGAATAAGGGAACTAAAGAGGTCACTCCATACACAGACTTTACAGAGGTCTTGCCAAAGATGGTATATGGGGAGATAGGCAAGATGAAAACGTTTTAGAGGTTGTTTGAAATGCAACAATACTACTGAACCACACACTTCAAGATATTATGACTAGTGGTACACTTGTGTTTTACTACAATTTTAATAACAATATTAAAGCCATTTTAGTGAGACACATTTAAATTCATATATTAGAAAAACAGTAGTGTTATGATAAAGGATGTGGGGGACCTTGGTGGATTCTATGGTGGATAAGGGTGACCAAGGTGGGGGACAGACATGCCAAGCAGACAGAGCTTAAGTGAAAAGTTTTATTAGAAAGGGAGGAAAGGGGGAAGGAAAGAGAAAAATGGTAAAGAGACATAGAGATACAGAGACACAGAGACAGATGACAGAAGAGAAGATGGAGACAGGAAAAGTCCTGTCTACCCCAGGCGAACAGCAGGAAAGATAGCCTAAGTGGGTGGAGGGTTTTCTTATAAAGGGTCCTTTGCATCTACATTCAGACTATGTAGTGATTTTAGTAATGTAACAGCATGGAACTTTGGGCTGACCAGGGAACTGCTTGAATCCTTATAAGTAGAAAAGTATATAACTATTTCTTTTCTCTTAAGTGGTTTTAAAGTAACAACATATTTAATCCCAAATAAAACTGAAGAGAGGGAAGAAATATGTTTTTAAAAATAGAAAAAAAAATGAAATGAATAACAAATCTAATATAGAAAAAAACTCAGGTTGGGGGAGGGGAATATTACAGAAAATTGAAGACTCAATTGTCTTCAATTGAAGACTCAAAAGACAAAAGTGGAGGAGACTCTACAGAGCCACATAATGATTCTTCAGAGGGATTTAAATTAATAAATCCCCTAAGAATGATGAAAGTGGGGGTGTGAGGAGAGAAGTGAACATGCACAAATGTGACATCAGTGTGAAAATATGGCCAACCCTTGTAAGACAGAGGTAAACATTTTCAGTGATTCATTACCAGTAAGCATGGCGTTTTTATGAGATGAAGAAATTACTAAAAACATATGTGATGTAAGTGTTGACAACTTGACCCAACATAGAACACCTGGGAAAACAGTCTCAACGACAGACTATCTACATTGGACTGACTTATGGACATGTATGTGTCTTAGAGTTTTTATCACTGTGAAGAGACATCATGACTACAGTAATTCTTATAAAGAAAAACATCTAATTGAGGCTGGCTTACAGTTCAGTGATTTAATCCATTCCTGTGATGGCAGGAAGCATGGTGCTACAGATGGAGCTAAGAGTTGTACATCTTATCCACAGGCAGCAGGAAGAGACAGTGAGCCACTAGGCCCAGCTTGAGTTTTGAAATCTCAATATCCACCCCAGTAACACACTTCCTCCAACAAGGCCACATCTCTTAATAGTGTCACTCCTTGAGCCTATGGGGGCCATTTTCATTCAAACCATCACAGCATGTATGTGGTGGTTAAGTTAACTCATGCAAAGACCCAGCCCGTAGTGAGTGGTACCATTCCCTAGAGAGAAGGAAGATCCTGAACTGTGTAAGAGTGGAGAAAAAGAGTGGAACATGGACAAGCAAGTGGACACACATCCGTTTCTCCTAACCATGGGGGTGGGGTGACCAGAAGTTCAAAGTTCTTGCCTTGACTTCCCCATGACTGTGGTCTGCAATCTTGAATTTTAAGTGGAGATGAGCTCTCTCTCTCTCTCTCTCTCTCTCTCTCTCTCTCTCTCTCTCTCTCTCTCTCTCTCTCTCACACACACACACACACACACACACACACACCACATTGCTTTTTTCATCACAGCAACAGAAAGAGGCAAGAACAGCAAACAAACATCAGAACTGGTATGGGAAGCAAAACTCCAAGTGGTCCTGTATTTCCAAAAGAAACTGAATCTGCCATTAAAATCCTCTTCTCAAACAGCTTCAGAGTTCACTGGCTTCCTAAGTGAATTCTTAGAATCAGTGTGCTTGTTTTGTTTGTTTTTTGTCAGCTTGACACGAACTAGAGTCACTTGGGAAGAGGAACCCTCCGCTGAGGATGACCACCATGACCACTAATGGACCTGTGGGCTTGTCCATGGAGCATAGTCTTGATTAAAGGTGGATGCCAGAGGGCTCAGCTCACTGCGGGTGGTACCACCCTGGGTGGGTTGTATAAGGTGGTCCTGAGTTGTGTAAGAAGGCCGCTGAGCAAGCGTAGGATGTAAGCAGCATTCCTCCCTCAAAGCCTTTGCTTCAATTCCTGCCCTGACTTCATCAGTGAAGAACTATTCCCTGGAAGTGTAAGATGAAACAAACTCTTTCTTCCCCAAGTTGTCTTTGGTCTCAGTGTTTATCACAATAATAGAAAGCAAACTAAGATAGCCGGGCCAATAAATCAAACAAAAGTCACCAATACTATCCAAACTCTGTAAGTACCCCCAAGCATTTTATGAGGCATTACCCAGGCCCCAAACACAGACCTTAACACTGTAGAAAAAAACAAAACAAAACAAAACAAAAAACATAACATATCACTTCTGAACAAAATTACAGATAAAAACACTAACAAAACACACATAGAAAATTAAAAGGAGTTACATTTAGAACTGACATCATATTAGACCTGGTTGAATTTGCCCAGGAATTCAAGGTTAGCTTAATATTTTAAACTGAATTACATAGTTCACTTCATCAGTGAACTAGCAGGGAAACATTTTATGATGTCATCAGATACAAAAAGAGTATTTCA
The DNA here is from genome assembly GCA_030556225.1 of Cricetiscus sungorus. Classification (NCBI taxonomy): domain Eukaryota; kingdom Metazoa; phylum Chordata; class Mammalia; order Rodentia; family Cricetidae; genus Cricetiscus; species Cricetiscus sungorus. The sequence goes on along the minus strand of JANBXA010000007.1, from coordinate 30,581,987 downwards.
GTAAACTTTCCTCTTCCTCTTGATAAATACCTGTAGCAAACTAAAACTATAAACAGAGGGCAATATTCTGAATTGTATAAATTCAAAAACTTTAAAGAAAACAGGAAGCATATTCACAACTTTAGAGGAAATGGCAGAAGGATTTCCTCTAAGACAGAAATCATCAAACCATGACTTTCAGTAGGTGCCAAAGGCGGAGCTCTCATTGATCATGAACAATAAGAACTTTTTCAAAGTTGCAAAACTCTAAAATAACCTACAAATAGCCAATTTTAGCAAGGTTTCTGGACACAAAAGAAAAATATGGTAACATATTTATAGATGATTATGAATCCTATTATAACAATTTTAAAAACATTCACAATAATAATATCAAAATTTTAAAAAGGTGTTCTATATACAAAATTACCAGGAAAAAAGAATGTAGACTGCAACGAAGAGAGATTAAAAATTCATCAAATAGAAGACTTCCCTTTACTCTTGCCAACTTCTAGATGAATCTGTACCTCAAAGGATGTCAAGAAAACACGTGCTGGGTTCATATTCAGGAATGAGTATTTATGTGAAAATTGAGAGAATGGCTCTAACTTTATGTGGGAATGCAAAGATAAGCACAGTAAGACACTTTTGAAAAACACATTGGAGAACTGAACACAGCAGCAAGCAGGTTTTGTAAAAGTGAGGTAATTACAATGCTGCAGTATTTATACTCTGACACATAGGCCAGTGGGGCTGAATGCTCACAGTGATTTCATTTGTAAGAACGTGACACCACAGTGTTGAGATCAAGCCAAGGCAGGTGGGATCAGCCTTCCACCCAAACGTAGTTCAGACATGAGAGAGGTGATCACACACAGGACCAAGAGGAGAACAAGGCAGCCATGAAGACTGGTCCACACATGTTACCAGTAGCATGGGAGGAAGTGGTAGGGGGTCTTGATGGCTAGAGAACTAGGTCTTGGCTGAGTCTATGTGCAGTAACAGGGCTTACATGGTTTGAAGTTGTGGTCGGTACCAAGAGTGATAGTGTCAGGCCCTTCTTAGGATGGCCAGTTGTGGGGCAGAAAGAGAAGTAAGAATGAAGTCTTATAACTGCCAGACCTCAGACATCAGAAATGGAATCAGACCCTCTGGAGATAGCCATGAAGTGATTGACTGATAATTCTGGACCCACTAGACACCCATGAGAAAGAAAGCAAATCTTAGCATCTACTTCATCATTTACCTGGTATTAATTCAGACACTCAGACAAGCAACTCAAAGTGAAAACTAAAAGAGCAAAGCTTCAAAAATTTGACTACAGGGGGTAAAGAGATAGCTCAGTGGTTAGGAACACTGGCTGTTCTTCCAAAGGACCTGGGTTTGATTCCAGCATCCACAAGGTGGTTCACAACCCACTGTAACTGCAGTCCCAGGTGGTCTGCACTCTCTTCTGTCCTCCATATGGACATACATGCAGGAAAAAAAAACATACACATGCATTAACCAGTTTCTGTTCAATAGAATATTTGTTTAACTAATTAAAGTTGTGTTGCATTGTTTATGCTGTAGAATATTTTTTTAACTATGTAAAGATGTGTTGCTGTGCCTGTCTAAGGCACCTGATTGTAATAATAAAAAGCTGAATGGCAAAAAGCTAGGCAGAGGAGGGATGGGCAGGGCTGGCAAGCAGAGAGAAAAGAGAAGGGAAGACAGAGAGATGACAGGGAGCAGCAGCCAGCCAGGTCAGCCAGCCTGACCCAGAGAAGCAGGAAACCAGGAAGGACAGTACCTAGATGAGATAAACGAGGCTCAGAGAAACATGTAGATGAATAGAAATGGGTTGATTTGAATTTAAAAAGCTAGCTAAGCTAAGGAGGGGCATTCATAATAACAATAAGTCTCTGTGTCATGGTTTGAGGGCTGGCGGTCCAAGAAAACCTGCTAGTCAGTCAGTCGTTCGTTCGTTCGTTTGTTCATTCATTAGTTAGTTAGTTAACTTTAAAAAGTTAACTGCAGAGAGCTTTCAAGCTTTCAGAGTGTGTATATATGTTCTGAAAAGAACATTTGCTACAATGATTTAAATTATAAGGCTGATAGCTTGGCTTTCTCTTCATCAAAAACCACCATTGAAACCAAGACAGAAGGTATGTAAGAAAATGTCTCCAATTATATATATATATATATATATATATATATATATTAAATACACACACATGCATATGTTTGTGCGTATGAACTCCAACCAAGTGCTAAAAGAGAAAAGCCAGCAGTAAAAGGAGCACAGTTCCTGCACAGCAACTTCAAGTGCAACTTCCAAAAACAATAAAGAAAATTCTAAAAGGATATTTAACCCCATTAGTATTCTGAGAAATGCAAATTTTAAAGCTACAGGATCTCACCACACATCTGCCAGATACAAAATTAAAACTGACAACAGCAATTAGAAGCAAGATGTGAAGCAAGCTCCACTCTTAACACTTAGCTGAAGAGGAATTTGGAGCAACTACTTCAGAAAATGGATTAGTCCTGTTCACTAAAGTACAAAAACATCCAGATTCCACAGCCTTTCCAGTTGATTCCTAGAGAGATACTGCATAGAAATGCAAACACATGCATGCAACATATAAGGACATTTCTATGAGAAATTATATCCGCAAATGGAAAAGGCCCTGTGTCCATCAAATGAAGAAAACAAACCCTTACATATCTACACCATGTAACTTAGAATAGCAGTCATCAGTAACAGTCACACTCAATGCCAGTGAATGACTCATAAGCACAACGCGGTGTGAAGGAAGTTGTCCCAAAATAGTATGCCCATTATTTTAAAATTCAAAAATTAGCAAAAGTACCACATGGTGATAGGATTCTAGGAACCTTTGGGTGTGGTGACTGTTGAGATTCGAATGGGAGATATTCCCCATGGCTGAAGTGTTTAAAACTGGGTCCCCAGCTGGTGGCATGTCTGAAAAGCTTTGGAGCCATGTACGAGCCGCAACCTTACTGCAGCAAATAGGGACACTAGGGTAGTCACTGAGATATTACACCCTGAACATGTCCAGTCTCATCTGATCTCAGAAACTAAGCAGGGTCGGGCCTGGTTAGTACTTGGATAGGAGGTATTACATTATAGCCTGTCTCTTTTCTGCTTCCTAATGTGCCAACATGGGAGGAGTCCCAGATGCATATTCCTGCTGTTGGGCAGCCACCTGACACCATGCCTTCCCTACCACAGAGGCTGTGCCCTCAAACTCAGTCAAAATAAATCCTTGTTTCCTTTGTCCAGTTGCTTTTGCCAAAACAATTTTAAAAGATAACTAATACAGAAAATTGGCAGGAAGAGTGGCTCAGTTGCTATGATAAACCTGACTGTGCAGTTCTTAGGCCTTTAGAGTTGGTTTGTAGGAGGAATGTGTCCGAGTTTGAAACTTCAGACCAGAAAATCTCCAGGGTGATGTAAATGGAATTAAATGAGTCATTCCAATGGGAGTCCAAAGACAAGAATGCCAAGAGCAATGTAGATAGTGAGAGTACAGCTCAAAAGGCTTGACAGGGCAATGAGGACTCTACCAGGTGTGGGGAATATAGGCCACTCATATTCTGTAAAAGAATCTGACTTCATCCTGCCACTGTCCTGAGACCTTAGAACTGAATTAAAAAGTAATGGACCTCCTAACTCCCTCTCCGCTCCCCCCATGCTTCCAATTTTCTTGGGAGATCTAGTACCTTTCCCCTTCTTCAGGGGACCATGTATGTGTCTCTTAGGGTCCTCCTTGTTCTTAGTGTTTTTGACAGTGTGGATTATAGGCTGCTAATCCTTTGCTCTATATATGAGTGAGTACATACCATGTTTATCTTTTTGTGACTGGTTACCTCAGTCAGGATGGTTTCTTCTAGTTCCATCCATTTGCCTACAAATTTCAAGATTCCATTGTTTTTTTGTTTTGGTTTTTTCCGCTGAATAGTACTCCACTGTGTAAATGTACTACATTTTCTCCATCCATTCTTCAGTTGAGGGGCATCTAGGTTGCTTTCAGGTTCTGGCTATTACAAATAATACTGCTATGAACATAACTGAACAGATATCCTTATTGTATGAATGTGCATCTTTTCGGTATATGCCTGAGAGTGAAATTACGGGACTTGAAATAGACTGATCCCCATTTTCCTGAGGAACCGCCACACTGATTTCCAAAGTGGCTGTATGAGTTTGCACTCCCACCAGCAACGGAGGAGTGTTCATCTTTCTCCACATCCTCTCCAGCATAAACTGTCATTGGTGTTTTTTTTAATTTTAGCCATTCTGACAGGACTAAGATGGTATCTCAGAGTTGCTTTGATTTTGCATTTCCCTGGTGGCTAAGGATGTTGAGCACTTAAGTGTCTGGGAGGGAAGAGGTGGGCATGATGGAACAGGAAGATTGAGTCATGGAAAGAATAGAGGAGAGCAAGAAAAGAGATACCATAGAGGCAGCCATTATAGGTTTGAGAGAAATCTGGCATTAGGGAAATGTCCAGAGATCTACAAGGATGACCCCAACTAAGAATCTAAGCAATAGTGGAGAGGCTACCTTAAATGCCCTTCCCCTATAATGAGATTGATGACTACCTTATATGCTATCCTAGAGCCTTCACCCAGTAGCTGATGGAAGCAGAAGTAGACACCCACAGCTAAACACTGAGCTGAACTCTTGGAATCCAGTTGCAGACAGGGAGGAGTGATGAGCAAAGTGGGGCTGGAGAAACCCATAGAAACTGCTGACCTGAACAAGGGGGAGCTCATGGACTCCAGCCCGATAGCTGGGAAACCAGCATAGGACTGACCCAGATTCCCTGAATGTAGTGTTATCTGGAAGGACTAAGCAGCCTATGAAGCCTCTGGTAGTAGATAATTATTTATCCCTAGTATATGAATGGACTTTGGGAGCCCATTCCACATAGAGGGATATTCCCTCAGCCTAGCCACTTTGGGGAGGCCCTAGACCCTGCCCCAAATGATATGACAAACTTTGAAGACTCCCCATGAAAGGTCTCATTCTCCCTGGGGAGCGGAAAGGGGATGAAATGGGTGTTGTTGGGGGGAACAGGGGAGGATTGGAGGGTACAGGAACTGGGATTGACATGTAAAACAAGCTTGTTTCAATTTTAAAATTAAAAAAAAAAAATTTTAAAGTAATGGACTACTTTGATTAGGAAATTTTAAAAACAGAATAGCATTTAGCCTGTGGCACAGATGCTACATGTTGAATTTAACTGGGTTTACAATAAAAGAGAGCAAGTGGAACAGAGATTAAGTGTACAGTTTGCAAAGGGAAATTTACAGTTCCAGTTGAGGCAGGCTGCAAGCAGCATTAACTGTTATCAATTAGCATCTTTAAAATATAAACATCTCATGCTGTGCACTGGGACAAAAGGAAATATATCCTTGGGCAAGATGGAATCTAAGTGAATGCTGAGATGCCAGCAAGACAGGGAGTAAGTCAGACATACAATACAGACAGGAGAGGTTACCGAGCCAGGTGGCAAAATACAGATGAAGAAAAACGGGTTAATTTAAGTTATAAGAGCTAGTTGGGGATATGCCTAAGCTTAAGGCCAAGCTTTCATAATTAATAAGTCTCTGTGTTGTTATCTGTGAGCTGGTAGTCCCAAAGGAAATCCAAACAACAAGGGTATTCTTGGTGGTCACTCTGACAAACCTGGGAAAAGAGAACCTCAACTTAGGAATTGCCTCCATCAGAGTCACCTGTGGGCATGTCTCTGGGGCATTTTCTTGATTACTCACTGATGTAGGAGGGTCCACCCCAATGTGGACAGTGCCATCTCTAGACAAAGCGGGCCCAGGCTTTATAAGAAAGGTAACTGAATGTATGCCTAGGAGCAAGCCAGTAAGCAGTTATCCTTTATGACCTGCTTTAAGTTCCTGTTTTGAGTTTCTGCCTTGGCTTCCCTCAATAATGGGACTATAAAGTATAAGAGGAAATGAACACTTTCCTCACTGATTTGCTTTCTGTCTGTGTTTTATCACAGCTACAGAAACAAAACTAGGACAATCTCCAAAGAGACCCTGGACTTTGAACTGCACTGGGACTGATGAAGACTGTGCTGGACACCATGTACTGTGGTGGTTTTCTTCACTGCTGAAGATGTTCTGTAGCTCCTTTTCAGAAGTTGGAAGCTTAGCAGGGTGGAGAGTCTTTGCCTGAGGTCACCACTCTCTTTATTCCACTTAGCCTCGGGTTTTTCTTTCAGCTTTGTGTCTCCTTGCGCACTGGACACTCCTTGACACTTCCTGGTGCCCCTTTTCTCCTCAAACTGTATTTTTTGTGTGTGTGTTTTTCCTTGCTTAGCTTGTTCCTTTTCATTACAGACCTGCCTTAGAGTGATTAATAATAAACATGTGTACTGGCTAATTTTGTGTGTCAGCTTGATACAAGCTAGAGTCATCAGAGGAAGGAGCCTCAGCTGAGGAAATGCCTAGATGAGAACCAGCCGTAAGGCATTTTCTCATTTAGAGATCAGTGGGGGAGGGCCCAGCCCATGGTGTGTGGTGCTATTTGTCCTGGGTTCTATAAGAAGGCAGGCTGAGCAAGCCATGGGAAGGAAGCCAGGAAGCAGCCCCCCTCTATGGCCTCTGCATCAGTTCCTGCCTCTGGGACCCTCCCCTGTTTGAGTTCCTGCCCTGTCTTCCTTCAGTGATAAACAGAGATGCTGAAATGTAAACCAAATAAATACTTTCCACCCCAACTTGCTTTTTGGTCATGGTGTTTGGTCGAAGAAATAGAAACCCTAAGACAATAGCCAATAGCACATAGTCAATACTAACTAGACTGTCTTGAAATCTCTATCAACGCTAAAAACAAACTAAAACAAAAGCAACAACAAAAACTCTTCAATTTAGCCTCAGGGAGAATTTTAGGACAGGGCAAAAAGCATCCGCATTCTTTGCCAAAATACCACAAGAATGGTGTCTAGGCTACTTACTAATACTGTTTTCCTCTGAGACCTCTTCAGGTCATCATAACTACATTGCTCTCAGCACCACTGTCTTCCATGCTCCTATTAGTGTGGCTCCACTTACAGTGCTCAATTGTTTTCCTAATTCAAAGCCCCAAAAGCCTACCAACATAGCATCCTCAGGCCAGCAATACCCCACTTCCTTGTACCAACTACTTTCTTAGTTACTGTTTATTGCTGTGAAGAGACACCGTGACCATGGCAACTACTATAATAGAAAACATTTACCTGGAGGTTTGCTTACAATTTCAGAGGGTTGGTCCATTATCAGCATGGTAGGAAGCCTGACAGCATAGAGGAAGGCTTAGTCCTGAAGAAGCTGGGAGTGCTCTACATCAGGATCCTCAGACAGCAGGAAGAGCGAGCTTCTGGGCCTGCCTTGGGCTTTAGAAATCTCAAAGCCCACCCCCAATGACATGCTTCCTCCAACAAGGTTATACCTACTCCAAAACCACACCTCCTAATCCCTCCTGAGTAGCACCACTCCCAATTCATAGAACCACCATAACACAGAGAAGAGGCATCCTTTAGGAAGACAGTCTGTCTGTGGACTGCACCTTTCCCAGGCATGAAGTTCAAGCCACCCTTCCCCAATCTTCCCTATGCTTTTCAGGCCTACACAGACTACACCACCACATAAGCAACTTCCCTCCAATCTCTTCAAAGCCATACCAGCTGTACCTGTGGCTGAGCCTTGACTGGCAAACCAAGAATCCTGCCTACCCTCAATGACGCCAGCTCATTCCAAACTCAACTGCTGGCACTCCCACCCTCAAATGATGAGTGTCTTCACATGGGTGTGTGCCTATTGCTCATTAATACTGGTTTCAAGCAAAGGTGTGGTATAGTTTAATAATTCCATGGGTAACTGGGAACAAGCTTGGAGAGGAAAATTTGATAAAAATAAATGGGTTTCCTCCCTACAGAACTTCCCAAGGCCTTTATTTAACAGGGCTCTTGGGGATGGTCTAGCTGGGGACATGTAAACTATATTCAGGACCATCACATGGGACTCCACAGAATACAGTTTGGGAAAGCTTGAGTGCACACTGCTGTCATTAATTAGAATTGGACATAATTAACCTGATCTGGATATCATTAATAAAAACTTACATAAAGAAAAGGCTGACTTCCTTCTATTTAATCACACTAATTATGATGGGCTCAACCTAGTTGCAGTTCCCTGTGTTACTTTAACACATTTTTTCATCTTTTCAAGGGTGGGGGTGTTGGTGGTTTCTCTCTCTCTCTCTCTCTCTCTCTCTCTCTCTCTCTCTCTCTCTCTCTCTCTCTCTCTCTCAATGCAACTTAAAAAAAATAGTCAGTGTCAGGGTAGACGTTTCCAAATATTTGAAAACACATTGTGAATGTGAGAACAGATAATCAGGTGTCTCCTTTAGACCTCCTCCAGAGAACACTCAGTATCAGAGAGCTCCCATCAGTTGCACACCCCACCTGACCCACAACTCCTGACTTCCCATTTAGTAGAGTAAGAAAATGCATTTCTGGACATTTGAGAAGCTAGAATTAATGATCCCATATTCCCAGAGCATCCATTACCTATGAAGCTCTGGGCTATGGATGTGGATCAGTGATCACGAGAGTCCACACCAACATTAGAGATCAAGAACAGAACAGCAGCAGGCAGGGCTGTGGGGCCAAACTTCCAGCTAACACCCAAAAGAGTGAGAGATGGATAAGCTAGGCATGACCCAGAGGAGCCCGAAATGCAGCCACTGAAAACACAGGGCCAGATCAGTTAGCACAGCCTGGCTCATGAGAAATCCCAACACCACAAGGAAGAGACAATTGCAGAACCATCTGAGGAAGGTGAGGCTGGGGATTCAGCCAGTTAGTGGGTCCATTAGCAAACAAAGTGACACAGAGACACACAGTACAGAGTGGGGAGGAGTGCCACACGTGGGTGTTTAGCACAACCTCTCGTTTGTATGTGTGTCAGGGGGCCACACACAGGTACACACAATCTTGGGTATGTGTTTATGTGTGGACATGTACATGTGCACATAAAGTCAATATCAAGTATCATTCCTTAGGTACCATCCACCTGCAATTTTTTTTAATCGTTTTTAATTTTTAAATTCTTTGATTACATTTACTTATATTTATTAGTATGTATGTATAAAAACACAAGTGCCACAGTGAGAATGTGAAGGTCAGGGGACAACTTAAGGGATTTGCTTTTCTCCTTCTGAGATGTGGGTCCCAGGACTGAACGCAAGCCATCTGGCTTAGGAGCAAGAGCTGGGCCAACTTGCCAGCCCCCCTATTTTGTTATTGGGTACAAAGTTTCTCACAAGCTAGGGCTGGAAACTCCTGGGATCCTCTTGTCTCCTCCTCCCCAGTGCTGCCATTAATTAAAAGCATGTGCCACTACAGCCAGCTTTTTGAGTGGAACTCCTGGGAGTCAAATTCCTGCCTTCCTGTTTGCAAGGCAAGCACGTTAGCAACTGAGTTATCTCCCCAGTCCTAGCCCAATTTCTTCTTCCATCAATGCATAAAGTGTAAGGAACCATGAGGCAGAGACCCATGAACACACACCATTCAGGCCTAACCATTGTTATTCACGTTTTCTCTACCTCCCAAACCATTAGACCCATAACACTGATAAAGACATTCTCTCTCACGTACAATGGGCCCTGGTATCTTCTTTTTTGTTTTAATTTATTTTAATAAATTTATTTAATTTGTTTTAATAATGTTCGTTGTGACCTATGGTTATTTCTATGTGTCAGATTGACTGGGCCACACCTGGCTAACCTTGGCACATCCTGGCTAACTCTCTTAGGGTGTTTCGGGAAGGGGTGCATGTGCATTTGAACTGGTGGGCTGGGTAAAGCAGATGGTCCTCCCAGGGTTGGGGACCTCTAACAATCCAGGTGACAGAATCTACTCTCTGTCTGGCTTCTCGAGCCAGGATATCTGTATCCTGTCCTCTGGCTATGAGTCTGCTGGACTGGGCAGAAAGCTGCTCTCGGTACCTAGCTCCTGGGAGTGTGTGCCAATGGGCTCTGCTGGCTCTCCAGTTAGTGAAGACAGATCACAGAATCTTGCTACATACGAGCCAATAACTGTAATGCAATAAACCCTTCTATTGTAAATCCTAAGACACGCTAATGATAGATTAATATATTGACAGGCCCTGAGATTGATCCCATGACTTCTGGTTTTCTGGAAAATTCTGACTAATTCATAGCCAACAAAACACATATGCACCTAAGAGGGGAATGGTTGGAACACAGGGTTCCACATTTTGTTCTGTTGTGAACTGTGCGGTTATTCTCAGAAGGGGCTTTTAACCAATCTGCTCTCAATAAGTAAGCCATGAAAATCCCCCTTGCTCATCATATCCTTGGTTTATCTTAATCTGCCAAAATACAGATGTGAAATGGTATCTCACTATCTAACCTGGCAATTCCCCAATTGATTCATTACTCTATAAGCCATTTAGGTTTTTTCATGATATTTGCCCATTTTTCAATGTTATTTTTTCCCCTTGGTTCTCTTTAAAATGTTTAGTTATGTGTAATTATTATTTTTAGAGAGAGAGAAGAAAATGCCTTCCACGTACTTTAGCCTTTTACTCTTCTACTCCACAGACATTCACTTACATAACAACAGGAAAAGTACCTAGTGGAACCATTTCTACTGGAACCATAACAAAGCTCTATCCTGTCTCAGGTTCCTACACATATGATGTCTTACCCCAGAGTCTCTCCATGTGTCTCTTGTTCCTCTGTCTCTCTCCACACAAATATCACAGTCTCAACCATGGCAGCATCCCATCAAGAATACACAGCCCTAGCCTAATGCCATCTTCTTTTGGTGTTTTGGCTCTGTGTTTGGATTTTTGTTTGTTTGTTTGTTTGTTTCAAACATGGTTGGCAGGCTTTCACACAGCATTGACACATGTCTGCTGTGTCAATGGGGCTGGGACAACTGTGGTTCTACCAACCAACCATTCTCATGATTGCAACAACACCTCGTTCCATGTGCTCTCAGCCCTCCATAATTTAAATACAGTTCACTCACTTCTCAGTGGTCCTGTAGGATAGCCACTGAGTTTAGGGTCTTACTCTCCATGCATTCTATAAGTAGAGGTCAAATAAACATACACAAAATAAAAATGATCACAAGATGATTGTTCTAGGAAAAAACAGAAGAGGATCTAAAACTTTTACTGAGAGTGGGAGCACATCTATAAAGTTATTTTACTACAAGACATCAGGCACATCATAGGCATTAGTATCCTGAGATTATAAAATGGCTCCATTTGCAATGGGAAAAGATATAAAACCAGGCCTCTGCTTCTCTTTGCAGCGCTCCAAGCAGACATTCATTCTGGAATAATTGACATTTAAAAATATCCATTTCATCACCACTTTTCTTTCTAAGGAGGAATGTGCTTTTCTTCAGGGACATTGGAGGGAAGGATGCCGTGCACATTCACTTAAATGATGGGTTATCATACTGCTGGTAGTAGAAGCGCTTGGGAGGGGCCTTGGCTATTGCAACTGGTACAGCTCCTCTGGCAGTATTCCAGGACACATAGAATCCCACCGGGCATTTTTGTAAGCTCAGAAGACAAAAAGAAGACCTTGTGCTTTGGAGGTATAAAGTGAACCACACCACGGCTCCAGCTGACTGCAACATATCTGGATTTCATTCCAGAAGACTTTAAGGCACCAATTTCACAGTGGATAATTCCTGGAGGGTGGGAGAGATATACTGGTTGCATGACCCAGGCTCCATGGCATTAGAATTTCACTATAATTCATGAAGCTGCACCCTCATTATTAAGGTCGCCATTTATAAGCTGTCCCCACCGCAAGTTATAAACAAAACCTTGCCCCTTTACAGAACCTGGCCCCTAAATACTCTAATGTTTTCAGAGTTTAGAAGGCCAATGCATCCCTTTGTGTTAAAAGTGAAACTTGTGTAGACTCTTAGCGAAAGTTCAAAAGAGATGCAAAAAGCTTATGGAGAGCATGGGAGTAAATCCACAATGTATGTAAAAATATGTGACAGAGAAGAAGTTCAGAAACACTCAGCCAAGGCTCTTTAGAAGCCACAGAGAAACACTGAAGCTCTGCCTTGTCTCCTGAAAAAGCTTTGACTGCTCCGAATTGTTTATGAATATGCCTCAGCCAAAAGCCACCACACAATCTATCCATGACATTTTGTGACAAAAGCACATTCAGTGTGTGGCACAGAAATCCTGCCTGTGCCCCTTAAACACAAGGTAGATGTTGGAAGTGAATACACAGTCACCTCTCTTTACAGACAGACAGACGACAAAAACACTGTTTATAACCCATGGACTTCTACTACCCAGAACAAGGCAAAGCAGCGCTTCTGAGTGTAGCCTTGACTTCCAGAATCCCACCTTTGGCCTGGTCAGTCTTCCCTTCATCTTCAGAACTGCCACACAGCTCCCCCATGTAGGACATCCCCAAGTTTCCCTCTCCTTCTAAACACCACAAGCCATCACCTCCCTATCCTTGTCCAGCAGCTGTTCCTTCTCATGAGTCCAGGGGGAGCCATGGAGCTGCACAGAGGCTCTGAAGGTCCTGGGTCAGGACACAGAGACCATGTATTGCTCAGCTTCTTGACCTTAACAACCCTCGCCTCTGTTCCCTCCTCTCCAAACACACCCCAACCCATTCAGCAGGTTCCCTACAACCAGGCAAACAGGTGCAGCTCTACCTCAGAAAGAGAAGCCAGTTCCCTTGCAATCCAGAACTCATCCTTCCAGCTTCCCCTTTGTGATTACATGGCTAGCCTCAAGCTCTGTCCAGCAGGTCCTACAGGGCGAGCACAGACAGATGGCAACCTGGAACCACATGGCAGAAGAGGCCTCTTTCCCATCTAAATTAGATGTCTTGTGCTTGGCTTCCTGGAATTTCACAATGGCTGACTTCTCAAAGCAGACTACAGGTCGAGTAACCCTTATCCAAAATGATCGGGACTAGAATTGCTCATGATTTCAGAGTGTTTAGGCATGGAAATGTTCCATAGAATTTTTGGTTTGCGTGTTATTGCTGTTTTACTTCTGTTTTGTTTGGGGTGGTTGTTTTTATTGTTTATTTGTTTGCATTGTTAGAGATTGACCCTGGGACTTTGCACATTCTTGTTAAAAAAAAAAAAAGCTGAATTGGTTCAACCACACTTGGGGCATCTAATTTTAAGACTGAGGACCCTGAACCTGTAGCAGGTGTCTATGTTGGATACTGACTGGTCTGCTGCTAATCTCAACCTTTAGTACATGAGACTCCCTGGGAAGACGAGTGTTCAGAGGGACTCCAGTCTGAGAAAGAAAGGACAATAGGGTTTGTGCATACTGCTATTGTCATGGGGTGGTAGGTGAGGACCAGTTCCAGGAAAAGTAAATGATGAGTGGTGAGCTCAGGTCTGTCTACACTTTGGCAGTCAAATCAAACACCAGCTTCAAAGATATGTGCTCAGGAACACTGAACTATACCCATGTATTCCCCTGGAAATAGACATGGCACTTGTCCATCTGCCATGGTGTAGCATCCCTCTGGTGAGGCAATCCCAGTTTCCACATGACAGAAGCAAGAGCGCTTTTACTCCATGCAAGACCACCAGGCTCCATGCAAGACCACCTCTGATTGCTTACCAAAAATGAGTGCCTTGATAATGTCCTGAAAACTCTCCTGGTGATCCAGTCTTCCTGGAATAAAGCAGAAGGAAAAGAAAAAATTACTTCATTCCAGAAGTGCAATGATGCTTATATAGGGCTCTTCCACGCACAGCAATTCAGATGAGATGTTTCGAATCACCTGCAAAAGTGAATGAATGGATGGTAGAAAGTACCCTAAACAAACAATTAAAATGTTTCTTTAGCCGTTTCATTGCATAATTATTGCCTTACGTATTGGCCAAATAATGACGGCTTATGTACCATTCTAGAAGGAGAGACTACCTGCATATTAATGAAGCTCTTCAAAGATCTCATGAATATTCATTTTTCCCACAACAAAGCTTGACCCCAATGATTGTAGAACCCTTGTTCTGTGACACTTTTGGAAGAAGGCTGGGGTCCATGCAAGGGTTGGAGTTACTAAAGGAAGAGAAAGGACATTGTTCACTTTCTCTGTCAAGGGTCTCATCCCTTCTTCCTGCCCATGATTAGGTAACCTGAAGAGGACTGGGCCCTCCATCTCCCTTAAACAGAGAAACTGCTTTCTAAATGAAAACTAAGGAGGAAAGCCAACAGACTCGAAGGATTCAAGACCAGACCTTGGGTTGGATAAGGAAGGAAAGAATGGTTTATCTGTCCTCAGAAGAACTGTATCTAATCCCCTTCTTTGTATGCTACAGCTAAAGCAGGGTGCAATGAGAAAGGACTTTCTGTTTCTTTTCATTTTGTGTATATGTGGTGTGGTGTGCGTGCGTGCATGCATGTGTACATGTGTGTGCGTGTGCTTGTGTGTGTGAATGCATGTGTGCATGCATGTGAAGGTCAAAGCCAACACATATCTTCCTCAGTCACTCCTCTCCTTATTTTTTAAGACGGTTTCTCTAAACCCTGAGCTCCCTAACTAGCTAGACTAGCTAACCAATGACCTCAGATATCTTTCCATCTTTGCCCTCCCAGAGATGAGGTAACAGACACAGACTGTTGCACTCAGATGTTTACATGGGTGCCCAAGGGTCCAAACCCATGCTTACAGGGCAAACAGGTTACTCACTGAGCCATTTCCTCAGCTGCTCAGCCTCCTCCTGCAGCCTTCCAAGGCAGAAAGCCCAGGCAGAGGTTCCATAGATACCTTCAGTGTGTGGACACTGTACCTTTTACCTGTTGTGGGGCCTGAGGTCACAGGGGTGGCTTCATTCACTAGGGAGGAACAAATGAGTCTTGTTCCTGGCCCAGGGAGATGATAGCTACTCTGTGACCAATGCCTGATCTGGACTTGCATTATCACATTTCCAACAAGGCCAGATGGTAACTCTCAGTCCTCTCAACTAACATTCTTAGAAGCAAGTCCTCCTAGCTTTGGGGAATTTCATCTGTCCCAACAAGTCCCATGCAAATGCCTTATGACCAGAGAGAAATGACTAGAATCCTCAAGAAGACTCTTAAGGGATCTGCAGACCCTTAACCTCTGTGCCCTCCCCAGGGTGGCAGGGGCCTGGTATTCACACGGTTGCAGAAGATCTGGTGCATGGCAGAGTTTGAGTGCCTTACAGATTCTGGCTCAATGAAGAGGCCTCCTTATCACACCCAAGTAAGCGCCACAGATGAGGCATTTCAACCACATACTACTTCCCAAAGCACAGTCAGAATGGGCTGCTCACTTCTTATGTGGGCATCAACGAAGTCCACACAGCATCGGCATGAATGTGGAGACGACCATTGAGCCCAGGGAGATGGATCAGTTGGCAAAGTGCTTAATGACAGCACAAGCAGGAGGATCCAAGTCCCACCCCCAGAGCCCACATCAAATAAAACAAAGTAAAATAAACATCTCTGATTCGTGCTTGTACGCCCAGCACTGGGAGGTGGAGCTAAGCAGATCCCTGGAACTCACTAGCCAGCCCCAGGCCAAAAAAGCATGGTGGATGGCACCTGTAATAACAGTCAAGGTTCACCTCTGGCCTACACACACACACACACACACACACACGCACGCACGCACGCACGCACGCACGCACACACACCAGTGGAGATGTAGCAAGAGAGAAAGCGAATAGAATACATACATATTAATAAACACATTAGGAAAATAAGGTGAAAGCAAAGAGGAATCTGCTCGTCAGACAGTTGGGAAGATGAAACCCAACAGATCCCCAGAATAACCCTGGAGCCACACTCCCGTGGCAGAGTCCCTGTTGCACAGCACAGGCTTGCCACCTAAAAACCTTCCAAATCAACTGGTTATGGAGTTAGCGCATAGAATACATGTTACAGCTCCCTGGATAAAACACTTCTCTTGCACACCAGGAAATGGTGCCCTTGCTCATCACTTGTTAGGACGCAGCTCTGTGGTCCCAAACTAGTCAGCCAGTGCTGAGGTCTGACTACAGTTTGTCCTTTACAAGACTAGTATTGGAGTCTAATCTCTGCTGTGAGACAGTTAGAGATGGAAAATCATTCTGGCCATGGTGTTTGGAGGTGGGTGAGGGGCTGGGGTGATCATCGGGATAGGATCCGCCACCCTGAGATCCCACAACTCACCCTGGTGGGGTTATCAGAAGAGGGAGAGAAATCTGATCACACAGGAACCCTTGCTGTCTTGCTCACCATTTGAGGCTATGTGTGCACACACGGGGCTCCTGCCAGGATAGCCATCCCAATATGCTGCTCTAGACTCCAGACATCCAAGACCAAGAGGCAAAATAAAGCTTCTTTTCCCCCAAAGTTCCCATCAATTAGCATAACAGAAAAATGGAGAGAGAGAGAGAGAGAAAAAGAGAGAGAGAGACAGAGAGAGAGAGAGAGAGAGAGAGAGAGAGAGAGAGAGAGAGAGAGAGAGAGAGAGAGAGGAGAGAGAGAGAGCCCTCCAGCTTCCTTAGGAAGCCTGACTAGGAAACTAACTAGATTCCAGGCTGGAGAGATGGCTTGGTAGTTAAGAGCATTGACACCTCTTCTAAAGGACCTGGGTTCAATTCCCAACACCCATATGGTGGCTCACAACTGTCTGTAACTCCACTTCTAGGGGACCTGACACCCTCACACATGTCGGACTAAACTCCTCAGCACCCAATACAGGCTTCACCTCCCATTCTGGACCACCTGAGCAGAGGCATCTAGGAGAAGCCCAGAACCTGTCTAGGGACTCACTCCACTGCCCTAGGAGAAGTGCTGCTCCTCCTTCCCTAGAGAGCCTCTCTCTCTAGCGTTCCCTCTCCAGTGAGGTCCAGGACAAGGACAGCCTCTCATTCATCTGGAAGCAGCACATTCCCCCACCTGCTCCACATAGAGTCCCTAAGAAAGCACAAAATCCTCCAGCTTGGAAACAGTGGTGTGTGTTATACCTCACACAAATACTTTTCCATGTGAGGAAAGAGGCCCACATCTGAACTCAATTTAGAACCAGGCTTTAAGTGTCTATTTATAAGCTCCATGCAGCCATCCCTGGTGGATGTGGAGTCAGGGCTCCTGTCTACTCTGATGCAATTCATTTGCATGCTTTTATGTTTATCTCCTCCGTTTCCCAGCACCCTTTTAACTCAAATGCAGGCTCACCTACCACATGAACCCAGCACCATCACCAGTTTCTCCTGCACTCTCCAGGACCTTCATGACACCAGAGGAAGGCCCTTGAAGGCCAGAAGGGTCAGTAGCTATCCCTCTAGTTAATTGGGTCACCAGGAAATTCTAGCTCTTGCCAGTGGCGTCAAAGGACACAGGAAAGCTGTGTGTCTGCTGCTGTTACCTGCGCTGCTCTTCACCTCTGGTGTGTCCAGACACTCCTACCATTCCCAAACGCATTTTCCTCCCCCTTCTTGCTCTGCAGGAGTGCGGCAAGGTGGGCCTCCTTAGCCGTTTGTAATTGGACAGTGTCTACGTCTCAATCTTCCACCACACAGCCAATAACGTTCTAGTCTTCTGCAACCTCCAGGCTAGGAATTAAATCTGTAGGTCTCCCCACAGGACCAAGACACTGTGCACTCCAGGAGATCTAGCCGCTCATAGATTTTGGCTTTGGATGGAGGTGGGAGATGGCTGACCTTGCAGTTCGGCTTCCCCAGAAAGACATGTAAATTCAAGCCAAAGGATTCCTCTCTCCCATGCATGCAGGAACATCCTCCAGGATACATGGCTTCCCAGAGCTCCCAGCCTTAGGAACCACCACAGAAGCAATGGCACTCTGGGATATTGGCCTGTCTATGGCAGTAATCGGACATAGATAACACATCCAATAAATAGCTTTCAGCTACCTGATGTCATATGCCACCACCACCACCACCACCACCCAGGCCTGGTTTCTTACAGGAAGTAACTTTTGTGATTTCTGGCATCAGTTTCCAGGGCTCATGAACTTCCTCACAGGAAGCCACTTCAACTGCCACCATTGGTCCTGTAGCTTTCAACATGCAAATTTCTGAGAATACATTAGTGTTTCCAGGCATTCCAGATGTAACAATTCTGTAGAGGGGATGAGATTCAGAATTTGCTGATTACCTTTGATAGCTTTTGGGAGGTCCCAGATCGAGTATGTACACCCGCACGCGCACACACACACACACACACACACACACACACACACACACACACACAGAGAGAGAGAGAGAGAGAGAGAGAGAGACAGAGACAGAGACAGAGACAGAGACAGAGACAGAGACAGAGAACCCCACCCCACTCCTGGCAAGGCAGCTCACTGAACCATCCATCCAAAGCTGAGGTCCCCGGCAAAAGAGCCCAGGCATGCACAGGGAGGTACAATCTCATCAGAAGCATCCTTGAAATTCAGGGCAAACCATTACAGCTTCATAAAGTCCCCAACCTGGAAGGAGTGAGGAACCAGGAAGATGGAGATGTGAACACATCCAACTCACCAGGTAGAGCTGAGACCTCTGATCCTACGCAGGAACACTGGAGTCACCATTAGAGAGGCAGAGGACTGCCTGGGCTGCATCTGACATCCTGCTGACACAGAGCTATGTATTAACTTCTTTGTGCTAACTGTGAACTCCAGTGTAAGGGACTAGTGCCGGACACACAGGCCGGGGATGTCTGGAACTCTGCTCTTGGGACGGAGAATGAGCACAATGTGAAGAGGGACAATAATGGTGCAGACATCTGTGAACAGGACTCTGGCTACACAGAGCCTGGGATGTCTCAGAGTCTGTGCCCGAAGTACTGGTCTAGATCCAGAAGCATCAAAGATAGAGGCTTCCACCTGCACCCCCACAGCCACACCCTGGCACCTCCATACCCACAGCCATACCCTGACACCCCCCACACCCACAGCCATACCCTGGCACCCTCACACCCTGGCACCCCCACTCCCTGGAACCCCAAACCCTGACATGAGTTGGTTGGGTAAGTTGCTTGTCCTGGGAATCCTTCACTGAGAGAAGCAGGCTCTAGACAGGTAGGCTACAGAGCAGTCTTCCTAGGACCTGGTACCCAAGAACTCACCCAAACTTCCCTGAGAAGAATGCAACAAGATGGCTCATATACCCACAGATAGGGCTGGACCCACATGCCACTCAGGATGTAACTTCTCAGGAGAGGAGAACGGGTGTTCCCCAGACCATGGGCATGTGTGGCAGGACTAAGGGTGTGGGTCTGTCGCTGATGTGATACACAAAGACAGGGTGCTGGTGGACAGAGCAAGTATCATCCAGGGCAAAGGAAGAAAGGCCCAGAGGCACAGCTCTAAGGGTTGATCATAGCAGTGCTTCTGACAGCAAAGAGAGGCCGAGCTCAGAGAGGGTCCCTAGGTCCTCAGATCCAGTGGCAAGGAGAGACTTTACCAGCTGAGGCCCAGGTACTGTTAATAAGTAAGATGTTCAAATTCTGAACAGCCAATTCCCTAAGCTGGCTGCCAAGTGAAGTCTTCAATGCTAATAACTCTATTTATAAAGATGAGAGTGTGTTATTTTCCTCCTGTGCAAGCTGCATCTTCAGAATAAAAAGCTCAAATCTCAAGACTCTTATTTGTGCATATGTTTTGGGAACAAGCTGGATTTAACTTGAGTCTTTGATGATCGCAAAGTTTCAAAAACAACTGGTTGTTATAGCAGGTGCTTCCGACTGATGCTACTGAAAAGACTTAAAAAAATAATGTGCAATCTGTCATCGTGAAAATGGTTACAGACTTGGAAGGATATCATCTAGCCTGGAGGTGATGGACCACATCAACAGGAGACACTGAGCTACCAGCCACTCACTTCCTGCTCCAGACATGGGTGGGAGAGGTCTTCCCTGGTCCACACTAATTGTTTCAAGGGTGACTGTTGGCTCTAGAGGAATCCCTGGCAACCACCCTGCAGGAAGAGTTGAGGGTCACACATGGACTGCTTCAATCGGTTTGATACTCAGAATCATGTCCTCAAACCACCAGCCTTCCGGGCTCAGGAATGTGCCAACAAGGCGGAACTCGGGACTTGACTGTACGGCTTGCCCAGTGTTTGGTTCTGCAGAGGGTATTCCAAGGCACTTTCAAGTACACAGTGCACAATGACATCTGGTCCATATGGCAGCACATTAATGACACCAGACACAGATCCATGTGATATAATATGCCACATAAATGACAATGGCCAGAGATCATATGCCCGACGATGTCACAGTATCTTGGGATAGATAGTATCTGCACAATGACTACACTTCTCAGAACATGTCCTGAGCAAGGCATGGCTGTAAATTCCAGCTATGAATTAACAGGTCTACTGGAACTAGTGATCACCTGTCTCGGCTGTACTTTGATCTTCATAAGTCTGTCCATGTGCCGCCTGTGCCATCATGGGGACAAAGCACAGTTCCCTTGCCCTTCTTGGCAGGGCAGACTACCCCATAATCTCTGACATATTTTTCCAATGATTCTCCACATTAAACTCATCCTGTTTCCTGGAGTCTCGCCAGAGGACAGGACAATACTGAGGTATTAAAAACTGGACCTTGGATGCCAAGACTGTGGATGTCACAGACCAATGGTGATGGCAGTGGGAGGCCAGGATGAAAGGGAAGGGACAGCTTGCTGGAAGTTCAGCACAGTTGCATCCAACCTCAAGGTGCCCAGAACCAGGGAGGGCTCCCCAGCCACCTTTGCTGGCTGCCCTTCTCACTGTCATTTTCTCCAAAGCAAATGAAGCTTCTATTTTTGCTGTGAGGAGCCTGATGCCTTCCCATTCCCAGGCATCCCCTGGAGGGAGACTGGGATTTCGGTTTTTATTGAGGCAGCCTGGACACTGAAGGGAGGCAGGGCTGTGCAGAAGGCTGAGGGCCAAGTACAGCAGCGCCTGCTGGTCCATCAAAGGAGGGCACAGAACTCACTTGGGCAGTGGTCAGGGTGGCAATGCCTATGGACAGGCTCCCACGTGACCTTGATAGGGTACGGCCAGATGCAGTGTGCCACCATCTGTTAGGGTTCCAATGTGTCCCCCACAGTTTACTCTTTTGAGAGCTAACCCAAAGGCAAGTGTTGAGCAGCCGAACTTTTCAAAGGGTTTTAGGTTACGAGGCCTCCATCCCCATGGATGCATTGATGTGGATTGCAATGCAATGGTTTACTTGTCACAGGAGTGGTTTTTGATGGACGATGAGCTTAGCCCTCTTCTCCTTCTCCTGACTGTCTGTCTCCTTCTCTTCCTTTCCATTTCATCTTCTGCCATGGATGACACAACTCTAACTAGATATGAGTACCTTCATATTGCCTTTCCCAGACCACAGGACCGTAAGCCACGGAATTCCAGCCTATGATACTCTGTTATAGCAGCAGCAAAAGCACAAAAATGATGCTACACAGACACAAACCTCTTACCCTTCTCAGGCCACTCACAGATGAGGAAACTGGGCATGTGTAAGATTAATTAGCTTAGTCCAGGTCACAGAGGAAGTACCAAACTTAGGATTTAATCCTGGCAGGATGGCCCTGAAGTCCACACTCTTAGCCCTGCGCCACACTGAGAGGTATAAAGGGAAAATACATCGGCAATACATAACTCAAACAATGGATCAGACTGACCACAAGAAAAGATGAAATGGTGCTAAGAGTAGGCCCAGTCGTCTATAAAGACTAAGTAGTTACAATTAATTATAAACATGTAAGAATAAATATATGAAAGGTGTTCCATCTCAGTGGCAGGCAGGGGATAGAAATCAAGGCCTCATGTGGTGTCTTGGTTACTTGGATTGCTTTGCTACATCCAAAGCAATTTATAGAAGAAAGAGTTTGGGGCTTACAGTATCAGATGGCAAGTCCATGATCATCATGGCAGGGAGCATGGCAGTAGGCAGGCATGGTGCTAGAGCAGTAGGGGAGAGCTTACTTCCTTCTTGATCCACAAAAAGGAGGCAAAGTGTATGTGAGACTGATTTTGAAACCTCAAAGCCCACCCCTATTGACATATCTTCTCCAACAAGGCCACACCTCCTAATCCTTCCCAAATGGTTCCAGTAACTGAGGACCATGCATTGAAATATATGAACTTATGGAGGCCATCCTCATTTAAACCACCATGTGTAGAAAATACATCCACACTAACAAATACTAGAAACTTCTAAAATGCTGAATATTGTCAAGGAAAGGGCAAAGAGGAGACTCACACACACTGGTGGCAATCTTCCTTACTACACCCACCCACTCTGGAAAGCAATTTGGCTACTTCTAGTGAAATTTAAAATTCATATCCTCAATCTCACAGCAATTCCTTGTTAAAACACGCCTCACCAATCTGGCTCACGTTCACAAAGATACACACATAAATATCCATGACAGCCTTGTTTGTAACAGCCAGAAGCTGCAAAGCAGCTGAACATCCATCAATGGGATCCGACAAGCAGCACCAGGCAACACTGACACAGCAATCTCCAGTTACAACTCCTGTGGGGGAAGCTCCCCAGCAAAAGGTAAGCAAAGAAGGCAATGACAGATTTAAAAACAAATGCCGTGACCTGCTATCATTTACAAAGTGCTTGCAGGCAGCCTATAAAATAACAGGTAAAGGCATATTTACAAACGCTGTATGTCACAGAAAAGCAACAAATGAAAGCAGTAGCCTGATCTGAAAGAGATAAGAACATGAGAACAGAGAGAGGGCCCCACTCTGGTCTCTCTGGTGCTTTAAATGTCTCATATACTTTTTTGATAAACCTTTCCAAAGTAGGCTCAGTTCCCTTTCCCTAGTTGTCTGGACACAATGTCTTGTTCCTAGTACAGAGTAGAAAGCAAGTGTGACAGTGTGACTAATGAGACCAGGAATTCAGAGCATGATGCTTCCTGCTGACCCAGACATCTAGATCCATCCCAATATCCTACCACAAAGCTACTCAAGATGTCACTTCATTATAGATCTTTACCGAGAACAAAAATCAGAATCTTGGGCTGCCAAGATGGCTCACCAGGTAAAGTCACCTGCTATCAAGCTCTACGATATGAGTTCAATTCCTGGAACCCACAGTTTCAGGAGAAAACTTACTCCTCAAAGTTGCCTTCTGGCCTCTGAATGTGATCTCTCTCTCTCTCTCTCTCTCTCTCTCTCTCTCTCTCTCTCTCTCTCTCTCTCTATCTATCTATATCTCTATCTCTCTTTCTCTCCCCCTCTCTCTCTCTTTCTCTCTCTCTCTCTCTCTCTCTCTCTCTCTCTCTCTCTCTCTCTCTCTCTCTCTCTCTCTCTCTCTCTCACACACACACACACACACACACACACACACAGGGTTCATCATCCAGTGTGCCATCCAAACTTTCTTACCACCATCTAACAACAGACACTATAGCATGCTTAATAAATTCCAAGCTTGTGTCCCTTTTGGCAGAACACTCGGGCCGAAGTGACAGAATTTAATCCAGTTTTGTCTTGTTCTCCTTTGACCTTGATCCGTTGGGAAATGACACTGTGTTTTCTGCTTCTCATCACTCATCACCCTCCAGCTGGACCAAGGGGTGAAAAGTGAGAGATGAAAACATGAGGAAAAGCCTGTCCACCCTCAGTGCATGCTCTTATGCCAGCACCTCAGGGGGACAGAGCTTCACGAGGCTGTGACCAGCCCAGTCCCTCTTTGTGCCTCCTCTCCCCTGAAGTGCCTGCTGCCCCAAGCCCCCCCCCCCGCCTTTGCCACCCCAGACTCAGTTCTTCTAGATCTGAAAGGGCTGGGATAACAGATGGTCTTGCACTACAGTGTTTGGGACCCAAGTCAAGCTGTCCTGTATCCCAAGCAGATCTATTTCTCCCACAGAGACAGCTGGAGGTAGGGCTACCTACCTCTGCTATCACACTGTGGCAACTCCTGAGCTCAAATCCTCATTGGAAATGGGACCCTAGAGTTCCCTCAGTCCCTCTCTGCAATAAGGTTCCTTGAGAGAACTCAAGGCTCCCAGAGGCTACCTGGAGGCCTGAGGTTGGTGCAGCAGGAGACTGGGGGCTCCATGACTGTTGTAGTCAGCATGCATCACCGTAACAGATCATAGATGAAAGTTTGCCTTGCCTCAGTTTCAGATGCTCCGGGACTTCCACTGCATCTGGACTGTGGAGCAGCAGTCATGGCAAAAGGGTACCACACAGGGACCCATTAGACTCAAGGGGGAAGAAAGCAAAGGTGTGTCCCCACCAACCTAACTTCCTCCCTGCCTCCGGAAGTTTCCACCTCCTCCCAATAGTTTCACAGGCCAAGTTTTTGGTGCATTTTTAGAGGCATTCCACATGGAAATTATAGCAGGGACCCAGGTCACAAACAGTCTCAGCCACTAAGTGGGGTAGGGTTTCCTAGGAACCTGTGCCACAGGCTGACTGTGTGGCTCAAATGAAGTCTGTGGAAAATATATATCTTGTTCTAAGGCCCTCAGAGTCATACAACCTAGAGCTACCCCTGCCATGATGCTTGTCACCATCCCCACTATGTGCCTCATCAAGTCACCCTGGCCCCAGCCTGGCATCTGGAGTACCAAGCACCATGACCGGGGTACTAACTATATA
The DNA here is from genome assembly GCA_030556225.1 of Cricetiscus sungorus. NCBI lineage: Eukaryota > Metazoa > Chordata > Mammalia > Rodentia > Cricetidae > Cricetiscus > Cricetiscus sungorus. The sequence continues at coordinate 30,557,360 of JANBXA010000007.1, read as the reverse complement.
GCCTACTACTATGCACCTTTGTACCCACAACAGCCAAACGCATCAGCTGTCCATGCCTCCCACCAAATGTATGTGTGTGTGTTGGGGGGGGGGGCTGAGCACTCTCTAGAATACATTTAAAGAGGAAGTCAGCAGAAGAGACCACGTTCCTGAGGTGGCCCTGGGTTTTTTAGCATAGCTAATCCCAAAAAAAGAATCTGCCCCGGAGTGGGGATCACAAGATCAGTAGAACCTGTGAATTGACTCCTGCCCCCCATCGCAAGCCATGGGCCTCCCAGTGATCTGTCCCAGGGCCCAGGAACTTCTCTTTCACACACAGACTTAAGGAGCTCAGCTGCTGGCAGAGCTAATGTGTTAGTTACTCCTGAATCGCTGACCAAAAAATCCTGTATGACCAACAGAAGGGAGTCAGTGGCTGCCTGGCTTTATAACTTTGGGCTTGAACCCAAGCTGCAGACATGGGTGAAGAAAGAAGCCTCATGGCAGAAGTGAGGACACCTGTGCAATGCTTTCTCTCCACTTTGGCCCACCTTCATCCCAGTGCCATGATCCAGGAACATCGTCTCCATTTTTGCATTCCCTCTGGGAACACCCTCACAGACGCACCCAGGGGTGTGCAATTGAGTTGACCATCAAGATTAATCATCACAGGCCAGGTGGCCCACCCAGAGAGTAAGTAGCACAGTGATGACCTTACTCACACCCTATACACAAACTTCTGAGTTTGTGTGCCCTTTTCCCCCAATCCATTAAGAGACTCTAGAAAACAATGCATTAGAGAACTAAAGATATAGAAAATTGCTATGCATGACCCCAAATGTCAAATTCCATGTTAGGCAGGACTCAGGTGGCGCATCTCTATCACCACTAAAATCAATTACTCAACTGCTTCTAGTGTGGACTGAAGAAAAGCAGCTCTCCTAGAATCCCCAGGCCACCAGCCTCAGACTGGGAATGCTGACACATTTAGCTTCAAGAAATGAACAGCTACTGGGTTCTCAGTCTTCCTAATGGGACACAGCAATTGTTGGACTACCCAGACCATGTTGTGTAAACCACTCTAATAAATCCTCTTTTAGTATATGCTCATTCTATTGATTTTTTTCCTCCAGAAAACTCTTCAGCAAAGGGGAGCCCAATATACAGATTCCCCCTGTAAGAATCTTTTATTGTTACAAAGAGATAACAGCAACCGATAGTCATTGCCAAGCATAGCTCATCATTAAATCTCAATTTGGCTTCTAGAGTGGGCTGACACCAGTTCTGTGGGCAGTCACGCCAGGCTCCTGTGAGCTTAGGAGGAATGTATGCTCTCAATACATCACCGGGTATCTCTGAGTTTGTCATGGCCTCCAGTACCTCTACGTTAGTTTTTCCCTATCATGATAATCATTGTTTAAATTTGTTTGAATCTGTCCTCATCAATTCTTTGCCCAGTGATTAAGTTTTAATAAGACAACTTTGAGGACTTTAGCTATTTCTTCCATTGCAAAAATAGAAATATAAACAATGAGAATATATGCACCAGAACATAGGGGAATATATGAACCAACTCTAGGATGAGGTTGACACAGTAGAAGAGAGAGCAAAGAGAAAGAGGAGCATGATCACAAGGTCAAGGCACAAATCAAACTTGCCTGAAACCAACTGGATTTCTCAACTGCATGGGGAAAAAAAGATCCTTGTCACTGTGAAATGTGGTTTTGTTACTTGCATGAATCATGTTAATGGATTAGAGTCATCTCAGAGACACAGCATGACCTGGTCATCTAAAACACAGGAGTTCAAGATGAGTTAGAGTCTATGAAGTCCCCATGCTCATTTCAAAATATTGGGCCATGTGGTTTAAAACAAGCACAAAATTCTTGTTGTGGTGGTGGGTCCATTTTTCTAGTCTTACACTGGAATTTAATCAGAAATTAAGTTCAGTTGGAGCTTTCATACTGCCCTGACCCTAATGGTCAATGGCGAATCTACTAAGCACTTTGTCTACAAGGAGTGGTTCTCATCTCTAAAAGACAGCTTGACCCTCGCTCACCCTCTTGTGCTCATGGGAAATCTTAAGGCAGCCTTCAGAAATAAATTTTCTTTTAATCAGCAGCACAAATAAACACTGTTCTTCTGATCATCTGGCTCTGGCTATGTGGGCTTAAACCCTCACCCTAGCCCCATTCAATAGCTGATGATGCAAAGACCGACAGATCAAAAAATTCATCTCTGACCTCCTCTGCCCATGCAACTCAGGGCCCAAGCATCTGAGGTCCCAGAGTTGCTTACAGTCACAGGTCAGGTCAAACTGACAATGTCAGAAGGATCCAGACAGATCTCCCTACTCAGCCTCCCTGTCATGAGGCCACAGGTGCCCCACAACCATCTGCTAATAACAGTGCAGATGGGTGCCCATTGATGCCTCCAGAGAGGGACTTTAGAGGGACAAGGGACTTACATGAGACTCCTGCCAAGAATGGACAGCCACTCTAGATAGTGCAACACGCTGACACAGACAGGGAATGTTTGAAATAAAAGCTGGGCCCTACCCAAAAAGGGGCCCCTAGCTCCCTGCCACACCCTACTCTAGAGAAGCCATCCTATCTTGAAACTGGCTGGAGTGCTATACCTGAGAGGGGCCACCAGTCCCTGAGGTTGGCAGTGGGTGCCTTTGATGGACAAATCAAATGACAATGAATGGACCATACCCTTGACCTCTGAAAACACAGTGTCCCAAAGGAGACTAAATGGCAATGTAACAAGAGTAACAAGAGCTCTAGAGATCCATCAATGACAATGTAAAAGAGTAGGGACACAGGGACCTAGACGGCAGGGCAGCTGGGGCAAAGGTATGGAGAGCTAATAGGGTTGGACAACAGGATAGGTACCAGAGGCCCAGCCTGCAGTGCGTTCTGGGTAGGATAGCAGGGAAAGATAGAAGGCTGACCAAAGTGTACCTTGGAAGCCTGGCTAGCCTCATGTACCCTTGGAAGATGGCAGGTGGCAGTGACAGCGAGACATGGGCAATGCTGACACCACAGAGAGCCCTGCGCCTCAGACTCAGAGGAGTTTAAAATCTGTGTCCCTGGACCTGCTGTACAGAGGCTGTTGAACTAATCAAATGCTTTCAGGACCATTAAGCACCTCTGGCTGCTCAAGATTCTTAATGAGTTTGGAAAAATACAGCCCAACTCCCGGGGTAAGCAAAGTCCCTTCACCTGTCTGCTATGCTGCACACTGTGCAGAAGGAAGCTGGTGCCTGCCCACCTGCAGCCCTGGGGTAGCATGGCATGACTGTTCCATTCTGCAGGATCCTGCTGCTGACCCGCCATGGAAGGACATGCATCCTGCACCAGCACACAGACAAGCATCCTCACAGTTGGGTCTGCCTCATCTCACAAGCTACCAATAGCTTTTATAAGGAAGATGGGAAAATGAACCTCCTTCATGGCTCCCTAGGGTGCCCTCCAAACAAGCTACAGGCCTGACAGCTGGACATCAGGGAACTCTTTGTTCTTCCTTCTGCCTTTTCATAAAAGCAATGTGCCACTATCCACCCAAGGTCAGCCAGCAGCAGCCCAGCTACCTACAGCCTTCATGCTCACAGCTCAGGTCAGCATCCCCTTCCCTACCTCCAGAACACTTGAAGCGGAACATGTCCCCATTACAGACACTCAGGCCCCTAGGCAAAGATGGCCCAGGCAGCATTCTACTTCAGTGAACTACTGAGCACTGCTTAAGTCTCCCATGCTTCCATATAGCTAAGGCAAGCTGCTGTATGATATGAACAAATGGACAAGTGGTAGGGAGGAAGACATCAAATTCATCCTTTGACAAGTGACAGTGGCATCACCCTTGAATGAGACAGAAGCTGGGAAAGAGATGGAGGCTAACCCACCTGACCCAGCACTCAACCATTCTTTGAATAATCCATAAGCCATCACCATGCCCCAGAGAGATAGACTGCTTTATTTTTCCTTGAGTGTTGGCTTTAGGCAATATCTTAGGTCCCATCCACAGAGTCACACATACACAGCCCCTTTGCAACAGAGCTTGGATTTGACCCAGGCTTACCTGAACCCAAAGTCCCAGCTAGTCTCACTGACCCTACACAGGAGATGGGGAGGTGAGTCCAAATGTCCATCACCAACTCTTTGACAGTCTGTGGGTGAGGTCCTCGCTATGTGCATTGTTCAGTGTTTCTAAGCTAGGGAAAGTGAAAGGTTGTATGCTGGGCATGCATGAGGCTTTAGCAGGCACACACTGGAGACTGTGCCTCATTCCACTGTGACTCGGATATTGGAGAAAAATGACCAGTTGGGTGAAACTCATTTCTCCATTTTGAACAAATTTTTAATCAGTAAGATATACCCACTTTCAATGCAGCAGGAGCTGGTCTTGAATTCCTGGGCTCAAGTGACACTCCTGTGCCAGCCTCTTAAGTGCCTGGAAGTTGCTCATGATGCTGTATCTGGCCTTCCTACCAGAGAGTCTCAATATAGCCATCAAGGAACAAGCTCTCTCAGTCACATACTAATGACTCCCCAGAGGAGAAGAAGGTGAGGTACTGAATATGATGGACCTCATATGTGCCAAATGGGTGATAAGAGAGTACAGGCCACACTCACATATTAACACAGGCACCCAAGGCCTAAAGCAAAAAAGCACATGAGCCCCGTATCTCATAGAAAAAAAACATCACAATGGATATGGTTTAGCGCATGAACATTAGAAAAGCTATTAATGCCACCAAATAATTTGTCAGGGGAAATGATGAACTCAACTGATGCAGAAACCATTTCATAAAATTGAAACATATGATGCATTCATAATTAAAGGAAGAAGAGAAAACCCTTACAAATTAGGACCATGTTGTGATTTGCATATAAAATGTCATGTGTTGAAGGCTTGGTGTCCAGCCAGCCAATGGCATTACTGAGAGGTGATTGGTTTGGAAGACACTAATTTCAGCCATGCTTAATCCATCCATGAGTTTGAAGCTGAATGGATGGGGTACTAGGAGGTGGAACTGAGGGTGTGCCGTTGGAGAGAGATTTTATCCCTGTCCATTTCTTTTTCCCTTTGCTTCCTGGACACCACTATGAGGTAATTAGCTTTGGGCCATCTCTGCTCCCTAACTTATCTTAGCATTGCCCGAGCCCAAGGCAATGGAACCAGTCAACCTTGGACTGACTTTTGCAGGACCATGACCCCAAATCAACATTTCCTCCCTTTCATTTGTTTGTCTCAGTTACTTTGTCACAGGAATGGTAAGCTGACTGACAGAATCAGACAAACACTCTTTTAAAACAACAGCAATTTCTGTGTGAGTATGTCTGTTGGGAGGTGTGTGTGTGCGCGCACGCACACATGCTGGCCTAAGAATAACACCTCAACAAAGAATCCGGTCCTTCTTTGAGACACATCCTTTATCACTCTGGTGCTCACTAATTGGGTTACAGTAGCTGTCCAGCAAGCTGCTTTCCACTGCCCAGTGCTAGGAGCACACAACATGTGTTGCCTCACTCATGATCTTTCCTCAAGTCCTCATGCTGACAGGGCAAGCTCTTTACCAATGGACCCTCCTTGCAGTCCCTCCAGAAGGGGATTTCCTCCAAAGAGTGAGGTTCTACAGCCACATCATACGCCAAGCTTAACCCTTCCGGGGGACTACACAAGCCCAGCAGCACTGTATTGTCATCCGTCCCATCATAACTAACCAAAAAGAGTCGGAAGCAATGGTTATTAAAGTACATACCCAGTTGTCACTGTTTGTAGAAGACATGCAGTCTGGGAGATTCCACAAGCTACCTGGCAAGAGTGCAGGACAGAAGATGGAAGATGCAGAAAAGGTCACTTCCAGAAGATGTCACTTGTTTAGGAGCAAAGAATAGATAGGTAACTAGTCTATCTATAACTGGTCTGATGCCAGCATGCAAACACTTTATTGGAAAGTATTTACTACTTTAATGAAGCACATAAAAGAAGATCCATTAATTAAAGTAATACCCTGGGTGCCACAGGCATGCATATATCTGGTATGCTGTTTCCCTAGTGATTCGGAAAGGGGTCAGGATAGAGTCAGAGTCTCTGGCAGGGGACGGGGCTAGCTGAACAGTTTGCTACAGGCTCAGCAAGAGGGGTACTGTCAAAGATAAAGTTGTGCCAATATGGGAAGTAAAATGGTACCTGCACTTTAATGTACATTTCTCTTCTGTGGGAGATAAGATACACTTTCTTAGACTCCAAAACACATTTGCTTTACTTCTCTGAAAATCACCTGCTGGGATCTCTTGTTGGTTGGGTTTTGAGCTCCCCACCCCGGATTTACTTTCTGCTCTCTTCACTTGATATCATCTGTATTCTCTGACTTTGATGTAACTACCAAGTATTTGCTATGGGTTTATCAGCTGGGGTTTCCTTCTGCTTGACACATTTGTCCTCCATTTCCCCTAAAGCAGCTGCACAGGTCCACCTCTTCTTGCCTTGTTTTTGGATTTTGGATCGTGATTCTGCCTGGCATAGAAGTGCAAGGTTTCCCCAAGCTTTCTTCTGATTCTGGTGGTGACCACCCATCTGGGGCCACTGAAACCTACGCAGCTGTAAGATGAAAGGAGTTGATCATATTTTTTGGCTTTCTCCAAGTTCACTTATAGAACAGCCCCTCTCTTGACTATAGGAATTTCATATTGTCCACTTTCTCTATTTTTCTATGTTCTGAAATGGTCTAAGTAGCAATAATATTATCTGGGCTGTGCAGATAGAATAGAATTTCCTCGTAAAAATAAGTTTGGAGACTTGGGTTTTATTTTGTTTATTTGTTTTGTTTTTCCCAAATGAAGATTGATTTAAACTGTGCTGCTGAAGTCAGTCTAGATCAACTGTGTTTTCCTAGCATAAGTGTCTGTTCTCTCCAAGTCCCTCACATTTGCTCCCATGCACAGCACTAAGTCACTTCCAATGGCTTTGTTAACATGCTGTCTGCATTGATGGCCATGTATTTGTATGCTTGCATTCTTATTCCCTGCAATGTCAAACAGAGGGCTGTTCTCTCGATATCCAACGATAATCAGTACTTTGTCTTTGCTGGTTCCATTTTCTTCTTCTCTTGTCCATTACTTCCCACCCTTCCCCATATTTCAGCTTCAGTTGACTCTGCTGTTTTTCTCCAACGCTGTGAACTAGATGTTTAATGCATCCATTTGGTAACACTATTATTGAAATCATAACTACAACCATATTCAGATCTTCATAGATTGATACATCTTCATTATCATCATATTCTGGAAATTATGGAAATTGGCTGTATATTTTTTCACCCAGGAACATATTGAGGAGAATTTAATCTTGTATTTTTCCACACTGTAGGCCACTTTTGTTTTTTTAGCAAATGATTAATTTTTCCTTTTATTGCATTGTGACTGGAGAATATTGTCTATATCATTTCCATGATAAGGAACTTATTGAGGTTTCCTTTGTAATCTAATATATGTCAAACTTCATGAATGTCTCATGCAACTTTGAAACAGTTGTAGTCTCTATTAACATGGTACAAAGTCTGGTATGCAGGGGACAAATTTATTTATTCCCTTACATGTCTCAGCATGGCTGTCACATTATCCTGGAATTAGCACATGCTTGTACTCCCCTCTCTTGACTATGTAGATGCTGCCCATGTGATGTGTAGCACACTCAATCACAATTGCCACAACTTGTCTGCAAACTGAACGTCTAGCTGTCACCAGTTTCTGCTATTTAATGAAGCACCTCTGGCCTCGGTCTGCCCTGGGTTTCACTATGTAGGCCGTCATTCTTCTCCTTTCTGCATCACTCCCATTTAGATAGGATTCCGTTATACAGTGGAGGGTTGATGAACGGGATGAAAAACTTAAGTCTCTGCTTGTGGTCACTGAGTCAAATTCACTTAGATTAATTGATTCAAAACCAGCAATGTAGCTCATTTAGTAGAGTTCTGGCCTTATACACACAGGTTCAATCCCCAGTATTGCATAAACCAGGCAGAATAGCACATAGGACTGTAATTCCATCACTGTAGTGTTGGAAGCAGGAGGATCAGGAGTTCAAGGTTATGCTAGACTTTAGCTAGCCTAGGCTACATGAGACTGTTTTAAATTTATTGATGTGATGGTTTTGCTTCATCACTATTTATTATGTTATTTCTCATGTATGTCTGTATGCGTGCACATGTGTGCGTGCATAAGTATATCTTACTTTTTGACTACTATGAAGAGACACTATGCTCACAGCAACTTATTTTTAAAAAGCATTTAATTGGGGGCTTGATTACAGTTTCAAAAAGTGAGTCCATGACCATCATGTTGGGAAGTGTAGCAACAGGTAGGTAGACATGCCTATAGAGCAGTAGCTGAGACCTTACATCTTATCCACAAGTAGGAGGCAGAGAGTGGACACACACATACACACACACACACACACACACACACACACACACGCACGCACGCACGCACGCACACACAGAGAGAGAGAGAGAGAGAGAGAGAGAGAGAGAGAGAGAGAGAGAGAGGGAGAGGGAGAGGGAGAGGGAGAGGGAGAGAGAGAGGGAGAGGGAGAGGGAGAGGGAGAGGGAGAGGGAGAGGGAGAGGGAGAGGGAGAGGGAGAGGGAGAGGGAGAGGGAGAGGGAGAGGGAGAGGGAGAGGGAGAGGGAGAGGGAGAGGGAGAGGGAGAGGGAGAGGGACTGAATCTGACATGAGCTTTTTGAAATCTCAAAGCCCCACCCCAGTAGCGCGCCTCCTCCAACAAGGCCATACTTCCTAATCCTTCCGAAACAGTTCCAACAACTGGAAACCAAGCATTCAAGTATATGAGTCAATGGGAACCATTCTTACTCAAACCACCCCATAGTACATGCATGTGTAAATGGACACCACACGTCAACATCAACATCAGATGTCTTCTTTTATTACTCCACATCCTGTTTTTTGAGACCAGAACCAGGAGAGAGCACCAGGGATGCTCCTATCGGCATACACTCCAGTGCTAGGGTTACAGGCATAGTCCGCCATGCCTGGCCTTTACACACTGGAATCCCCATCCAGGCTTTCACTCTTGCACAGCAAGCACTTTACTCTTGAAGCTATCTCCACAACCTTTATTTGTGCTATTTCTATAGTGTATGTCACAGTGTGGTCTGTGTGCGTGTGTGTATACATATGTGTGTGTGTACACATGTGTGTGTGTGCTTGCACATGCATGTATGTGCATGTGTGCATGTGCATGTATATGTGCATTATTAATTTAATAGTCATTTTTCCTATTTTATTAATTTCCTGCTAGTGTACACATACTGGGTTTCAACTTAATATTTTCAAGCACCTTACTGTACTTTCTTCCCTTTACACTCTGCCCTCCCTACCCCTCCTCCTATACCTACCTCCATTTCATCATTCAGTTCTGTGTATATTTCAGAGGGCTTATGTTTTTGTGGTTATATTGACACCACTAAGGTCTCCTCCTGGATTTGTCAGCTATTGAAACCACCCTACCTTCTGGGCACTTAGGAAACCAATTCTATTTTCCTTCCATCTTTGCTTGCCATTTTTATTTCCATTTGTCATAAAATATGGTGATTATATATTCTCCCACATTTATTTCTCTGTTTTTGTCTTAAAAACAATATATAACAGAACTTTGTAAAAACTATCTCCACCATCTTGCCCTCTTCCCCGTTATGTGGCACACGCAGTTATCTGTCACCTCTGTCTTCTGTGGAACAAAAAATGTTTTCAGTAATTATCTCACAATAACCAGCAAGGATAAGCATTCTCTTGACAGATCTGTAATTATTAAAACAATAAAAAAATTTTGAAGATGTATTTTAGTCCAAGATATAATTTGCATATTGCAAGACATTTCCTGTGTCATGTTCAATTGGCAGTTGTGAAGCAAGAAGGTCATGTCTCACTGCTTGTTCACTGTTGAATATTTTACAATCTCAACATATCAATAGCACCATTGATGAAACTTGGGCTCTGGGCCCAGGACCATGGCTCAGCAGGCAAAAACTCCTGCTGCCAAACCTGACAACCCAAGTTCAATCCCTAAGTCCCACATGGTAGAAGAAGAGGTGGGACTCCCCGAGCTGTCCTCTGATACCCACATGCACACTGTGTCACACATGCATACATAGACACACACAAATAAGTATATGTTATAAAAATTAAAAACACAAAAATAAAAGCTGTCCTCTTACCTCCACACATACACTGTACCACTGTGCCCAGACACACTCTCTCCTGTTTTTGCTTTTGTTATTTGCTTGTTTGAAACAGGTTCTCTTGTAGCCCAGGATTGCCTCAAACTTGCTAGGTAACAGAGGTTGAACTTGAACTTCTGACCCTTTGAACTGTGAGTCACGGTGGTTCTTTTGTGTCTGTGCTTGTTAATTATGTCCCATCTGTGTTCCTTGGCTTCTACCTGTGTCCTGTTTGAGTGCTGTGGGCCCAGGTGCACGGTCTGCTCACTGTAGTGTGTTAGGACCAGCACCACAGATCAGGTAGAGCAGAGGGAGAGGGCTGCTCCTGTGAGGGCTGCTCAGTCAGGCCTCCTCAGTGCCCTGAAGCACACCATGTTTTGTGAGCAGCAATATCTTTATGCTCTCTGCAGGCTCTCACTCCCCCACTGGCTGAGGTCTTGCTCTCACTCTCGCTGGCTGAGGTCTTGCCCGGTGATATTCGGCTGCTCCTTCCTTCCATGCCCTTGCACCCCACTATTGGAAGAAGGCAGCTAATCTCAAGCTTCCCTATTTCTTCCTCAACAGCCAGCACTGTTGGTCACTACATGGGAACTATACTTACCTTTTGCTTCCATGGGGGAATTGAGATCCATGGCTGTCAGCCCTGCTCTGGACCCATCAGCCTCCTTCTGATGTGATGTGGGAGGTGGCCCGTGCTTTAAACCCTAATTCTGTAGTGGCAGGGCTGTTTCCCCACTTAGGGGAGAAAACCTGCTGCACGGATGGCCTCGGCTGTGCTGTGATCATGCATGGATGGCCACTGGCGTTCCTACTGAGCCTGTGGTTTTCAGGGAACTCAGGCAGACATTCTGTCTTAACAGCCATTATTATATAGGAATCTTCAGGCACCCAGTTGTGATTTCTTTAAAATGCCTCAAGTAAACTCATAAAAGAAATCTTTACTAAAAACATATCCATTGTAAATATATTGAGGAAATGCCAGCTTTTTATAAATGATACGCCCTGGGATAATTCATCTGAAATGAAATAAAAAACAGAGTGCAGTGATTACACAGAGAGGTTCAGTGGGGAGTGGGCACTGGGCATGCTGCTCAGTGGTTGGGAGCCTGAAGTGTGGCCTGAGGGAATCTCCGGGACAAGGAGATGTCAACTTATGTCACACTTGTGTCACATTAGCTCCTGAGGGCTGTGAGAGGGGTGTGTGTGCAAATCTTTACTGACGAGGCAGAGCCCTGACTCTGGGCTTCACAGAGTAGCTTCCTGTCTGCCTCACCCACCTTCCTGTCTACCCACCCAGCATCAACAATCCACACATTCTCAGCCTCCCTCATTTGGGGAACTTTTCTGCTCTGTTGATGATAAGACACCAAAGTGAACGTCAAGGGCATCCTAAAGTAATAAGATGCAGACAGAATTAACCACACAGGAAATATACACAGTGGTCCTGAGGTTGTCCTTTAATAATCTCTGCTCAGGACAGCCATCCTGTATGCAGAAGTTCACTGAGATAAGGAGAGTGGATTAGGCAGGTGGTTTCCTTAAGCCATCTCCATGTGTGTGGGGTTTTTTTGTTTTGTTTGGTTTTTTTTTTTTTTGGTTTTGTTTTGTTTTTTTTTTTTTTTTGGTGGTGAGTTAATTAGAAGAAAGTGATTTTATTACTACTACTACTAATAATAATACTGATGACGAGGGGGACTCAGAGTGGAGTTAATGTGTAGAGAATCCTAACTTAACAAATACAAGACTGTGACCAATCAAAGCAAACACACACACACACACACACACACACACACACACACACACACACACACACACAGAGTATAGGAATACAAAGAATGAATTATTTTAATAACAGTAATTATGTAACAGATTTATGCATTTTAACATATTATGTAGTTAAGACAGTATAATTATATGAACACGTTTATGTAAAATAAACTGTTACATAAAATCCAGCTTGATAAATAATAGAGTAAAAACCACAGGGACGGAAGGCTATGTGCATTTGTGTGTGGCTGATAAGGCTGTGTCCCTGTTTCATTCCACTTGACCAGGAAGCACTGTATTATTTGGGGTTTGCAGAGTAATGGGAAGGGTTGAATATTATCCTGACATTTGAAGGAAACCTCAAAATGGACAAGAGGCAAACCCTCTGGAAATCATACAAGGTGGTATAAAGCTTAATGCAGGCATTTTGGAAGCCAGGTAGGGGGTCAGGGAGCCCCCACCTACCGCCTCCGGGAGAAGAGCTGGCTGGCATTTCCATGGCAGACACCACACCTCACCCAGTCTATGTGAGAAAGTGCTACACTGGCCCTGACTGTGGCTTCCTTACTCACCATGGAACATTCTGGAAATACACCTAAGTGCACATCCTTGCCTCCACAGGGAGCTCTGTAACCATTTAGCCTTAATTGCAACTAGTCTCTGAGTTAGACCTATGAAATCTCTCTCACTCCCTGTGAGCACCAGAGATGCCACCCCATTGTCTGAAAGTCCCGAATTCTTGACCTCCAAAACCATAGGGGATAAGGTCCTGCTGCTCATGCTCAGCCTTGCTCCTCTGTCACCTCCTATCTCTGTTCTCACTGCGTACAAAAAGATCCAGACCCTTGGACATGGAATGCTCCTACCACACTGGTGCTGAATTCCGATTCCCAATACAGAGGCTTGGAATGGAGACTTCATGGGGAATCTCGTTCTTGTATGACTATCAGTTCTCAGAGAAATGGGCTGCTTCTCGGGACAGCAGGTTAGTAATACAAAGAATGCCAGCCCTCTTCTGTCCCTCTCTCTTCCACACCCTCTCCTCTATGAGTTCACACACACACACACACACACACACACACACACACACACACGCATGCACACACATGGCTCCCACAAAATGCAGAGCAGATGCTGGTGCCATGTTCTTTGCCCTCCAGAACCAAGGGCCCAAATATTCTTTCCTTAGAGACTGCCCTGCCTCTATTATGAACTAATTTTAGTAAAATCACTAAAGCTTTAAAAAGGAAACCAAAGGATAGATACTCAGAGGGTCACTGAGTAAGCCAGTATAGACACAGAGGCTGAGAAAACCTCAACCACCCAACAAGTTGAAGAAGCCATTCTCTGTCATCCAAGGACCACAAGACACTGCCCAGGGACTGGGTTTCCCATACCACTGCCCACCTCCAACTATCTCTGAAAGTCTTGAAGTCAGCCAACAGTGCCCAACTCTCAGGACCCTGCTCCACGCATGGTGGAGGTCTAGCTTCCTCATGTTCACGAGGCTCTGTGCAACCAAATGTGACTTCCATCCCTCCCCGTGTCAAAGCCATGGCTCTCAGGAACACAAGCAAGAGAATGATGTGGGCCTTGCCCCCAGGATGCTTGCCCTCCGAAGCTGGTAGGAGGCAACACTGTGCTTCCAACTGCACGTTCATGTGCTTCCTTGGACCCTACACTGTCCACATGGTAGAACCACAAAGAAGAAGGCACGCTGCCAAGAGCTGTGTGCTCAGCTGTTGCTTGGGGCACAAGCAACAACAGAGCCTCCTACAGGATCTGGGAAAACAGTGACGCTGTCAGCAAATCTCCCTAAATCTACATAAGACAATTACAGCAACTACTCAAAGTACAAAAGTTTGAACTACCCAGACACCATTTATACAAAGATAATGGGTGTTTCTCACACACACCCAGAATTACAGCAAGGTGGGAACAGACAGTCTTCAAGACCCATGTGATCTGGGCTTCTGCATCCAAGGAACGAGACCTGGACCTAGGATGCCTGTGAATAAGAGAGCCCCAGATAATGAATGGGGAGGCTGATGAAGAGGAAAGCGAGAGGGAAGGAGGGCACAGGGTGAGTTTAGTAGGGACTGGGTGCCATAAGCCCTTGGATTGGAAAATAGGTCCCCAGGGGAAAACACTACTGGAGGCAAGTCAAGTTAATCAGTCAGAGACTTCAAAAAAGAGATCCAGGAGACGTAGGGAAAACAATCAGAAATTCAGGCATTTCAAAAAGCCATGCAATACAACGGAGGAGAGAGTTCTATGGATCCTGTCTCCTAAAAAACTGGGACTCTATTTCATTTGGGAAAGAACAATGAGAAGATGGAGATCACAGGCCACTAAGACCACTATAAGAAAAAAAGGAAATTATAGGCAGACAGTGAAGAATGTTCAAAAGGCACGGACTCACTGAGCAGGTCACCCATGCTTCAAAAACGAAGGAGGAATGAAAACTAGGCATGCAAACCAGCGTAATCCAAATTAGAAACACTCAAGAACTAGGTGACAGAGCTTGGGTAAGAATCAGAAATGCTTTTATTAGTAATGACATTTTTAATTTTGAGAAGACTCAAGCCAAAGGGACACAAGGACAAATAAACAGATCAGGTGATTACCAGGAAGGGAGCAAGGCTTAGGAAGCCGAAACTAAGGAGAAAGAACAGTATCTAATCCTGAAAGGATGGTGCAGGCCTGTAATCTCCACAGCTGGGAAAGCTGAGGTAGGAGGATCACAAGTTCAAGGCCAGGCTGGGCACTTAGTGACAGCCAGTCTCAAAAAGTCATGGGATGCTGCCCAGTGTTAAAGGACATACTCGGTACATGGGTGAGAGGCCCCAGGGCTAATGCCAGTAAGATAGGCTGGCGTTCTCTCTCTCTCTCTCTCTCTCTCTCTCTCTCTCTCTCTCTCTCTCTCTCTCTCTCTCTCTCTGTCTCACACACACACACACACACACACACACACACACACACACACACACTGTGTATCTCCTCTCTTCCCTATAGAAACTGATAACCATTGAGGTTGCCTGAGGTAAAGAAGAACTAATAACTAATAAAGAAGAAAGCCAAAACAAGGGGAAAAATAACTAGTGAAGACTCATTCAAGATATTTTTTAATATATATATAAAAAAGCTAAATATCAAAACAGCCTACCAAGTATTAGAAAGTATAAGTTTGAATGGCAATTATGACTGAGATAGTTTCTAGTAAAGCAATAAGGTTAGAAGATGGTCCTGAGACATGGAGTCACTGCTGTGACTGCCTGATGGTGCTTGCGGGACTCTGAAGATGGATGCAGGAGGAAGAGATTGGAGCTGCAAGCTAGAGAAGCTCTGGAGTGCTGTGAACAGAGCTTAGGGACCACTGTGGTACAAAAAACCAGAACACCAACAGAATAGGGACAGTAAACATCAGGCTCATGAGGCTTTGTGGGGGGCGGGGGGCGGGGGGCGGGGGACAGGACTGGGACTCCTGTGGGAATTGGTCTAGAGACTCCAGAAGGCCAAGTGAGGCTGAATTAAAAAGTAACAGGGTCAGTTGTTTGGCAAAAGAAAATTTAATACAGAAAATCAACCAGGCTGTGCTATGGTTAGTGCTCACTGCCCTTTGCCAGATTTATGGCAAATAACTAAAACAGAATGATCTGGAGAATATAAAGTTTGGGAGAGGAAAGGAGTCAGGAGTTTCAAATGCTATATACGGCAAATACCAAAAGAGGGTCTATACGTGTTAAAGAAATTGGTGCCATTAAAAAAAAATAAAAACTAAGTGGGTTAAGCAGGTAGCTCGGTGGTTAGAGTGCCTGCCTAACATGTACAAAGCCCAGGGTTAGATCCCCAGTACTGCATGATCGAGCTGTGGTAGCACAGGACTGTAATCACGGCACTACGAAAATAGAGACAGGTGGATCAGAAACTCAGCCCTCAGCCACAAAACTTATGGCCAGCCGCAACTATAAAGACCTTGCCTTAAAACCGAGCAAAGAGGAAGACAGAATTCTGTGAGTTGAGGCCAGCCTGGTCTACGTACCTTCCTCCTTAGCCAAGACTACATAGTGAGACCCTGTCTCCAAATAAATAAATGGGAAGAGAAACAAATATAGACTGGGGTTATAGGAAAGATACCTGGAGGGCAAGAGCTTCAGGGCACAACAATGCAAATTCTTTTGAAAGACTGGTGCCCAGAAAGCAGGGAAGTCAGACTGAAAATTACCTTTTGGGGAAGAAACTTCCCTAAACTCAGCCACAAAGGTATACAAATTACAGCATCTCTGAGCTGAAGTTGCCAGGCAACATCTCAAGTGAAAGGAAGGACATGGCACCACCCACAGGGAGCCCGTTTTCCAGATAAGATTCAATACTTGTGGGTTAGAAATGGCTTGCAACAATGTTGGATAAAGCCACCAGGCCAGGCACTGGGTGACAGAGTCAGATTCCTTGTGAAGAGCTCCAAAATGAGCTGCACATGAAAAAGATTATGATGAAGCCTAAGTTGCAGGGGAGATGCCGGAACACTGGAGATGTCAGGAAAAATAGGGCACCCAGCAAGGGAAACCACAGGCCATCCAAAGAGAGAGGCCACATGTACTGCAGAACAGATCATGCTACCAATGGCCCCAGATGTCAGACATGGTACTACAGGGTTTGGTGTTTGCCCTATGATGATGGTGGTGGTGGTAGTGGTGATTGTTGTTATTATTTTGTTAGCTTGACACAAGCTAGAGTCATTTGGGGAAACTCAATTAAGAAAATGATCCCACCAGAGTAGCCTATGAGCAAGCCTGTGGGAATTTTCTTGATTAATAATTGATGTAGGAGGGACCAACTTACTGTGTCTGGTGCCACCCCTGGGCAGGTGATCCTGAGTTGTATAAGAAAGCAGGCTGTGTAATCAATGAAGAGCAAGCCAGTAAGCAGCACCCCTCCACAGCTTCTGCCTCAGTTCCTGCCTCCAGGTTCCTGCCCCAAGTTCCTGTTTGTACTCCCCAGTGATGAAGTGTGTGTGTGACCCGAAAGTCATAAACTGAAATAAACCCTTGTCTCCCAAAGTGCTTGTGGTTGTGATGTTTCATCATAGCAGTCTTTCTTGGTCCAGCCTTCCTTTGTATGCCCTAATTCTTCTCTTTGGGGATGATATGTAGAAAAAAAAAAAAAGGCAAAGAGGTTGGCTCTGCAACAGTGTGCAACGGAAGAACGCAACTCACTTTTTTACTTATCTGGAACTCACTATTGAGAGATTGCCTTGAGTCCCAGAGAAGGCTCTACTCTGGACCTTTGGACAATGGTGTTAGAACTATGGGGACTTTTGAAGTGGACTGAATGCATTCGACATGTTACAAGGCCATAAGTTTGTGGAGATGGGGGAGGAATTTTGACCTCTTTGCCCCTGGATGGTAGAGCTGTTTTGAAAGACTGCAGAACCTCTGGATGGTGGAGGCCTGCTGGAGGAAATGAGTCATCAAGAGTGGGCCTTGGGATCTTATAGTCAAGTCCTCATTCCTCCCTATTCTCTGCTTCCTGTTACACAGATCTGTGAAGTGGGGACAACCCCAGTGGCTAACCCCACTATGAACAGATGCTGCCATGCCTTCCCCACCATGGCAGACTGTATCCCTTCCAACCACGAGCCAAAACAAAGCATTCCCCGCTTAACCTACCTTCTCCAAACATTTAGTCAAACAATGAGAGAATTAATAAAAAGACTCCATGGAAATAAGATATAAGTCTTCTGCACTTTGCTCCAAGTAATGAAACTACAACACCACTAGACTGTGATAATACCCAAACAGCCACAAAGAAAATTAAACAAGGCTGTATATTTGAGTGCACTGTAACTAAAACAAAAGAGGACTGTAAAATATGGGAAGTAACCCATAGAAAGGCAAGAAAAAAGAAGTAGATGGAAGAGAACCAAAATTTAAAAAAAAATGTAAGAGACATATTTAAGCTCTAACATGTCAACAGCCATTTTAAATATCTAAAATCTAACCATATTAAATAAAAGAAATTGTCAGAGTACATAAATATATCCCAGCTATGTGCTGCCTATAAACAACATGACACAAGTAGATTGAAAGTAAAAGACTGAAATCTAAGTCATAACATTCTGAACACACCCAATTTAGTCTGAAAGTAAAAAGGTGGTGAAGATCTGTCATACAAAGATTAATCACGAGAAAGCAAAGGAGGCTCTACAGAGATCAGATAAGCAGACTTCATAATGGAGGAAACAAACATAAACAAGAACATATATCACTTGATGACAAAATGCTGAGTCTAAGATACAGCAACCCTAAACGTTCACTTGCTGGTTCACTAATATAAACCCTTACCAAACAGAAGAGAAATTCACAATGATATTCTGGAACTTCCATACTCCACCTCCAAAAATTGATAAGACTACAAAATCACCAAGGATGCAAAAGCCAGCATCAGCACCCAATCATTAGGATCCAGCTGACACTCTAGGGAGACTCCACCCACAGGCCACAGAACTGGCTTATCACACCCAGATGCACACTTGGTAGAAACCACACCTCCACTTGCAGATTCTGGTTTGTTTTCCTGTCTTGGTCCTCTCTGGGATGCTGGGGCATGAGTGGGAGGTTCGTGTTCAGCCACCCCATACTCTGCAGTGGCCTGTGTTGTTACCCTCTGATGCTGAGTGGGTCATAAAGCATACTTTTTTTTGTTGGTGGTGGTTTTTTGTTTTTGTTTTTTGTTTTGTTATTTGTTTGTTTCTTTTGCTTCTTGGTTTCTTTCTTTCCTTCTTTTTAGCTATCCATTTTCCCCTACTCCTCTTCCCTCCTCCCCTCTCCACTTCCACCTTCCTCCTTGCCCCCCATGCTCTCAATTTACTAGGTAGATCTTGTCTGTTTCCCTTTCCTAGGCAGATCCATGTATATCTCTCTTACTGTCCTCTTTGTAACCTAGTTTCTCTGGGGTTGTGGCCTGTAGGGTGGTTGTCCTTTGATGACTTATGGCATTTTCACATTAACTAGGTGCATCAGGCTACACACCCACTATAAATGAGGCATATTGGAACATATTTTCAATAGTCTATGGAACATATAACTAGACAAACATAAATGAGCTCAAAACAATTAAAATCACACAGAAATCAATAACTGGAAAACCATGAAGTGGGAAAAATTCCCAAATGCTCATAAATTAATCAACAAAGTTCTAAATAATCTTTATGTCAAAGGGGAATTGTACATGAAGATTTTATCACACACAGAAATGAAGAAAACATACCAAATGAGTCAAGTGCAGATCAGAGAGCATTGAGAGGAAACAGAAGCAAAGGGACAAAGGGAAGCAGGCAAAAAAGTAAGAGTGTCTAAATACTGACAACAAATAAGCAAAAATAAAATTTAAAATAGAAACTCACACTTATCATTTCCTCCACAGTAATAATAGATACGTGAACAAATTTAACAAAACATGCATGGGGTTTATAAACTACAAGTGATACTAAGATAAATGAAAGATCTAAAGCAGTGGTTCTCAACCTGGGGGCAAGACCCCCACATGGGGTCCTACATCAGATATTTACATTCCGATTCTTAACAGTGAGAATTACAGTTATGAAGTGGCAACAAAAATAGTTTGTATGGTTTGGGAGACACCACAACATGAGGAACTATGTTCACAGGTCACAGCATTAGGAAGGTTGAGAACCACTGACCCAAAGAAATACCATGGAGAAAAATACCACCTACAGGAAAATAAACTGGATAAAATGTCAATTCTACCTAAAACAACTTTTAAGCTTCAAAAGTCCTGTCAAATGTTCTGAAGACTTTTGTAGATGCAGACAGACTTATTATAGGAAAACTGTAGACTAGCTAAAATAAATTTGAAAATATGTTTGTCTTTCTAAGTGAGGGGATCACCCTGCCTGGTAGTAAGGCTTATTTCAAAGACACATTAGTAAAGAAAGTGAAAATTACTCAAATAAATGTGACCAAAATATTTACAAAAAGTAAATCAAAAGAGAGGAGAGTTTTCTTAGCAAGTAGTGCTGGGCTATCTGGGCATCCAGAGAGCAGGGAAAGAAGGAAAAGGAAGAAAGGGAGTGGAGAAGGAGAGAGAAATCTGAGATGAACATTCCACTTTATAACAAAGAAAAAGCCTAAAAATAGACCACAGGCTTAAAAACACAAATATATAATAATAAACCTCTTTAGAAGACCCATGGGAGGACTTTGAGAGCTGGGATTAAGTAGGGCATCAGCCACAGTACCAAATGCAGTATACATAAAAAGGCAGAAATGTTAAAACTGGATATCATCAGAATTAAAACTCTTTTGTCTGCCAAGCTTAGCTTAAGCATATTGCAGCAGAAGAGACCCATGCAAATCACACATCCCACAATGCACTTGTGTGCAGAATAGATGAAAAACTTCCCAAAAAGCATTTTTTTAATCTAATTAGAAAAGAAAGTTCCAGGGAAAAGTTACACATATATCACCTTGGAAGTGACACAGATGGAGATTGACCTCATTAAAAGTTATCCAATCATGTTAGCCATTAGAAAAACACAAAGAAAAACCAACATAGGCTATCAAAGCATGCCTATGAGAATGGCTTAAGTCAAAACAGTGACAACTTCAAATCCTGGCGAGGATGCAATGGAACACCAGGGCATCTACACAGCAACAGTAGGAATGTGGACCAGAGCAACATCTGGAGACTAGCCTGGCACTTCATTTTCAATTAAAAAATATCTTCACAGTGCAGTCCAGTAACTGCAGGTAATGGATTCCAGAGGGATAAAACTCTTCTAGGGACTGAGAGATGGCTCAGAGGTCTGCTCTTCCCAAGGTCCCAAGTTCAAATCCCGGCATCCACATGACAGCTCACAACTGCCAGTAACTCAGTTCCAGGAGATCTGATCCCTCTTCTGGTTTTGACTGGCACCAGGCACAGACACACATGCAAGCGAAACACCCATGTGCAAATAAAATAAAATATAAATTTTTTAAAATTTAAAACTCATTTATACACAGAGAATCTTGTCTGCCCTCAGTGTAGTCATAGCAATTCCAAATTCCAAATGGACACTACCCAAATGTCTATTACTAAGTAAACACACCATCATGATAGCAACCAAAAGAAATCACTACTGATATACATAATAACTTGAGTGAACCCTAAACCCCAAAGAAAAAATACCACATGATAAAAAGCCAATCTGGAATGATCCTTACTGTAAGGTTCCATTTACATAAGCCATTCATGAGTAGCAGAGCTGTGGAGACTAGAGATTGCCCAGAGTATAAATGGTGGAAGACTATGTGTGTGGCTGCAAATAACAGCAGGAGGAAGTCCTTGGGCAGTGGCACACCCACTGGTTCCATGAAGTTCAGCACACCATTGCACTAAAATGTAAACACATTCACATATATACTTAAGCACAGATTAGTCTGTTAGCTAAACCAGTATCAATTTCCTGGTTTTACTTTTACACAGTAGCTTTGCTAGATGGAAAATGGGGTGAAGGTGTGTGATAAGAAGCCAACACCGACAGGGAAGCAATGTGAAGGTGTGTGGTAGATGCTAACACTGAAGGGGACAAAATGAAGGGCATTAAGGACTTTTCTTACCATTTCCTTGCACTTTCTTGTGAATCCAAAATGACTTCAATACAATAAAGCTTTAAGAAGTGTGCATCAGCTCTCCCCGCACACTCAGTGTCATTGGGACCAATGCTCTCTTGGGGTCTGTCTTTTCCAACAAGCCTGTCTGTTAGGCTGCTGTCAGTGAGGTCCTGGTCACGGCTATTCCTGATGAACTATAGTCTACTTCCACTTCTTTTAGCAGCTGTGTTAGCCCTGACTCGAATTCCTGTGGGCAGTATGATTTTGAGCAGGTGTCCAGAGTTGGGCAGACTAAATGGAGTCTTGTTAGAGACACGATCATGACTGGCCTCAGCAGAGTGCAGGGCACAGAGAAGGAACTCCCTCACCTAGGAAGAAGTCAATGCCTGTGAGGGTGGGGCTGAAAATCTTATGTGAGCTCTGTACCAGGCCGGGCTGCGTGATTATTATTCTACTGCTGAGTAGCAAGCAACGCATAAAAGGGCCCGTCTCCACACCACCCTGAAGGGACCTTTACACTGAAAATACCACATTATCACATGAAGCCACATCAAATAAGCAGAAAAGCAGAAATAGGAAAGTTCTCTTCAAAATATGAACCTGAGAACTGAGTGCCAGAAAAGCACTCCTGACCCAGGGTGGTTCAGAATTCAATACAATGTGTGGCGAACTGTATTTACAGCCAGAGAAACACAGGCTCTACTGCAAAGATCACCTGATGCGTACAGCTTGGCATTTGCCTTACATGGGTATAACTTGGCAGTCTCTTGACTCCAATTGGCTGGCCCTGCTGTTATGATTGGGTGAGTAGCTGGCTGTTATGATTGACTGTGCAGCTTGCGTTATGATTGGTTGAATGGCTGGCTGTTATTATGATTGGCTGAAGGCCTGCTGTTATTGGCTGACAGACTGTTATGATTGGCTGGGACTGCACCACTTTGTTATCAGTAACTATTAGTTTGCATTTTACTCACCTGTCAAGCTGGATCACAGTTCAATGTGAACAAATGCTACGTTGGGCCAAGATTCATCACTAAACTGGTTCGGGCCAAACTTATTTAACATGGTCAAGATTAAATGTATTTCATCTTAACACAGTCCAAAATGGCATAGTGATCATTACCCAGATGAGAGCTTTGGACCACATCTCACCCACAGCATCCAGCCAGCTTCCTTAATGCCTCCCACACATGCAATGCCTCACAGAACTTCCAGGCCTTGGCTGCCACAAAGATCTGCAAAGCTTTCAGAGTGTACTGGTATCTTTATCAGTATCTGCATCTGTATACCAAGCCCTATATTGTCCAGATAGTGGTAAAAGCAACCTAGAAAGGACTATGGAGCCCTTAGCATCTGATAGGATAACATTGGTATCTTAGCAATAGAAACAATAAAGGATACTTCCTTAATAAACTAGCAGGAGAAGTATGGAACAATAAATAGCTTCGTTTTTAAAAGGCCAGGAAGCTATCAAAGATGGCTAGGGGAATATCATAAATGTGTGACAATTATGTAGCTGGATCCCTTAGTAAGGCTTATAATAATAGGAGCAGCAGCTCTCCCTGGGGCTTAGCTGGCTTTTGGGAACCTATTCTCCACACTGGGTTACCTGACCCAGCCTTGGCACAAGGGGAGGAGCTGGGTCCTGCCTCATCTTGATGTGCCATGCTTTGCTCAAACCCATGGGAGGCCTGTCCCTTTCTGAATGGAGATGGAGAAGGAGAGGGAGGGGGTAGGTGGGGAAGGGGAGGGGAGGGGATGGGAGGAGAAGATAGAGGGGGAACTGATTGGCATGTAAAATAAATGGAAAAAGAAAAGTCTCAATAACCATGTTGATGACTCTACCACTGCCGAAGGCCAAACGTTTAAACTCAAATAAAAGTAATAAAAGTGGCTCAGCTTGGCACCTGTCAAACATGTTCAAGCCCATGAGTTCAAAAGGACAGTTAAGAAGGCTACTCTGCCTACCTTCGGGAGGTCGTGAGGGCTGCCGTGTGAAGCCACTAGTTGTGAGGGCTGTGGTGTGAAGCAGTGTGGAGAGAAGACAGCTAGTGAGAAGTGTGTGAGTGAAGAGGACAAAATCCTGTGAGTGGATGGGCCCTTCTCACAGGCATGGGTTGGCTATTATACGAACTCGTTTCCCATTCTCTCCCACACAACCTTCCTTCCCTCTCACTGCCCACCAGGAGCTGATATCTCATGAGGCTGTCACAGGCAGCTGCTGACACTGTAACCTTGGATTTGCTGCCTATGGAACTAACATCTGAAATAATCCTCTCTTCTCTATAAATTCCCCAGATTCAGGATTCTGAGATAGCAACAAACAGAAACTGAGAAAGTGGGGAGCTCACTTGTTCATCTTTAAACCCACTGGGCATCTTCCATGGACTGTCCCACTGTGTAGTCACACTCAAAGGCATCCCCATGACATTAGAGAATTAGAATAGCCCTCATTTTAAAATACAGCCTAAGCAATAGTAATTGCTAGAATATATGTCCTAGATGGTCAGCTTTGTGTTAAAACTCTTGCCAATTAGTGAGATTGGACCAACAGCACGGACACCATGCAAGTTCTGTGACAGCTATTCTTGGTTGTCAACTTGACTACATCTGGAATTAATTAAAACCCCAAAATGGTGGCGTGATGGGGGATGCCCTGTATGCGGGGATATATGTTTCTCTCATTGGTTGATGAATAAAGCTGTTTCAGCCAATGGACAGACGGATTCAGTCAGGAAGAAAATTCAAACAAGGATAGACAAAGGTAGTGGGCAGAGTCAGGGAGATACCATATAACTACCAGTAAGGTAGGATGCCTGGGCATTCTCTGGTAAGCCAAGACTACGTGGAGATACATAAATGAATAGCAAAGGGTTAATAATTGAGAGCGAGCTAGCCAGTAAGAAGCCTGAGCTATTGGCCAAACATCTTATAATTAATATAAGCCTCTGTGTGTTTATTTGGGACTAAACGAGCTGTGGGACTGGCAGGACAGAAACTTCCACCTACGGTGGGGTACACTTGTGAGGGATTTTTGCTTAGTTTGAACTGGGAAGGTCCATTTGTAATCTGGATCTTTAAGGTGGGAAGACACACCTTCAATCCAGATCTTGGAAGACCTACCCCTAATCTGGGCCACACTTCTGCTGGAAGCCTATATTGGAACATGGAAGAAGGAAGCTTCACTCTCTACCTGCTCGCTATTGCCTTGCTAGCAATTGCATTCCTTCCCTGGCATTAGAGCCTACTTCTTCAAGATTCCAGCACATACTGAAGAACAGCTAAGACATCCAACCTCATGGACTAAACAACTACTGGATTCTTGGGCCTTTTGTTCATAAGCAGCCAAATTAGATGCAGCACAGTCTATAAGTCATTCTAATAAATCCGTGTGTGTGTGTGTGTGTGTGTGTGTGTGTGTGTGTGTGTACCAAGAGAGATTAACTCTATAAGCTCTTTTCATCTAAAGAAGCCTGACTAATTCAGGCTCCTAACATTCTCATAAGAGACAAGCTTCTCTACCTTTTTCATACACCCCAGATCTCCTTCCAAAGATGTTTAGTTTAGTCAGCCCTTTTTGTCAGACTTTCTTTGGACTGACAGCCCCGAAATATTGACTCAAAGACTTCTTATTAATTATGAATGCTTGACCTTAATTTAGAGTTGTTCACAACTAGCTCTTATAACTTAAATTAACCCATTTATATTCATCTATGTTCAGCCACATGGCTTGTTACCTCTCCTCCATACTGTATGCCCAACTCCTCTGTGTCTTGATGATTCAATCCCCACATGCCTCAGATTTTTCCTGAGTTCCTCTTTCTACCCTCTCCCCCTGAAGCCCCGCCTATTTTCTCCAGTCTAGCTATTGGTCATTTAGCTCTTTATTAAATCAATCAGGAAGCACCTTAGGTAGAGAGATAGATTCACAGTGCACAAAAAGTTTATCCCACAATATCTCAGTCCAGGTGCCTTAGATGATATAAGAAATCAGGCTGAGCAAGCCACGAGGAGCAAGCCAGTAAGCAGTGTTCCTCCATTGTCCTTGAGTTCCTGCTCTGACTTCCCTCGGTGATGGACTACAAGCTATAAACTGAAATAAACTTATTCGTCCCCAAGTTGCTTTGGATCATGGTGTTTTATCACAGCAACAGAAACCCCAAGACACAACTTTACCAACAGACAGCTTATAGGTCCAGCAATCCTCACTGGAAGTGGAGACCATTCTCATGAATGCATTACACCTCTCAGGCTTTGCATGATGACTCAGAACACATGGCACCCTGTGCTCCCACATGCCTGTCTGAAGCCAACTCCCATATACAGCTCCAGACCTAGGCAGCCACTCACTCATTTGCCTTCTGGGCCTATATTTAGTCATTTTCTAGAAATGTTCTATAAATGGAATTGTACAATATGTAGTCTTTCGTGTCTGGCTTTGCTCACCCAGCATGTTTTTGAGAGAATTGGGCAGCTTTAAACACAGATGGGGATTTGATATTTCAAGGCATCCTGGATGGATCCATCAGAAAGTTCATGGACCACTTTTCCTGTGATTTCTCATCCTCCACTTCCTGATTGTGTAAGAATGGTGCTTGTGTTGGCTCCTCTTGGACCCAGCTTAGTCCCAAGGGTGGAGTTTATCCAGGTCCACATGACAAGTTTGTCTTCACAGGGTGAAGGTACTGGAGCCATAGTTTTCATTCCATCTTTCTTGATGGCTATGACTTAGATATGGCTTCTCCCCAAAGATGCTGAAATGCTAGGTCTTAATGTGGGAACTTTGAAGTGATGGAATCTTAAGTGAATAATAAGGGCAGGTGTAAAGGCTCCACACTCAGAAGAGATCAATGCTGGTGTCATGGGAGTAGACTGGAGTGTCCCCTCCACCTGGACACACACTGTCCCTCTCCCTGTGTGACTTGGCCCTTAACCTCAGTGTGTACATGGCCCTTTCTTCCTGTGAATTTATATGGCTGTCTTTCTGTGAGGTTTGTATTCCAATATTCTCTTGTTATAAGGACATCGGGTGAGTTGGCTGAAGTCACTGTGGTGACCTCATTTTTAACCTGATTACCTCTTTAAATACTTATTACCAAATACGAACACATTCTGTGGTACTGGGTCTGAGACTTCAGTAGAAGAACTGGGGTAGAATGTGGCTTAACCCTCTCAGGGACAGATGGCACCATGTTTTTTGCTTTTTGAACGTTTTTCTATAATAGAAAGTGAAGCTCAAAAATACTTTCTTAGCAAGTAGCTACTGAGTGAGCAAAACAGTGTTAAGAATATTAGTGGGGCCACATTGAAGGAAGTTTTGGAAGTTCTCTGCTATTAAAAGAACATTTCTGTAGCAGAATCAAAATTGGGAATAATCACCAGAAACAACTCTCCTGCTTTTGAAGTCTAATGAGGCCCATGGAGTCTGGGGCTATCTCCTAAATTTATATAGGTTTGGGGTCTGATGAGACTGGGAAATGGAGGTCATCAACTCCACATAGAGCTGTGATGTTCACCAGCTCTGTCTCTCTTGGGGCAGCTATGGGCAATCAGCTCAGCACCACCTGCAAAATATATTCATTAGGATATGGTAATTAACTCTCCAGCAAGAGAACCACCCACAGGAGAAGGCAGCCCTTCCCCAGCCTGGAGAATGCACCGCCACCCTGGGGGCTCTTTACACTGGGCCATTAAACCTGTGATCTGGCCCACAGCGGCCACTGTTTCATCCTAGCCCCTATTTGCACTTAGAACTTTCTAGGTTCCTCAGATCCATCAAGATGGACCAGCTTCTGCACTTTACAAGAAATCCTTAAATCTCTATGCCTTGGCCCAATAATGATTTTTGTCTTGTTCAATGTCCTGTGATCCCAGGGCAGAGGATAGCCACTTTGATGTTAATGTGCCTTCCATGTTCACCTGGTGTCTGATGTGATAGAGGGCTTTGACCCACATGGCCAATGTGGGAAACAGTATGGTGTATCTTCGAGAAACTGAAAGTAGTATGTGGTAAGCCAGCAATCCCACTGCTGGGTATGTGTGCACAGAAAGTGGAAGCAGAGATCGTCATCACTCACACAGCCAGAAGTTCATCAGGGGTTGAGTGTGTAAACAAAACATGATCCAAGCAAAACAGAGTATTATTCAGCCTTGAACAGACTGAAATTATGGCCTGAGGGGTTGGTTCAGGGGGTAAACTATTTGCCATGTAAGCATGAAGGCCTGGCAACCCCCACATGAAAAACAACAACAACAACAACAACAACAACAACAAAACAGACTAGCACCATGCATCTGTAGTCAGAGTGCTTGGGCAGGGATGGGGTGCGAGCAGGAGGATCTAGGGCTGGATGTGAGGCTTGGTGAACAGTCAGCTAACTGAAGTGGTGACCTGATCTCAAAAAACAAGGTGGAGAGTGACATCAAAAGATACTCAACATTGGCCTCTGACCTCCACATGTACCCCCAAACACACACACACACACATGCATATGCACACACACACACACACACACACACACACACACACACACACACAATCCAAAGAGTAGAAATTCTGACACATGCTTCATAGATGGGCCCTGAGGACATTACACTCAGTGAAGCAAGCCAGTCACAAACACATGTACACTTAGATGTCCCCAAGTATGTCTCTCGGGCACCTAGGCAGCACTTTTGGTGAATATTCTCCTAAGTGGCACCCATTCCTCTTAGGTATGGCTCTGCAAGCAGTCAGATTCTGAGAGAAAGAGGAGGGAGTGATGGCAGCAGGGTTGGGGAGGGGTGAGGAGTCATGCTTGGTGGGTTCAGGAGAGGGTGGAAAGGTATATATATCCTGTGCTTCTCACAGCTGTTAGATGTGATGTACTCAATGCTGCTGACTGTCTGCCTGAAACTGATAGGGTGTGTGCATGTGTGTGTGTGTACATATATGTGCATGTGTGTGTGTGTGTGTGTGTGTGTGTGTGTGTGTCTTAATTTTAAAGCTAAAATGTGCTATCGTTGAAACAAACAAACACCTTTATACAGGCATCTAGGGCTCACTGGACAAAGTTCAAACTGTTGACATTATTTTGTAAAGCCTGACCCTCGCTGCAGGCACTTACTGCTGTTGCTAGCTATGCCACCTTCATCTTCTGAATGCCCACAGTGCTATAAAACATGATGCCATGATACATAGCCAAATAAAATGGTGCCTCCCTGCCCTCCAAACACAAAGCCCCAGAGTCCAGGGTACCACCAGCCTCTTTGCCACACCAGCACCCAGCACAGCACCACACAGGTAAGTAAACTGCACCAATTCTTAATAGCTGAAGATATCCCAGCTGGTGCAAAGCCTGCCCCTGAGACCTACATCCCCAGACCAGTGCTGCTCTGGCTGTGGTACACACTGGAGTTTGGCTCTGTGCTCATGCATCTTCCAAGTCTGCAGAGATGTTGGGCACAGCCCTTTGCACATCTTGCAGCTCCTGTGTGGCCTCTGAGTTCCTACAGGGCCCAAACCAAGAGAGGGACAATGGCCCTGCACGACACCATATAGCTTTGCTCCCCAGACACCCTCTGTGGGAACATGCCCAGAGCCCCCAGAGGCTACATCTTCCCAGACACCTGAGCAGGAAGTGAAGAAATCTTTCTAATCCAAATCACTGATATGCTTCTGAAGATGGAAACAGCTTCTTAAAAAAATTATTTGACTTCATTGTTATCTACAGTTCAATCAATGACTATAAAACCAGCTTTTTAGACCCTCTTAATTACCCAGAAGAATTCCCACAAAAGCTACACGGCCCTGAATAGAGCAGGTGGGCAGCTACAATCAAGTTTCTTTAATAGACATGATGTTCCTCTTGGGGTAATTTAAACAAGCCATGACGGCACAACCATTAGCATTAATTATAAAAGCCTCAGAAAGCAGCATGGTGGAAATCTGGGGCAGGATTCCAGTCCTGGCTCTTCAGCAAACCCACCCATGCATTTGCTCTATATCTGACCATTCGAGTGCTCAGAGGCAGGCTTCTCACCCACTATATATGGTGAGTATGGCCGAGAAAGCTGCCCTCATGGGTCCCTGGAGGCCTGCGGCACGTCACGGCCAAATGCATTGAGGGGCAAATGAAGCCTAAAACCAACACAGAATACAGAACATCACGTCACTGCTGCTGAACTAGGAAAAGGTTTCTGTGGGGCTGAAAGAAAAACAAAGATTGTGCAGAGGGCCAACAGCTCCAGAGCCTACTCTGTGCAAGCCGTCATATCGTGGGGTATGCACGTTAGGATTCAGCCAATCATGGGCAAAATACTCAGGGAGAAAACCTCTTTACTGAACATGTCTTTTTTATTACTGTGTTTTATTTAGGGGGTGGCATGCAGCTGGAGCAGAGGACAACTGAGATAGTCCTGAATGCCATTCTCTTCTACCACGTCGGTTCTGGTGACTAAGCTCGTGTTGTCACGATTGGTGGCAAGCACCTTTACCCACTGAGTCATCTTGCTGGCCCACGAACAAGTCATTTTTTTCTTATCATTATCCACCAAACAATACAACATGACAGCTACTTCCACAACACTCATATTGTACTCAGTACTCTATGTCACCAGGAGAAGGCACCATCAGAGCACTTTGTCTACACATATGAAAATGTATAGCATGCTTTTTTCAATTAATATACACTAATATTTTTTAGAGGACATCACTGTGTATCTGTGGCTGTCCTGGAACTCAGCATGTATGCTAGGTTGGCCTCAAATTTACATAGCTCCTGCTTCACCTGCCTCGCGAGTGATAAAATTAAAGCATGTGGGGAAATGTGTTCAAGTTCTGCATACTGCACTTTTTTTATATATGAGGGAACTGAGTATCCTTAATTCTGGCAGCTCTCCTGAAATCAACCCCTCTGGACATCAAGGGAAACAGAATCATCAGAAGGTCCCAAGGACAGTTTACCTACCCACTGGTGATGAAGTGGACTAGAGTCCCTCTTCCCTATGGAGGACACAAAATTCACCCATCAATGTCCACATGTATGCTGTTCTCATAAGAAGATGAGCTTTCTCCTGGGTATGGACCCATAGGAGCCAGACAGGCAAGTCCCAAGAAGTTCTGGAGGACCCAAACAACTTGTACCAGCTACTTGGGTTATAGTCTGACCTCCAAACATATACACACTAACAAATAAATGTAAAAAAGGACATGCCCTACCCATATGCAGCTTATCCCAGACTTCTCTCCAAGGCTCCAGACAGAGACCAACACACATGTGGGCCTTTGTGGTGGGAAATTACCTGACATGGTTGCAGGACCAGCATGAATGTGAGAAGGTGTCAGAGGGCAGAGTTCAATGAGGCCCTGGCTGTCACTGCAACCTTCTATTTGCCCCGCAGACCGTGAGCACCTCCTTTGACTGTGTGTCAGACCCTGAGAACAGACCTGGAGCTGAATAGACTAACTTAGAGCTCGGAGCTCCCCTCCCCAGCTTGCACTCTGGAGTGATGGAGGGCATAATTAATACATAAGTTGTGGAGTTAATGGAGATGATGCTCTCCCTGGATGAGGGGCTGGCAAAAGCTGAAACAGGAGGGTTGGTACCAAGTGGGCCCATCTGCAGAAACCTTATAGAGAAGGGAATTTGAAACCCACATGCAAAGATGCTAAGTTGACCAAGAAAGTTTGAAAGGGCAAAGTTTTGGGAAATAACATCAGAAAGAAAATAAACTAAGGCTGTACCTCTGGCTTTTCCTCTTAGCAAGAAAGATGGTAGAAAATGCTACACCAATGAGTCACATGATCTGGTTTAAGATCTCCGGGGTTAACCAAGATGACCTAAGGACACAGCCTGAAGATGTGTGATGGGGCAGAAATAGCAGGTAACACCATCCATGGGAGATGACAGGGTCATACCCCACAGTGACAGCAAAGTCGCGCAGGCGCGAGATTCTGTAAGACTAGCTGTAGAATTTGAGAGAAAGAAGTCAAGACTGACTCCCAGTGAATACAGTTGAGATACATGAAGCAGGAGTGTGGTAGGGACAGCATGGCCCCTGCTGTGCTGGAATGTCAACTGGACTCAGCAGTTCGGAGTCCTGGGGAGGGGTTGAGCGTAAGTAATGAATGTGGGGGTGCTTTCACACATGAATCAAACATGTTTTTGTACTTATTTGCTTATTTATTAGACCATACATACATACATACATACATACATACATACATACATACATACACAAACACATACATACCACATGTGTGGAGGTCAGAGGACAACCTTGAAAGACAATTCTCTCCTTCCAGTATGTGGGCTCCTGGGATCAAACTGTCACAAGCTTAGCAGTAAGTGCCTTCATCCACCGAGCCATGTCACAGGCCCAGTGGTAATTAAAACTACAAGACTGCATGCAACCAACAACCCTGTGTACATGGATTGAGGAGAAAGGAGTCCCAGCATGGATTCTGGGGACACACCAGGACTCTGAGGCCAGGGAAGAAACTGAGTGGATGCAGTACTGTAAGGTGAAGGAAAATTCCAGACTTCTGGCAGTCTGAGACCAAGGAAGACTGGATTTCTGGGGAAGAGGATGACAGTACAAATGGTCCTAGAGGGTGAGTAGAAAGAGGATTTGGGGCTGGCCACTGGACCAGTGAAACAAATGACTCAGTGACCTTGCTGGAAACAGTTCCAGTGCCAAAGGCACCCACAGAAGTGTTGCAAGAAGTGGTATGTGTCTGTCTGGAGTGGGTGTGAGCGTGGGACGGAGGGACGGGACAGCTAGGAGAGACAGACCTTCCAGAAGCCTCGGCTAAACAAAGCTGAAAAATGGGACAGGAAAAGGAGGAGGAAGTGGGAGCCAGGGACTTTTTCTCTCCAAGATGGGAGAGAAAAGCAGCTGTTGGAATGTGCAGGGAATGAGCCAAGACAGCAGGCTGTGATGCTCAGGGCAAAGCTTCGATGAGTGGCATCTGCTGCTGAGAACAGAGGGGGCATCTCTGCAGGGAGAGAGAAAATGGGACTACCAAGGAAGAGGAGTCTCAACCAATGACAAGAGGCCTCTTTATACCAAAAATGTTAGGTCCCTGCCAAGCGTCACTGTGTGAGGGAATCACATATGGCCACTTTTGCTTCCACCTCTGACACATAAGACAAAGGACACAGTCTTATGGTATTCTGCATACAGAAATATGAGCCTCTTTTTTTTTTTTTTTTTTTTAAGATTCATCATCTTGTATGTGTATGTGTGTGTGCCTATGTGAGTGTATACCACATTTGTCCTGGAGGGGGAGCTACAGGCAGTGTGAGCCTCCAGATATGGGTGCTAGGAACTGAACGCAGGTCCTCTACAAAGGGCAGCAAGTGCTCCTAGCTGCTGTATCATCTCTGCAGCCCCATGTGAGCCTGCTTTATCAGCAGCGTGGAGCTGGCAATGTTCATACTACTGCTTTAATGATCGGTTTCCTGAGCTACACAGGGAATCAGAGACTTGTTTTTCTCAGGATTGCTGAGAGGTATATAACTGCAAAAGTTCTCAGGAGATGGAACACCAAGTTGTGGGCACATGGTAACAGCGGTTTTTACAGCATGTGGGAAATAGGATATATACTTGCTGTAACAAATAACAGCCTGCCTGTGATCAACAGCCAATGTGACAACGTAACAACTCATCCAGCATATGATCAACAGTCAGGATAACAATATGACATCATGAATGACTGACAGCATGACAACACAACAGCTCGCCCAAGTGATCAACAGTTGTCATGACAACACAGTTCAGCTGAGTGATTAACAACTTCAGTTTTGTGGTTTTATTGGCAGTCAGGAATGATACTTGAGGAGGGCTGAACTGTGTGTTGTGCATGTCTTGTTTCTCAAACTCACTGATAGGTACCCAGATATGTCCCCTGTTACTAGATAATACTATTTCAGTCTTCCAGGTCCTTTGTTAGTGACTACAGGCCAGGAGTGCCAGTATTCCTTTCTACACGGATATGTATGGACACACAGAGCCCTCATAGGTGATCATGACTATTGAGTGGGGCCAGACCTTCAAACAGCCAGGGTACCTATGCATGACCACATAGATTTGAACACACATATGTGACCTTCCTCCGAAGCAGAAAGCCCAGAGCAGTAGTGTCTTGGTAGCAACAAATATACTGTGCACACAGGCAGCTATTTATTTGCTTGGTTGTATTTGATGGGAGATGTTATTCTGTAAATATGTTTCTCATACTGGTTAATTAATAAAGCCTGTGGCCAATAGGAAACAAGATAGGTGGGGCTAGGAGACCAGGAGGAGGAAAGAGGAAGTAGTTGGGAGGAGTCAAGATGTAGACCGGGGAGGAAGGAAGACGCCAGCCATGGCTCCCTGATAAGATGACCACGTGGAAATACTTAGATAAGTAGAAATGGATTAATAATTAAGACAGAGCTAGCCCATAAACAATAATGGTAATTGGCCAACAGGATTGTATCAAATACAGAGTCTCTGAGTGTTATTTGGGGCCGGCACGCCAGACCCAGACCAGCGGAGGGAGGGGGGCCTGGCGGGAAAACAGACACGCTACAGTTGGTTGGTTGGTTGGTTGGTTGGTTGGTTGGCTGGTTGGTTGGTTGGTTGGTTTGTGGTGTGAAGGACTGAACCAAGGGTCCTATGCATGCTAGGCTAATGATTTACCATCAAACTACATCCACAGCCACTTCTTCACTTTTTATTTTGAGACATAGTCTCTCTTAGTAATGAAACCAGACTGGCTCATGAACATGATGTACAAAATAACCCTGAAACATCTTTTATCCAAAAGTAAGAAAGTACCAAAGGATCAGAGAGCTGGCTCACTAGTTCAGATCACTGGCTGTTTTTCCAGAGGACCGGGTTCAATCCTCAACATTTATGTGGCTGCTCACAACCATCCGTAACTCCAGTTCAAGGGGATCCATTACCTTTTTCCGATTTCCTTGAGTATTATACAGGCATGTGGTATACAAAAACATGTGTGTACAAGCACACACATACACACACAGCAATACACCCATACATATAAAATAATCTTCCACTAAACAAAACATGAGAAGGTAGTGGTTTGTCAAAGTGGTCCAGAAGGTACCCAGAATTCTAGTATTTTTGAACAATTTGAGCAGAAAAAACCAATACTGTGGTACGATGGCCCCTTGGCACCCACAGGGCTCTTACAGAACCCCTTGTACACAACAGTCACAGGAAGCATGAGTCCTTCATGCAAAACACTGGGCTGACTGCACAGTCTGTGCACATCATCATGTGTGTTTTCAGTCACTCCAGCTGGTTCATAGTCCCTAATGCAATGCAGATGCTGAGTGGCTGAGAAAACAATGAGTGACAGGAGAAAAATCTGTGCCTGTGCAGCACAGATGCAGTTTTCCTAAGTGCTGTCAATCACGGGTGGTTGAATCCATAGATGTGGCACCTAGGCACATGACGCAAAATGCAACAACAAAGCCAGGAATCCATACTGATACCCATGACTGAATGAATTGATAACTAAGTAACATTCTCCCACTTAGAAACCCCAAGTCATTTACACACACACACACTCTCCCTATGGCCCCCATCCCTTGGATGGCTTCTTTCTAGAGTCCTTTGGAAAGGAAGATGGTATTTTACTTTGATTATGCTAGCACGTAATATTAGAGTAATACTTCACTTCTGTGGGTTACCCCCTTATAACTCATAACCAGGAGAAAAACATTGGGGAAATCCAAATTGAGGTGCAGTCTACAAATTTCCAGCCCCTTACTCCTCAAAACTGCTCAAATCATCAGAAACAAAGAAAGCCTAAAAACTGCCACAGACCAACGTGGCTTCCACGGTCGTGGGAAACAGTCCACTGTGGCAACAGATGCTGAGGGGACCAGGATCAGGATGGTGTGTCTCTGTGTTATCTTACCATCATTACAAAAGTGTTCTAAGGTTAAAACTTCATCAACAGTGACCAAAGGAACAGGAGGCCTCCCACAAGGCAGCACTTCCCCCTCTGTGATTGGCGGCTTTACCCACCTGCCCACACATCCTGGAACAGCTCTGGAGCCTCTGCAGATGCCCCAGCCCCTGAAGCTGTTTTGCCTTCTCAGAGTGATCCAAGAGTTCTGCCACTCACAAGCATTCCCCTGCCTGAGTACATATAGATGCACACACAGAGACATATACAGATACACACAGGCACACACATAGAAACACAAAGGCACACATAAACACACAGGCACACACAAATACACAGACATGTAAGGCACACACACACAACACACACACACACACACACACACACACACACAGAGACATGTACAGATATATACAGGCATACACATAAACATAATGGCACACACACAAATACACACAGGCATGTACAGACACACACACACACACACACACACACACACACACACACACACACACACACACACACACAAGGCAAGCATACAGGCATAGATGGTACCCGAGAGCCACTTTGTGGAGAGGGCAGTTCTTCTGATGCAAAAAATTGAACAAATAAACAGGCGACCTACTGAGGTATCTTCCATCCTGGGCCACCTGCCATGTAGCTCAACCATCCTCTCTGTCCCCTTCTCTGTTTCCTCTTTTCACGTGAACAAGAAAGAAGAAGCAAGACTGAAGCCAAACCACCTTCGTGTTGCCTCTCATCTCTATCATGTCCCCTTAAGCAAGGACATCCAAGCTGCAGGCTTGGGTTCCTCCTCACACCATTCTTACAACCTCCCTGATCCTCAGACTCCAACTTCTTGAGAAGCCACTTTGTGATTGGGGGTGTCCAACACCACACAACATTGTCCCATGACACCACAGCAGCCTCCACTCTGAAATGCACTTTACCACACAGATGCTGATGGCTGCACAGCCACACCCAGACTTCATCCACATTTATCCCAGCCAAAGTCAGCAAAAGGACCTGGGCAGCGAGGCCATCAAAGGGATATGGAGCATAGAAAGGGAGAGAGGAGAGGAGGAGACTGGAGGGAGAGGGGAAGGGATTATTAACCTTCCCTGGGCACAGCACAGATAGAGAAGCCAGAAATCACGGAAGGCTAAAGGCCCCTGGAAGCTTGCAAAGCTCAGAGCTCTAGAAGTCAGACCCTCCCCCAGGCACCAGCCTCTGCCTGCATGCTTTGGAAAAATCAAATGACAGTACATGCAAATGCTCCACCATGAACCCACTCCTTCACCTCTCAGTGACAGTGACGCAGGAAGCTGATCCCCATGTCTGCAGCAGAGGTTGGGGCTTCACAGGAGTCAGACAGCAGCAGATCCACTTGGAATTCCCCTTTCAGTTCCTCAGTGTTCCTTGAAAAGCTGCTTGGCCTATTCATGAGCTGCCAGCAGAATCTCTACTTCCAAAACCAGAGATTTAGGGGAAACCTAGGAATGGGCTAGTGCACACAGGCCTGGCCTCCATCAGGAAGTTGACCCCACCCTAGTGCACACTGCAACATGGTCTCTGTCTCCAGGCCTCCCTGCTAGGCCATAGCAGCACCCCTGGTTTTAAGGCTCACTGCCTTGATGACAGCTCAGGAGACTATGCACTCTAACTTTCATTCCTCAAGGTGGGCGACAGGATACCAAGCCAACCAGGCCCAGGGCACTTCAGAGGAATGTGTATAAGAAATGAATCAGCTAGCAGGAGCCTAGCCTGAGGGCAGCAACCTCATCCCTGAATGTGGGAGGAGACACCTGGAGAGATATCTCTAGGATCTTGGTTCACCTGCCCCATAGCAAGACACAAGTGGGAGTATAAATAGTTGACTCAGCTAGCTCAGGGCTGGACCACACAGCACATCACACTCAACCAACCTCATAGCATAGCAGACCTACTCCCAGGCTGGGGTCCAGCTGCCCCCATAGAGCTGTCCCAAGTCCATCAAGAATTTCCCAGTGTTTAGTGTTTCAGAAAAGCTGAGGTGTGAGTGACTGTGACCATGACTGGGGCAAGCCCGAGTATACCAAGAGTGTGAATGTCTATGATCATAACTGGGTGCAGATAGAAGAGCAGGTGCCCACAAGAAGCTATTCATGAACAGAGGTCAACAGTGCATGGCTTGAACAGAGGCAGAGCCACTGCTAGACGCAGTCACTGATCATCCCTGGTATCACACTTGAGGTTTAGCCTATGCTTTGTTATAGTAACGCAAAGTTAACTAACACAGTTACGATGACATGTGCCCATCCAGATAATGGAGGATAAATTTTCCACCTCAAAACCTTTATCATGACATCAGTAGAGTCTTTGAAGCAAAGAACAGATTATTCTGTTCCTAGGATCAGCATCTTTAGGGCCCATTTTCCTGCCTGCCTCAGCCTCACAGCAGTATGTGGTCATCAACTGGTATACCTGGGGGATTAATTCCAGGCCACATGATGATACTAGAATCTGTGGGTGCTTGTCTCTGTAAAACGTCATAGCATTTCCCAAGAATCCCTGTGCATCCTCCAGGAGACTGCAAACCACCCCCCTGATGGGGATCAGCACTAAGAAGAGAGTCCTGGAGCGCAGGACGGGGCTGAACAGACAACACAGGCACAATTGTCCCCAGACATCTTCCCTCCTGATAAAGGCTGATCACACTCTCCATAATGACATCACACATCAAAACCAGGAATTAGTTTAAATGACTAAAGAAACGAAAGCAAGTGCACACACACACACACACACACACACACACACACACACAGAGCAAAGACTGTATAGAACGCGTGCCAACACCCACACAAAAGCAAAGCACACAAGGAACCTGTATCTACACTCATACAAAAGCAAGCAATTGGAACACATACCTACACCCATGTGGAACGTGTACATACACCCATACAGACTCTCATGATAGTGACTTGTCTTGGCAAGTGCTGCTCTGTTAACATAGCCTGAGCTCCAATAACCACCAGCCCTGCACCAAGTACACATCTTGAGTGAAAAGAGAGCTATTGTCCCAGAAGGATGTTCTAAATGATACTTCATGCATTGTGAGCCTCCTTCTGCCTTTCTGAGTTACGGCCATTTCACAGAATTGAGTGGGGAAGACTGAGGCTCAGAGGGGCTGCCATCAATGAAGACTCGACAGAGCTGGTCTTCTAGGAGCCTTTACCTACTCTCTGTCCTCCCAGGACCCCTGTCCCCACCATCCTGGATGCCTCCAGCCCCACCAGGGCCTCTGTGCTTCCCAGAAACTTGCTGGCAAGCACATGGCACAGCCCCCTCACACATTCTGCGGACACGA
The DNA here is from genome assembly GCA_030556225.1 of Cricetiscus sungorus. Classification (NCBI taxonomy): domain Eukaryota; kingdom Metazoa; phylum Chordata; class Mammalia; order Rodentia; family Cricetidae; genus Cricetiscus; species Cricetiscus sungorus. Next base: position 30,518,502 of record JANBXA010000007.1, on the reverse strand, counting down.
GCCATCTCTCCTCGCATCCTTGCTCCATTCTGCGGGGAAGCCGGCACAGGAGGCAGGAGAGCCTGCCACTCAAGCACTGCGCCCAGGCTGGTGTCCTGTAATCAGCACTGTCATGGCTCCTGGAGGACACACAGAACCAGTGAACCTGCACTACTTCTGACCTGCCCAGGCCCTGGCCAGGCTCAGAGGGCTCTGCCACAGATGCAGACCTGGCGCTGCCTGCCTGTCATCCTGGTGGGTTGGCTCCTAAGTCCCAGAGAGTCACTCTGGCAGGTCACAGGTCAGCGGTCTGGGGGCTGTGTGCCCTTAGCATGTACCAGTATCATTTCACTAGGACATACCAATGTGCAAGAGGGCTAGCAGGGAAGGACAGGCAGTAAAATCAGAGAAACAAGGGCAAGGTGGCCATTGTCTTCCTTTCTATGCAGGGCCTCCAATACCCAGCCTCACCATTGCTGAGGTCTCTGTAGCTGTCTTCACCTGCACTGAGAAGTTGCTTTCAGTTGGCTGGGGACTGTCAGTCATTGCTCTACATGCCAATCAGTGCACTAGGAAAGCAAGTCCCACCTCCAGAGAGAATGGAAAGATACCACCCCAACCCTCTCACTGTACCTGCTGCTCCCCTCTGGGTGGAACAGACAGGGATTGTGTCTCCTCTGATTAACGGAAAACATTCTGCACGAAATACAGATTCTCGGAGACTATGAAGTAAAGTAGTACAAAATACGTTAAACAGAAAAAAACAAAAACAACCAAAAAAAAAAAAAAAAAAAAACCCTCATTTCTCCTCTTTGACAACTAGAGGTCCCTAACTAGAAAAACTTCACTGGCTCCTGCCCTGACTCCCTGTATTCTCAGTAGAGAGCAGCTGTCCCTCCTGGACAGGCCTAGCCTGGAATATGTGCCCTGTGCTTGATCAATTTCTGAGAGAAGGGACAGCCAATGCACTCCAGCCACACCCCCAGGTTGGCCCTCAAGTTCCAACCCTTGCGCTGGATTTACATGACATCTTAGAACTTCAGTCTTGTTTGACTAATTTCTATGATGCTGGATAACTTAGGAAAATAGAAGTCTACTTGGCTGAGCTACTTACTGTATTGTAATATGGTAGAAGGCGCCATGTGGGGAGATGGCATACAAGGCTGGGTTTCCCTCCCTCTTCATACACATGCCAAAATGGGCACCAACCCTGATGATCCTGTCTAATAATGGTAATTATCTTTCAAAGTTGTCCACATATGACTCAATGAGTTACATTCCCAATCAAGCCATAGCAACCTTCCTGGCCTGTGTTCCCCATTGGCCCCAAGGCCCTGACCTCTGATGACCTCTGTCCATGCCCAGTGTTGCTAACCACCAGGTTTGCTTGGCCTATCAGGCTGTCTAGTTCTGTGGCCCATGGCCCTTCCAGCCTTGGAACCCCATCCCCCAGAACAACTGAAAACCCCTCCCTGGACCCCAAGCTGCAGGCTTAGCTCCCCATCCATACCTAACTGGACTGATTCATGTCACCATTTGGGCAGGGCTGAGCAGAGCAGCAGGAAGAAGCAGGGTAGAGAGGGCTGGGAGCAGATACACCAGGTGGCAGGAGCCCAGGGCCAGGCCATTTCAGGCTCTTGACCTCCTTAGAGACACCTGTGCTCTGGGGACTGACCATCAGCCACATACAAGAATTCCAAGAAACGTGTTACTGCAAAGGTAAGTCTCTTCTTGCCTCAGGCCACCCTACAGGGAAAGAGAAAAATGCCCAGGGAGCGTGTGTGTACCACCTAGAAGACCAACAATGGGACCCCCTACTTCCCAAACAGGCTCTGGCCAAGTAAGAGAGCAGGTGATATGTGGGCTTTGAACTCCTGGGGTGGGGCTTCTAAGATGCCTGACCATTCATGTCCAACACCTCAGGAAAGAGGAGAAACAGAAGAGGTGGCAGGCAACAGCTGGCTCACTCCAGAATGGAGTGCATAGGGAGGTGTTTCTGGATAGTGGTGTGGCAGAACTGCAGTCCACTCCAAGAAACAGAACTTGGTTAAGCTGATTAACGCAGCCTTCATTCACTTAGTTGGGTGTGGCCAGCTTCTGATGCAAAGGACAGAAGCACTGTGTGCATGTACTGCAGCGGTTTCATTCCTCTACTGATGGGCAGTAGGGCTGCTTCCTGACAGTGTCTCTGAGAGTCACTCCTAACTCAGAGTCACTCGGAGGCACACAGAGAGGAACAGCTGGCTTGAGTGGCAGTTCTCTTGTAAGTCTTTTAAGGACCCTGCATTCAGACTTGGATACTTGATGGGAGATGCCATTCTGTAAATATGTTTCTCGCATTGGTTAATGAATAAAACACTCTTGGCCAATAGGAAAGCAAGATAGGTGGGACTGGGAGACAAGGAGGAGAGAGGAAGGAGTAGGGAGGAGATCCAAGATGGAGGATGGAGAGAAAAGAATGCCAGCCCCTCTCTCTGGTACTTAGATTAATAGGAATGGGTTAATAAGTAAGACAGAGCCAGCCAACAAGAAACTAGTAACTGGCCTACAGAATTATATCAAACACAGTGTCTCTGCGGGTTATTTGGGGCTAGTGCAGCTGAGGGACCAGAATGGCCTACAGGGAAAAACCTACTCCTAACAGATAGTAGCTGCACCATCCTGCCAGAAAGAAGTGAATTGTCCCTAGAGCACTGACAACTAGAGATGGTCATATTAATCAAAACAAGCCAGCCTCAGAAAGACAAAATACATGTGTTCTAGGAGGGTAAGATTATTTGCTTGAACGGTGTCTTGGTGCACCTGAAATATGTATTAGTCTTTTGTTTTTCTGTTGCTACAGCCAAATACCAGGGGCTTGGAACTTTCATGGAGAAAAAAAATGTTAATTAAATTCATTAAAAATTAGTTAAAAATTTAATTCAGTTAAAAATTAGTCAGAAATCAGTCAGTCCATTGGTCTACCTTTGGTGAAAGTGTGTGAGGGAGAAGGAAGGCTCACTTAGCAAGGAAGGGAGCTAGGAAGTAGGGACCAGAGGCACTCCTTATCCACAGACAGGCTCTTGAGAGAACTGACAGGTGAGTGCAGGAGCCTGCAGAGGCCATAAGAGTGCACTGGATTCCTAGGAGCTGGAGTTACATGTGGTTATGAGTCACTAAAGTGGGTGCTGGGAACTGAACTCATCTTCAGCACCACTCACTCTTAGGTACTCACTCATTTCTTCCTTCCCTAATCCTTTCTAAGGGACACACCCCCAATCACCTCAACATCTTCCACTAGAACCCACCCCTTAGACATCATCCACTTCTAAATCTACCACATCAGGACCCAGGCTTCCAGTCCCATCCCTGGAGGAGGCAAAGCCACCCTGTCACTGCCATGCTGTCACAAAGCTCGGTGTGCTTCTGCAGTCATGATGGGGCAGCATGAGGAGGGCTGTCACACAGGTCTTCGAAAAGGCACCTGTCACAAGTGCTCAGGCCGAGCTCCACGGGGCAAACCCCTCCTGTCCTACCATGGGGCAGGGTGCTCTACATGCCCCAAATTAGAACTCCTGAGTGTAATGTTGTCCCCACACCCAGGCACTGCCCTAGAGACATAGACGCTGGCCAGTCTGGAAAACCTCCGGGAGGAGCTGACCCATTTGCAGGCAGCAGTGGCCTGGGAGCCCACTGCAAGTGTAGGCAACTGTGAACAAGTGTGAACACAGTCGAGGGACTGCCCTGCCTGTACCCATCATGCCCCGTGCCACAGGCTAACACCAGAGTCACAGACAGTGACTGAAACCCCATGTCATCAGCTGTGCAGTGGACCAGTGGCTTTGTTTCTGGGATTTGATGGCCCTGTGTCCCAACCCCTGCTATCTGAAGTCATTGCTTTTTAAGTTCAGTTATCCGGAGTCAACTCTCAACCAAAAATATCAAATGGGAAAGTCCATAAATGAACACTTCAGAGATTGTGAATGAATAGTAGCAATGTAAGGGTTACTCGTTACTGTCGGTCTCCTACTGTGCCTAATATGTACCTCTCTCCGCTATGAGCAGGTAGCACAGTCTGTGGCTTCAGGCACCTGCAGCCCATCCTGGGCACTCAGGACGAGTAAGAGCTGACTGCTAAACTGGGATAGGAGGCTGGGTCCGCAACTGCCTCCCTGCAGCTATGTTGAGACCCAGCAGGCAGGTGGGGAAGGGCCAGCTGCCACAGACCTGTCCCTGATGCCCCTTTGCCAGCACGGAGGCTCTCCCACGGAGACTTCCTCTACGTGAGCATCTGTACATTTGAGCATAGCTTCCCAAAATACATACCGTTGCTTCCAAAGATGCAAATAGAATCCCAAATACATACAGCTAAGGCTGATGTTGTTACTTTAAAGTGCTGTTAATTCAAGTAGAAATAACTTTCCCATCTCTGAGCCAGGTGCAGACAACACCCCAGTTTACCAGATGCTGCTGCTGAACTAACTAAAAGGACCCTCCAGGCCCACCAAGGAGAAATGGCCCCTGAGCCTAGGAGCCTATCAGTGAATCTGAAGGTGACGCCACGTCCTACCTCCACATGAGCTGGCTCTCCAGTCACGTGATGAAGGAGAGAAGGTCATGCCAGAAGAAGCCTTCCATGGTGGTGAAATGAGTCCCAGACACAGGGGACAGGAAAGCCAAGTCACCCTATCAACCCTTCCCCCAAAAAATTCGGGACAGGTTGTAGAACTCCATAACCTCCCATTCTTGGGTCTCCCTGAGGGTCTAGGAATTACAGAATGGACAGCTCAAGCAGTTTTTCCTGGGAGGCCAAGAGGTGAGATACAGCAGTCAGTGTGGTCCAGACACAGTGGTTATTGTGGACCAGGATGCTGCCCTGGCACCAAAGAGCAGATGCCCCAGGCTGGCTTTCCCAATATCCTCCCTAGAGATCAGCAAGGCCAGTGGCCCAAAGTCTGACTTTGTCTCCCAAGTCAGACTTCTAGAGGTGGCCACTTAGTGCTAAGTCCCCAGTGCCTCATGGCCCACTTACTCCTAAACTTCCTGAGTATCCAGAGTTGGAGGTGGCACCCAGCCATCCCCAAAGGGCTAAAGAGCCTCTGTCCAGAGAGAAGCCATCTGTGGACACAGAGTTCTCCCTGTGGACATCTCAAAAGGCCAGCCAAGGGGCCGCTGAGAGATCTGGGTTGGACAGAGCAAGCACAAACACCCAGTTAAGTACATTCTCATGGGTATCTCCTCCAAGAGAAGCCAGAGTTAAACATCTGCTGGAGGTTGAAAGTGCCAGCATGGACATCAACAGCCAGACCACACTGTCAGGCTCATCTGCTGGCACTGGCAAGAAGGGATGAGCAGGTGCAGGTCTGATGACAAGAAGAGAGACAGTTGAGGAGGGGAGTGGCAGGCACAGCCCTCCCCCCCACTGCTTTTCGGGGAGGGGCAGGCCCTAGCTAGGCAGGAGACTTGGGGTGTCTGCAATCACCCACCCCATTGCTGGACAGCACCTTCCCTCACTGGGAAGCAGCCAAGACTCTTACTGACTTAGCACGGCAGGGAGGTCTGAAGACCATCTGACTTCCCTGGCCCGGGAAGAGCCTGCCTGCAGGACACATGCTGCAGGACGGTGGCGTGGGAGGGAGCCTCGCTGTTCCATTAGTACCCACCTAGTGGATATAAATACAATAGCAAAGAGGGCGGACAGTGACAGCCCAGGCCAGGGGAATCACCAGCAGGAGTCACACCCCTCTCCAATAACGCTCTCAACCTGGCATTTGCTAGCACAAATCTCCACATGGTAAGGCGTTCGTGGTGACTAACTGGCCCTGGTCAGAACCACAGAAGCTTTGCCCAGTCTCTGCCACCCTCTGAGCCAGGGTGCAGGGATCTGCCAGGAAGGTAAGGCTGAGGCTCAGAAGTCCCTCCTGCTGTAGCACTGACTGGACACAGGCAGGGGTGTGGCCCATGTAGTCACAGGGGCAAGCTTCATCCTCTGGTTCCCTATCCTCAGGGATGGCAGCTGTGCTCCTCCGCCATTGTGGGAGGCAGAGCCACACCTCCTCGGTGAATGTGGACCTGAGGAAAATGTCCTTCCTCCTCCCTTTGATGGAATTAGGAAAAAATAATTAAGAGGAGAACAGATGGCAACCACTTAAAATCTGTTCGTGAGAACCAAATCAACAAGACGTGGGAATGGGGGGAGTGTGCTTTTCTGGATGAGTGGGCACCCCACGCTGTAATCCCCAAAGCAAGGCGGTAGGGTTGTGAACAGGGTGGATGGAAGCTTTGTACAGTAAAAGGGTAAGAGCCCAAAATTTCAAAGCAACCATAGAGAAGCCACCTTCTCCTGTGGCAACCAGGCTACTCGGAGTGCTACAGGTGGCCCTGGCTTCAGCACCCCTACAAGGACCTTTTCTAATGACAGATCAACACACCAATGAAAAGCCAGGTGTCATAGCTCTGCATTTGAAATGCTGACTGTAGACTAATTCTTCTTCTCCATGAGAACTTCTGAGAACCTTTCACCCACGGGCTGCCTTAATACCCTTTTTGCTACTGCAACAAAATACCTGAGACTATGTACTTTATAGAGAAATGGGATTTATTTAGATCAAGTGTTTAGAAGTTTCAAGTCCACGATTGAAGGGCTCCATCAGCCTCAGATAAGTGCACCCTGTTGGCTGCATCAGAAGAAGGGTGAGGCCAGGAAACAGCTGCATGCAAATGAGGCCAAGCGCATCAGGCGGGCTCACCCTAACAACCAGTCATAAGAGCCAGTAAGAACTAGGTAGGGTACCGTGAAAATGAATACCTCCTAAGGACATGTCCCAGTTATGGAACAACCCCCATCTCTCACCTTCATCATACCGGTGATCAGTCATCCAGCATATGAACCCCAAAATATAAACCACAGTCAAACCCATTAAAGTCACCAACCACAGAGAAACTCTCCAATTAGCAGACTACATATCCTGGCCCCAGTCTACACTCAAGAAATGCACATAGAAGTGCAAACTTGTGGGTGAAGTTGTGGGCCCTGGAACTCATGCAGGAATGGGTGACCGGCAGAAAGAAGAAAGGGAAAAAAAAGCATTAATTCCTCAAGAACACAATTCCAGAAAATTACCAAGGAAATTAAAGAGGGCACCCCAATATGTAATGAGCTGCAAGCCACCCGGTCTTAAGAGGAGAACCTGCCAGGCAGTCTGAAAACCAGTCTGAACTTTCTTAGACCTATCTGTGAACTTCAACTGCAAACACCTTCCTCCGCCAGGATCTGAAGGGACAAGCGAACTCAGAGTCATCTGAGACCCCAAGGCCTGAAGCAGTGGACTCCCCTGACAGCTAGCTGGCCTTAGGGCCTAAACATGCTCTCCCTAAGAAGAGCCAAAGTGGAGACTGGGAAACACTCCTCTTCTCAGGCCTGGAGGAAGGGGTGGGGAGACAGGGGAGTCTTCCTGTCTCACCTCATTCAGGTACTTCCCACGATGCATTGACACGACTTTTCTACTGTCCAGTGTCGAAACAGGCACTGCTCCTCACTTCCAGAACAGTGCTTCTCAACTCCCCTGACCTTAAACAAATGGTGATGAAGCTGTTTTTGTGTGGAGATGGATTTTTACCATCGTCAGGCAATCTATGTTCCAAGCTAATGAAGTTTAGGTCTATAACATGCATCCCAGACATCATGCTTTCTGATCACAGCTATCACAGTGAGTGTAGACAAATTTGCATGAGAAGAAGTGTGGGAGGTGACAGCTGAGGGACGCGGCCCACGGGAAGATTACAGAATGCTTTCCTCACCCCTCCATCCCACCCCTGCCTCACACCATCCTCCAGCTCCAGCACTGCCACAAGAAGCCAGCCACAGAGGACCACAGCTGGCGGCTTCTAATGGGAAACATCTAGCACATCTATATCTAGCATAGATGAAACAGCCAGAACTCACAGCAACGAACAGACTTGAGGTCTCCAGGCACTGTGAGGGGCAGCATGGAGGGAGGAATAATTGCTTTAGGGTAATAAATGTTTCCTTTTGGGGTAACCAGCACTGCACCAAGAACAGGACGGATGCATAAACCATGAGTGGTTCAACTGTGGAATGATTAAAAAAAAAAAAAAATCCGGCACAGGTCTGTTAGAGCTGGGATCTGGACCGCCCCGGAGTCTCACAGCTGACTTCTCTGTACTAGTAGGCAAGGCACAATCCAGGAGGTAGAGCCTATAGGAGGAAGTGTTATGCTTAAAGGTTGCACTAGAACTCCTCACACACCATAGCCTCTCTCTCTCTCTCTCTCTCTCTCTCTCTCTCTCTCTCTCTCTCTCTCTCTCTCTCTCTCTCTCTCTTTCCCTGCCTCTCCCACCCCCTCAGCTGCTATCAACTGAGCAGCTCTCTGCCATAATGTTCCACCCTCTCACAGGCTCATTAACAATGCAGCCAGCTAGTCATGGACTGAACCCTCTGAGAACGGGAGCCAAGATAAATCTTCTCATGCCAGTGCTTTCTTTGGGTTTTTTAATACAGCAACATAAAGCTAAGGCAGTAAATACTATAGGACACTCTAATGGTTTACCTTAGTTGCTAACTTGACACACCTGGGAAGAAGGACCTTTAATTGAGGAACTGTCTCCATCAGACTGGCCTGTAGACATGTCTGAGGGAGCATTTTCTGGATAAAAGACTGATATAGAAGGGCTCAGCCCACTATGAGCGGTACCATCCTTAGGCAGGTGGGCCAGGACTGCTAGAGTGAGACAGTAAGCAATGTTTCTCTGTGGCCTTTGATTCAGCTCCTGCCTGCAGATCCCTGCCCTGTGTTCCTACCCTGACTTCCCTCCATGATAGACCATAACCTGTAAGCTAAAACAAACTCTCTCCTCCCCAAGTTGCTTTTGGTCATGATGTTTATCACAGCAACAGAAAGCAAGCCAGGACAGACACCAAGTATCTACCATGAAAGTTGATGCATTCCTGTTACTTGAGGCAGTGTGGGTACTACTGGACATCATTCTGCTAAGTGAAGCAGGCCAGGTGCATAAAGACAAGAAGTGCCTGAAGTATCTCACACGGAGAATTTTCAAGAAGCTGATCTCATGGAAGTTGAGAGTAGAATGATGGTCCCCAGAGACAGGCGTACTGACCAGGAGCCTGCTGTGGCACAAGAACGTGGGGACAGTAAAGCACTGTGTGTTCCAAATAGCCACAAGAGGGCCTGCCACATGGGCCAGCAGGGTAGGGGGCTTGCTAAAGAGCCTGACAACCTGAATTCAAACCCTGTTCTCTGACCTACATACACACACAGTGCAAAACTATGTGAAGAAGTTACAAGAATACTATAAATGTTTGAAGAGATGGATGCTTACACTAATTTGAACATTAAACCACGTACAATTCATCAAAATATCATTGGGTTACCATAAATACACACAAGGTTTACAATTATGTATGTATTTTTTAAAAATATATAAAGCTAAGGGAATGAGATATGAGCTTAGATCCCAGCACTGACATTAAACCAAGGGCATGGCTGTATACATCTGTAATCCCAGCCCTGAGAAGTAGAAGCAGGAGTCTATGGGGGCCCTGCCTGGTTAATCAAATCAGTGATGGAGACAGTTTCAGGGGGAGACCCTGCCTCAAAAGATAAGATGGAGGACCACTGAGGAGGACACCAATGTCAATCTCTGGATTAAATGGGTGTGCACACGGCATGCACACAAAACCCACACATACAAACACACCAAGTAAATGAAAATAAATTTTATTAAGATGGCCGACCAATGGTAAATCTTTGTCTTGTGTATATTTCCCTAACTTAAAAGTCCTACCAATAATAGCACATTACTGGTGAGTCCTCTAAGATCAACAGGGGGAGAGCAGCTCTCAAAGTTCGTGGGAATCAGGAAGATAAAGGACAGATGTGGTGCACGGGCCTCACAATGAAGGGCAGGGGTAGAGCATGCCAGAAGTAGCCATATTGACATCTGGTTTCTAGGAAGGGGGCAGTTGACACCTTTCTGTGTCTTCTCTCGGAATGCAGGTCTCCCTTGATGGAGAAGCTGCACTGGGTGATGACGCCAATGCCCCCCCATGATGGGAAGAGAAAAAAGCACCCTCCTACCCAGTCACCTCCAAAACTACCAAAGAGCAAAGCACAAGGCTGGAGCAGCAGGGGTGAACAAGGGTCAGGAGGCCCTGCTGCTGCTGGGAGGTCTGGATGCCCTGTGGAAGGGGGCAGTGTAGGAGAGAGGACACTAAGTGGGGGAACAGCCAGAAATCCACGTGTGAGGTCCCCAGCCCCACTGCCCCTCACCAGATCCAGTGCCAGCCACCAACCTTGTCTGTCCCTGCTCTCTCCTCTGACAGCCCCAGACCACCCCAAAGAAGAAAATGTCAAAACAAAGGCAAGTCACAGCTTTCCATTTCCCAGTGTGTGCAATGTCTGGCAGGGCAGACCGAAGGGCAATCAACAATGGTGGTCTGCACCTCACATCTGGGAGCTGTTGGCTAGCATAGCAAACTGACTATCCTGACTAGCACTAGGAAGTTAACTACAGAGATGTGTTAGTTAGATGACAGAGCTCCAAGATGGGGAAGCTATTCATTAAAATCTTCTTTGCCATAACAGGACATGAAGAATTACAAGTGTAGGGTTGGAATATTCCTGAACAGTAGAATAGCAACCTAATGCACAAAGGCCTTGAGTTTACTCCTATGTAACACACACACACACACACACACACACACATACACAGATACAGTTTTTTCAGAAATGTGGGTGTAAATACATAAGCCAATCATATAGTAAATTACATGTTGTTATCAAGCTTTACTATTATAACAAAATGCTTGAGATGACCAGCTTATAAAGAGCAAAAGTTTATTTGAACTCACATGGAGGCTGTAGCTCATAGTTGGTGGCCCTATTGCTTCTGGGCCTGTGACAGTGCAGCACATCATGACAGAAAGCACATGGTGGAACACAGCTATTCATCTTGTGGGAACACAGGGAGAAGAAGAAGAGGAAAGGACCACTGTCCCTTCTAGAACACATTTCCAATGACCTGAAGACCCCCCCCCACTAGGCTCTGCCTCTTAAAGGTCCCACAGCTTCATGATGGAAACATCCCAGTGATTAAGTGTATAACACATTGAAATTCATAGAACACTCCAGATCCAAACAATAGAAGGTTGGAATGGACCTGATGAATTCCTACAGCCTAATGACTTTGCCTGAGCTGTCATGTTGTCACGTTATCGTGTGCCAACTACGTGTATGCAGGGTGCAGTACCTGAGCTGTAACATTATTTGCAGATAAGACCTTTGTACATGATCAAGGTTAACTAAGGTCATTAGGATGGATCCTAAATCAGTATGACTGATGTGATAGTTAATATTGTCAACTTGACAGGTCTAGTATCACACACACACACACACACACACAGGCACACACACAGGCACACACACACATTCATGCACCTTTGGGCATGTTTGTAAGAAATTGTCTACATTAGATTAATTGAAGACTCATCCAAACTATGGGTGGCACCTTTCCTTGAGCTAGGATCCCTAGACAGCATAAAAAAGAGGCTGCTCATTGAACTACCCCATTCATTCCCCTCTACTTCCTGATGGCAGATGTTGTAAACAGCTGCTTCAAGCTTCTGCCACCATGATGGACTGTGCCCTGGAACTGTGAGCCAAAAATACCACAGCAAAGGGCATAGAAACTATTATGGCTGACAGTCTTACACAGTTTTTCCTGTTAGACAGGGCTCAGGGGTCTCCTGTGAAGCAATGTTCAAGTATTTTACATTGTTATTGTTTTTGTTTAGTTTGCCTTGTTGACTGGGTTTGTATTGTTTGTCTCAAACAAAGAACTAAACAAGACACAATGACACAAACACAGAATATTAAAAACAAACTATGTAGCCGGGCATTGGTGGTGCACACCTTTAATCCCAGCACTCAAGAGGCAGAGGCAGGTGGATCTATGTGAGTTCGAAGTCAGCCTGGTCTACATAGCGAGTTCCAGGACAGACTCCAAAACTACACAGAGAAACCCTGTCTCGAAAAACAAAAACAAAACAAAACAAAAAACCAACAACAACAAACAAAGAAACCATGTCCACACAGCCATAGATGGAGACCAGGCTCCAGCAGACATGTGGCTTTATTACAAGAAAAAGAAGAGTTCTCTGAAGGGTGGACACTTGTGGATATGCTAGGTGATTGGTTTATTTTCTGTTTGCTGGTATCTGCACCACCCCTGAGGAGTCCCAGGTTTGTTCCAAAGGGTGGTCCTTCTTGTTTGTTGGGCTTGGAGTTAACCTTATGACATAGAATCACATGATCTGACCCTATCTTCCTACATCACTTGGAAAGAGACAGAGATACCAGGGAAAGCTATGTGAGGTTAGGCTATCCTATCACAAGACAAACAACAGCAAAGATGACTGACAAGTCACCAGTGCTTTTCCTGTAGAGCCCTCAAACTAGCACCTTGGTCTTAGATTTCAGTCCTCCAAAACTTTAAGACTATAGACCACCCAGCTTGTGGTACTTTGTCACCATGGACACATGCAGAACTGCTTACTCCCACCCCCCCAGCAGGAGGTACCCTGGAGATGACACAACTTCATATCAACCATGGTTGCAGGTACCTCAGACCCTGCCCAAGGACCCAGCACCGTTCACTTGGGACTTTCTGAAGAGGACCCAACCTGCTTTCTGCTCCCGAGGCCTGTCCACAGCAACAGTACCTTCAGGCTGGCTGCCTGGGACACCTATGAAGAGTCTGGGTATGTAACAACACAAGAACTTGTGTGTATGTCACACAAGGCACAGAGACCCTGTCCACTTCTTGTCAGCTCCTGCTTCCTGAAACCCTGAAAGAGATGATGAATGCCCTGGGCCATCACCACTGAGCAGGAGGGAGGGTCTCCAACAATGCATCTTGGAGAAATGGAGGTATCCTGACAGCAGAGCCAAGAGCAGTCATTCCCAGGGGCAGGACACAATCAATAGACCTCCTGGTCATTTGTCCTCCACACACTGCTGGCTCTCCTCTGTACCTTTTACTCTTTGAACATGCACATCTGTAGATCCAACCAAGCACAGATTAAAACTGTTCTTATTCCAAAAGTCCTAAAAATGGAAAATATTTCCCACCTACCAAACCTCCCAGACAACAGCAGAGATCCATGGTATGGGCATGGTCTGGCCTTTTCCCACTCTGTGGTGTCCCTACAGTATGGTGTTGGGCTCCTGTGCTGTGGTATCAGGCTTACGATTGCCCAGTCCATACTGAGCATGGGTGCAGTAATGTTTCTTGTCATCCTCTAAATAATAAAACACGTATTCATATGGTCATTGCAACATACAAAGTGTTGCACAAAGGAGGATGTGTACATGCCCCATGTAAATCTTGAGCATATCACATAAGGGACTAGAGCATCCTTGGGGATCCCGAAACCCACAGAGGTCCTTGAATGCAGCCCACATGAACACTGTGTGACAGCTGTAAATGTGAATGTCTCAAACCAGACAATGCTGAAAGTCAGCATGAATGCATTAGAGCTCTGTTAGAGAAAGCTAAGGCTGTCACTTAGCATGTTAGTGGGGACTTTTCCCAGCTGCAGAGTTGGGAAATGCATCCCACTTACCGGCTGTCTCCACAGAAAGTCCAGCCTCCACGTGGGTCACCTGGCCGAGCTTCAGTGGTGTTTCAATATCCAGAGAACTACAACAGAAAGACCACAAACACAGGGTCAGCGGGCTGGGAAAGCAATCCGCTCCTTCACAGACAGAGGACAGAGTTAGAACCCAATAATTCTCCTGAATAGGCAACATCTGGAAATTCATGAGTTCCCTGACATCTTCACACATAAAGGTCAGCTCAGACCACTAACTGGCCTACCATTTGAAGCCATGCTGACTGTGTGAGGGATAGACTTCTTAAACTCTTTTGTAGGAGGACCCTGAAATCAATCAAAATACCCTTTCACACACACACACACACACACACACACACACACACACACACACACCTACACACACACACACATCAAGGTTCTGTATGTTGCCAGCTTGTTTTTTCCCAGAATAGCAAAACACTATACAAGGCCTAGAGCTGTGCTAGGCCTGTGCAATTCAAGTTACTTCTCTTAAAACAAGGTTTGTGACATGTGGATGGGACGATTCTTCGAAATGCAACGAACAAGGACACTACAAAGAAAGGGTGACCTTGCTCAAGTGCCAGTGCTTGAAGAGAGCCCCATAGGGTAGGCAAGAGACACCATGTCCTCAGGGGATTGCTTTTTCTCTCAGCCCTGATCTGCAAGACCTTGGTTCCCATCTTAGCTCTGCTGGGAGGAGAGCCCAGGAAGCCTGAGTCTCAGAGGATGCTGTAGCCCAGACACCAAGTTTGGAACACCTCCTGCACATGCCCACAGTTCCTCCCCTCATGCCATGCCCTTTCAAAGGAGGAGATGACCTGGGAACCAATGCTTCCTTAAGCTTTTAAGGAGGCCCCTGCTGCTCTCTCTCCTACAGCTTCTTCAGACGTATTTTCTGTCCTGCTTATAGTACAGGCCATCCAGCTGGAAACTCCCAACTACTGGGATCTAATATAATTCCTAAGGACAAGGAGTGGGGAAACACAGACCAACCCCCCCACACCCATGTGAGGCACCCCAGTGAGTATGAGAAACACGCTTTGCCCAGAGACTCTCATGGTGTAGATGGAGATACCGCAAAACAAGACACTGACTCTGCAACACAGGGCGCAAGGTGACTGAGGTCCAGGCACCACACAGCCTCACCCTGTCACTCCCCACTGCCTCTCCCTCTTGTGCTCCATATCTTCACTCCTGCCATCTTCAAGATCCCCATGCTCAGACCCATGGGATCTCCCCAGCACATTCATTCTCCAAAACCCAACCGGACATTCCTCCCAAATTCTGGTAATCACACTGCTCTGCACATAGCTGTATTCCCCAACATTTCCCCTCTTCTCCATAGGACTCAGTGTTCCCTCTGGGACATGCCTGGCCTCACCAGGGCCCAACCGTTAAAAGGCTGAAAATACTTTGGCACCAGCAAATCTCAAAGGCCGCCTCCAAGAAAGGGGGATAAATGGGAGGAGATAAACAGACAAAAATGAGGAAAAAAGAGGTTGAGGAGATGGCTCCATGGTAAAATGTCATGCAAACATGAAGACAGGAGCTCAGATCACCCCTCCAGAACCCACATAAACACCAGCTTGGGGTGGTAGCACACCTGTGCTAGGGCACCATCAGTCTTATCTGAGAACTCTGGGTTTGACTGAGAGGCGTGCCTCATGGAATAAAGTAAAAGACCCATTGGGGATGATTTCCAACACCAACCTCAAGCCTACATATACCTGTGTACCCATGTGCATGCATATCCATAGCCGTGTGTGCCTCCACATATGTAAACATGCACACACACACACACACACACACACACACACACACACACACACACTGAAAAAGGAAAACAAGAGGGGAGAATGGTATGGAGGAAGTATGTATGACATCAAAGGGAACCCATGTAAAGGCAGATCCGCAGGCTCCTGCCTCACTGGCACTGAGGACCATGGGAGCTTTCAGGCTTTAGAAGGAGGAGGCCATTGTATCGGTGAGGCGCATGACACCCTTGGAGAACCCAAGCTCACTGGCGTGCCTCAGAACAGAAGGCAATGGTCTCCCTTCTGTAGGAACTTGTAGACAGCAGATCAGCAGGACACTCACTAAGCAGCTCCTTTCACCCAGGATATGCCGATACAATCATTCAGGAAATAAAGGGGGTGCATAGGAAAAGTCTCTCCTGACCTCTGCTGCCTCCCCTGGATCCTTGTCATGCATCCTGGGCAAAAGCCCAGACCCCACTGCTTGCAGTCTCCAAAACGCAAGGCACCATCACTGTCTCACAGCACACCTGCCCTTACTAACCTGTGATGCCACCTGCAGCGTGTTCCTGAAGCTAAACATGCCTCCACAATCTTCCTCCAGGAATGCCCCACAGGAGAATGGAAGCTGCCCGGGAGCCAGGATAGCTGCAAAGCCCCACAGTTCTCTTACTTGTCTCCCAACCCTACAGCAGGCCACCCGGAGCAGGACTCAGGTACTTCATGTACCATTACCCAGCAGATGACCCTCCTGCCTGGGCACCTTAGTATCCTGCCCTTCTTTCCCAGGCTGGCCACACTCCAGGCCCACCCAGAAAGCACATTTACAGGGACATGCCAGCCACTCTAGCCACTTATAATCCCCACAATTGTTAAGCAGCCAACAGAGCTCAGTTCCCAGGGCCAGCTGCATCCCTCTCCCCCATGCCTGACCCACAGAGCACTGAGAACAAAGAGGAGGGTTCCCACATCCCAAGCCTGCACTTTCCTGCACCTGGTACTAGCCACCATGATTCACCTCACTATGAATGATGGCCAGGTGGAAACAGCCAAGCCCGGCTAGTCTGGGCTGACTTGGCCCACTGGGAAAGGCACAGGTAGAAGAGCACCCAACTTCCATCCTCAGCCTCTGCAAGGATCCCAGGTCAAGGGTGTCCTTCTCACAGCCTGCAATGGCTAACATCACATGCAACAGTCAGCCTGCCAGCCCTGCCCCCAGCCCCTGTGTACATCCTCACAGATCAGCAGGTGCACTGACAACTGCCACTTACAGTTCCCATGGTGTCCCCAGGAGGCTTGGGGAGTCCCCTCTCTACCTAGTATTGAAGATTCTGCTGCAGTAAAAGAACATGGCATTTGGGTCAGCTAACACAAGCAGGACCGTATGGACCAGGCACAAGGAACCAGGTGCAGGGATATAAGACAGCCCGACAACCCAGCTTCCAATAGCCAACCAAACAGCAACCAGCAAGAGCCTACTCCACACATCACTCACCCTTTGGGCATCTCTGCCCCAAGTGAGTCTTTTAGAATCCCTCATACTCATTCTTCCTCTGAAAGACAACTTAAGACCCCTGCTGCATGAACTGATGACACTCTGGTCTCCACCAAACTATTCCCATCCAGGTGACAGCCAGAGTCCCTGGTTCCTTAGACCAAAGCCTCAGCGACACCCTGGACCCATCACCTCCATGAATTCTACACTGACCTCTGAACTCCACAGACCTCCCAGCACTGTCTCTGCTCTCATCACATTCGATCTGGCTTCTGTCCTCATCCTTGAACAGACAAGCAGGGAGCTACCCCAGGGCCTTTGCACAGATCGTTCTCTCAGATATGGACACCCTACCTTCTTTCTCTCCCACCATGCTTTTGAGCAGGGGTCAGCTTCCTGGCCACACTATTTAATCCACTGTTTGCATCCCCAGCCTTCCCAACCCCTCCCAGCTTAAAGCTACCCCTTGACACTTACCAGCCCTAACATACACCATCTTTTATTGACTGTAGCTATGTCTGCCTGCCCTCAGTAGAAAGCAGGCTCTAAAAGGGCAGAACTGCTTTCTGTCACAAGCTCTCAAATCAACAGGGGCATCTCTTCAAAATGTCCTTGTCCCTTTCAAGTAGACCTGGGAGCCAGATGTATTCTGTGAACAACCCATACCCTCACCTTCACTATTGGCAGCTGGTCACTGTCCATGTTTCAAAAGTTTTGAAGGTGTTGGGACCACCCAGACAAGCACCGAGGCCAAAAGAGAGTTCAGCCCAATTGTCAAAGTACTTAAGAAAGTGTTGACCTAGAAACCTTGAGTGTCTCAGAGTGGAGGGTGGGAGGGGCATGAGCCAGACCCAACAAAGAGTGGGAGGTGCACACAGGGAAGGGGTCCCTAGTGGAATCTCATTCTGATGCATGGCCTTTCCCTGCAAACTACAGTCTGAGAGGTTCTAACTAAGGGAGAGCTCCAGGCTAACCTGCCCAGTGAGGAGAGCTGTCAGTTGCAGGGCCTCCCTTGAGGGAGTCCACTGCTGAGTGACAGGCCTGAGGGAATTCTATTCTCATGCCGCCCTGCCAAGCCAGCCAGTCACTGGCTCAGAGTCTCGGAGCTAAGTCTGAGTGGAATCAGGGCCTGCACGCTCGCTGCCTATCATCTGTGTCAGGAGCAACCTGGGCTCAGTGAGCAGCCATGGACACCAAGGTGGCTGTATACACACCCATTGCCTTTTCTGCTTTGTGGACTCTTGAGAACGTTAGGACTTCGTTTAATGCCAACAGGAAAAAAAAAATCTTCTTTTCTAGTGAAATCGGAATAATTAATAAGAGTCAGAAGACTTAGACTACAAAGCTCATATAGGAAAAAGAAAACTTTCAAGCTCCTCTGAGCTCCCAAAGGCAGCCCGACAGATAAGGCTAAACAAAGGATTGGGTACATGACTAGAGGCCTGAGACCAGATAACACACCCCAGCCGTGTAACATTTCTCTGTCCTAAAGAAAACCAGAGAGCCATCAACTCACAGTTATAAAAATCCCTGGCCCAGGAGATAATTAACAAACATATCCCCTACAATATCCTGCTCAATTGTATCCTGCTGAAACAAGTGGTTATTGTTTCATCCTTTGTAACCACAGAAGCTTTGTAATCTTGAGACTTTCAGCCTTGTGGACTTTCTCTTAGCTGTAAGCCGTATTCCATTTGCTCCCTAGAGAGCAGAATCCCTGCTGCAGCTTGATAAAAAAGAAACTTCTGTTTTTGCATTTGGTGAGTCATCTCCTTGGCGGTGTTCCTTTGGGGTTCCATGAACTTGGCATAACACTATAACACCCTCAAGGTAGTCAAAGGGACAGAAGTCCAGAGAAAGGTCACAAGTTGTGCACAAAGTCCCCACAAGAGCTGTACTTCTCTGTGTGCTGAATGAAGTGCCCAACATTGGACAGATAAAATTTGAGGGACATTTGAGGGTCACCTGGAAACTGGCTTCTCAGACAAGCAAAGGTTAGAAACAATTAGCCCTCAAAACACTGGCTCAGGTTTTCCAGACAGCCATGGCCATCTCTGGGAGCTGTGGCCCTTGGACTGGGAGGTACTTCCGTACCTCAGGCAGGGTGTCGTGCTGGGTGCCTGGTGCCTAGTATAAGGCCATGGGACCAAACAACACTCTTCTAGGCTGACAGCACCACAGTCTCTGAGTTCACACCTCAGCCAACACATCCAAAGCACGCCTACAGGCAACTGCCTTTCAGCTGGTCCAAGCTGGGTCTCCTCTCCCCTCACAGGTCCCTGCTTCACCCACAGCCTCCTTCTTCCAGCTAGACTACCCATCCGGGATCCCTCTAGACTCCTTTCCCCCTGAGCTAGCACGCTTTAACTTCAGACATCTCTTCTTCCACAGCCTTCCCACCCACCACCCTGATTTCCACCCCTTACCCTCACCTCCACACCCCACCCTGGCCTCAACCTGTTGGGTTTCCACCTATGATCCCTGCTTTGACTCTAGTCTGCAGTCCCTTCTTCCTGGCCTCTGGGGTGCACCCAACAGTACAAACTGATGCTCCCTGCATAAGCAGGACAGTCGCAGGCCTGGATCGGACAATGCCCACCAAACACCTATTTAAAGGCAATACAGCAGTAGACGGGGAGCTACTGAAATGGGAATAGGCAGAATGCTCTGGAATTAGGTAATGACAAATGTCATGGAAATACTTAAAGCCCCTGAATTAGATACTATACACGGGTGAGCTTCATAACATATGAATTGTATCTCCCTAAATCTGCTAGTGACACCAACCACAAGTGGGGACCCAGCATCCTCTGCTGTACCCCAACTCTCTCCCAGTGTACAAGTCCTCAGGATGCTTGGGAAGGCCTCTTTCTTGCTCAATGTCCCCTGGCCTTTCTTCTGTCCTTTGTTCCACCCCACTCCCATGGATCACTGCCTTCCTCAGACACACCAGGCCAGTTTTTGGTAGACACCAACATGGATGATGTCCCCAGAGGTCCTGCAGATGCCACTTGTACCCCACCCACCTACACCTGCATACCTCTGAAAGCAAGCTTAGTATCTGCCCCTGTCATCACCCACTGGGACAGAAGTCCTCTGTCCTCATCTGCTGTGTCTCTTGGTCTATACCCCAACACTTACCACTGTACTTGATGGACTCAGTGGCAGGCTTGCCCCTGGACTGAGCCTTCAGAACAACCAATGGCTTCCTAGGTGTCCCAACTTCAGAACCTGGGATGCTTCAGTCACAATTCAATCCACTGCACCCATTATGTAGTGACATATGAATGCTCAACCCCTCCTACAAGCCAGCACTGGGACAAGGTGAGCCAGAAACCTTGAGTGTGACTTGGAAGCACAGCTCCAGGCTACAGCTTGGTGGTGCAGCCAAAGCCTCCCAGAGCTCCTTACAGCCCCCCCCCTTGCTGCACAGGAGCCTGACCTGACCCTGAGGGCTGGAGCAGGTTCTGCTCTCTGAATCACTATAGCCAAATGCTACAGGCCAGGCTTCCCTGTGGGGTGGGAAGACAGCCTGTTCCTCAGAGCCACCCACACCCAGGCTATTTCCTGTTTCAACAAAGAGAGGAGCTGGTGGCTCTCCTACTGGAGGAAAAAAAAATGATCTCTAAAATCCCCTCTCACCACGTGTATTCATTCTCACAGTGAGCTGAGAGGAACAGGAACATTAAAGTGACTTGGGAGCTCCTGAGGTACCGGAGACTGTGTGCCTCCCTCTGAGCGGTGGCCGCAGCCATATGCAGAGTGCCGCACTGTCACCCACTCATGCCCCATCATGAAGAGCACAGCTGGCAATGGCTGCCACCCTGCTCCCCTGTCTAAAGTCTGATCCTCTGCAGCTCCCACGCACCCATGCCCACCCAATCCACCCATCTATAGTTCTAAGAAAAAAAAAACCAAAACAACAACAACAAAAACAATAACAACAACTCCACCCCAAGAGAATGCTCATGCAAATAAGACTGTAGAGACAAGAAGGATATGGAAAGAAGTGAGGAGAGGGGAACCTCCAGCCAGGAGGTCCAGGGCCTCATGTCTCCCTCTTAGGATCCTCCATGTCCTGAAGACACGAGGGAGAGGGGTCTTACATCAGTCATCAGCATTGCTCCTTTTCTTGCCCAATGTGTGGGTCATGTCCCACAGCCAGCCACCATTCCAATGGCTCACTGATCATTCCTGAACAGAACAGGGGGTTAGCCCCAGAGCCTAGATACAAGTCCCAATTCTGCCACTTACCCAGCTCTGAGATACTGTTCTTCAACCTCTCTGAGCTTTACTTCCCACACCCAGGAAAGAGACACAGCCACGTTCCACCTCTCACACGGCTGTGAGATGAGACGTGGAGATGGCCTGTGTTCCTGAGGCTCTCTCTTATGATCAGGCCACTCCTCCTGAAGGTGCAGCGAATGCATGCTGCTGTTACCATTACTGTGGGATCTGCTTTGCTGAGGAAAGAATCTGGAGAAGCTTGGGTGGAATGTGAGCCCCCAAGCACTGACCAGATGTGCTAGGCTCCCCAGGGGAAGTGCAGGGAAGGCGCTGAGACCAGACAGCCAGAGGGACACAAGGAACATCAGTCCCCGGACCAGCCCATCAGCCCCACCACAGCAGGACCCCCTAGCCCTTCCCCCATGCCATGGGAAGCAAAGAAAAGAAAGGATGTGACAAGGGACATTCCTATAATAAGAGGAAGTTACTGAAACAAAGATGTCTGCATAGGAAAAGGTATGTTAGATGAATCATTGTAACCCTGTCAAATTCCAGAGAAAGACAAAGAGGGAGCCACAGAGTACACCATGGACATAAGCAAATAACATACCCTATGCAGGCATCGCTCTGGGCAGTGTGACCCAGGTAAGATGTGAAGAACAACAGCTAGGGGTTGCACGAAAAGATGCCCAGCAAACTAGAAAATGGATGCTCAATTTTTTTCTGCAAACCTAAAACCAGTGAAAAAGAAAGCTTGTTTAAAAAAAATACTGTATTAATATGGTATTCAGGGAGCTAAGTGCAAGAATGGACAGAATCAATGAGCTATCCAGTAAGCCAGAAGATGGAGCAAAAATTTCCCAGAAGGCAGTGCAAATGGACCAGGTTTCTAACCTTCTCTGCTGTTGCTTTTTTGGTTTGGGGTATTTATTTTTCCATTAAAAAATATTTTTGGCCAACATGATGATTCAGCTGGCAAAGGTTAACCCTGACTGAACTCAGCCCCTGGAACCCATAAGGGATGGGATGTGTGTGGTGTGATACATGTTGTGGAATGTGGTCAGTTAAGTGTGGCGTCAGTGTGGTACATGTATGTGTCTTTATGTGTATAACATGATGGTGAGGTGTGCAGCATTGAGGTGCAAAGTATGTACATATATGTATGTAAGTCTGTAGGTGTAATGTGTGGTTGGGGACAGGGAATACGTGTGGGGATGGTGTGCCGGTATTTGGCTCTGCTGTGGGGTATTTGTGGTATGGGATACTTATCTATAGTGTGGGGTGTTTCTGGTATGATGTGTTTGTCCGTGGTATGAGGTGTGTAGTGTTTTCCTGTGGTATAGGGTGTTTTCTTGTGTATACGTGTATACCTCTATGGTTCAGAGTTTGTCTGAGATATGGTGTATTTATCTGTGATTATCTGTAGTATGGGATGTTTGTCTGTGGTATGAGGTAATCGTCTGTGGTATGGGTGTTTGTCTGTGGTGTGGATTGCTTGTCTGTAGATGGCATACCTCACTATAGACAGCAGGCCAACTGGCAACTTGTATCATGTGACAGCAACCATCTGCACCTAAGCAGGGCTCTGGATATGAAGTGCTAAGGGGCCAAACCCCAACCATCCAGGCCCTTCTAGGTACTAGCGCCACTTGGAGAGAATGGGATGTGTGTCATGGTTCTACTAAAAGCTTCACTCACCAAGAGCTGAAGTAGACGAGGGACCAAGAGACAACTTGGCAAAACCTTCATACCTTTTCCTGGAGTAAAGAGGATGTCTTGGGTGAGCTCATAGGAAAAGCCATGCAGGAGGCTGAATTGCTGAGGGGAGGTGACAAGCAGCCCAGTGTTTGTGGCAGAAGGATCAGAGTATTGGGTAAAACAGTCAGCTGCCTATAAACCACACTGCCTCACCTGCAATGGCAAGCCACATGAGTGTCCAGAGGAAACCATGACCCAGATGGTCCATGACTAGCTACTGCTTCAAGGCCTGCCTCCATAGCTGGGGTTCGGGTATATAGTGCCTTCCTACAGTCAGTTCTTTCAGCACTTATTTTCCTTTCAAGGGACCCAATATGATTATATCCAAATATAAACCATGCTTGAGAGTGAGCTGATTTCCTGAAGTCAGAAATGACAGAACAGGACAAGTGAGAGCAGTAGAAGAAGAGCACAGGAAGTCTGATCCTACCTCTCCTCTGTCTCCCATCTAACCATGGTCCATTGCAGCTCCCAGAGGACTTCCAACCACTCCCAGAAAAGTAAACACGTAATTCACAGTCCAAGCATAATGGAAACCTCAAATCTTTGTCTGGAGCTGCCATTTCTCTGAAGGATCCTCTCCAGGCCTTCCTCTTGGAAAAAGGAAAGCCTCACCACTCTCTCTCTCTCTCTCTCTCTCTCTCTCTCTCTCTCTCTCTCTCTCTCTCTCTCTCTCCCTCTCCCTCTCTCTCTCTCTCTCTCTCTCTCTCTCTCACACACACACACACACACACAGAGACAGACAGACAGACAGACAGACAGACAGAGACAGATAGAGACAGAGAGAGACAGAGAGAGACAGAGACAGAGAAAGACAGAGAGACAGTGAGAGAGAGAGAGAGAGAGAGAGAGAGAGAGAGAGAGAGAGAGAGAGTTCCACTGCACTCACATTCCTAGAGGGATGTCATGGAACCCACTGACAGTCACTGAAGCCCAGAAGAGGAAACAGACTCTTGTTCGCTAAGATGTCAGACTAGAGCAGCATTAGTCACAGAACAGAATATGCTAAAAGGGTTTCAACTCCAAACACAAAAAGTAAACCTTAGGTGGCTTTATACTGCAACTGGTGAAGTTATTCTCAAATTTTAAAATAGCTGCAGAAGTCATAATGACAACATTCCATTAAAATGATGACCAAGCCTGCCTAGAGCAATAAGGCTCGACCAAGGACCTTAACCTTGCTTGATCTGCAAATGTTAAGTACAACTTAACTTGAGCTGCTGCCTATTGTATTTTCCAGGGTTCTCTAGAGGATCAGAACAGACAAAATGGGTCTATATACATAGATAGATAGATAGATAGATAGATAGATAGATAGATAGATAGATAGATATGGCTTCCAGGCTGTAGTCCAGCCAGCCCAACAATGCTGTCTACCAACAGAAGGGCTAAATATCCAATAGCTGTTCAGTCCAGTAGACTGGAAGTCTCCTCTGTTCTTCAGTATACATCAAAATCCCAAAGTGGGCTCCAATACCAGTGAAGGAGTGGGCTTGCCAGCGAGAGCAAAAGCAAGCTTCCTTCTTCCACGTCTTTTATATGGTCTGCCAACAGAAAGAATGGCCCAGATTAAAGGTGCATCTTCCCACCTCAACAGATCCAGATTGAAAGTGGGTCTTCCTGCTTCAGATGACTTCAATAATAAAAAAAAGCCCTCATGGGTGTGCCTAGTTGCTTGGGTTTTAGTTAGCTCCAGATGTAGTCAAAGTGGACAACCAAAAATAGTCTCACACCTATAAATATCCCTTGAGCTAAAGTTCAACCAATCAGATGCAGCCAACACATTCAATTCTCTAGCAGATTTCCAATTGGATAGACCAAGTGAGGCAACTGGATAGTTGTAACCAACGAAATGTTTGCTTTGTATCATTTCCATGTCTATTCTGAAAAGGCCTCTCCCTGGTAAGCACTGCCTGGAAGAACTCAGCCTCTTTCAGTTTGGAGCTTCCTGAATCATTATTTAGCTGAATAAACTATAAATTCGCATTATACTCAGTCTACCTTTTAACAACAATAAACTGCACATGCAAGGACAGTGCCTGATGGTAGAACCCTATCACCTCACCCAGCACCCAGAATACACTGGGACTGCAGAAGAATTTACTGAATCTACCTAGAAACTACTGTGGGAAGACCAGTGGTTGACCAGTTATCCCATGCCACCTTTTGGAGGCAGGAGGACACAGCTCCTCCCAGAGACAGCTACCCAGGGACTGCCTTGAAAAGTAGCACTTCCAGGGTTGATGTTAGAGGATGGTCCAGCATCCAGGAGAAAGAAATGAACAGGCAAAGGCACTCTGGCCTGAAAAGCTCCTGGAGGTAGAATAGACCCAGAATGGTAGTCTTATGGTCCCCAGTAAGGGGGACTAGCCCACAACCTCACCTGCCATGCCACTCCTCCAGCTGTGAAGACAAAGCCAGCACATAAACATGGAGGCTGTGGATTGACAAGAAACTGGGGTAGTCGTAGCAAGAGGGTTTGGAGAACAGTACACTTTAACCTCAGCTACTGAGCTACTTGACCAGCCCAACCCTTTCTGGTCAAGAAGTTCTTGCTTCAGTTTGTGTCCATATCCAGTAGAAACAAATGCCAGTACAGATGACTCTGATTTATGCATGACTACTGGTTAGGTACATTTTGTTTGTTCATTTGCTCTAATAAATTTAACATGACTTAGAGTCATCTAAGAAGAGGAAATGTCAATTAAGGAACTGCCTCATCAGACTGGCCTATAGGTGGGGTATTAATTGATGATCAATGTGGGAGGGAACAGATCACTATGGATGCCACCCCTGAACAGGTGGTCCTTAATGTATAAGACAGGTAGAAAAGCCCACCCATAAACAGTATATCCTTTGTGGCATCAGTTTCAGTTCCTGTCTTGAGTGTCTTCTTCGGCTTCCCTCAATGAACTATGATCCTGAATACATGAGTCAAATTAACACTTTCCTCCCCAGGTTGCTTTTGATCATGGACTATAACACAGCAATAGCAACATAACTAAGAAAATAGCAAAACCCAATAGTCCCTGTCACAGACTATACTTGTGTACTGATAAGCAATCTGGCCATGGTTTTCATATCATGGACCTGCAGTAGGTATTCAATCAACTGAGGGACAAAGAAATGAATGAATGGGGAGGATGTCATGACTCTATAATCTTTTCCTTATAGTTTTGAAGTAAATACCTGAGGTCTCAAGGTACATCTAGGGACAGGTCCAGGGTACAAGCATAAAGGTCTGGAGACAAGGCAAGGGCTTGGAAGGTTGTTCCTTAGTCCCTAGGTCCCTAGTTGATATCCCTGGGAGGCCTGCTATTTTTTTAAGTGAAACAAGGAGGAGAAAGAGTGGATCTCTGGAAGAGGGAAGGTAGAGGAGGTCCTAGGAGTAATGGAGGGAGGGAAACAGTAGACATCAAGGTGTAATGCATGAGAGAAGAATTTTTTAAAAGAAATTTGTAAAAGAAATGTAAGAAAGAACAGCCTGGAAATCTCACAAGATCTAAGCTTAAGACCCCACAGACCAACCCAGATGCTACAGCCTATGGCCTTTTGCTCATGCCTGCGAAGGATGAGAGAGGCCAGGAGCAGGACTTGGTGACAAGGCTTGGCCATCAGGGCTGCACACAAATCCCAAATCAAAGATTCAATCCTGTGAGGAGATATACGTAGCCACCCACACAAAGACACTTAAACCCCTCCCCAACTCCCACAGTTCATGGTCAAAGCAGGGAAGGGCAGGCCTTGAGTGTCCCCTGCTTCCAGATCTGTAAGATTATCTCAGAAACAGAAATGCTCTGCTCTGCCCACAAGTCAGCCAGGCTCTCACATGCCATGGAATGGGAGGAGGAGGGCCTCTCTTGAGTCCTGCAAATACTTCCAGGTCTTCTGCCCAGTAACAAAAATTACTTCAAATAATATTCTCTCAAACTCATTTCAGAGAAGTCAAATATCTCAAGCCAATGCAATATTAGAAAGAACTGTTATTAAGCTAAAAGCAAAAACTGGGCTTAGTGGTACACAAGGGTAATCCCAGCACTCAGGCAGGAGGATCTCTACTTTGGGGACAGTCTGGGCTACAAAGCAAGACCCTGTCTTTGAAAACAATTCAAATAAATATAGCAACAGAAAAAAACAAAAACATTTTTTAAAAAGTACTGAATTTCAGAAATGCTTGTTATAATATATATTACATATAATTATATAATATAATAATGAATTTCAGAAATGAATTAGTATAATACATTCTCTCTTTGAACCCATCTGGAGACTCTTAAGTGGTGTCTGGTTCACGGAGCTCCTCGGCCTCTTTACTTAGAGTGTTCATCCCAGGAATGCATTCATCTCCATCCTTCTGCCACTTACACAGAAAGAAACCTGTCATCTCCCCAGAAGCTGTTGCTGCTCTGATCGGGATCAGAGCATCTCCAGGGGATCTCAGTCAAGAGAAGGGACTATCCTCAAGGCCAGGGAATGCTACAACAACTACCTATTGTTTTCTTAAATATGAAACATTAGCAAATTGCTCCAGCACTGTGTGTTTTAATTTAAATGCTCCCTTAAAATGAAGAATAGGAGTCTGCACAGAGTTCCAAAGAAAACAAGGCAGTATCATTCATGGCAGAAATGTAAATGGGTTTGGGAGGTAAGAGAAGTTGCACTAAATTAAATGTCTTCCACTGTGGCACCTAAATAACTCCAGTGGGTTTGAGCATCTTATCTCTACCAGGCAGGGTGGCAGACAAGATCGAGCTGGAGGCACTCACCTCATTGTGGGTAAGTAACAATTTTATTTGTTCTGGAGAAGCAAAATGATCCAGGGCTGGTGGCTGTGTCCTTTCTTCCCAACACCAGCTGCAGCTGCCCTTCCCCTGGCTCCTGTGTGCCTGAACAAAGGGCAGGAAGGCAGCCAGAGAAGTCCAAACTGCTGGAGCCTGGGCTCTCTGGAGCATAACATGGCTCCAGAACCACAGCACCCTGCAGAAACCCTGCAGCCAGCCTGCCTCTGCTGCAGTCAAAACTGAGACCTCATCTGCTTGAGGTTCTTTGAAAGCACTGATTTATCTGGGTTTCCTATGACAAAACCTACAAGTTTTATAGAAATCCTCTATTTCTAAAAAGCACAGAATGTGAAACATCATTTTGTGATACTGCTTTTTTTAATGCTGGATGGCACTGAGATGATACCCTAATCCCAAGACTTTTAAATTCTGAAATGTTAAATTTTTAAGTTTCAAGTAATAGTGAATCACATTTTTCAGAAGGCAAGCTACCTCTAGTGATGCTGTTGGACAACTGACAAGAAACAGTTTTGAAATGGACATCACTGCACAGGAAAAACAGAAAGAGAAAAATCACTCTATTATCCAGTAGGACTTCCAAACATTCTAGAACCCAGTCATGATTCCTATGAAAGCAAAGTGCCCTTTTGCAAAGTGTTAACAGAAGTACGATGGGATCCCGACCAACCTAGGTTATATGGTGGAAGCACTGAGTACAGCCCAGGGCATTATGTGGGAAATGCCTTCCCAGGTAATTTCCATGAGCAGAAAACTTTCCACTCCTTAAACACGGAAAATTGATGGAAGCATTACCCCAAAACACATCACATCTAATGGGGGCAGTGCCTCCAATGATTGCCTATCACATTTGTTTAGAAAGGCTATGCCAAGCCCTCAGCCCCTCCCATTACTGGCACCTTCCATTTCCTGCCTGGTGTTGTTGGGCATCTTACATTGTGATTCCCTTCCTTATCCTGTCTATCCAATGATAGACACCACCAGCTCAGCTTTACCAAGAGACCTGAGGAGCAAGCCTGACAGATGGTCACTCATTGCTGTGTGTGGCCCCAAAGAGGTAAGACAATCCTCTTCGCTCAAACCAAAATGATCAGATGCCACAAGAACATCTCCTCCAAATGGCATTACCCAGTCTGGATTTCCCCACCCACAACTGCTTCTCTACAATCATTTCCCATTTTAATTCCTCGGATGGTAGGTCCCAGAATTCTAAACACATTCAGCTCTATTTCTGGGTATGTCAACTGCAGAGAGATTTTTACCAACGTCCTCATCTGACAGGGG
Organism: Cricetiscus sungorus; assembly: GCA_030556225.1. NCBI lineage: Eukaryota > Metazoa > Chordata > Mammalia > Rodentia > Cricetidae > Cricetiscus > Cricetiscus sungorus. The sequence goes on along the minus strand of JANBXA010000007.1, from coordinate 30,489,552 downwards.
AGCATCTAAGGTATGGACTTTACAAGGTCCGATGCAACTGGTTATGAGCACACCGGCTCTTGCAAACACAGCTGTCTATTGTTTCCAGAGCTTGAGAATGAATGCTTCCAAAGGTTCATCCAATTCTGAATGTACAGCTGCATCCATCTGAAGGCCAGGAAGGACACGGCATCCAGAATGGATGCGGTCTTCTCCACAAAGCCTGGTGCAGAAGCAGGCACCATAACACAGGTTTTAATCCTGAAAAGCCCCATGTAGGAGCCGGCACTAACACACAAGTTGCTACTGCTCTTTGAGGAACTGACTTTGGAGCTCATCTGCAGCCTTTACACTTGGCGGACTCAGATGCTGGTGGGAGTTGGTGTACAGTTGTCAGAGGGAATTCTCCACCCTGCCTTCTCTATCTACAAAGAGAGTATCTCTTCAGAGACCAAGAGCAGCTGAGATTAAGGCCTCTCTTGCTTCTTAGACTGTTTTTACTACATGAGCTACTCCTGGTATCCAGCGGATGTACAAATTAACACACGGTGGCACACTGTACATAAAGTGAAATATTATTAAACCTTAAAAATGAAAGCCGGATAGCAATGAGGAAGTATTATAAATAATAATGTACATAACCAAAAGACTAGAAGGGCTTTAAAAGTTTCATCACAAAGAAATTGTATTTGTTTGAGAAGATAGGTATGTTTAGCCTGACTTAAATTTTGTACAATGTATACATGTATCTAAACATTACAGGGTACCTTATATACATAGTTTCTGTTTGTAAAAGTATCAGTTAAAAAACAAAAGTATTGACTTTTATCTATCAGTTAAAAATAAATGTCCATAGAAGGAAGGAAAGTCTGGCCCAGCTATAATAGAGGTAAACTTTGAGGACATCATGTTAAGCAAAATGAGCCAAGCAGAAAATGGCAGACACTATTTGAGTCTACTTACATGAAGTGCTGAGAGATGTCAGGTTCCTAGAGACAGGGATGGAACAAAGGCTGCTGGGAGCTGGAGAGGAATGAACAGTCATGACCGAATGGGTAAGATGAAATGTTCTGCAAGGGTGGGAACAACTAACACACACCAGGGGGAAGGCACTTCAACACACTAACCTTACAGATAAAAGTGTGTCACGTGCTGAGTTTCATATTACATGTACTTTACCATACTTTTTAACTAAGAAAATAAAAATATCCTTTATAAAAGAACAGAAGACAGCCATGCCAGTCAACTCATTCCTAATCCTCCCCTGATTGAGAGGCCGCGAGCCTGTAAGAGCCAAAGGGAAAATTACACACGTGAAGAACAAGACTGCAGAGGACCAGCTGTGAGAGCCACCGAAAGGGACTCTGTAGGGGCTTGCAGTGAGAGCTGAAGAACATAAGGAACCTTCCCAGCTAGACTGTACATGAGCAGGGGTGGCACCAGACCAGAATCCAAGCCCATGGCATGGGATCCAGGGCACCAGCCAATAACAGGCACAGGCCCACACTTCACAGAAGACAGAGGACACAGGAGAATATTGCCACCTATGACAAGGGGAAATGTTTAAATAGCATGAAAAGCAAGCTCACTTGCCTGACTGCTTGTTTATGCAGTGGTGGGGAATGGTCCCTAGGCCTGGAACATGCTGGGTAAACCCTGTTCACAGAGCAACACCCCTCAACCCTCTCACAATGGTTTTGAAAGAGACTTCAGGAAGTCTCTTCTCTATAAGTCAACAGCCCAAGTTCTGACACTCAGACAGACTCCTTGATTCAAACAGAAGCATAACATCCACACCTGTCCACCCGGAGAAAAGTAGACAAAGATCACAAGAGTCCCTGAGGCCCCCGGGCTAAAGCTGAAACACGCGCCCCTTCATTCTACAAACGCTGAGGGAAGGCACTCAACACCTTCCTGAGCACTAACCTCCTGATGCTGAGACACCCACAAACACAAGTCATTTAAATGCCGAGACACCACAGTGAGCACCTTGCTGTCCTCCCTGACTCTTCATCTGGGAAGCATCTTGCACAAAATGCTCAAAACCCCATGGTCCCTGCGGCAGAACAACTTTGACCTAGATACAACATGTTCCTGGTCATATAAAGCACACTTGGGTCCTGAGGTCAGGTGCAGGGCTCCTCCTCTGCCCAAACTTCCTGGGCTGTGGTTGGCCCATTTGACCCTGGTCCTGGCAGATGAGCCAGGATCCATCCAGGCCACCATGGGGACAGAACTGTGAGGCAGGCTTCAACCGACCATGCAGCTCTCATTAAATGAGAGGAAAGTGGGCTATTGTGAGAAGAATCACACGGAGGTAGTTAAAGGTTGTCACCATCCATTCACCTGAAATAAAACCTATCCCATTAGGAACATTGCAGTGGCAGTCCATTTCCAGTACTGCGCTCCAGGTCAGGCCAGCTGTCAGAAGATAAGGGTTTAAAATTGAAAATCAAAGAGCCACTGCACAGTTTTAGACAAAGGAAATGATGTGCATGTGGGCAGATGTTAAATTCACCCACATGAAGAGCTGCCCCCAACAGGCACCAGGATCCCTAATAGAATTCACTCCTGATTTCTCATCCTCAAGCAATATTCAGGCACAGGAGGGCCAAGGCTGCTTCCTTGAACAGGCTGCACTGGCTGCGTCCCTGCTTTGAACAGTGCTGTCTCCCCAGTTGAGGGGTACCCAACAAAGTCAGTGTCACTGTCACAAAAGCTACCTGCCCCATTCTCAGCTTTTGCCCTACAATTCAAGAACCCACCCCAAACTGGAAGGAACGGGTCAGATGGAGCAGAACTCACAGTCAGCTGGCCAAGGGGCTATCTCTTTTACACTGATGGGAACCCAGCAGGCCTTGGAGTCCAGCATCTGGGCTGGGCCACCAGGCAAGTCAGGTAGCCCCAGAAAATACCCAACAATGTATAGAAACCTAAGGAGAGAGCCCTCCACACTCAAGCAAAGGTGCCCAAGAAACAAAGCATACTCCTACCTAGCCAAGGTGCTAACCACAGCTTCTGTTACAGTCTTCAGGGCTTACAAGAGTTCAGGGTCAGCCTGGGTAACCCAGAATTTTAAAAATAGGAAGGGGTCTGGCTCAACAGTAGGGAGCTTACCTAGGATATCCAAGGCCTTAAGTAGAATTCCCTGGATATCAAAATAAATAAAAGGATGCATAGTTTCAGGAATTCTGAGTGCCAAGACCCTCAGCCTGCTGATGGTAGGTGCTCAGCAGATGACAGCCATAGCCCCAGCAGCCAACAGCGCAACAGAAAGGGACTCTGCTCAGGCTACCTGTCCATGGCTCTGTGACATCACCCCTTCCTCCATTTTAGTGGTATTTTAGCTACATGAAATCAACCATATATCAATCACATTTCATTTGAAAATAAGTCATTCATAAAAACACATTAAGAGATGACCAAATTGATGAAGTACATACATCTGAACCCGTGGCCAATTTCTTACGCCATTCCCAAAGCCAAGTACATTGACTGCCTCCTTGGAAGCACTCAACTGATTTCTGGTGTGATCTTTCCACTTAATGGCTAGGCTCACAGACCCTGGAGTCAAAGCGGGGCTGACCCCTGACATAAGGGATGTCTCCTTCCTTCTTGCCTTGCCAGTTCTGCAGATGTCACCTAAGGCCTTCACATGCAGAAGCCAGCTCTGCCCACATGCACCTCTGGCTTGGATCTGGGCTGGCCTTGGGCAGCATGGTCCTCTTGCTGGCTGTCCTTCACAAAGCTGGCCAAGCGCACGCACACAAACACACACACACACACACACACACACACACACACACACACACACACACACACACATTCTTCCTGTAAGGAGAGGAATCCAGACTGAACAAGGTGGAAAATGAAACAGGCAACCTGTGGGATGCTACAATGAGCAGATTCCCAGTAGACAGGAATGTTGATAAAATAAACCCTGAGCCCCAAGGTTGGACCCAGACCTCAGGGCTAGCTTCCTCTCCTCTCCATCAGAGTTCTAACCCCATGAGACCAGACCTTGTAATAGGAAGAACAATCCCACATTTGCCCAGCAGTGGGCAGCCCAGAGCCAGGTCTCTCTACTGATTCCCACTGATGGAAAAAGGGAGCTAGTTCCAGGACAGGCTACCAAAGCAATACAGAGAAACCCTGTCTAAAAAAAAAAAAAAAAAAAAGGAAGGAAGGAAGAAAGGGGAGAAAGGGAAGGAAGGAAGGAAGGAAGGAAAGAAAGAATGAAAGAAAGAAAGAAAGAAAGAAAGAAAGAAAGAAAGAAAGAAAGAAAGAAAAAGGTTAGTTAGTTTCTAACAACATCACAACATCTACCAACCAGCCCCCAAGGGGCCAAAACACTGATACAGACATCCTAAAGAGACCAAGTAGACTAGACCAGTTTGGCTGGTTTAGCTTATTATATGATACTCTTCTTCACAAGCAACTGCAGAAGTGCTGAAGAGATGGCTCAGCCGTCAAGAGCACTGCTCTTCCAGAAGACCCGGGTTCAATTCTCAGTACCCACAGAGACTCATAAGCATCTGATATTCCAGTTCCATGGACTCCAACACCCTCTGCTGGCCTCCTCAGGCCCCAGACAAAAATGCAAGCAAAATGGCAGTATACATAAAAATATTTTAACTTAAAAAAAATAAGTGATGATGAGCCAGTATTAATGGCTATAATGTCTTAAAGAAAGATTCCATATTTTAAAAGGTGAAAAAATAAAATTTAAAATAAAAAATGGAGCAGGAAACGACTTAGGAATCTAAACTAACAAGAATAACACTTACCACTGGCCGGGAGACACTACTAAAAGCCAGCAGCAATGGGTAGCTGCTGCAGTGGACACTCAACCCCCAAAGCTATGGAGACCAGAGGAAACAACCAAGGGTAATGCATCACAGAGTCTGGGGCTTCCCTAGAGGAACAGAGTGTATCGTGTGGCTAGGAAGCACACCTTCGCACACCAGAATGGGGTCTTCCTTCAGCTAACCACCATCACACTTCCATCTTGGGGTCCATCTACATCCCTGATCCTCCACAGCCACCGACTCCCTGCATGCTGCTCCCCAATGCTTGCATCCTGTGCGTTCCTGCCTTACTATGCAGAGGCCACAGCACTGTGAGGAAAAAAGCAGAGGCCCTCAGAAGCCACCCAAAGGAGAAGCCAGCTGAGCGTCAGCACACATCTCCATCCACTTTCGAAATGAAGATACAGTGTGACCAGCTGCCTCAAGTTCCTGTCACCGTGATAGGTTGTACCCTCAAAAGGTGAACCAAAATGAGCCCTTTCACCGTTAGTTGCTTTTGTGTTTTATTTCTGCATTTTGTCACAATGTGGAAAGTAACAAATACCTTCTTGCTACATGTTCAAGCCCTTGGGTTATCTAATAAATCTGTGTCTTGGAGAGAGAAGGCTGGGGGGGGGGTATCTCAATGGTAGAGGGCAGGCTTACTTGCATGAGACCCTGGCTTCAATCCCTATCATCAAAAGGAAAAAATAACATCAAAGCAAAGATATAGAGATGGCTCATTAATAAATTACATTGGGAAACTGAATGTTCATGTGGGGAAAAAAAAGCTACATCTCATCTTCAATTTACACCATATCTAAAAGTATATTGCAGATGCATAAAAGGAGGTGTGAATGTAAGACTGTTAGGTATAACAAGGGAACAGGAAGCCAGGCATGATACCACACACATGTGACACCAGCCCTCAAGAGGTAGACACAAGAAGATTGAGAACTCAAGGTCATCTTTGGGACAAAATGAGTTCAAAGCTAACCTGGACCATATGAGTCCCTGTCTTAAAATTTTTTTAAAAAAATGAAAATAAAAATGGAGAGTGTTTATTTGCACTTAAGGTAGAGATGTATTTTCAATAAGAAACAAAATTCAGGAGCCATAAAAAAAACTCTTGATAGATTGGATAACATAAAAATTCCAAGTGTTATTTTAAAAATGTCCTTAAACAGAGTTAAGGAACAAAGATACATCTGAGAGAAACCATCTGCAATGTCTATGACAAGTGAGAAATAGCCCTGGTGTGCTAAACACACCAATAAATCAATGAGAAAACACTCAACAAGTCAACGGAAAAACAGGCAACAATGGCAAAAGAAGAAATTCAAATTATTAAGTACAAGAATCTGGCTTGTGGTTGTTCACCACTTGCACTTTATTTGACAAACATTGATTTTAATTTGTATATATACGTATATGAGTGTATATGCATGCATGCATGGAGAGGCTGGAGGAGGGAATTGGGCATCCTCTTCTACCACTTTCTGCCCTACTTTGAGGCAGGGGCTCTCCCTGTATCTGGAGCTACAGTAGCTACCAGCAAGCCCCAGGAATCCTTATCTCACTCTCTGCCCTAAGTTCTATGATTACATTGTGATAGGCCACACATGGCTTATTATGGATGGGAGGGAGGGGTCCACACTCAGATCCTCGTGGTTGTGTATCAAGCACTCTTTACTCTCTAAGCCTTATCTCTGGCTTCTGTTCATAAATTTAAAAGCAGCACAGTGAAACACACACACACACACACACACACACACACACACACACACACACACACACACATACACCAAAAGGATACCCAAGACAAGGCACTGCGAACACTATTCACACTGTTTCCTATGTGTGCATGCCTAATGACAAAAGTCAACTCACAAATTAGGCACAGAAAGAACTGATAATGAAATAGAACAATTACAGCGCTCTTCTGAAATGTAGTCACATGAATAACCCATCTCCTCTCCATCTATGCCCCCTTTTCAGACCTGGATAGATATGCGTATTTTAGGACCATAGGTGACCATGGGTAACTTAAATCGAGGTCTGAGAGCTACAGATGAGGGTCTGCAGCAGGCTGTAACTGTATGCTCACAGGCTGAATGAAGCCGCAGACTGATATGTTCACCAGCAACAAGGCCATGCGGCTGCAGACCCTACAGCCAGCATCACTTAAATTTATCACCACAAAGCGAGGTATGGTAGTTCATGTTTGTAATCCCCAAGCCAGAGGGCAAAGCCCAGTCCTAGTCAGCAAACTCCAAGCCAAGGAACCCTATCTAGAATACAAGGTGAACAGCTCCTGAGGAATGCCGCTCTGGCCTTGCATGCACATGCATGCACCTGCACTCACCCTTGCACACATACACATCCACACACACACTTCCTACTCACACATGATGTTCAGCCCCTCCACCTGAGCTGTGTTGTGGGAGCACACCAGTGGTTGATCAAGGACACAGCTATGACACTGCACTCCACCCCTGCCTTCAAGGGTGGGAACCAGCAACTACTCTAGAGTTCAGCAAGTCCACGGCTGTCTGCCACAAGGGATCCATCATTCTGCACACATAACTCACAAGGCACAACAGGTTAGACACATTGTTCCAGATGACACATTTACAGAAACATTTACAGCCTCCATATGGGGTGCACACCCCCTCATCCAAAATGCTTGGCACCAGAAGTGGTATGGCTTTCTGATTGTTTGAGAATTGGGAATATTTGCTGAGATTTTAGCTTGTGGCTTCGACCCAGGTGTAAATGAAAAGGCTATGCTTCATATGGATCATACATGAAGTACCTATAATATTCTTAACTGTATATGGTTTTACTTGGTATTTGAAAGCCTTTTGTACATAACACAAGGCTTACATGGAGGGAGTGAGAGTCAGAATTTTCCACTTGTGATATCACATTGCTCAGACAGTTTCAGATTTCGAACCATTCAGATGAGGAATGCTCAACCTATAATTTGATATCGTTCTGTTGAAAATATTAAAAATAATAAACATGTACATATTCATATAAAGCATAGGTTTAAAAAAACCCCATAGAGAAAGAAAAAATTATACACCAAACTGACAATATCTGTCTATGCAGGGGTTTCGTGGTGGGAGGGATTCATTTTCTTGATCATTTATTTCTGAGCTTTGAATTTTATAATTTTTACATATTAATTTCATAACCAGAAAAAAACAAGTGGGGGGGGGGGAAACTGCGTGTACAAAATGAAAGAAGGCAAAGGGCTCCTGGGCGCAGAAAGTGCTAGATGCCCTGCCCCATCAGGACCAAGGTCTTGTCAAGCTCCAGCTTTGATGCCAGGAAACACGGCTCTCTGTGTCTCCTCCAAAGATAGAGGATAATTGCTACAGGAGGCAGGCATTCACACAGAGGGCTGTCACATCTGTTTATCTTCATTATTAGCTCTTTGTTGTTAGATAATGAAACAATACACAAAATCTCCACCGCCCACAGACAGCACAGACACCCAGCCTGCTGGGGTCAGTTCTGTCCAAGTTTTGGGTGGAGCTGAAAGGAATGATTGCCCCTGCCTCAAACATCACACTGGCCCCAGAAGCTGAGGCCCTGCATGTCTCTCTCCTTCAGGGTAAGGGGACACTGCCCCCAGACGTGGACCCCAACAGCCTCTGGTTTTTGAGACATCTTAGTGTTGGGGAATGAAATGCTTTAAAATTCATCACCAGAGAGTTCCCACGGAATGTGCTTCCGTGCATAGAAAATGGCTGCAAAGTCCAGTCTGTAGGAATTGACGTTGAGTAAACTGTTCCATTTTTAAGTTCCTCAACCAGAGGAAATCTAAAAGCTTCTGCTTCCAGCCCAGTAGAGCGGGGTCTAGGAATCCATCGCTTCTGCAAAACGAGGACAAAGATCCTCCTGGGGAACAGGGCAAGGCAGCTTTTCTGAGATGCTCAGGGCTGCTGCCAGTGGCTCTGGTTGTCAGCATGCCAGCTGGGCTCCAAAGGCTCCTGTCACTGGTCACCTGACCCATATGCCCCCTGAAGCTCCATCTATGCCAAGTGATGGGGAAAATTAATTGCATCTTTAAAGGCACAAGAGCTCGGGGTTCTAGTCAAGAGTCTACCAGGGGTGAGGGCGTCTCCCTGGAATAGCACAGCAAGTTTGAGAAACTTCCCACAAGGCTATCCACAAGTCCTTGTTTTCCCCTCCAGACACCACTAGCCGAGTCAGAGCAGTGTTCCCCAGGGCACTGTGTAGATGCAGCTGACATGAGGTGTTGCACATCCATGCCCAAAGGTGTCAGCCATGAGGGAGAAGATGGAGAGAAGGGGTAAGGAAAAAACATTTGTGGGGAGGTAGAGACCAGGATCTCTGGGGCTCTCTGGCCAGACCATTCTATTCTAGCCTATTCTGCATGTTCAAGGCCAACAGAAACAAGGTAAGCCAGGTGGTGGTGGTAGTGCATGCCTTTAATTCCAGCACTCAGTGGGCAGAGACAGGCAAATCACTGAGTTCAAGGCCAGCCTGGTCTACAGAGTGAGTTCTAGGACAAACAGAACTACAGACAGAAACCCTGTCTCAAAAAAAAAAAAAAAGAAAAGTAAAGTAAAGTAAAAAAGAAAAGAAAGGAAGGAAGGAAGAAGAAAGAAAAAAGAAGGAGGGAATAAGGGAGAGAGAGGAAAGCAAGGGGGATGTGGTGCCCAAGGAACAACACCCAAGGTTGACCTCTGACCTCCACAAGCACATAAACACAAGTACGCATGCACATGCCAAAAAGGCATAAAAAGAGGAAAGCATAAAATGAAGGAAGAAGGGAAGGATGTCCAGCCAGGAAGGTAGCCCTGACCTCTCACACCACTAATGGGCAATAAAGCATTCCTAGGGTCAACTAAAGCATGAAGATTTTGCTCAGCAATTCTATTTCAGGAAATTTATCACAAGAAAGACTCATGGGTATCTGAAAGAAAATGAGAAAAAGGATGAAGAGAGGGGGAGAAAAAGAGGAAGGGGAAAGATACATGAAGATGGTGGGGGAGGGATGAAGTTAAAATAAAAGAGAGAGAGAGAGAGAGAGAGAGAGAGAGAGAGAGAGAGAGAGAGAGAGAGAGAGAGAGAGAGAGAGAACTACTACAAAAACACCAATCATAACAGGAAAACCCCCTCAACAACCACGACATCCAGCCCTGGGTACCAGTTCAGAATGACAGCACAGCTCAGAAGCCAGAGTGCAGGAAGCAGGGCCTATGAACACACAGGACCCCTGACAGGGGTGGAGGAGATGGCGCTGGCAGATGTGTACCCCAGCTCAAGGGAAGGAAGTGCTGAAATCAGCCTGAGGAGGAAAGAGTTCCATGTGTCAGAGTCCCTTCCCTTGCCTGCCCCCCCCCCCGCCAATGCACTGAATTGTATATATGTAATAACTAAAAATAACATTTTTAAAATAAAAATGTTCTCTTACCAAAGCTGTCTGAATGCTAAAATGAGCTTGAATCATAAGAAATTACCTATATTTGATCACTTTGACATATAAAAATAACAGTTTCATATGGCTCCATCTAATTTTGCCAAAACTCCAGAGAAGTGGTAAGACCCACAGGAACTGTTTCCTCTGACAGGCTTACAGGACAAGTGGGGGAACTCTGACTCACTCGTGGTCCCTGTGCTAGTCCTCTTTTGTAAGAGGACCCCCGAGAGGACTGATTTACAAAGAGAAAGCACATGTTCTGGCACCCATTGCTTTGGGCCTCAGATGGGTGTGCCAAAGCAAACTACTCCCCTTGTGGCCAAGAAGAAAAGGTGGCCAGAGTCCCACAATCCCCTGTGTAGGAACACCCACCTCCGGTGCCCTAGGAAACACTCCCACTCAGGCCCCTCTTCTAACAAGGCTCACAGCACCTCCCAACAGCAGAACACTGGGGTTGAGCCATTAACACACAGGCCTTTGTGGTACATTTTTCCAAACCATCACCATCCCCAGTAGATGGGTTTTCTGTCTTCCAAGGGACAGACCTCCTATTTCTATCCCACCACCAGCTTCCCCATCCCACACAACACAGCACCATATACTGGGCCCCATGTCACTCAACACTCACATGATCTTGCAAAGGGTGTTACTGCTACTGCAGGTGGGAGAAGCTAATGATGGACAGGCACTGCCCCCTGGCCAGGCTGCAGGGACAGCTTGGGTCCCTGATGGGCCCTGCTGACCCTCCACTGAACCAGACCCACCCTTTCAGGCTGCACAGCAGGCCTGTGCCCTGAGGTCTTCTCCCTTCCACTTCATCATATACCTCTGCTAAACACATAGGAGGTGACAGTTATGGAAGTTAAAGAAACTGAAGCTAACGTCTGCAACCCAGGGTTTCAGCTGCTGGGCTCAGTTTTCAGGCAGCCCCTTTCTGGAGGAACCAAGCAGAGGAATGTGGCTGTGGACAGAAAGGGCTAATGCCAGCCCCACCCCTGCAGACACCCAGCTCCTTCTGCCTCCTGGCTGGACCATCAAGCAGACACCCAATCAGCCTTTTGTCTACTTGGATCAATATTTTTTAAAAAGACTCCTGTGGCTCCAGGGATTAATCATAAGAGAGAAGCAGAGGTCAGAGGCACAGCTGTCCGCAGTCATCAGAAAAATGAAAAGTGGCCATCCCCTGAGTGGGGTGAGCAGGGTGGTTCAATTCCCCAGGCACCAGACACCAGAAAATGGATAATACGCTCTTGTGGCTGGGTTTATTTCCCCTGGCAATGATTTCTAAGTAAGGGGAGAGACTGTATTAGATAAAATTGTTTTCAAGCAGCCAGATACTTGGAGTATACAAAAATATATATTGTAAATATGTATGTCTTAGACCTTACACACCACCCACCCCACCCCACCCCCTGAAGCCACAGTGCTGAGTGTCCCCAGGTGGTGAGGGCTCTTGCCTAGCTAGTGGATTCATCCATCAATGGAGCAATAGTTCAGAGAATTTCAGAAGGACAGGCTCTGCTCAAAAAGTGAACACACTCAGTTTCAAGGCCACCACGAAGTGAGAGCTCTGTTTGAAATGTGCCCTTCTCGATGATGCTCTGCCTTGCCACCAGTCCGTGGCAATGGGACCAAGACACCAAAATCTCTGACACCATGGGTCCTCTCCTTCTGGGTCCTCCCTCCTGAGTCCTCTGTCCTTCTGCATCCTCCCTCCTTCTGAGTCCTGCTTCAGGCAATCTGTCACAGAAATGGAAATTTGGCTACCTCAAACACTAGACCAAACACGGTCCCTGTTTTTTGGAAACAGTTCAAGAGGTCCAGTGGGGATGTCCTGTCTCAGGCCCTGAAGCTGAATGATGTCAAGAACTAAGATTCTGCTACCAAGGAATACACAGCCGTGGGACTCAGCCTGACTTGACTTGAGATTATTTTCTTTTTGATATTTCATTTTATTTTTTCATTTTACTTTATTTAGTTAACATTTTTAGTTTATTTTACATAGCAACCACAGTTTCCCCTCTTTCCTCTACTCCCATTCCCTCCCCCCTGACTTCCACCTACGCCCCCATCTACTCTTCTATCTCCATTCAGAAAGGGGCAGGCCTCTCCCATGGGCTTGAACGAAGCATGGTGCATCAATGAACCTGAGATTTTATGGAGGTTTTGCATTGTTGTTTTGTGTTGTGTATGCATATGTATCACCTGCAGTGTGCATGCGCTTGCAGGGGCACAGGCAGATGTGTATGGATGTGTGTGGAGGCCCAAGGCTGACATCAGGTGTATTTCTGATCACTTCCTAACTTATACGGAGAGACAGGCCCTCGCACTTGACCCTCCCTGAACTGGCTAATCTAACCAGCCAGCTTGTACCAGGGATCCAGCCCCCACATCCCAAAGGCTAGGGTTACTGTGGTGCTGGAGCCTCCCGCTTGCTCATGTCTGCCCATGCTTGTCCGGGAAGTGTGCCGCCCCAGAAGCCAGTTCCCCAGGCCTAGCTTTATGGTTTTTGAAGGCTGAGACTTGCAGGAAAATGACAATATGCTTTATCACAATGTATGAAACAAGACTGGTCCATTATTACTAAACAAGTCCACAGTTGCTTCTCCTTCCCTGTTTCCCTGAATGTCCCTTTCCTGTTCCCACATCCTATCGAGAACACCACATAGCACTCAGCCATCTGCCTCCTCATGGCTGTGACAGCTGCTCAGACCTTCCTTATGTGACCCCTACATCATGGTTCTCAGCCTTCCTCATGCTGCGACCCTTTAATACAGTTCCTCATATTGTGGTGACTTCAACCATAATATTATTTTGTTGCTCCTTCACAACTATAATTTTGCTACTGTTATAAATCATAATATAAATACCTGATATAAAGTATATCTGATATGCAACCCTTGAAGGGAGTTGCAACCCACAGGTTGAGAACCACTGATCTAGACGCTCTTATAAAGACTACCAGTGAGGTAGTGTGCAGAATGTCATTCAACTGCAACCTGTCTAAAGGGGCTCTTTCTCGTGTTCACATAGGGTAAAGGTCAAGGAAAAGAAACCTCAGCATCCAAGCTCCCTTCTCAGCACATGGTACCTCCATAAAATCTCAGATGCATGCTGTCAGTGCCTCACTGAGGATGCTGACCTTGGTCATCACATGGTACCATGTGTGCATGCTGTCAGTGCCTCACTGAGGATGTTGACCTTGGTCAACACATGGTACCATGCATATATGTTGTCAGAAGCTCTCTGAGGATGCTGACCTCAGCCACCACATGGTACCATGTGTGCATATTGTCAGTAGCTCACTGAAGAATATGACCTCGGCCATCAGGCTAGTCTCTCTCTCTCTCTCTCTCTCTCTCTCTCTCTCTCTCTCTCTCTCTCTCTCTCTCTCTCCCTCCCTCCCTCCCTCCCTCCCTCCCTCCCTCCCTCCCTCCCCCCTCCCTCCCTCCCTCCCTCCCTCCCTCCCTCCCTCCCTCTCTCTCTCTCTCTCTCTCTCTCTCTCTCTCTCTCTCTCTCTCTCTCTCTCTCTCTCTCTCTTTCTGTGTGTGTGTACAACTTAAAAAATCCCAGCCAGTGTCAAGGCAATATCAGCTCCCCTAGAAGTAGAAGACCATGTATATCATAAATATATACTCTTGTGAATACATGTCCTCAGAAGACAGCTGTGGGACCTCTCTGTGTAGGCCGGTCCTGAGGGCCTCAGATGTTCTGGCACCAAGCCAGCCAGTCCAAGGTCCTCACCTGGGGAATAGCCACCCCATATTCTGCCTCTCCAGGTAGACCATATGGAGCCTCAGGGTCATACTGATTAAATGACTGTACTTTCTAATACTAGGCTGTGTCAAAGTGGCCCAGAGTGATGCCAGGGACAGAGTGACCCTTGCCATGTGTCACTACCTTATTTTAGTCACATCTTTTGAAAACAACTGCAGAAGAAGTTACTGAAGCAGAGCTGTGCCTGGTCCTTGGGTTTCAGTGTGGCAGAACACGTATATAAGTTGAGAAAACATCATTTGATGTTTTTTTTTTTTGAACAGTTACTGAACTCAAGGCAAAGTGTGAGCATCCCCAGCCATGATCAAGTGAATGGATAGTGTAGATGCAAAAGAAAGACATACCGATTGGCAATATGAACAGGCACCCATAGCTTTTAGGAGGGTAAGGAGACAAGAGCCTTCCTCTCCATCAAGCAGCTAATCAGTTCGGAAAAGACTAACTTTCAAGAAGTCCTTGCACAATGCCACAAAAAAAAATAGATGAGATCAGACTTCACACATAGAAAAACAAGATGCAAATGTAATCTGCTGGGTACTGGGGTCAAAGCACACCAAATGGGTACCCAGATAGCCCATCACCAGATCCCCATCACTAGATGTCATAGTGATGCTGTTGTAGTGTGTCTAGTGACATTGTGATGGTGGCGATGCCTCTGTGATGTTCCTAGTGACATTGCAGCTGTGGTGATAAGCACTGAAGAAAGTGAGCATGCAGTATCTGTAGTCACAATGTCACCAGGCACACCGCAACACCATCACCACAGTCACAATGTAACCAGACATAACACAGCATCACCACAGTCACAGTGTCACCATGCACACCACAGCAGCATCACCACAGTAACAATGTCACCAGGCACACCACTTGAGACCCTCCAGAGCACCTCCAAGGGTGGTGGCACATTTCCTAAACATTCATTCAGTGCTGCCACTACTAAGAAATGAATTCACAAAGCCTAGCACTATGGGTTCACACTCAGAAAATGATACCTGTTACCATCCTGATCCAGAGCCATGCCATCCTGTCCACTGGTTCCGAAGAGCCTGAAGAAGCTTGGCCAGGCTTGGAAAGGCCAGAGAGGAGGCCATGAGGACCTACAACACATGGTTAAGTCATGGCAAAAACACAGACTCTGCTTCTACTCCCTCTGCCATGGCCCCATCTTCTTCTCTCTCCTTACCTACAGCAGGACTGGCAAAGCACCAGACACCTGCTCTACCACTGCTCCTCTGCCTGGAGGTCCTCTCCAGCCCAGAACAGGTAGCATAGTATGTGAGAACCATGGCCAGGTGTGAGCGCGCGCGCGCGCGCGCGCACACACACACACACACACACACACACACACACACACACACACAGGCACCTCCATCCCAAAACCTTGGGACCATGAACAGCCCGCTAAGGTGTGCCTTCCTCCCAGGATGTTAAGGAAGAAGTAAGCACATGGACATGGTGAGCCACTCAAAGCAGTGTGGACACACAGTACACCAAACCCTCCAAAGGCCCACAGTGGACTTCATAGAGGAGCAAATGACCCATTGCCATAGCAGCACTCTTTCCAGCCAGCTCAAGCCTGTGAAGCCAGTGTGTCCCGGCTGGCAAGAGTATCCTCTACAGTCCTGGCCCTCTCTCTCTTTGTGGGCTCACAGGCAGTACGTGGGAACTAAGGTCTGCACTGGGAAGGCTGAAGCAAAGTCCAGAGCAATGAGGACTTGGATGATGTTTGGCTGGGTGGTGAGGAGGGGTTTCCTGAATGCTTATGTGATAAAGGCTAGGTCCGTATTAGAAGGTAGTAAGGCCTTTAAAGGGTGGGGCCTAGTGGAAGGAGGGCACTGCAGGCATGCTGTTAAAGGAGATATTGGTACTTCAGGCCCACCACCACCCTTCCTCTCCTTGCTTCCTAGCCACTGTGATGTGACATGGGCAATCTGCTCCTCTATCACCCGCTGCCCCAAGCTGAAAGCAATAGGGCCCAAGGACACAAAGTGAAACCTTTGAAACTATGACCCAAATTTTCTTTTCCTCTTCTTTCGGGGATGTTGTCATAGCCACAAAAAAACTAACACAGAGTACATGGGCAGAAGGGTGGTCATGCCAGAGAGAGCTAGAGACAAAGAGTGCCAGCACCTCTGGGGGATCAGGAGTGATGGCCCTGCCTAAAGGGGACCTCTGCCTATGTCTCCTGAACTGCAAGAACGTGGGAGCTGTCCACGCACTGCCTGCCTCATTACTCTTCTTCAAGGCCTCAGATTCCTGTTCAGTGAAAGCACTTTGAGGCTCTGAGGTTTGGATTACCTGGGTCTGGTTCTCTTAAAAAAAAAAAAAAAAAAAAAAAAAAAAAAGCTGGCCTTTGGAGGATGCCCATCAAACCAAACTTCTGCTATGTGCAAGAAGAAACACTCAATTATCTAAGTCACTTATCCATACCAACTAAATCTTAGTACCCTGTGTGAGTCTGCCTATGTAATGAAAAAACTTAATTAATCTCACATTAGACACCATCACTTTAGCAGGCAAAAGATCCAGCAGTCAGTCTACTAAAGTTCTCCAGGAAAACTCTAAGTGCTATGCTGCTGTACTTTAAACTTCTTATTGAAATACTGTAGGTGGACGGAAAGTTCTATACCATAAAGGGAACATTACTAGCCCCTGGAGGAGGTCCACTTCCACCCTATGTGACATCTCATTGGCATCCGCAAGGACAGCACCTGACATGGATGAAGGTGCCTGTGGAATGTTATGTAAGGTGACACCCACAGCAGAGATATCTTGGGGAAAGACTTCTCTGTCCTGTGGCATCTGCTTGTAGAGTCTGCAGGGGCTTGCTGTACCCTACCCTGTGTAAGAATGAAACTCGGTGTCCCCGCCCACTCTTATGCCGATGGTTATCCAGCTTGTTTGCAGACGGACAGCCATCACCATGCAGCTGTGGATACCTGTGTAGGTCTCTTGGCAGCTATATTAATTTCTTGTGACTGCTATTACAAACCATCACAAAACTGAGCAGCTTAAAGCATAGGTTACATTCCCACAACTCTTGCTGTGCAATAGGTGGACATTAAGGTGTGAGCAGGGCTTTGACCTCTACATAAAGCTCCCAGGGACACTCCATTCCTTGTGTCATCCTGTTTTTTGTGACTTCTGGTATTTCTTAAGTGGCAGCTGCATGGGAGGAACCTCTGACTCCATGAGCATGATGCCTTTTTCTTTCTATGGCCAGCCTCCTTCTGACTCTCCTAGAAGGGCCCTTAGAGTGGTAATCATGGCCTACCTGGAGAATCCAGGATGCTCTCATCTACAAATCCTTAATCAGTTTGTAGGCAAATGAAGGCAACATCCATAGAGATTAAGACATGAAAGTGTGGGGGCCCTCGTACACACTTCACATTTGCTGGGACTGCGATTGCTCATGAAGCTGAACATGTGAGTTTAACTTTAGCTGATACTATGAACTGCCTCCTCAGGCAGCTGTGAGGATTTATACTGAATCAGCAACTAGAATTCCACTTGCTTGACAGCCTATCATTGCTTGCTTTTGATCAGAGCTAGCCTGGTGAATGTGGGGTATATTACAGCTATGATTTGCCTTGCATCTCCCTGATAGCTGGACAGAGTTCAGAACCTTGTCTGTATATTATACTCTCTCTCTCTCTCTGTGTGTGTGTGTGTGTGTGTGTGTGTGTGTGTGTGTGTGTATGTGTGTGTGGGTGTGTGCACAAGCATGCACATATAACATCCTTTATCATTTTCCCTGAGTGGCTGTCTGCCTTCTTTCTTGTGGATCATACGGTGCATTGTTGGATTTTTAAGTATTTGTTAAAAAGATATCCCACTAAAGATATGTGTGAAAAAGAACAAAATCAAGTTGTGTGGAATTCTGTGCATCTTCCTTGGCTCCATAGGCATGGCTTGACCAGCTCAGCACAGCAAAGGCTCTAGAACAAAGTATTGGTTCCCACTTCAATTACTCCCATGTGGGCACAGAAAGGACATAATGTCAGTAAAGCAGTTCTGCTATGGCCCGTGAGACATTAACCACACCATGCTGCGAAAGAAGGTGGACTAGACTCCGTCAAAGTGAACTGCATTGTAAAACCAGTGTTGAAAACAGCTATCAAGATGGCAGCAGGGTCTGCACACAGGAGCCCCCACCACAATCAAGGGCAGTGCCCCTTTCAAGTCCTGATTTACATCCACCAGCAGGCCACTCCAAGCTGTGGTACCTGGGAGTAAAAGAGGCCATGAAGGATGACAGGGGTACCAGCAGGTTTGTGGGAGATAATAAAGCCCCACAACTCCACTCTGAGCCAAAGTATGAAATAAGCCAGCTGCGTTTCCAAAGATGGGCACCTCTGCCCATAACTAGTAGCTGTAAGAAGAGCTGTTTCTGACCCATTGGCCCCAAGAGAATAATGGCTGCTTCATCCTGTCAGAAAATGAAGGGGAAAGGGACAGCGGGCACTGTAGCCCTCAGGTCTCTAGGCTACAGAGGGGCAGTCAAATATCTTCTCACTGCCTGTCATGCTGCTCAGGCTGGAAATCCAGCTCCCACCCAACAAAGGGGCTCAGAATATCTGACCACAACCTACGGCTCTGCCCTGCCCTGCCCTGTCCAAAGCCTGTGCTATGGCTAGCCCAGAAGCAGCAGCAGCAATCGGAAAGCTACAGGGAGCCCAGGAAATAGTGACCTGTATCCCAGCGAGGCCAAGGTTGGCTGTGTGCAGACAAAGAGGGGATCAGCTGATACATCCCACTACAAGTCGGTCCTCAGAGCCATCTTCTCTTAGCAGACAGCTGGAAACATATTTTCCAGGGCCTGGGCCCAGCCCAGAGTAAGTCGAGCAAAGCTGTACATGTTAACTCTGTGTGAGCAAATTAATAATGTGATGTATGGTTTATCATAGATCTTGTCATGTCTGTAGAAGAGCAGGGGCAATTTAATCTAGCAAGCCTATAAATCTCTAAAGGGTGAGATTAAACATCCGTACTCCGTGCTCATGACGCCAGGATCTGGCAGCCACAGCCTCCTACAGAGAGCACCCTGGGGAGTGAGGGGGCTCCTAGCCAACCCTCTCCAATATTCTCCAAGAACCCCTCTTAGTAACCTTAACATAGCCCATGCCCCTAAATGATCCTTAGTCTTCCCTGTGTCCCTCTATGTGTCACCTATATCATAAGGCCCCTCACGGTCATTTACCCATGATCCTACTCTCAGGTGTAGAAACATGGTTCCAGAAAGTCCTGATCAGTAAACTGCACTGTGATCAATCCAGCTGCTCTGTCCCCAAACCCTCAACACCACCCCCAGGAAGTTCCAGACCTATCAGTCAGGTCCCATAAACACTGTGCATCCATCTGGGCCCTGACCTACACAAACTATATCATCCTAACACCAGATATCTAGGCCCTCCCTGTGCCCTGGATTCCCCACGAAG
Source organism: Cricetiscus sungorus (assembly GCA_030556225.1). NCBI lineage: Eukaryota > Metazoa > Chordata > Mammalia > Rodentia > Cricetidae > Cricetiscus > Cricetiscus sungorus. Next base: position 30,470,113 of record JANBXA010000007.1, on the reverse strand, counting down.
GATGCCCCTTCTCTTGAATGGGTCTGTGAACAGTCCCACCAGCCCCAACACTCTCACACCTCCCAGCTTGTGCTTCCCAGAGAAGAGCTTGGACATGAAACTAGGACTGTGCTCTGGTACCATGAAACACTCTTTAACAGCCTCATTCCACCCCGAGCCACGCTGTGCCAATTTCACCTGGCTCTAAATAGGAAACAGGAAAGGCAAGGACTCAGAAAATGTCCATTGGATGAATGGGTGGGTGGGTGGGTGGGTGGGTGGATGGATGGATGGATGGATGGATGGATGGATGGATAGATAGATGGATGGATGGGTGGATGGATGGATGCCTCAGCAAAGGCACTTAGGGACAGCTAAAGTAAAGCATTTTACTCCTTAATTGACTCACTGACAAGTCCCTGCATATCCAGCCACTGGATGATAATGATAAAATGTAATCAGGGGCTACATTTTAAATGCCCATATACCTCCCTACCCCTCACTTCCTTTACTAAATAAATATCATGTATGATGGACAAAACAAATGACATATACAGGGACTAAAGGCATGGTTCCAAAAAGCATGGGGCAGGGAACACTGCCAATGCAGGCCCCCTCAAAACAGCCCTCCACATGGGACCAATGTAAGCAGGGGTGACACTGCCCTGGAGAACAGCAAATCAAGTGTAGCAGCCCCCATCATCGCTACTGATTAAGCAAAGATCTCACTGTGATCAAGAAGAAAATCAGTACTTGATAAAAATGGAATTAATTTCACAGCTAAAACCTGCTAATTCCCAAGAGCAAGTCAAGACTGGCGGTTTCCAACCCAAAACATCACAAAGACGAGGCCCCAGAACCAATGGCAGTGCCAACACACACATGCAAGCACACACACACACACATGCACACGCACACGCACACGCACACACGCATACACACACGCACGCACACACACATGCACACACACGCACGCACACACACGCACGCACGCACACGCACGCACGCACACACACGCACAAACACGCACACACACACACACACACACACACACACACACACACACACACACACGCTGCAGTGTCCTGATACTCAAAGAACAAAAATGTTCCCAGGGGACTCTTTACAAAGCCAGGCATCTAGCGGGGATGTGGGCTAAGAAAACTGATCACACTCAGTGCCATTCTGTGGAGAAACAGATGCTAAGACAGACTCACTCCTGCCTCTGGGGCTCACGATCTACCTAGGACCAACGGCCAGAATCAGCCCACCCATCCATCAATCAAACAGCAGCAATCACAGCCACTAGTCAGAACCAGAACCAGCAGTGGAGTCCAAGGTGGTACCAGTCTTCTGAGACTGAGAGATAATGCACACATGTGCACACACCCGTGCGTGCACAGCCGACCTATGACCATATGACTGAAGAGTGTGTGCATACATCCAGATTGTACTTCTTGGTCATTGTCACTCTCTGGCTAGGGAGGACAGTAGTGCAGACGCGTGCGTATGCCTTCTCAGGACATGCCTAGCGCACTGGAGGGAAGACAGCCTGCAGCTGCTAGTGGCTAAACCCACTTTCCTGAGTTTCCAACTCCTCACACATGTGTCACTCTGCTCCACCCCACCCGTGACAGCTGTCAGCAGCCTTGGATAATATGGACAGATGTTACAGCACATGGCTTACTTACTACACCAAAAGACCTAAAAACATAAAACTGTGTTTTATGCGAACAATGCACACACTTGCAGTCAGAGACCTGAGAAATCCATCATCGCTAAATGTATGCACTCACTCAATTGATGGTTCTCCTGTTTGAGAAACAATGGATTCTTCAAGAAAACTGCTAATCAAACCAACTGGGGAAAAACCATAAACTATATATATACATATTTTTTTTTAAATTAACAATGCGCACAACAGTTCAGAGTCATTCATATTTAGCGCTCCCTTGCTGGGAATCAATTTCGGGAATATAAAACCAAACAAATGAAACAAAAATAAAGCATATGCATGCATAAAGACACATATATATGTACTCACATCAACTGGGAATTCTAAAGGCGACATCACTCTCATAGTTCACTAAGTTGGGTTTGTTCAGAAGTGGCTGATAGTTCCAAGGCAAGCACACCTCTCTACCATTGATTCTAGGGACCAAAATTGCTAAGGCTCCACGTTCAAGTGCAAAATAGAAAGCACCTAGGGCCCCAGAAAGGCAGCTGTTCTGAATTGCCCTTCTCCCTAATCCCTGTGGCACTTGTCTCCCCAGCCATCAAGCAACAGACTGCAAATTAACCCTGTGTGCATTGGGGACAGGAGATACCAAGTCCTACTCAGGCTCACTTAGTTTGTAAATACATGCTCCAGGAAATGATCCCCCAAAGGACTCCTGGAAGAAGATACGCCTACATGCTCTCCTACCAAGCCCCCAGGCCACTGGGAGATTCCTGGTCCTCAGCCTCTCACCTGCAGAGTAAGACAAGACCAGCCACCTCCAGTGAGAAGGGAAGCCATCTCAGACATCACAGAGAACCAGAGCTCAGCACACAGAACCCTCTCACATAGACTCATTTCCTCGGGTTTCTCCATCAAACTGTCTTCAGATGCTGGAGTGTTTCAGCTTCTACAAAACACTTCAGTAGTTCAGTCAATGTGGGAATCTCAACCACATACTTTTATCTCCCTTGTTTGGTCTTTCAATCACAAAACAACAGATTTATCTTTGGAACGGTACAGCACAGTTCGGGAAGCATCTAGACTAGGTTCCCTTAGTAGGTTACCATTGAAACTCACAAACTACCTCCCAAGCAAAACAGAAAAAGCTGCAATCGGCCTGAAGCCACACAGGCACCCCATGAAGCCATTGCTATCATAACAGATTCTTACATCAATTCAATACTGGCTTTCATTCATGCCTCAACACAACTGTAGACATAGTGAGAAAGGCTCCAAGACAAACAACACACCCCAGGGACAGAGGCATAGCCAGGCTGGAGTCAAGAGCTTGTTATTCTAGATCCCATCATCTCTTCCTACCTCCCCTTCTTCCCTCAGGAAACTGAGGCAGCTCACATTCCAGGCCAGGAGTCAGGCAGTAGAGTTAGGCAAAAGAAGGCTTCCAGCAATGAGAAATGCCCAGAACAGACAGGCAAAAAATGGAGTGCCCCGGAGACACTGGGTCTGACATGAGGAACAAGACAGGCTTAGAAACATCCAGTGAGCAGAGGCAGTGCAAAAGATGGCTCAAGGAATCAGGACACATGCCACTAAGCAACCTCATTTATATACCCAGGTAGAAAGAAAGACCTTCCCAAATTGTCCCCTAATCTCAATACATGTGCATAGGCATGTGCTCATACACACACACACACACACACACAGTGTATTAAAATGCATTAAAATGTAACAAAGTGTGATGGGGAACAGGATAGAGAAAAAAGAAAAAGGAAAAAAAAAACATCCAGATAGAGGAGGGAACCTCTGGAAGCTGGGCCTGCTGACTGAATACATCTAAGCCTGTAAAAATCCAAAAGGCCCTTTAATGGGAAGCCAGAGGCCCATTCTGTGGGCTGGATTAGCCTCACCACCACATTCCCTTCTGGTCTCCACAAAAAAAAGAAAAAAAGAAAAAAAAAGGGGGGGCTTGCACTGTGGCTCTGTCCTGCCTGTCGCTGACCTTAAGGTTCCACACTAGGTCTCAGGATTTAAGTGTCTTGGTTCCAGCCCTAGTTATAGGGAAAGGCAATGATAATGATGACTCTGTTGTTCAGTCAAGCATTCATGCCACGATAGCACTGAGGATCTATTGTGTGCCAGGCACAATTCTAGATGCTAGGGATATGGAAGTGAAGAGTCGAGTCTTTAAGTTAGAGTAGTCAGAGACAGACAATAAACAATGAGCATTATATGTGTATGTGTGAGAGAGAGTGGGGGGGGACTGGGTATTAGCTGCTAAGGAGACACAAAGCTGCATTAACAATGGGGAAGTGATGCCAGTGTGGCAGTGCATGAAGGGTGGTCAGGGAGCTGGTATATGAAGACACAATGGAATAAATAATGCAGTAAGCCAGGCAGGCATCTGAGGGGCCAGGAAGCAGATGCAAATGCCCAGAGGCATGAACAGGCCTAAGGACTGGAGTAAAGGTTCAGAGGGAAAGAGACCACCTTAGCTGGAGTCACAAGAATGGCGCTAAGACTTGGACCAAAGTAGTAGACTGTGACAGAGTGGGTGCCAAAAACAGGCAAATTGGTAAGGGCTGTCTGCTGGGAGCCTGGACAGCCTTGAGGGATCACGCTAAGGGACAGAGAACTGTGGAAATCGGGTCTAGAATGTAGGTGTGGAGTCAGCAATGGGGAATCACTAACCACTTAGCAAAGTGAGACTGACTAACATTGCCCCAACTGACCAAGGACCAGTCTCAAAGTCCAACGCTAAGAAACCTCGGGGCCAGTCCAGAAAGCATAACCAGGCCCAGTAAGCCATCTCAGTGAGTAAAGGCACAAGCTACCAAGCTTGATGAGTTGTGTTTAATTCCCAGAACCCATACAGTAGGAGAAAATCAACTCCTGTAAGTTGTTGTCCTCTGCCCTCTTACTCTGTAGCAAGTATGTGCCCAAACACACACACATACACACACACACACACACACACACACACACACACACACACACACACACACATACACAGGGCAAGCCTAACCTGCACAGATGCGGTTGCGGTTGCCCATCTGTAGCACCCACCAATGGGTGAAGTTTCACAGAGCCTGGCAGTATGACCTTGAGGGTACTGTCCTCCTTGGGCTCCCTTGAAGGTCCAGACAGGGACAGAGTGGGGACCAGCTGCAGGAGAGGCGAGAAGCCAGTGCCTATGATGCTGACTCAGCCTGTGCCAGCAGGCTGCTTGGAGACTCCTGCTGGCCCTGGCCCAGCTGGTGGGTGAGGCATAGTAGAGGAGTTAGAGGCTAGATCCCCTCTCAGAGATGACACCCAATCATCCCCCAAGGAAATGAGTAAGTACCATTCTGGACCCTGCCCCGTGGGCCATGGTCTCAAGTGTAGCCTGTGTCAGGAATGCCTACCTGCCAACCAGCAGCACAGCACTCCCCGGCAGTGGCTTACATGTCTCTCATCCTCATGGCCACCAGCTAGACAGGGAACTGAGAACAGGAAAAGAGGGTGTGTGGCCCAGGCTGGCAGCATACCCAGGGCACAGACTGTAGGGCAGGGTATGCAGGTGTCAGCCACTTGAGCTGGAAGGCCCTCCAGCCCAGTGAGGGCTGTGTAGGACCTGCACACCCACACGTTCCTAGGACCAGACACGGTGGTATCTTTGGAGACCCTCACCTGTTGAGCCACATATTTGGGTTAGAGATGAGAGGAGGATGAGGGAATGAGTTGAGGTCTAGAGAATTCCTCTGTGTCTAGGTACTACCCTATTCTGCCCCTCCAACGGGCCTCGACCACTGCCCAACCTAATCAAAGCCCTGGTTGATACCAGCTTCACAATCAAATGTGTTTTCCCTCTGAGTTCCTCAGTTTTGTCTAGGAAAAGTCAAGGTGTTTTAGCACTCCCTCTCAGCCTCCAGGGGTGTGATTGGTGTCTTTTACAATTATCTTTTATTTTGATCTAGCACTTCTTAGCTCAGTTGGCAAATTGGATATTTATGCACCTCCATTTCACAAACCATCCCCACCAATTATTACTGTGAAACTAATATTTTATTCAATAATTTTTTAGAAAGAAAAACATAGGGGTGTACTTCAGAACTGCTGTAGGGATAGTGATGCAAACTAGTTAACAAGCTGCCACTCAGGCCTGGGGTCGCCTCCCAAGGGGAAGAGGAGGACAACCAGCAGCTAGTGGTCCTTGATGCTGGCTCCTTCTGGCCAGAAACGACGACTCTGGCTCACGCCGACTCACAGACCATCTGCTTCAGTGGAGTCCAGTACCCTAGACGTGGGAACGCAGCAGTGGATTCAGGCTGTCTGCTCCCTGACACCACAGAGATGAGAAGAACCTGAGTATGTCCCACTGCTACACCCACCTCGGAGACTTCCCCATGGGCAAGCAGACGAGGGTTGGTGGTGTTGATAGCAGGAGGGCTGTTGGAACCTCCAGCTCACACCCGGCTCCAGTGACCCACTGATGCCTTCCACATTGCACAGGGTGCCTGCATATTCCAAGTCTGTTCCACTCCCTCCCTCTGTCCCAGAGCTCCAAAGCTCAGGAGACCCTCTGCAGACCAAAATGACCACCCAGCAATCAGAGTGCAGGACAATCAGAGCAGTCCAGCTGCTCTGGCCTGAGTCCCTGCCTCTGGGCTGCTGCTGGCCAGGAAAGCCTGTGCTCACCCCACTGGAGGAACCCTGACCCAAAGGAAGACTGCCCAGGGGCTCTTGGCACCTGCAGATCCACACCTCAGAAAAAGTTGTTCCTTTGCTTGCAGGTCATTGTTTGTGAGACCACATCCTTTCCCAAAGAGTAAACAATACCCATAAAGGGGTCATAGCACTTAAGAGAGTAGGGACAAACCAGCCCAAGAATGAAAGACCAATAACAATATGCCAGGTTTAATAACTTTGCCCTGCACAAGGCCAGGGTGAGCTGGCTACATTTAAATTCGGATTTAAGTCTGGCCTCGGACAAGTCACATACAAATAGATATCAGGGAATTAAAAGTCGTCCGAAAGTAAATTCTAAGTTAAGGCAAACAGGCTCCATCTCCAGCACCTTACAGCCAGGACAGGCCCTTGCACAGCCCCACTGGTGCCTGCTTCTGTCCCTACCGGGCTCAGGAAGTTCGCCCACAGCTTTGGCATATAGAGAGAGGCCTGATGCCCATACAGCTAAGTGTAAAAACAAAGCTTGGAGAACCTAGGATCGATGTTTGCCTTCATCCTCTATGCTCAAGTCCCCTTCCCACGCTCTGCCTGCCAACAGGAAGTAGCCAGGCCGAGGGGCATGTCCCCACCGCACCCCCAGAGATTACCCGGTGTGGAATTTTTAACTGAGTTTCTCCCCCTGGGCCTCATTATAAAGGGAAAGGGGGGGTGGGGTACAGATCAATGTTCGGTTGCCTGGAAGCGGAGTTGCCGCCCAGCATTGGGACTTAGTATCAGTACCAAGCAGCTTCCCCCACCCGGAACGCACTAGCGGTCGGGCCAGTGTAGGGGGACCCAAGCCAGTGACCAGCTCCTCCGGCTGCGCCAGGTAGCCCCTCGCCGCGGTATGGCCAGCCCCTGATGACCAAGTCTCCAGCTGGTCCCTGCCGCGCCCGGCCGCGGGTCAGTGACGGGGAGGGTCCGGCGGGTCCGGAGAGAGAGGGGCGCTAGTCCGCAGCACCCCCAGGTCCCAGCGGCGGCCCGCCCTGTCGATGATGCCCCTCGGCCGCTCCAGAGCCCTACAGGGTCCGAAATGAAGCACTGGGACTACTGCATCCTCACCCCCCACTGCGCCCCGGTCCCCTGCGCGGAACTGAGCAACCCAGGATGCCGCCGCAGCGACTCGGACGCCCCTGGCCCCCGCTTACCTGCTGCCGCGATGCGCCGCCACCCCCGACTGGGTCGGTGAGGCCGAGAGCCGGGCGCCGCCGCAGCTCTTTGTGAGCCCGCGCCGAGCCGCACACCGAGACTGCTAATGAGCCCGGGAAGCTGGATAGCGGCGGGCGCGCCCCGGACGCAGCGCGCGGCACGCAGGGCCGCCTCTGCCGGGTGCACGCGGCGCGGCCCGGGAGCACCCGCACCCACACAGCCCTCGCCGCCGCACCGGCCGCCCCCCAACTCCTCCCGCGCCCGGCCACGCGGGACAGAAACGCTTTCCCGGGAGATCCTAGGGATTCAAGGGATTCAGGACCGCGCGGCCACGCAGAGCGCAGACAAAGATGCTTCGGTGCCGCGCTCCCGGCGCGGCTCCGGGGACAGCGGCGGGGCCGGTAGATGAGCCCACCTGGGACCTGGGTCCTCGGGACACTGGCTGGGGCCGGCTCCAAGAGTCGCGGTGGAGCCCTGGGGAGAACGCAGATTCCTGGGAGTGAGCTGGGACCTGCTAGTTGGGGAGCCTTAGAAGTCTGGTCCCCAGCGGGCAGAACAGGTGAAGGCGATGCTGCCGGTGCCCGCACCCTGCCCCTGACGCCGCGCTGCCCCCTGGCGGGCTCCGGAGAGCTGCGGCGACCGGCGACCGCGCCCTGCTCTGCCAGCTCCACTCTATGTGGAGCTCTGGCCAGAATCCCTTGAATCCCTAGGGGACTGCTCCCTCAAAAAAGCCTTTCCTGCGAGGGAAGCCTCGTCCTGCTTCTCCACCGTCAATCCCCAGGGTCCCTGGTGACCACTGACTCTCTGATACCTGTGTTGTCTTGGCTGTCCAGAATGGAAAGGCACCCCTCAACCTCTAATAACTCCCACAGAGAACCAGCTGCCCACACCTCTGTACAAGCAAACCTCACGAAGCCCTTGAAGATTGGGAAGATGTAGTGTCACCTTTGACCTTTCACTCTGTCCTATGCACTTGTGGCAACCTGCAGGCCTAAAGCATACAGGGTGCCCTGTTTAAGGGTGGGGGCTCCTCTATCTCATTTGAGCCTCCCAAACGTTTCCAGATGACCTCAGTTCTCTCTCTCTCTCTCTCTCTCTCTCTCTCTCTCTCTCTCTCTCTCTCTCTCTCTCTCTCTCTCTCTCTCTCTCTCTCTGGGTGTGTGTGTGTGTGTGTGTGTGTGTGTGGTGCGTGTGTGTGTGTGTGGTGTGTGTGTGTGTGTGTGTGTGTGTGTGTGTGTGTGTGTGTGTGTGTGTGTGTGTGTGTGTGTGTGTGTGTGGTGGATTGGGATGAAAGCCAGGTGCTGCAAGATCAGAGTGTCACAGAAGGAAGATGGGCTAGGTTGAGTGTGGAGAGCTCTTCTCAGTGCCAGAAGAAACCCTGAGTAGGGGCAGGAAAAAAGCTGAGCAGGGGGACAGATCTAGTAAGGATTTCCTGGGCCTGTGACCTGTCTGTTTCCCTCTCTTCCCTTTATCTCCCAGAGCATCATAGCAGAACAGATTCGGTGGCCAGGAGCCAAACAGGTCAGTCCCACTCTAGACCCGTGCTCCCTCTTCCTAGAGGTGAGCATATTTTATGCTTATTTTCAATCCCCTTAAACATTTTATTGACCCAACTGACAAAAAAGTTCAGCCCAAGCTTTTCTCTAAATGCAAATAGTTCCATAGTATTGAATGTTAAGTGTGAGGTCCAAATGTACCCATCGGCTTCGCAGCACACGGGACTGTGCACACTCTACTTGCCATGTAGCTCGGGCTGCCTTTTAACTCACTGTCCTTTCTAGCCTGCTAAATGCTAGAACTGCAAGCATATAATGTCTCCCTTAGCCATCTTGCTTAGCACTAGGGTGACCAAACTCCATAGGAAAGTAGACACCTGTGCCTGAAGGTCCACACGCAGCAGTACCGGTTATACCATGTGTCTGGGTGGTTTGAGGCCATGCCCCTTGCCATTGAGCTTTTTCCAGACTCACAAATGGTAGCCAGGAGCAACAGTGTCTGGTGTCCATGGAATCAAACATCCAGGCCCAGCCTCACTCTGGAGAGGCTCTTTAAAGAATGGAGTGGAGGACATATTAAGCATGCTACAAAACTGAAAATTCCTGCCTGGAAATTAGCTCCATAAGCAAAGAAGACCATGCAAATTGTTTGCAAATCAAATTGTTTGCAAATCAATCATAGTTAATTTCATTAATATATACATAACATAACACTGAGAGGTGCTTTTAAAGAAATTTTAACTGAATTAAAAACAAAATGGGCAGTTCACAGGGAAGGAAATACAAATGACTTTTGCCTCTTTTAACACTTTTACTCCATTATGGGATGTGTGTGGCTCCTCAATGGAACACTTGCATAGAATACATGAGACCTTGCACCATTCCTCAGCATCACAAAAGGAAAAAGAAAACAACGTAACGCTACACTAAGGTGGCATTGCCTTTACCTGTGTATACTCTGGGTGTCGATAGCACACTATGTTCCAGAAGTCAAGGGGAAACTGGCCAACTCTCTCGCTGCCCACAGGAGTGTAAACTGTATGGCATCTATGGAAGAAAATTCAACCACTCCTATTAAAACAGCACATGCCTATTACTCTGCATCGTTCAGCTCTCTCTATAAGATCTTCTTAAAGGGGAAGTTTATATAGGCTAAAATCTCCACTGTCAGTTGACCTTGGTCCTGACCTCTAATGAAACAGGACATCATGGCAGGGACTACATTGCAGAAGAAGCTGCTCACCGGGGACTTACAGTCCCCTTTGAAGGACACACCTCCAATGACCTAACTCCCACCAGACCCCACCTCCTAACAATCCAGACTGGGAACCAAGCATCTCATACATGGGCCTTTGGAAGACAGTCTTCTAAACTGTAGTAAGCCCTTTAACCTGATTCATCTCTGTGTGCATTTCCACAGGAATAGCACACATGAGCAAAGGACAGGAGCATGGTCACTTGCCAGCAGCTTTATGTTCATGAGTGAGGGATAGTTATGCACGCTGAGCATATCTGAGCACTGAAATTGCACGCAGTCAGGAGGGAAGGAAGGACCCTGTGGCTGAGTCCCATACGACAGTCTCTGGAACATCGGTAAGTGAAAGAACAAAGAACAGAGACGTGTGCCCATGTATATAGTTAAAGGGAAAGGAAGCTAGGTATGGTGATGCATACCTGTAATCTCAGCACTTGGGATGCTGAGGCAGGAGGATTGAGTTCAAAAGCACACTGGAGTACAGAGAAAGACTGGTGTAAAATGGAGGAGAGAGTAAAGGTTTACTCAGTAGGTGCCTGTATACAACATTAGCCTCTCTCAAAGACCACAAGAAAGTAATCAGATGCCGGTCATGCCTGGATAGAAATAAGTGGCCAAAACAAGAGTAACAGGAAAAGTTTTCTTTAGTTACCCTTTTTTGCTTTTGAAATATTGGATATTATCTCACTGTCTTTTTAATTATTCATAGCTTCAGGGCGAGATCCTTTGGAGGATAAAAGGCCTAAGACATCCCAGCATAAAAAAAGAAAGCTGCTCATTTGGTCAGGAGAAACTAAAGAGCTGTAGGAAGAGACCATGACCCAAACCCTTCTTCAGGACACTTCCTTAGTCACATGAGGACCTTCCATTAGACATTGTACCTAATGGTTGCATCAACCCCAACTAGTGCCAAGCAGGAGGCCGGACATGAACCTGGCCTTTGAAAGTCCCTTTCTCTGAGGATAGAAACCAAAGTAGTTTGAACATGACTATGATACCTCCTGCCACTTAGTGGCTAGATTCATGAATTGCAGGCTTGTTGCATGAATTGCCAGATCCTGCAGGGCATAGAGTCCTGAGTCTTGACCACATCAGATTTCCTGCAATGCATTGTAAAACTGAAGCCAGATTACTCAGCTCTTACCATTGCTTTTTTCTTAAAATAACACATGCTTTTCTTGCATAAGGAAGAATGTAAACATTTCGAGTTATATAGTAGGAAGAATGCTTCCAAGCAACAGAAAAATTTTCTTTCATTCCTACGCTGAATATATAAACATATGCATTTGACTGACAAAGATATGTCTTTATTTTGTGGAGTTGGCAGACCATGTCCCCTACCCTGGAGTTACTGCTTGGCAGAAACCTCTCTGGGTCTCACCTCCCTCAATGTCAAGACCAGAGCCCCTCTTCTTCACTCCACCCTTCATTATCCAGCAGCCAGTCCTAAATCTGTCTGAGCTAATTCACTGTGTGTGTCAAGGCCTCAGCAAATCACCTAGTGCCTGTGTGGAAGTTTCATCTGTTCCTTTTCTGGGGAGACTGACTTCAAAACTCCCCAGAATCCAGGATGTCCAAGGACAAATGCATCTTCGACCATATCTCAACGCTCTTGCTGTCAGGATTTAGATAATGGAGGAAGTTACCCACCAGAGCACACATGCTCTAATGGATTCTTCCAGAGCTGGGAACTTTGTGTTGGAAGAGAAAGAGATGGGGCATGGAAATGCCTTTGATGACCATGGGAGCTAAGGACCTTCCTAAAAAGTAAATACTGCTGATTCCTTGGCTGAGTGTAGATTCTGAAAAGAAAAAAAGAAAAGAGGCTCTGTAGCAACAAAGGAATGATCATATGCAACAGAAGCCTCTGGTTCCCATCCCTCCAAATCCTGGCCTCTGGAGCCACAGTGGCTAGACTGAAGGGCAGGGTACCTGAGGAGGCAGAGCCTCTGAGGAAGGAACGGCTGTTCCAGGGCTGGCATGCCTTGGAAAGGCAGCACTCTGCTCCTGTAAGAGAAGTTACCAAGTCTGGTCAAAGTGGGGTGGGAGTTACCACAGTCCAGTCCTCTGTTCTCTGGTGGCAAGAACAGAGCATCTAGCACAGAAGTAAGGTGCAGCTCTAGGAGGCATCTATAGTAAAGATGATAGGTAATGCAAACAGTAGGGTCACTGTACTGCACACCCGCTGTCCATGGGCACTGGTTTCACTTCTGAGAGTCAACCCAGAATTGAAAAATATTTGGAAGGGCAGGTCTGGAGATTTAGCCCAGTAGAAGAGTGCTTGAGTAGTATGGGCAAGACTCTAGGCTTGATTTTCAGCACCATGGACACAAGGGCAGGGTGAGGGATGGGGACTGGTTTGAAACACATTGTATATGTCCTGAACACTTGCTGATTTTTCCAGTTATTATTCCTTGAACAATACAGTGTTAAACTATTTTACAATGGTTTCATGATATTAGGTCTGATAAGCTGGCTGGAGATGAAGTAAGGTCTACAGGAAAGTGTGTGTAGGTTCTGTGCAAGTGCTGTGCCCTTTCTTTAAAGAACTTACTCATCAGCCAGGCTTGATGGCACACCTTTAATCCCAGCACTCAGAAGGCAGAGGCAGGCAGATCTCTGTGAGTTCAAGGCCAGCCTGGCCTACTAACTGAGTTCCAGGACAGCCAAGGCTGCTGTTACACAAAGAAATAATCTGCAGTTCTTGACATCTTCAGGAGTTCCCAGTTCATCCCTTGTCCTTTGTGATTGCTAGATACCAAAGGGAGACTGTAATAATACACAGTCATTTCAGTGTGCCTATGTAAAAAGAACTTGAGCTTGACCAGCACAAACACATGTCTTGCTAAGGGAGAAGAGATGGACAAACTGGGAATAAGCCTCCTATGTGAGTCAGGCCAAGGAAAGGATGTTGGAGTTCAACAGGGACCAGGACAATCCAAATCAAAGCCAGGCTTTACAAGGCTGGTTGTGCAAAGCAACTCAGAGGGAGGAGTATCTGCCCAAGACCACAAATGCAGCCTGAGAGCTCTAGGCTCTGTTTTGGGTACTCAGTAAGGTAGAGACCCATCTTCACTATGGAGATGTGCTAAGAAATATAAAGATGGGCTGCACATCAAGAGAGAGCCCCCCTCATGGGGGGAGTATCTGGAGTGGCTACAGACAGAGCCTTGTACCCATGCGGACCAAAGAGATGAGAACAAGGAGGCACTTGGGAGATTTCACCACAGGAAGGCCAGCAGAATTCACCGTCCAGACTATCTGTGGACATGCAGACACTGGCCATTCAAAGTCTGCAGGTCCCAGGCTTGTGGTCCCTGGGGCATCCTAGCCCAGAATGCTTTCACCCAGGAGAGAGAGACCTCCTGCTGGCCACCAGGCTGCACTTCTGTGATGCTCAGGAGAAGGGAAATAAGTGTCAACACCCTCTGCTCTTCTTGAGCCATGGACATTGCCCTACTAGATGTTTTTGCCCAAAACAGGTTGTCCTTCTAGTGATAACTACTTAGATGTCCCTTAGGACCCACTATCCTCATTCTCTGTCCCCTGGATTAGGATATGGGGTTTGCCCCTCCAGTGTCATGGGGATGCACACATGAGTTACATCACAATGACCCATGCATTCCATCCCTTCTCTAGGTCTAAGCTAGGGTGTATGACCCAGGTCACTCCTGTCAGACTCCATTCAGTCTAATCTCAGTCTCCCCCAAATGAGATGGCACTTGGTAGTGATATGTGAGCTTCCAGCTGCATCTGTGGAGCAACCCACTGGAACTGTTGTCAGAGCAATGGCAAATGAAAATGGAGGATAAACAGACAATGAACCACGACAATATCGCTGTAGGTTCTGGATTCAACCATGCCTCTGATCTCCCTTCGTCTAGACTTTTCAGCAGTATGGGCCAGTTCTGTTTTCAAGGACACTCCTGCAACCTTAGGAATCCCAGGTGACAGGTTGGGGAGATGTCTCAGTAAATAAAATTCTTACTGTAGCAACATGAGGACCTGAGTTTGGTCCCCCAGAAGCCATTAAGAATGGCTAAGTTCATTGGTATGCAGGAGAATCATGCAGCAGTTCCATCACTGGGGAGACAGGAGGATCCCTGCAATTTGTCAACCAGTGAGTTCCAGGTTCAGTGAGAGATCTTGCCTCAAAAAGTAAGGTGTAGATATGATCGGAGAAGACCTGTGTTGTGGAATATTGCTTTAACTAGTCAAAGATGTGTTACATTTGTCTATGCTTTTGAATATTACTTTAACCATGTGAGGGTGTATTACATATGCTTCTGTTGCCTTTGTTAGCGATGTAAAGATGTGTTACATTGTTTATGCTGCATTTACTTAATTATGTAAAGATGGGTTACTGTTTCACCTTGCCTGCCTAAGGCACCTGAATGGCCTAATAAAAAGCTGAATAGCCAATAGCTAGGTAGGAAAAGGATAGGCAGGGCTGGCAGGAAGAAAGAATAAATAGGATGAGGCATCTAGGCTGGAGAGAGAGAAAGAGAAAGGGAGAGTATGAGGAAGAAAGAGAGGGAAATGCCCAAAGCCAGCCAAGCAGCTGCCAACTGGCTAGACATTCAGAAAGTAAAGGTAAAAAGCCTAGAGGCAAAACATAAATGAAAAGAAACAAGTTAATTGAAGTTAAAGAAAAAACTAGCCAGAAACAAGCATAAGTGACAGCCAAGCATTCAAAACTATTAATAAGTCTCTGATTCATGATTTGGAGCTGGTTAGTAGCCAAAAGAAAAGGCTTGGTACAGACATGTGACACCAGACTCTGGCCTAAACACAGAAAGGTAAAGCAGAGGCAGAGACAACTAATACAATGAGAACCTGATGGCTGTTTTTGGTTACTTGTGGTTCCTAGTACCAATACATGCTAGGGAGCCCCGGAGTCATGAGGTTCCGGGAAGAACAGCACCATGTGTTGTCCTGGGCCCTTGCGTCAGCTTTAGAAGCATTCTGAGGCGATGTGTCCTGAAGCCATAGCACCATGTCCAAAATGGAAACGAAAGCCCAAGGTACCTGTGTGCCAACAGTTCAGAGAGCTGCTTCGGAGGCTGTGTGTACTGGGGGCCCAACTCCTGCTAAAGCCAGGCCACAGTGTGGTGCTCAGAGGAACATTCTGTTAATGTTGGTGTGACCACCAACATGGCCCAGGCTTACAGACGGCTCTATTGAGCTGCACTCAGAGAGAACTACACAGTGTAACTTTTCCATAGTGTAGGGCCCTGAGTTGAGGGATCTCACCCAAAGCTCATCTCTCCTTTCTTCCTGGTCTGCTGAACTTAGCTTACCCAGGCTTACCCACGAGTGACCACGTTTTCTTGACTCCTCAGAACATGCAGCCTGAGTCAGAAAGTCAACGGTTATTTGGTATCAATTTTGTGAATGGTCTGGCCAAGTCTAGGTGTGGGTTTGTCAAAGCATAGAGCAGTGGTACTCCTGGCATTTAGTGGATGTGGTTCAGATGACCTGCAGGATACAGAAAAGCTGTCTAGAGAATGAAGCATCTGCCTAAGCCAAATCCATCAGGCTTGGCACTGACAAACCCTGCCATGTCCCCTTTCAATGTGTTTGTCCACTTATGTGGGCAGGGGGGATGCATTGTACAAATATACAAATGTAAACCACAAATTTGGAATTATTGAGAATAAGGAAGTCTGTTGTGTTTCCATAGTATGGTGGTGACAGAACTGTGACCAAAAGCAGCCCCTGGATCCAGCCACAGCACTATAGGAGGTCCACCACAAGTGAGACTGTGTTCATTCAGCATTCCCAGTCATCAGAAGACTACTCTGAGGTAGATCTGGGTCAGCTAAACCATACCCTGCTTTCTGACCATACTTGAGACCCGGCATGGCAGGGAGCATCATGATTGGAGAACAAATGCTCTTAGGACAAGAAAGAACTAAACAGGGGTACTGGGAGATGTTATTCTGTAAATATGTTTCTCTTATTGGTTGATGAATAAAACACTGTTGGCCAATAGGGAAGCAAGATAGGCAGGACTAGGAGACAAGGAGGATTCTGGGAAGAGGTAGGAGAGAGGAGGAGTCGTGGTGTGATCTCAGGAAGAGAGGGAGCATGAGTCTGGCGTTCTTGGTAAGATAAGACCATGTAGAAATACATATATTAGTAATTATGGGTTAATAATTAAGACAGAGCTAGCCAATAAGAAGCTCTAGACATTGGCCAGCAGCATTATAATTAATACAGCATCTCTGTGTGTTATTTGGGGCTGACTTGGCAGTGGAACCAGGCTGGCAGGTAAGGTGCTCCTAACAAAATGACACCCAATGTGGGTACTAAATTCATTGCTATGGATTTTCATTTATTGATACAAATTAAAGGTCAATTTTGTTATATGTATATTTCTCCTCTTGTTTATGTATTGTGTTTGTATAGCTCATTTAAAAATGTAATGTATCATTAAGTACAAATTATAGATAGTTACCTATGATAGTCAAAACTTATAGTTAGGTTAGTTTTTCTTCAAACCTTTCAAAGACCTACGGAATATGGCATTTAAAATGGTTTAGGGTTTTTCTTGACAGTGAGACATAACTGCTCCTGGCAACATCACCTGCGTCAGAAAAGAAGATGGACATCGAAGAAACTCGTTATGGAGTTTGCTTCCAACATGGCAAGACTAGCCATTTGAACAAGAAACTGTTCTTGTCTGGACTGTTTGACTTTATGCTGTATAAAATGGACATACAGGACCCACAGGAAATTGACTGCTAAAACCAAGATAGACATTGCTACAGGGTTCTTGCTTCGTGGAACAGTCTACCAGACATTCTACAGGACACATAAAAAAGTAACTAACAAAATGCCAATACAGGTGGGCAGTTTAAAGTTTCCTGCTTTGCTAAGGAGTCTGCCAGACACACAATGGCCTATGGGCCAAAGATGGAACATTACTAAAGAACTTCAAATTACTGACCAGGCAGCAAGTTGTCTCTGTCAATTCTAGAGTTTATATATTATCCTTCTGTGTTCTTTGATAGAATTGAAGACAGATATTCATGATTATAGCTTTCCTTAGTTATGATAAAAGATAAGTTACATATAAGACTTTAGACTCACAAAGATAAGATAGCTAAAATATTTTATTTAAATATTGCTAAATGTTATTAGACTAAATATTGTAATTATAGTTCTTGCTTAATAACTGCCTAGTACCAAGCTTGGTGGAGGGTGTCAGGATTGAAACACTTAACAGACCACCATGAGAAGTGAAGAAGAAGCTGCTGCTGTTTATTACAGAGAGTAATGGGCTTATATACCCAAGCCAGGGGATGGGCTAAGCATTGGAGGAAGTCATGTACCACTCACACTTGGGGTCAAGGTACTGGCACTGTGCACCGGAAAGTTCTGAAAACAACCTTGTTTGCTCAACCTTGTTTGCACAGAAGTTCTACAGCTGGGTGAGAAGGAAGAGAGCTGTAAGGGACAAGTACTTAAATTTCCCAACAAATAACAGTTTTGTTAGGTATTTTACTATGTTAAAGTTAAAACTCTTCTTTTTATTTAGAATAGGGTTATAATTAATACAGTGTCTCTGTGTGTTATTTGGGACTGATGTGGCAGCGGGACCAGGATGGCAGGAAAATGCTCATAACATAGGGGTCCTTCTTTCTCAGTCCCCCCACCCCATCCTGCCTGGAAAGATGACCCAAAACTCCACAAGGCCGTGTCTGGTGGATCACAGTGTTGAGAAATGAGACAGCCCTGGCACCTGACATCTGTATGATTGACAACAGTTGACTTCCTGCAGAGGTAAGGAGTGCTACCTTGTACCCCACTTCTTTCACAGGTCCTGTTTCTCACCCTGCACCAATGGCCTCGATAGATTCCTCTCCCTTCCATGATCTGGTCATCTGTCTCAGAAACATTCCTGGGACTCTATTCAAAGCTGTGTGTGTACCTAGGAAGCGCCTTCTAGTTTCCAGAGAAAGAGGACGGGTTGGTTCCTTAGCAGCGAGGGTGGGGGGGTGGAGGTAGGGGGGTAGGGGTCATGTTCTCTCTGCTACAATCCTTTGAATGCATTCTCAGAGGAGCTTTTGTTAGGAGACTCCAAGGCACAAAGCCTACCCTTCCCAGTGCTCAGTTCCAGCATGGCCTGGCAGCTTCTAGCTCCACTGCTGCCAGTCCTGCAGGCAGGGTCCCCAGCCTGGCCTGAGAAGGCCAGTCATTCCTTGTCAGCAGCTTGCAGAACTCAGCCATGCCCGATCCTAACAGGGGCTTTGCTGATGTCCTGGAGTCTCCTTTAGGACCCTCTCCAGCCTGCTACACACCAACTAGACTGGTCCTGGGAAGCTCGGCTACCTGCTTGTCCCAGCCTGCACCTTCCTTTTCTACCTTCTTTGTGCCTGCAATCCTTTATCCATGCATGTGGTTAGCAATTCTCTGCACTCACACAGACTAACCTGCTTAGATACAGGACACTGGCCATGTGTTCTCCACTCATGCACAATGCCTACTGCAGAGAAGCACCCTGTAAAGGTTTGCTGACTGCGTGTGTGATCAGGTGAGACAAAGTACTTAAGAAGGAATTCCAAGGCCTTCCTGATACCCAGAATCTGTTTATCTGCCTTCCATGGGAGTGCCCTCAGCCTTGACTACTGATCACCTACTAACAAGGCCCTGCCATCACTTTGCTAAGTTGGTTCTGATGGGCACAATGGGGCTCCCGTGAAGACTGGCAGAAGGGAAAGAAAATGGGGAGCAATGACTGGGAGAAATGAGCTTCCTGACCCAGATAGAGCACTGCATAGCATGGTTTTACTTGACAGCAAGCAGTAGCTCCTCCCAAACTCTCCACAAGAGACCCCGGCTGATGGGAATACTCAGAGACAGGGCCCTTCATGGAAGGGCTTACAGATGTGGAGACCGCAAGAACAAAGCTGTGAATCCCAGCCTGCCCTGAGTTTGTTACAGGACCCTCAAGACACCGTGGGCAGGATGGGAAACAGCATCTGGCCAGGAATATCAGTGGAGCTTCAGCTGGCTGAACTGGATCCAGCTCTAGGGGCCCATCTCTGGATGAATGGCCGCTTTATATGGACTAAAGATCAAAGGGTTTGGGATTTTGTCCATCTGTTTGTTTTCAGTGCTGGGGATCAAACCTGGCACCTCATATATGCCGCTTGGGTGCTCTTCCAGTGAAGTAGAGCCTTAGCCCTCCTTCTACGTGTTTGTTTTGAAATGGGTTGTGATGGGAGATGTGATTCTGTATATATGTTTCTCATACTGGTTAATAAAGCACTGTGGCCAATGAGATAACAAGATAGGCGGGGCTAGGAGACCAGGAGGAGGAGAGAGGAAGTAGTAGGAGTCGAGATGTAGACCGGGGAAGAAGCAGGACGCCAGCCGCGGCTCCCCGATAAGACGACCACGTGGAAATACTTAGATAAGTAGAAATGGGTTAATAATTAAGACAGAGCTAGCCCATAAACAGTAATGGTAATTGGCCAAGAGAATTGTATCAAATACAGAGTCTCTGAGTGTTATTTGGGGCTGGCACAGCTGTCGGCCCACGTGGCGGCAGGACCGGGAGGCCGGCGGGGAGACCTGCTGTAACAAAATGGTGTCAGAACTGGGTTTGAGAACTTTCTCTTAAAACTTAACAAAAGTTTAAAAAATAGTTTTTAGAAACAAGGGAACAGAGACTAGCAAGACTTCTTGGTAGCAGCATTTTCTCATTTGGATTTGTTTTGCTGTAGACAGAGATTTGCGCGGCTCCTTTAAGAGAGGTTTCCAAAATTAGCATAAGCGGCAAAAAAGCCGCCTTGCTTTTAAAGAGCTCTGCTAACAATTCATTGGTGTGTACAAGAGCTGCAATGAAAGTTTACACTGTGTTTTAAAAAATACGCTGGCTTGGGAGAGAAAAAGAAACGGGATACAATGGTTTAAAAAAGAAACAAGGAAATTAAATAGATGGCTATGGTGGCGCACACCATTAATCCCAGCACTCGGGAGACAGATGCAAGCAGATCTCTGTGATTTCAAAGCAAACCTGGTATGCAGTGAATTCCAGGACAGATAAAAGTTACATAGAGAAACCCTGTCTCAAAATATGCAAAAATAGAAGTAGAAGAAATAGAGTAATAAAAAAGCCACGTAAAAATGGAAAGCACAGAGAAATTTTGGATACTATACGCGATTCTGTTGTCTTTAAATTATTTGATTGCTGAGAAAATAACTACTGATAAAAGAAATGCTGCTGGATTAATTCAATTTATATATTTAAAAAATGCTTTGACTCAAAAATTTAAGCCTAAGGACAAATTACTGGGGAAAAGGATTTCTATTTTTGTTTCCACAGAAAATGAAAAGCTATGGATTTCTTCCAGACTTATGTGGTTTGATCAAGCCAGACCCCCTGAAACAGTGCCCCAGATGATCCAACATTCAAAGCAGTTGAGACAAAGCCTTGCAGACTACAGCCAAGATTTCTGCGTCTTCTTTGGACCCCCATGACAGCGCCCTCTACCAGCAGGAAGTAGTTTGGAAAGAACGACGCCCAAATTCCCAAATATTGTTTATAAATGTTTGTTTTCATTTATATGGGCTTGTTTATAAATGGTTAATAACACAAGCAATCTTTGTAAAGGTAAAAAGGGAATTAAGGTATAGATATGAATACTTTGCTTTGGAATGGATTTTCTTTTATTGATACAATTTAAGGTCAATTTTGTAATATGTATATTTCTCCTCTTGTTTAGGTATTGTGTTTATATAGCTCACTTAGAAATGTAATGTATAATTTAGTACAGATTAGAGAGTTACCTATGATAGTCAAGCTTGGAGTTAGTTAGGTTTTCTAGTTAGTTAGATATATAGAGATGTATTTGAGATGGATAAGCATTCTTCAAACCTTTCAAAGACCTACAGAATATGGCATTTAAAATGGTTTAGGGTTTTTCTTGACAATGAGGCACAACTGCTCCTGGTAACACCACCTACAGAAGAAAGGAAGATGGACATTGAAGAAACTCGTTATGAAGTTTGCTTCTAATATAGCAAGACTAGCCATTTGAGCAAGGTACTTCTCTTGTCTAGACTGTTTATGTTGTAGAAACTGGACATGCAGGACCCACAAAAAGGTGACTACTGATGCAAGATGGACATTGCTACAGATTCCTGCTTCATGGAAGAGGCTGCCTGACAGCCAGATAGTCTACAGGACACAGAGAAAAGTGACTGACAAACTGCCTTTACAGGTGGACAGTTTAAAGTTTCCTGCTTTGTTGAAGAGTCTGGACACACACTATTGCCTATGGGCTGAAGATGGAACATTAAAGAACTTCGGGTGACTGACCAGGCAATGAGTTGTCTCTGTCATTTCTAGAGTTTATATATTATCCTTCTGTGGTCTTTGATGGAATTGAAGACAAGTAGTTATGATTATAGTTTTCCTTAGTTAGGATTAAAGATAAGTTACATATAAGACTTTAGACTCACAAAGATAGCATAGATATTTTCTTTAAGTCTTACAAAATGTTAATGGACTAAATATTGTTAACTGTGATTCTTATTTGATAACTGTTATATATTTTGCTATGTTAAGGTTAAACCCCTTCTTTTACTTTAGACAGAAAAGAGGAGATGATGGGAGATGTGATTCTGTATATATGTTTCTCATACTGGTTAATAAAGCACTGTGGCCAATGAGATAACAAGATAGGCGGGGCTAGGAGACCAGGAGGAGGAGAGAGGAAGTAGTAGGAGTCAAGATGTAGCCCGGGGAAGAAGCAGGATGCCAGCCGCGGCTCCCCGATAAGATGACCACGTGGAAATACTTAGATAAGTAGAAATGGGTTAATAATTAAGACAGAGCTAGCCCATAAACAGTAATGGTAACTGGCCAACAGGATTGTATCAAATATAGAGTCTCCTGCATGTTATTGGGAGCCGGCACACCAGACCAGCAGCGGGCAGGCTGACCGGAAAACAACACGCTCTGGCGCAGCTGTGGGCCCACGTGGCGGCAGGCCCGGGAGGCCAGCGGGGAGAAACCTGCTGTAACAGGGTTGTGCTTGCTAATTTCTGCCAACTTGACACAAACATAAACAAACCTGGGAAGAGGGAATCTCAATTGAAGTGTTACCTGTATTGGATTGGCCCATGGGTGTGTCTATGGGGGCATTTTCCTGATTAATGATTGAAGTAAGGTGGCATGATTGGTGGTGCCACCCCTAGGCAGGTGATCCTGGATTCTATATGAAAGCAAGCGGAACAAACCACAGACAGCAAGCCAGCAAGCAGGACACACATGCACACACACATGCAGGAACACACACATGCATGCCCTCTGCATCAGTTCCTGTGCCCAGAGTTCCATCATGCTTGAGTTCCTTCCTTGGTTTCCATCAGTGATGGACTGTGATTTGGAACTGTAAGCTGAAATGCCATTTCCTCCCCAAGTTGGTTTCGGTCAATACATACATACATACATACATACATACATACATACATACATACATATTGCAACAACAGAAAGCAAATTAGAACAAGAGTCTCATGACGATGTCCATACAGATCCTAAACTCACTATAAAGCCAAGGTGGGCCTTAAACTCAGTCTCCCCCTGAACACCTGGGCTCACAGACCTCACCAAGATTTAAGAGCTGATTTAATTTTGATGCTATTTCAGTCTCAAATACAACTGAAGGGTTATATTGTGCATTTAGGAGTTGAGATTTGTATCAGCAGAGTATAGAAGACATATGCATGAATCTACCCAGCTTGGAAGATCCCAGGCCAGGCCATAATTTATCAGCTTCAAAGCGTTGGAATGCAATCCAGACAGTGGTGGTGCACACCTTTTATCCCATCACTCGGGAGGCAGAGGCAGGTGGATCTCTGTGAGGCCAGGTTGGCCTCAAACTCACAGAGATGCACCTGCCTCTGCCTCCTGAGTACTGGAATTAAAGGAGTGAGCCACCAAGGGCCAGTTTACAAACATGTTTCTTGTTATCAAATGGCAATTTCCTCAGCTTGTATCAGGCATTATGAGGCATTTAGAGATGATGTAAAGCACAGTGCTGTGTGTGTGTGTGTGTGTGTGTGTGTGTGTGTGTGTGTCTTTCTATGTTCTGTACAAATACTACTCGAGTCTTGAGCATCCATGTGTACCTTTGAGCATCTGTTGGGGAGCCTGGAATAAGTACCCCCAGACAGTGACAGCAACTGTACATTCCTACTGCAGCACTAGGAATACCAAGGATACATTTCTGGAATAGGGATGCAGGGGGCACTCCGTAGCCTCCTGGTAGCACTCAGCAGGTCTGTTATGTACTGCGCACCAGCTTCTTGCATAGGTGTCTTGCTTGCATGCTTGCTTGTTGTGATAAATGCCTTGATGGCAGCAACTTAAGGAATAAAGAGTTTACTTTGGCTTATAGCTACAGACATGGGGAAGGTGTGACAGCAGGGACACCTCCCTGTGACAGCAGGGAGGAAAGGCACAGTAGCACAAGCAGGGAGGCTGGATGGTCACATGTCATCCTATTCAGGTGGCAGAGACTGAACAGGAAGTGGGGCTGGGGTGTAAAGTCTCAAGGCTCATCACCAGGCATTCACTTCCTCCCCATTGAAGCTCTACCTCCCCAAGCATCCCCAGCCAGTGGGAGACATTTCACACTCAAGCCACAGCACTAGGCCCTGGTCCAACCCTGTGCCTAGACTGTTAGAGCATTTGCATTCATACCACCTGAGTCACAGAGTCCTCTCAAGCCCAGAATTGGAACTGCACAAAGGGGACACAGCTCTACCCCTGTCACTGTCACCTCCCCACTGCCAAGTCTCCAGCAGGTACAGGAGTCTGGGAGCTCTCTTACCTTGAGGCAGGATAGACCCAGAGCTGTCTGACCCTCCACAGGGCCCAATGGCACTGAGCCACAGCTAGGAAGTAACTAGAGATCACCCAGTTCAGACTCTCCCACTGTCCTGTCCTGCTGTCCTCTGCCCCCCTGTATTGAGCATGCTTCTTCAGGGAGGTGCTTGCTCAGGAGGCTTCATCTTGGGTCTTCTGGAGTTCACTAGACCCCTCTCAGAACCAAGGTACAAGAGTGGTTGAGGAGGCCAGCACTGAGGCTAGGATTCTGGAGGAACACAGCTGGTCAGGCAGGGGCAGAGGAGAGGAACCCTGAGATCTGTGATCCATGTCACACAGTTCTGCAGCTCCTGAAGTGCCCACTGATGGGCAACACAAGCCAGGTGGAACGGTGATGCCTGTGTTGTGAGCATCTGCTGAATGAAGGAAGAAGAGGGGAAATGATTCAGGTTGATTAATGAGCAGCTGAGTCAAAAGACAGCATTTAAATAGACCCAACCCTCCCTGAACCACAGAAGACCTGGCCCCAGGACCTTGGAGGTAGCTGAATTCACAGCCTCAGCAGTACTGGGCCAGAATCAGGGCTGTGGTGGGGAAGATCCCTGAGTTCCCTGAAGTTCATGGGCAGAACTTCAGGCAACACAGCTGGTCCTTCCCTTGAAGAAGAGAATTGACTCAAGCTTAGCTATTTATGTGAAGTAGCAAATGGTTTGGCTGCTTGATCGTGGCCTAAGAAACAGGACTGGGTCTTTTATGACGTGGTTCCCACACACTAGATGGATCCATGAGAGTGGGTATCATGTGAGAGGATTTGAGTATCTCACATTGATGCCCACCAGGGAGCGCCCAGTACAGAGCTGGCATGAAACCCCAGGAGAACAGGAAGGCTCATGTAAAGGGTGGCTACTGGTGTTTGTCCTTGGGATGCTGAGTACTGTCATAAGGGACTGGGAAGGGTGGACACGATGGTGAGAAGAAGGCTGTGTCTGCTAGCAAAGCCTGGACTTCCACCAAGACTGGGATCATTGCATGTATTCCCAGGGATGAAGTGAATAGCAGCCCAACCTCCAGACTGAGTCCAAAGTTCAAAACTGGAGTCTACTGGGTCTAGAGAGAGATGCTTCAGCAACTATGTGCACTGACTGCTCTTGTAGAGGACCCAGGTTCAATTCCAAGCACCCAGGTGGTGGTTTAAACCATCTGTAACTCCAGTTCTAGGGCATCCAGTGCCCTCCAAAGACAAGTAAAACACCCATACACATAAAATTAAAAATTGATTGTATGGGGAGTCTGAATGTCCCCCATAAAGACCTTACAACACTGTCACAGTTACATGCTGTAATCTTCCCCCTTAGTTCCTCCCAATAGACAGATGCCACTGGCCCTTTACTGGAAACACATATCCACTGGGAAAAGGGAAATGTCAAAACCTTTTAGGGGCTTTCAGACATGGGCTCTGAAATGACATTAAGCCTGAGGACATTTTTTAAAGAAGAACAAAAGGTCACTGTGCTCAGTCACTGAGAAGGTCCCTGGTAGTCAGGTAGCACTTGGCCCAAGCTTTACCCAGTAGTTACTCCCTAGTTCTGAGGCGTGTGACAGGGACAGACATTCAAAGCCCCTCACTCTCTCCATAGGTCTTCCTGACCCTTGGGTTGAGGGCTGGTTTAGTAGTGATGTAGTGCTTTTTAGTCAAGCAGGACCTTCTTTTCAGAGCCTAGTTGTATGTGACCAAGTACCCAAGACACCAGACCCTTGAAGTTATCGATATTGACCTAGGACAGTGGTTCCAAGTTCATTGTCTCATACCAAAGAAATTTAATGGCACAGGTCCTCATGGGAGTGTGCAAAGTGGAAATGGGCTTGATGAAGGAGAAATATTACAGAAAAGTGAGAAATTAAAGAAAAGTAAGAAATTACATAAGGGGAAAATGGTGAGAGAAACTCCCAAGAGCAGGGAGAGGTCTTCAATGAAGTAATGGATCATTGATTTCCTTCTGTCCAGTGTTTCTATAGGTAGAAAGTGGACAGAGACAGAGATAATCACTGTAGAGATTGGTTAATTCTCTGGACTACCATGGACCAAGCCAGAGGGAGGGTCCACATGTTCTTTGATGTGCCTGTACTGTTTATGAGCTGCCAACACAGGGAGGAGTAGTTGACACCCCCTCAGTCCATCTCTGGTTCCAACTTTGGCCTTGACTGTCTGCTAGCTCTTCGTCATTTGGCCAGCATTACTTCCTCTACCTTATAGGTGTTGTTGTTTTGCAGCTGCTAGGGCCTAAGAAACACAAACACGAGATTCAGCGCCTATGTGGAGTTTATTGAGAGAGGGGAGAGGAAAGAAGGGGGTAGCTGGTGGCCAACCGAAAGCGGGGAGAGAGAGAGAGAAGGGGCCCCAGAGAGAGCAAGAGAGAGGAGCAAGAGAGAGGAGCAAGAGAGAAGAGAGAGAGGTGCGCTTGGCGTGCTTGCTTTAAAAGGGGAGCTTGCGCATGCCATGCATAACCTGGTCTCCGCCCAGCCAGGTAAAAGCTAGGTAAGGCCTGCCATAGTGATTACGTGGCCATAGGCATCCCGCCCAGAGGCGGGGTCCACAGACTGCCGAGTCTCAACAATAGGTATCTCCGGTGCTGTTGATTACAATATGCTTTCTTCATTCTCATATTTGCTGGATCAGCTTGCAACTTTACCATGGCAGAAAGTCAGCTCTAACCCAGCCTCCAGGATATAGCCACAGCCTTTCTTGGCTTTCACATTCAGCTCCTTGTCTGTGTGGTGGTTGGTTGGAGATGGTCTCCAAGGTGGGAACTTCTTTTTTCGGCCATACTTGCAGTGGAGTCTGTCACCATGAGCTGCATTAGAAGTAAGGGTGTATGAAAAGACAAGTGTGCCTAATATATGTTCCTCAGGGGCTTTGGGGGACAGCTAGTCTGCTTATCATTGGTTCAAAGTGCTGTCCCTCCTTTTATCTGTCTAGCTTCATTATCTCATACCCATCTTACTCATCTTCCTCAGTGCTCCAGACTCTGCTGTTTTAAGCCGTAGCCATTCTTTTAACCCCAGGTTGTGTTTGTGCTACAAAATATGTGAACAGCTTGAAGCTTTCACTGTGGGCCCTCTTATCTCACTACCTACAGAGAGCAAGCCCCTGCCTCAGTAGGAAGGACCAAGGCATGTCCCACTCCCAAGGAAGCTTAGGAGACCTTTGTCACTGTGATAAGAATGCTCTGATGTGCGATGAGCTGACTGCTACTTCCCCATTTGACTTGACTCTTTGCTCGGGACATAAGTCTTATGAGACTTGGAAAATGACAAGGGATTTCTGTACATTTGATATGGCTTCAACTTCACCTGTTATTACAGTTGTGGTTTGAGAATATACCAGATGTGTTTCCAAATACAGCATACAGCATGGGTCTTGGTACCTGGCCTGCTTTGTACTAATTGACTGTTTGTTTCCCTCATTTCCTCCTGTAAAGGAATAAGTGAGCATGCTGGGTTCCGAGTGAGGCTGTGGCTAAGTCACCATGATTACCACCCTGGCTGGCTGTGGGGGATTCTCCTCCCTCACGAACATCAGGAGGGCAGTGGTGAGCTGCACAGGAGCTCTTTGTTGCTCCTCTAGAACTACTCCGCCCCCTTTTCTGCCATGCTGTATGTCCATGAAGATGGCCTATGGGCTCTGCACGAGTTAGATTTGTGTCAACTTAATGCAATCTGCGAAGGGGGAACCACAGTTGAAAAAAAAAAATTGAATCCCTCCATCAGATTGGCCTGTAGGCAAGTCTGAGGGAAATTTTCACGATTAATGATCGAAGTGGGAGGACACAGCCAGTTGTAGATGGGAAGTGGTCCTGAGTCGTGTAAGAAAGCAGCAGGCTGAGCAAGCATTGATGGGCAAGCCAGTAAGCAGCACTCCTCCATGATTTCTGCTTGTTTCTCCCTCCAGGTTCTTTCTTGAGTTGTGACCCCCAACTTCCTTCCATAATGGACCATAATGTGGAAGTGTAAGCTATATAGAGTCCCATGTATAAGTGGGTCCTTCACCCAGTACCTCATGGTTCCATGTTAGATGTAATACATGATAGCTACATGTATTACAAACTGTTGTAGTCATCACCACAGAACTCTACACTGGAAGAACCTTGAAGTGGGTCAAACCATATCAGGATATGATGTGTAACTTTAGCCAAACTTGCCAAACACCATGGCAACAGAACTGTAGACTAGAAACCTCCTCATTTACAGGCCATGGTTCAGATAACAGTGCCAGCTGACCAGTCCTCCAGACCATGAACATTGTTATAAAAACCATTCTCATCTCTGTCAATCTGGTCAGTAGGAAATGGCAGCTGGGGGTGGGAGGTGGGGCTGGCTGGAACTAGCCTGCTCCACTGTGTGTGAGGTAGAGAATCTTTAACCGTGTGTCTGTGATGCCGATAACACAGGTGTGCTGTAAACATAATAATAAATAAAAATACCGAAATGCATGACACACTTTCTGCCAAGTGCAGAACAGATTGCTGCGGGGACCAGGGTAGATGCTGCAAGCCCGGCTGGAGGGGGATGGGGAGATAGAGGATGGCAGATGGACTGAAAGCTAAAGAAAGAGGCCTTTGTCAGCTGCCTGTGTGTGCATGCTCTTCGCAGGAGGGCTGGTGAGGGAGCGGCCCTGCCAGGATTCCTCTCCATTCTCTGGCTTGTGCAGTGAGAGAAGATGGCGCCCTTCCTGGAGTTGGGCAGAGCTGAAGGAGGGCCAGGTTGAGGAGGAGAGTGCTCCTATGTTGCCATGGTTGCTATGAGACTCTTGAACTTGCATTTACTTTATCCTGTGTCTTCCTCCTACACCTTAGTGGGGTTTCACATTTTAACACATGTCTGAGATTTAACATATTTCAAATACCAAGCCAGTAAACCACACAGAGAATTCTGCCAGGCCATCTATAGCATGAGGATTGTGAGGGCTCATTTGCATAGGAAGGCAGTGGGTGGAGGCTGGGATCAGCAGAAGGACCTCTCAGCCTGGGTGTGCAGCTAGCTGCTGCAGTAACTCCTGCTAACCTAAAGGTACAGAGAGGCAAGGTGCCTGAAATTGGCTTTCCCCCATCTAAGCCTGCTCGAGGTATGTGAAGTTCTTTGGTCCCCTGAGGTCTTTCTGAGCCATGCTGTGTGACTTTGGTATTCTCTGGTTGACTGCACCACATTCCAGCTAAGTCCCAGAGTCCACTCTGGGTGGTGAGAAAAACTACAGAGAAAGAAACATAGTGGTCACAATGACATAGCATGTGTATGTCTTGGAACAGCAAGCCCTCACCTCAAAATAGCAGCTAAGTTAGATGGGTGGTCTTGTGCCAGTGCATGTGGTATTTTCCCAGCAACCCCACACTTCTCCCAATGCGCCAGCTCGGATTCTTGGCTGTGAGTACTATCCCCAAGTTGGCAAAAATCAGAGCATAAACAACTTCCTGGCTTTAATCCTTCAAAATGGAAGGGAAAAAAAAAGCGAGCTGCCTTTGGTTCCCTGTTCAGTACCTCAGTCCCTGGATTTCAGACTGTTTCCCAGTCAACAGCAGGAGCATTGTGTCAGCTGATCTCACCAACAAAATCCACCAACAAAATCCCAGACCTCACTACAGTCTCTAATTAGCCTACCCCCCTGGATCCCCGCTGATTCCGATTTACACTCAAGGCTGAGAAATGCTGTCCTT
Source organism: Cricetiscus sungorus (assembly GCA_030556225.1). Classification (NCBI taxonomy): domain Eukaryota; kingdom Metazoa; phylum Chordata; class Mammalia; order Rodentia; family Cricetidae; genus Cricetiscus; species Cricetiscus sungorus. The sequence goes on along the minus strand of JANBXA010000007.1, from coordinate 30,440,292 downwards.
TGGGAGCCAATGAGAACCAATGGCTGTGAGAGTTCCCCAGACCACACACAGAGGATAAGGAAGGCAGCCCAGCAGATAGCTACTGCTGCCATAACCAAATAATGTGGACTTGGTATTTTAGAAAGAAAATGGTCTCCCTTTCCTCACAGTTGTCAAAATCCAAGCACACAGCAGAGCATCTGCCGCTGCTAAGACCCATGTTGCAGATAGCAACACATAGTTGGAGTACTGGGGAAGAGAAGGAGCTGCATGAATGACTTGAGAGGAAGCCAGAGACAAGGGAGAGGCCAAGCTCTGTCATAGCAGCCTGAAGAATGGAATGTCCTGAGACCCAGGCCAAATCTAGAGACTTGCCTTCATCCTCATATCATCACCTACCAGGTTCCATCTCTTAAAGGCCTAACACATTTCAATAGTATCACACTGGGGACAGAACTTTCATCACGTGAACCCTTGGGAAACAAACTACAGCATGGGCCTCCGGTGAGACCAGTCCAAACTCCCTGAGAAGACAAGCCAGGTGGATACAGACAGAACCCAACCAGATGAGAGCTCTGGGATAAGGACAATTTGGTGACAAGACATACAGAGTTGTCAGCAGAACCTTAAGGCACATGGATGCTACAGTAGACAGCAGTACACAGGGTAGTGGACAGGAGAGAAGACCTTCACAAAGCTGCTGGAATGAGGCTGCAGGCTCAGCTAGGTCCCAGGATGCTGGGCCTTCTCTCCACTCCTGTCTCCAGCTGCATTGGTTCCTAGCCTGGTAGGCACTGTGGTATTGAGCTGACAGTCATGAAACAACAGCCGTCAAGACAACATAGGGCTCACATGATAAAATTACTGCCTCTGTGGGACATCATCGATAGGGCAAATAAGATACGTTAAAGCAAAATAGTGAATTCATGGCTGAGACTGGAGATAAACGAATCTTCAGGCCAGGCTTTGTAGCACATACCTTTGATCCTAGCACTCCGGAGTCAGAAGCAGGTGGATCTCTGATTTTGAGGCCAACCTGGTCTACATATTGAGTTTCAGAACAGCCAGGATTAGATAGAGAGAGACTCTGTCTCAAAAAAGAAGAGGATGAGGAAGAGGCAGGCAGGAAGGCAGGCAGGCAGGAAGGAAGGAAGTCAGGCAGGCAGGGAGAGAGGGAGGCAGGTAGTCAGGAAGGGAGGGAGAGAAGAAGGGAGGGAGGGAGGGAGGCAGCCAGGAAGGAAGGAAGGAAGGAAGGAAGGAAGGAAGGAAGGAAGGAAGGAAGGAAGGAAGGGTATAGAATCCTCCTTGGATTTAACATATTAATTCTCTCCTTTAAAGAAGACAAGAAGACATGGCAGCACATACCTGTAATCCTAGCACTTCAGAGACTGAGGCAAAAGGATGGCAGTGAGTTCAAGGCCAGCCTAGACTACACAGAAAAACTCTCTCTCAAAAAGGCAAAGCAAGAGTCTGGAGAGATGATTTACAGGTTAAGAACACCAGATGCTCTTGCAAAAGACCCAAGTCTGGTTCCCAGAACCCATGTCAGGCAGCACACAATCATCTGGAACCACAGATCTGGTGTTTTCTTCTGGCCTCTTGGTGCAACTGCACACATGTGGTATATAATGTATGCTGGTGGTGCTCTCTCTCTCTCTCTCTCTCTCTCTCTCTCTCTCTCTCTCTCTCTCTCTCTCTCTCACACACACACACACACACACACACACACACACACACACACACCAACAACAACAACAACAGCAACAACAACAAAACCAAAGTAAAACTACAGACAGGACAATACCTATCAAAATCAGCACAGTCCACCTTCAGTTCAGAATACCCTGCACACTCTCCAGGGAACCAAGGACACATAAATAAATTCAGTGTCTTATAATTGGGTATAAAGTAATTACCAAATTATACAATTATTAAAGAATTAATTAAAGTAACCCTTTACAGATGAGATATAGAATCCAAAGAATCTTACATACAATTAGTTAAAAATAATACATGAGGGGCTAGGAGAGAAGGCTCAGAGGTTAAGGGCACTGGATGCTCTCCCCAAGGACCCAGGATTGACTCCCAGTACATATGGCAAACCACAACCATCTGTAACCTGGTCCCAAGCAATCCAAAGGTGTCTTCTGGCCTTCAAGGGCACCAGGCCATGGTATATAGACACATATACAGGCAAAACACTCATTCCCACAAATAAAATTGAATTCAAAAACTTTTAAGCAATGCATGACATAACAATGTTACTATCTACACAGATAATATGTTAAAAATAGGCCATAATTCTCTGTATTAACAGAAACTATTAGGTAAACATTTTGGAATAATTCCATGTTTAATAGCAGTAAACACTATCCCAAACACAGGAATAAACCTGAGTGAGCATATGGAGAGTGTAAGACATAAAGTTATGCAATGTCATCTGAGGGGTTTGACAGAATCCAATCAAACTCCAGGCACTGTGTGTAAGCATGTGAGCCTCACCCGTGTACACTGAAACACTAGTTATAAGAAGTCCAAAGGGCTGAGACTATAGTAACCCATAATTAAGTTAGCATGCTAGTGATTGCAGTCACAGGCATGGGTCAGTGCGATGAAGGACAAGCCCAGAGGTAGATCACACATCTGGAGTCATTCAGTTGCCTTTAGAAAGGAACACAGCAGGAGATGAGTCAAGGGTTCTCTAGTTAAATAAATGGTACTTGGTCAACTAGCTATCCGTATGGAAAGGTGGGTTCTCACTATTTGTACCACACACAAACAATTCCATTTGTAGTGTAGCTGTAAACTAGCAACTACAGAATTACTGAAAAAAAAAAAAACATTAAGCAATTCTCCTAGTTTTGAGGTAAGCAAGAACTCTAATGTCCTAAGTGAATGACAAGACATTGAACTGGAAGACTTCTGTTGGTTCCTTGCCTGAGACAGGCAAGGAACAGGGTGACAAATGCGTCACACTCAAGTTTTATGGTTACAGAGGGAACTCCGGAAACTCAACAAGAAAGCAGACACCCAATGGGAACAACTGGGCAGAAGACTGGACAGGCTCAGAATGTTAGAAACAAGCAAGATGGTGCTAGTGCGTAAAGACGAAGAAAAGAAAATGCACATTGCAGCTACAGCAGGAGGCTGTAGGTGTGAGCCAGTGATAGCGTGATTGCCTGCATGTGCAGGGCCCTGTGCAGAGATCTGACCTCTAGCACTGCAAAAGCAAACAAAACCCGCACTGAGACATTGACTTTCAGAACCACTAAAGCCCTAGAGTCAGATAACTCCTCGTACTAGCCAGAGCATGAATCAAATGAAGCCCTCATTTGTAACCCTCATGAACTTCTACAACAGTTTGAGGGGAGGGTTGTAGTGTGAGTGTAGGGTGTGCAGTGTGTGTGCACATATGTGTGTGTGTGTGCATGCCTATGCACATACAGAAGTCAAAGGAGAATTTCAGTGTCCTGCTGTCGGTCTCTGCCTTCTCCAGAGTGAGGCTGATGGCCAGTATACTGAGTCATCCTTCTGTATAGGTGGAGTTTTGCCTTTCTGGTAACTGCTTCCAAATAACCACTCAGAGGCTTATATTAATTGTTAATACTTGGTTAATAGCTAAAGCTTGTTACTAACTAGTTCTTAGATTTTGTTAACCCATACTCCTTATTTACACTCTGCCACATAGGGTACATTCATTTCCTGCTCCCTCTACATCTGCCGGTGACTCCTCTGACTTCGCCCTTCCTCATCCCATCGTTCTCACTTTGGCTCTCCCACCTAGCTTTATGCTGTTCAGCTATTGGCCAGTCAGCTTGTTTATTAAGCCAATCACAATGACATATATTCACACAGTGTAAAGGAATATTCCAAAGCACTCCTGTGTTTGCTATACACCCCTTACTGCTGTGGTTACAGGAGCACATGCATCCAGATCCTCACACTTACTTAGTAAGTATTCTTATCCACCAAGCCATCTCCCCAGCCTCTATACAATAGTTACAAGAAAAAAAAAAAAAAAAACAAACCCTGAAAGACAAAAGACTCTTATCCCTATAACTCAGAACTATATATAGGAATGTTCCTATTGATATTAATTATAATTAATTAATTATGATTGACTAATTACAATTAACACATGATTTGAAAACAACCTAAGTATATATCAGATAGAAAAATTTGATAAATTTTCTATCACGAAATACTATGCAGGAACAAACATTAACAAACTGTAGTGCCACATAATAACAAGGGTGAGCCTCAGATCATTATGACCAAAAGAGATCATGCATCGTGTAAGCTGCTCAGTAAAATTACAGTTAGCTAAAGTTCAAAATGAAGCAGAGTTTATGAGTGATATTAGAAGTTAAGGAATCGATCACCTTGGGACCTGGAGAGGAAAAGAATTGGGAAAGGTTGTCAGGGGACGCAGATGCAGCAGATGATGGGTTTGCTTTGTAGAGTTTCTCAAAGCATATGAACTGTGCATACTTCAGAACAGTGATTGTAAAAGTAAGAACTGTGTTACAGGACCAAGTTGCATTTTATCCTGGAAATGTGCAGATAATGTCACATTATGAAATTTATCACAGTAAAAATGAAAGCAATCCAACTGATATTTTTAAAACAAAACTACTTAAGTTGCATGCTTATTGATGGGTAAGGATAAGCATGAATGCTGAGCCAGCTAAGGGCATCAGCTTCCTGGCAGAGACTGTTAGTCACCCAGATGACATCTCTTATCCCTTCTTCCTTATTGCAGATGAGGTGATCATGTGGCTTGTTAAAAACACTCATTTTCACCCTAGAGCCGTCATCTATCAACTGATGGAAGCAGAAGCAGACACCCACAGCTAAACACTGAGCCAAACTCCTGGAATCCAGTTGTAGAGAGGGAGGAGTGATGAGCAAAGGGGTCAAGACCAGGCTGGAGAAACCCACAGAAACAGCTGACCTGAAAAAGGGGGGAGCTCGTGGACCCCAGTCTAACAGCTGGGAAACCATCATAGGACTGACCCCAACTCCCTGAACATGGTAGGTGTTAGGAGGACTGGGCAGTCTATGGGGCCTCTGGTAATGGATCAGTATTTATCCCTAGTATGTGAATGGACTTTGGGAGCCCATCCCATATAGACAGATACTCCCTCAGCCTAGATACAAAGGGGAGGGCCTAGGCCCTATTCCAAATGATGTGACAGACTTTGAAGACGGTACATGGAAGTCTGCTCCCTGGGGAGCAGAAAGGGGATAGGCTGGGATTTGGTGGGGGTGATAGGGGAGGACGGGAGGGTGAGGAAACTGAGATTGACATATAGAACAAGCTTATTTCAAATTTAAATAAAAAAAAAAACAATTATCAAAAAAAAAAAAGCCACTCATTTTCAGGTAGGTAAGGACACTACCATAACCTAGCTCCACCCAAAAGATGAGAATTTAGTCTTGTCAAACAATGGGTGAGAGTGTCTGTTGACTCTCCTCTCCTCCATGTCTGGAATGCAACTGCAGTGACCACCCTGCTATGGTAAAAACAGGAGTCATCCAAGACAAAACCAGAAAGCTGTATGGCATCAACACCTTCCGTGCACCAGCATGACAGACAGGCGGCCTGTCTTTCTTCACTGCCTTTGAACAGATTTTCTGGTTAAGTGGTTATGAAGGTCTAGCTGATAAACACACCAAAACTCTATAGCAAGCATCACGTTTAGTGAAAAAACAAACAAACAAACAAAAATTTTAAAAACCCCAGAAATAACATAATGATGTTTATTTTCTAGGGCTATCAACTAACATTGTATTTGTAATCAAGCAAGAAAAAAGAATTGGTGGATAGATATTTGAAAGGGGGGTAGGGAGCTTGTTAATAGTCATAAGCAATAGGTTTGTTTCCCTGGCAATTTTAAGAAAACCAATGAGAAACTATAGAATGGAATCAGTAGGATGATCTGATATAATACCAAATATATAAAACTCAAAAGGTTTTATATACAATGTCTACGATTAATCAAAAATAAGATGAAAGAAGGCAATATCAGTAATAGAACCTGAAATTAACAGAGACACAAAGGCATGGCTTGGTGAGTGGCCCAATGCATCGTGTCCAGGCCAGAGAATCTGCTGTGTGAGGCTCGGTGGCCCTCTTGTTCATCCACACACCAGTGCAACCACAGTCAAAAGTAAACAGATTTGTGTGAATGCATCCAAGAATAGTCACTCTGAGAATGTATACTTTTTATTAAGTAAACAGTCCAGGGGAAATTGGCTAATCTATATGGGAAATAATGTAAAATAAAACTCAGAGAAAAAATCCATAAAAGTAATCTTACAGAATTAGAAGAAAATACAGGAGAGTGCCTCTAAACTCATTAGAGAGATAATTAAACCAAACCTGCATAAAGAGAATGCCTTCAAATGCAGGACACTTTGTACGGGGGGCGGGGGAGTGGGGGTGGGAAAGCAACCTTACTAAATCTTACTATCCCAAAGCCTTAACCCATGATCATGAGAGAAGATTCTCTATGTAGCAGATGGAGACCGTTACTGAAAACCACAACTGGCCAAAATGCAGAGCCCAGCCCCAGTGCTCAGGGAACATCTCAGAGGGGACAGAAAGATTGTAAGAGCCAGGGGACCAGGAAGTCTAATGTGAAATCGTGTCTACAAGAAGTGACAGGGAGCCTTTTGTGGTGGTTCACACTGTTAATGCCAGCACTAGGGAAGCAGAGGCAGGCAGATTTCCCAGAGTTCTGTGTGGTTCCAGTGTAGCCAGGGCTACATAGTGAGACACTGTCTCAAAAACAAACAAAAACAAGTGACAGATATACCATGATATGGAAACAATATAGCTGGCTAAACAAGACCTGAATATTGACAACACCAATAGACATGCTAATGTGGAAATGGAAATCTCACCTGGTCCCACCCCCAGACAAAGATCTACAAGCTAATGACTGCTGAAGGAGGTACATTTAGTCTTCTTCAGTAATGAGTCTCCTAATTGGTTATCCAATACAAAGTGGTCAACCCTGAAATTACACACACACAAGCCACACTAGATGGACTCAGCAGGTCATGTTTATATATTCATGCATATATATGTGACAATAATAATAAAATAAAAAGAGGCTATGAGAGGGGTTGGATGGAGGAAAGGGAATGGGAAGATGATATAATTTCAGTAAAGAATAAAACTATAAAAACATTTTAAAAGATCATCAGTGTGAGATCAAGCACAATAAAATAAAATAAATGACAAGTGACAAACAGAAATTCTTTCCAAGCCAATAATTAGTGTATGAACCATACAACTAACTCCTGTAAGTCAGTAGGAAATGGGAAGCCTGCTGGTGGAAACAAAATGGCAAAGGACATGGCTGGTAATTAACAAAAGAGAAACACAGACCTGGTCAGCAGTCTTGCCAGCTGTTGGTGATGGAGGTGTGGATGCAGAGGGATGGCCCCGTGTGCATAAGAACCTAAGTCTGGCAGCACCACAAAAGAAAAAAGAAAAAAAAGTGACTGAGCAATCATAGAAATCCATGTTAAAATAAAAAGCCATTCTCCTCCATTACAATGGGTCTTTAGTAATTCTGACAACACTAACCCTTGGTAAGATTTTGGCTACAACGAGTAGTCCTATAAATGGCTGGTGAAAATGGAAAGACTGCTTTGGTGGCATTAGTGGAAATGTGAATGTTGTAAATTCTGTGATCAGCAGTTCCATCTCTAAAGATCCTCTCTAGGAAAGGGTGCCCGTGATATCCTCTGCAGCTGTGCATGCCACAGAGGGAGCCTGGGTCTAACTCACTACTCAGCCACGCCCACCCCATGAACCAGGCTTAGAAAGATGCAAAGGGACTATGCCTATTTAGGGTCAGTGCCATTCTGTGGCTGTCTTTGTAAAGCTCCCTCGCTTATCTCCTTCCTTTGTCTTTCTTCCGTATATGCAGATGTGGTAGCTGTACAGGTGTATGCTAATCATGGAGGAGGGACCAGAGAGTGGATCACCCTGGCGTCATGGAGTCCTTCCGCCAAAGTCTTCAAACCTCACACCTCATATTACCTGGGAAATTAACCTCGATTTCTGCAAACCACTTCAGGCAGAGTTCCTTTTGCCTGCAGCTCAAACCATTCCTAATTGATTTGGCAGGTTTTACAAAGCATGGCTGTTGTGGTTTGAATTCGAAATATTTCCCATAGGCTTATGTATTTGGTTCCCAGCTGATGGTGGTATTTGGAAAGACTATGGACCCTACAGGAGGCAGAGACTTGCTGGAAGAAATGTGTCACTAGGGTTAGGATTTGGGGCTTTGTAGCCTGGTCCTGCTTCCAGACTGCTGATGTGACCTGACAGGCTGTCCTCACATTCCCACAGCCATACTTTCCCACCACAAATGACTACAGCCCCTGGGGAACCGTGAACCAGAAGAAACCCTCTGTCCTTTAAGTTGCTTTGGCTAAAGTGCTTTTTCAGAGCAGCAGAAGAGAAATGAAGATAGCCACCCTCGTAGAAGAGAGGCTTAGGAAACCCCAGGGCAACAGCACAACTCTCTAGGTACAATTAATATATGATAATAATAATAAAATCAAAGAATGTTGATGAGGTGTTCATGCTGGTTGGTAAGTGGAATACATTACAAAGCTCAACTTTCCTTGTAGATCTTTTTTCTCCTTAAGTCCCCACCCCACCCAAACACACACACATTTTAAACTGGATGCTTGAGGAGTCTACTCCAAAGATGCATGAAAAATTATTTACACAGAGAGAGGGAGGGAGAGAGAGAGAGAGAGAGAGAGAGAGAGAGAGAGAGAGAGAGAGAGAGAGAGAGAGAGAGAGAGAGAGAGAGAGAGAGAGAGAGAGGAAGAGGGAGAGGAGAGAGAGGAGGGAGAGAGAGAGAGAGAGAGAGAGAGAGAGAGAGAGAGAGAGAGAGGGAGAGAGAGAGAGAGAGAGAGAGAGAGAGAGAGAGAGAGAGAGAGAGAGAGAGAGAGAGAGAGAGAGAGAGAGAGAGAGAGAGAGAGAGAGAGAGAGAGAGAAAGGAGAGAGATCTAGGGAAAAGGTCCCAGCTATTAAGAAATTATATCCAGGCACTGTACCCACTGATCCTTGACCTTTGATTTCTCCACCCCAGAACTTGGGAGATGGATTTCTGTTGCCTCTCACAATCCACCTCCGGTTGTCGGTGTTTTGTTACAGCAATCTCAATAGACCAAGGTAAGCGGCACCACTAACTGCATGATGGTTTCTACTCATGGGATACAGTGAGGCAAGGTCTTTGGAGTCTGGACAACAACACTGTGTCCTCGCAAGTCCATTATTTTAATTAGGTCTCTTCCTGAACAAATGTTCACTGTGGGTAAGGGCTGTTATTTTTTTTTTTCTGTTATCAGTGATATCTAGTACAGTGATAAGAAAGTATTTTCACTTCAATTGTTCTTATCTGTGTATAGAGGTCAACTCAACCATCCATGCACAGGTGAACAGAGCTCAAGATGTCAAGGAGGCTGCAAGCTCATAGAATCTTTCAAGGAGCCAGGCTTATTAAGCTAGGCTTGGTAATGCACACCTGCAATCCCATCATTTAGTGGGCTGAGGCAGGAGAATCGTGAGTTCAAGTTTACCTTAGGCTACTTAGAGAATTAGTGGCTAGCCTGGACTACAGAGAGGGACCCTGCCTTAAAACAAAGAAATGCCCCCCAACCCCAAACACACACAAACTCTTAAACCCTAAACTTTAAACCCCAAACCCTACAATCTTAATTACATCAACACATACACAAAGAAAGAGATCTTGAGAGTGGATGATGTAAATAAGAGTTTAGGGTTCATAAGTAACTCATACACAAAAAAGTAATCATGATTATTTATTGAAAAGCAGTCAAAGCTTTTTTTGCAGGGAAGGAAAACAAACCACTCTACATATTTTCAGATGGCCTCCTAGCTGGTCATAATAATATAGTCTCTCCCTTCCTCCCTCCCTCCCCCCTCTCTCTCTTTCTTTCACACACACACACACACACACACACACACACACACACACACTTACTTCAATTTGAGTAAAATTATGTTTGGAAGATAGGAAAATGGAATACTGGAAGAAAGAGTGAGGGAGGGGGAGAGTAAGTAGGGCTCCAGGAAGAGATAGGAAAAGGTTACCTTTCATAGTGGAGACTCAACAGAAAATACTAAGAACTGAAATATCAAAAAAAAAAAAAAAATAGTGACAACAGAGAAAGCTGCTAAGTGACTGGCAGGTGGCACAAAGGCAGCGTGGCTATGCTGGTAAAAGTCACATCACAGCCAGAGCAGGGGAACAATACCAAGCTTTATCAGGCTGCTCAGACCAGACACAATTTCAGAGTCATGAGTTATTTATTTCCAGACTTTTCTGCTTGCTGTTTTCATGCTATGGGAGAGTGTGAATAACGTAACTACTATATTTCAAAAGCAGAGTGCTTAAAAGGAAGGTTTTTTTTTTTTTTTAAGTAGCCAACTATTTAGTAAAGCAGGCTGCTTCATTTCCTATAGTTCAAGCAAAGCAGTGTTTGACATGGCCCAGGAATGGACCATGTGAGGAGAATTCTGAGTGTGAGAAAACTCTAGGGAACCAAGGCAAGAGTTTTGTGACCTCAGTTTCTTCAAAGACACAGAATTGTTCTTGGATCATGCTTTTGTGGACAGGAGTGTCTTTACTTCACATTATTCATTACAACTGGCTATCGCTGTTTGTGTATATGCCTCTATGGAGTAAACGTTTTTGCTATGTGCATCTCACCCTTGTGATTAGACACTTCACTCATGTGACTCTCTTAACCCTCAATGTATAAATTATCTAATGCTCTGAATAAAGGTGACTATTACATGAGACTGTAGGCCACCTCTCTTACAGGCTCCATTTTCCCAGGTCCCATAGCCTCAAGAGTGATAAACAGTATCAGCTTTGAGCAGGGATGTAGGTACCTCCCAGCATATAAATACAGCATGAATCCAACCAAAACTCTAGCAACTTCTTTGAAGAAATTTACAAGCAGCCTCTAAAATTGTAATGAGCCAATACAGCTCTGAAATACAAGGCTCGGTACCTTACATTCCCTTATTTCAAGAAGTGTTTTTGCTAGGTATGGTGGCCTACTCCCTTAACCAGCATTTGAGAGGCAGAGGAAGGCAGTGAATTTGAGGTCAGTCTGGCCTACACAGTGAGCTCCAAGCCAGCCAAGGGTACACAGTGAGAACCTGTCACAAAATAACAGGAAAAAAAAGGAAAATAAAAAGAATGTTTAAAAAAAATCACAAAAGTGACAAAAATAATGCAGGCCATATGCACAGAAAGACAGATAGACTAAAATAGAATAGAATCCCAAAATGGAATCACCTATCTATTGGCAATTTTCTCTCTCTCTCTCTCTCTCTCTCTCTCTCTCTCTCTCTCTCTCTCTCTCTCTCTCTGTCTGTAGGTGTATCTATGTGTCCATCTTGCTGTCTCCATCTCTCTATGTGTCTGTTTTGATCTGTGTGTGTGCGTGTGTCTGTCTGTCTGTCTGTCTGTCTGTTTTGAGGTGTGTGTGACTGTGTGTTGCACATGCTCATTGGTGGATATACGGAGGCTAGCTATCTTCATCTTACTTTTTGAGACAGGGTCTCCCACTTTCAACCTGTAGCTTGCTATTTCAGTTACGCTGGCTGGCCAGCAAGTCCCCAGGATCCACAAATGTCTGCTTCCCCTAGAAGACTCTTTACAAATTTGGAGAAAAAAAAGATTGCTTGAGTAAACATGTATCTGTACACAAAAAGATGGATTTTAAGTCATATCTTGCACTGTACATGACAATTAATTCCAAGGAACCATGGGTCTAAATGTAAAGCCTGAACTCATAAAAGTTCTAGACTCCTAGGAGGAAATTGTGACCTTGGGCTCTGCAGAGATTTCTGGCAATAGACTAATGCATGAGTCATAGAAGAAGTAGCCGGTAAATTGGCTCCATAAAAATGAGAAACTCCGTGACACAGTAGATACCGTTAAGAGGATTAAAAGAGAAGCCATGGAAATGGAGGAGAAATACATAACAATCATATATCTGATGGGACATTTGGTTCTAGAAGGAAAAATACTTAGGAAATTATGCACATTAAGTATGTACTGTTTATTATCAGCCCATCCCAATGATGCTGTGTTTAAAATGAATGTTGTAGTTTGTGACCTGATGTTGAAATCAGTGTGGTTAGAAAAGCCAGCACTATTGTGATAATAAATTTGAAACCCCTATGTAATGCAGAGTTGTGGGCTGCATGACAAATAAAATTTCTCTCACCAAATCACTACACAAGCAGCAAAGAATACGAAGGGCCATGTGAGAAAATGCCAGGAAACTGAAGTCAGCAGAGAGCCAAGCACCAGAACCCAGACGATGCAGAAGCTGTGGTGACAGCATTACTTTCTCAGGGAACATGCAAGCATTTGTCATTAGGACTGGCTTTTTTTAGGTGGTATGTCTACAAACAGCATCTTCACTTAAACTTTAGGAAGTAGGGTGAAAAGTTATTAAAGTACAAAAACCCTTAACATCCATTTTTTTAAAAACTATGAATGGAGAAATAAGCCAGGTCACAAAGAAGGTTTCAGAGGTTTCTGCTGACCCAGGGATAGATAGATATACCTGTAGGTCCAACATCAGGCTGAAAGTGACCTACTTTAAAAGGTGGAGAATAGAGGGACTGATGATGGCAGAGTGTCTCCCCATCCCACTTGAGCCTGGGTGAGGCTTTTAACCTAGCAAGAAGAACTCTCTCATACTGCAGAATAGTTTAACCATCAATAAATTTTCCAGTCTCTACCACTTTGCAATGCCCAAGATGGCTCTAACAGAACAACAGGTAAAAAATTTCATCCAGAAACCAAAACAAGCAGCTAGGGGACAGCTCCACTGGTAAAGTGTTCGAAGCATAAGCATGAGAACCTGTGTTCCACCCTCAGGATCCATGCAAAAAGCTAAGTTTGTAGGTGGAGGTAGGAGGACCACTGAGGTTCTCTGGCCAATCAGATCTGTGTAATCAGCAAGCTCTAGGTCCCAATGAGTCAACCAGTAAAGCAAAGGGGGTAAGTCCTGAGGAACAACGCTGAGCTTAGCCTCTGACTTTGCAAAAACTTGCATATATGTGTGTCTGCACACCAGCGTGCACATACACAAGTATAAAAACTGAACCAAAGATGGTGATGCCACTCAGGCAGGGTGGGCAAGAATCTCCAGGAAATAATCTGGTGGAAGCTAAAAAATAAATTGCCAGAAAAAATAGTGGGCTCTTACCCAGGTCAGCAGCAGTGATAAGAGAGGGAGGAGCCAGAATTTCCTCCCCCGAGCACTGGGTGCTTGGCACTGACAACTGACACAGCCACAGCCAGGCCAGTCTGTTTCCAAGCTTGCACACTCACTCAGTTTTCTTTCTACTTCTAACCCATCTGAATTCAACACCCAAGGCCAAGTCAGACCTGCTCAGTTCTCGCCAATTTTTTGTTTTACTATTTTGTGTTTCCCTCTTCCACTTTTCTCCTTAATTTTTTATTTTGATTTTTCCTCTCCCAAAAAAGCATAGTCTGGCTATGTTTTCACAGTCCCTGTGTTTCAACCTCCCAAGAGATGCTCCATATTATTTGATAGTCTCTGTGTGTGTGTGTGTGTGTGTGTGTGTGTGTGTGTGTGTGTGTGTGTGTGTGTCTTAGTCTCTGTCTCTCTCTCTGTCTCGTCTTCAGCCTGAATTCTCTCACCCCAGCCCCTTGCTTTGTCCCTACAGTTCTGCTTCCTATCCACGCCTCCTCTACTTTAATCACTGGAGTCTCATTATGTTTATTTCTTCTATTTTCTTTTTAGTGCCACTTATATGCACAATAACTAACATGTTAGTGCACATAATGCTATTAATTTTCTTTCATCCCTAATCTGGTTGGCACTTTAAGGGTTACTGTTGTGTAATAGGCTATTATTCTGTTCTCAGAGTGGATTTATCCCCTGGTAGTGACTGTTGTAGCAGAGGAACTTAGGAGGTAGAACTGAGTTCTCTGACTCCTGCCTTATAAAGGAAATTAATACCCCAACCCTACTATGGCTACTCCCTACAGAACATCACAATATGCCACAAATACTTCCAACTGAAAGAAGAAAAGTAACCTAAATAATTTTTAAGAACTGAAACAGTGGTCTAGCTCCTGACACATGCTCCCAATTGTAGAGAGCCGCGTAGTGCCACGCCTTAAAGTGGCGCTGGCTTCTGCCTTACACCTTCCCACTGGTGAAGACTCTCTGGGTAAACAAGCCCTTAATTGGTTAAGTCTGTTCAGCCTGTCTGCTTCTGCATTAGAGTAGCCTATCTGCAGGGTTCACGTGGCTCACTGGGGTTGGTTAGCTCAAGGGTATTTAAGCCTGTGCAGGGGTGCCCTGGCTCTCTCTTCTCCTCTCTCTCTCTCTCTCTCTCTCTCTCTCTCTCTCTCTCTCTCTCTCTCTCTCTCTCTCTCTCTCTCTTCCTCTCTCTCTCTTTCTCTCTCTCGGGCCAGAAGAAACATGTTTAAAGGATCGTGATTAAAACTGCATGAAGAAGATCTACCTGGAGTCGTTGCTGGCGAGGGCAGGCACGTACACCCAATGAAAAACCACAATCAACATGAAAAATAAAGACATGTCCCCTCTAAGACCTACAGATTTCAGAGTAAACTTCCCCCAATGAGAGTGACTAAGATGAAATTGCAGATGAAGAATTCAGAAGATGAATGGCAAATATGTTCACAGAAATGAAAGAGGACATGAATAAATGCCTGATTTAGTTTTTTTTTTTTTTTAAAGAAAACAGAGGAATGAAATATAGAAGCCAGTGCAGGATATGAAGATAAATCCAAATTAAAATGATGCTGAAAATGAAAGTTTCAATAAGTCCCAGAAATCCATGCATCAAGGGGAGGAATGCCAAGATCTGAAGATAAGGTGGATAAACTGGCACATTTAGTTAGGGGAAGTAAATTCAAAGAAACATATGAATGGAATATGCAAGATCTCTGGGACAAAAGACCAAATCTATGAATTATGGGCATGGAAGGAGACCTCTATGCAAAAGGCATATAAGATATTTTTCAATGTAATCATAGCAGAAATTTCCTGAGTCTAGGGAAAGACTTATCCATGTATTAAGAGATATACAGAATACCAAATATGCAAGATCAGAAGAGAAATCCCCTGTCATATTATAGTATGTATACAGAGCAAAGAAAGTGGTTTGAGAGCTACATGAGAGAAACACAAACTTACATATTAAGGCAAACCCATAAGAATAACAGTTTGGTCCTCTCCACAGAAACTTCAACAGCCATATAAGTAATGAAAGATGTATTTCAAGTCCTAACAGACCACAGTGGCCATCCCAGGCTACAATACCCAGCAAACTATCAATAAAAACATTCCATGATAAAATACCAAAGGAGCTTATGACCACTAAGCTAGCTCTCCACGGGAATTAGTAGGAATTCTTCAGATCAAAGAGAATAAAAACACACATCCAAGAGGCTACAAGGAAGAAATAAAGGATGCTAAAATTATCTTTAAGCAAAAGAGGATTAGGAAAATGCCAAATGCTACAAAATCAACAAACTGACAGGAATTAATACATACTTTTTTATGATAGCTCTGAATATTAATGTTCTTGATTCCTGCAATCAAAAGACACAGACTAGAAAATTGGATTTTAAACCAGGGTCCATCTATTAGCTGCCTTCAAAAAACACACCTTGCCTTCAGAGACAAATGACACTTTGGGGAGAAAGGATGCAAAGGGACATTCCAAGCAAATGGAACTAGAAAAGAGGCAGGTGTCACTGTTCTAACATCTGACAAATTAGACTTCAATCTGAAACTAGTAAGATGAGATGAAGAAGGTCACTTCATGCCAATTAAAGGGAAAACCCACAAAGAGGGTATCAAAGTTCTAAACATCTCCACATAAGGCCACTCAATTTCATAAAGACACTGCTGTAAAATGTAATGCCACAGGTTAACCCAGCACAAAAAAAGTGTGTGATGAGCCTCACCAAAACTAAACAGAAATGTTGTTTTTAAATGATGCCATTGATCAAAAGGACTTAACAAACATCTACAGAACACTCTGTCCAAGCACCATAGAACACATTTTTCTGCACATCCCACAGAACCTTCTCCAAAACAGATCAAGTGATGAGATTGAAGCAGTAATTAAAAACGTTCCATCTCAGAAAAAAATCCAGCCCCATGGATTTGTTGCAGCATTCTGGGGGTGGAGGTGGGGTGCTTTACAGAGCGCACATAAATCCTTCACAAAGCATTTCGTACATTGGAAAAAAAAGAAGGGTTCCTACTTTTTCACCCGATATCACCAGGTGCTGCAGCACATTCCGAGTCCAGCCAGCGCAGAGTTACATATAGACTCGTGCCTCCTTAAAGGTCCCAACCACCCCAGGACACTTCCTCTCTGTCTTGTTTGTTCTCTCTGTCTGTTTCCAGATCTCTCTCATGTCCCTACTCACAGAGGTCCCTTCACTCTCTCCCTCCTCCCCAAATAAACCTCTGGTATTAGATCTATTATGTGGTGTGATCTCTTAGCAGCTCACCTAGGACCATCAACCAAAGATATCTTTTTAGCTACTTTATCCTAACAACAACAACAACAACAAAAAGAAAAGAAAACAAACAAGCAAGCAAACAAACATACAAAACAACCCCTCCACACAACAAAAAAAATTATAGACTAATCTTTCTGATGAACAGAGACATGAAAGTTCTTAATAAAATACTTGCAAATCAAATTCAAGAACAAATCCAAAAGATAATTTATAATGGTCAAGTTGGCTTCATTCCAGAGGTGTACGTCTGGCTAAACATAAGGAAATCAATAAATATAATCAATCACATAAATTGACTCAAGGACAGAAGTCACATGATTACATCAATAAATGTAGAAAAGGCTATTTTACAATATCCAGCACCCTTTGTGATAAAAACCCTGAAGAAACTGGAAACAGAGGGACAGTGCCTCCATAGAGCAAAGGACACATGACAAACCTACAGTCAATGTTACAGGCACAAGGGCAAATTCCTGGTTCTTGACAAAGACTGTTTATGGCCTTTTTTAAGGTAGATGAAAAGAGGGTTTTGCTCATAGATCACATTGTTGTTGAGGGCCCAAGCATGGCAAGCATGGCACCTGCAGGCATTGCCCTTCCCCATTCCCTCTCCCTAGCTAAGCCATTGGATTCCTTTATTTATTTAGGCATTTCTACATTCCTAACGCTAGCCAACAAGTCCATTTCCTTATTTGGCCCCCTCCTTAAAGCTGACCCATTCCTGAGTCTGAACACCAGGGTCCAACTATCAAAATTCCCTATTTGGCTACCCTTACTAGCATATCCAATCAGAACCTACCAATGTATCCTAGCTCATCTTAACATGGACCTCCCCCGTTTTCCCCTTTAAAAATCACCCCTGCAAAGCCATTTGCTACTGTTTCTAAGCGATTCAGATTCAGCCACCTTGCCTCTCTGATTTGCTTAATAAAAGATCCCTTTGTGTTGGAAACTGGTATTTGGGTGTGGTCTATGCCTAGTCCAGTGTCCAGAAAGGAGTACCCCTCTTTGAAGGTCCCTTAAGTTGTTCCTATAATAGGCCACCAGAAGCAAGTAAAGAGGTTTGTTTAGCCCTGAGCTTTATGCAGGAGTTCAAACAGTATGGCACAGTCTTCATCAAGGTCTTTCTGGAAGCCTGCCCCCAGTGGATGATCTTGACAGGAAATTGCTATGGTGTGGAGGGAAATGATCACATTTAGGATCCTGCCATTCTTTCTGAGAGCACACCCAGATCACCCTTCCCCTGCACAGAGGACCAAGCCTCAACACAGGATACTATATGGGGCAAGCTTAAGCCATCTCCACACCATAGCAGTTTCCTGTCTATTAAAGTTACATTGATATGTGCAAAAAGACAAATTCACTTTGTTTTTAAAAAGGCAGTGTATATGGTTTTCCAGAAATCATAGACTTTACAGTTGTTTGACCGTATAATGAGAAGTTTGTATGCCAGCCACTGCACACAAGGTGCACACAATTCTCCTACTCACTTCTCTCCTGCCACCTTGTGGGATCTGGATAGAAGTCAGGTCACCAGGCCTGCACAAAGGGCCTCTACCTGCTGAACCATGTGGCCAGTCTTTTTCCCTGGTGGCTTTCTGGCATATGCAAGCATTTCATTTGGAGGCTGCTGTTCCAAACCATATTTTGCTGCAGGCTTTCTGAAGGGTCTGTCTTATCTGTCTCTGTGGTCTGCAGAAAAGACACTCCCACCTCTCCACACAGCCCTGAGCTGTGTATCTGACTTCTGTGCTTCTCTCCCTGAGGAACTCCCACCAAAGGAGGAGCCTGGCCTCCCCCATGGAAGTTCTTTTGGGGGGGTGTTAACCCTGGGTCCCAGAGTATGACATTTTCATACGTTTTCTGGTGGACCATGGTCCATGGTACCTTGAACAACTACTTTATCATGGCTTATTCTGGTGTACACCATGAGCATGTAGGGAGACATTTGCAGGGAAGATGTTTGAGAGTGTTCTATATCCATCGTGGGGATGGACATAGATATATATTCTAGAAGCACCCAGAGCTTTCCTGAAGAGGAAATTTTCTTTTAGGTTTCTCCACTAGGCAAGGTTGTACTGTGTGGCTGTGAGTTAGCTTTAGTTTTGAGGAGCTACATATCTGTAACCATTGCTCACTTATGTCTGGAAGTTTGCTGGGTCATTCATCCATACACATACATAGGCTGCCCTGAAACAAGGCAATGTATGTAACACACTCCAAGTCAAACACAAAGGAATTGTCAACTTTTGAACTTGTTTGACACTGTAGACTGTTATTAACCAAACTCATGGAGACTGATATATAAGCCAGAATTTCATCTTATCAATTATGGTAAAAAAAAAAAAAATACACCATAGGTAGGCCCAGGATAGTGGCAGTGATATGTCTGATGCATGTAAACCTATGACAAAGAGCAAAGGAAATACATGAACTCCACAACTTGACAGCCACACTGTAGCCAGGCAGGCATGTCAATCAGAATCTTCCCCTATGAGTGGAGGGAGCATCAACTGTCACTGCTCCCATGAGCAGACTCCATACAGCTTCCTCTGTCTCCAGGAGTCAAGTCTCTTGTCTGTTCATATGGAGTACCCATGGAGACATGGAACTTCTTATGCTTCCAAATGTCTCTTTTCTGCACCAACGCTGAGGGACCAATGGAAAGAGACTGGCTCCAAGTGAGGCCACATTCTTGGCCTTCCCCATCTGTGCAGCCTGGAATGTTCATGAGCAGTAGAGGAAGACATCACCAGGTCTTACTATGCAGCTCTGTAAGAGAAATGGCCTTGAATATTTAAATAACTTACTGTGTACAGTATGAAACAAAACGGAAAATGCAAACTGTTGATAGGAATACACCTAATGCAGATGGACAATCTACATCAGTAGACAGACCCCTTATTTGTAGAAGGGATGATGCAAGACCTCAGTGGATCTGGAGCTGCAGATAACACTGGGTCTGAGGATGCTGTGCTCTCTCAGTAACAACTGCAGATGATAAAGCATATTCATAAATTAGGTCTGGTGAGAGATTATCCACAGCTAAAATTAAGAGAACAGTTACAACAATATACTTTTGTAAAAAGATGTTTTTAAAATTAAAATAGTTTACTTCTGGAATATTTCATTTAATATTTTCAGACCATGTTTGCCGTTGGGTAGCTAAAACCTCAACTAATTCCAACCAGTTGTCTTATACAGTTTAAAACCCTGCTGTTAGCTTTTGGGCTGGAGAGATAGCTCAGCAGTTAAGAACACTAACTAGCTGCTCTTTCAGAGGTCTTGAGTTCAATTCCCATCAACTACATGGTGGCTCACAACTATGTGTAACGCTGGTGCCCTCTTCTGGCCTGCAGTCATGCACACAGGCAGAACACTGTACATAATAAATAAATAAACAAACAAACAAATAAATAAATCTTAAAACAAACAAACAAAAAACCCTGCTGCCTCTCCTTCCTTAACCTCACATTAAAGAGCAATTTGGGTAACCTGAACCAAGACATGTGATTCACACACGATTCTCACATGCACAGCACCTGCATGCAACTGCTTCATACATCTCTCTAAGCTTTCCCAGCTTCACACAACTATCAGCCCAACTCCCTTTCCACTTCCCACCTATCGGCCAATCACATCAGGGTATGAAACTGAGTTCTCATCAGTGGGACGAGACATCCACCTGAAGATCAGGGATAGATGCCAGAGGCCATTTGGGTGAATTCGTTCGAGTCTTGGGTCTGCTGTTCCCTATTTGCAAAAGGAGAAATAGCCTTGGCGGATTACTTCTCTTTGTGGGACACAGATTATTCTTTCCCCAGCTACCAGAATTCTGCAAAATGATGAGCTGAGTAGCAGCATGCAGATTTAGAGAAGCCAGTGTGCACTCAGCTGCCCAGTCCATCCCAGAGTCGCTAACTCACATTTCTCACCTGCCCCACTTGTCAACTTGTCTAATCGGGGTATTGTGTTCTGGATCTTTGATCCTGGTGGGTTTCTCTAGAGATGTAGCACCTAATGGCAAAGAAGAGAAAGTTTTCTTTCAGTAATTCTAGAACAGGATGCTTTAAAACACCTTTCAAAACTGCCACAAATGGCCAGGTGTGCTGTGTGCCTTTAGTCTCAGCACCCAGGAGGCAGAAGCAAGCAGTTCTCTGAGTTCAAGCTAAGCCTGCTGTATATTGCAAGTTCCAGGTCAGCCCAAACCACATAGTACTGTACTGCCAAGCCCCCCCCCCCCCAAACTGCCACAGAACCCTGTGCATTGATGCATTCCCTCAAAGAAGGAAACGGTCACTAAGCAGAAAAGGAATTGCTTGCAGCTCTCCTGGGAAAGACTTGGATCTGAATTAGATCCCCATAATCCATGAGTTTAGTGCCTATGCCTTGACTTCCAGGAGGTGTGTATACTTGTTATGATAATATGATGTCCAACAAGTAAAGTAAATGACCTACTTGTCTTGGCCTTAAGTAAGAGCACCAACAGCTCATTTTTCTGAACTGACACCCCAAAGCTCTCCTGTAATATCAGCCAAAATCACTGTTAATCAAGCAGTTAAAATCAAGTTTCAAAAAAGATTGTATAATTTAGAACCCATTTTCAGAAATTATATGAAGCAATCCATCCAGTTTCCTGCCCTTATTGGCAAACTTTTGACTTAATCAGTGTGGGTGTTGGACCTTTGCAATTGGGGTTTGCTAGCTTCTTGTTTATGTAATTAGGATCTTTTCAGTTTCCAGTAACTGAAGCCTTAACTCAGGTAAACTGTAAAAATAAGGAATCTGTGTAGGCCAAATGGCTCAGCAGGTAAAGCCCTTTTCTGGCAAGTCTGAGGACCTACGTTTAATCAATAGGCTCCATAAACACACTCAAAAAGCCTAAAAAGGATGTCAACTGGCATATACCTTTAATCCCAGCACTTGGGAGGCAGAGGCAGGTAGATCTCTGTGAATTCCAGGCCAGCCTGGTTTACAAAGTGAATTCCTGGGCAGCCAGAGCTGTTACACAGAGAAACCCTGTCTCAAAAAACAAAACAAAGCAAGCGAACACACAAACAAACAAACAAAAAAACCTGAATAAAACTGGAAATAAAAAACTTAGCATTTATGTCAACAGATTAAAGGATATGGAAGAAAGAATCTAAGGTATTGAGGGTAAGAAAAAAAGAAGAAACTGATCCCCCAGTTATTAAATAACAAATATTAAAAACAAACAGCAACAAAGAAACAAAGAAACAAACAAACCAGACATGAAACAATCAGGAAATCTGGAACACTATGAAAAGACAAAACCTATAAATAATGGGTATAAAGGAAAGGAAAGAAACCCAGTTCAAAGGTACAGAAAATACTTTTAAAATAAAATCATAGAAAAAAAAATTCAGCAATCTAAAAAAAGAGATAGCTATCAAGGCATAGAAGCCTACAGAACTCCAAATAGACAGGAACAGAAAATAACTCTCCATGACACTAATAATCAGAACACTAAATGTACAGAACAAAAAAAAGATATTAGAAACTGCAAGAGAAACAGATCCAGTCACATATAAAGGCAGGCCCACTAGAAACACCTGACTTCAATGGGGACTTGAAAGAGAGAAGAATGTAGATGGGATGGACCTAGGAGGGGTTAGGGGAGGAGAAAGCTCATGATAAAAATATATTGTATGAAAAAATTTAAAAAGTAGGTATTAAGTATTCAAATCATACATACCCAGGAAACTGGTTGAGGTGGCAGATGTGCTGACTAGCCTGGTTGCAGCGCTCATTTCACAGTAGACACATATATCAAACCATCATGCTATACACCTTAAATAATTTAATGTCATCAGCCAGGCTGGAAAACAGGGAGAAAGTAGTACATACTTTGCTAATGCCTATTACAAACCCCAGGAGCATTGCTAAGAAAGTTTCAAAATGTATCATTGATACCCAAGAAAGGAGGGAAAATAGAGCCCAAAATGTTCAATTAAAATCACAAAAAGTATAAAAATTACAGAAAAGTAATAAAAAACCAGGGCAATAAACAGAAAACAGTAACCCCTAAGGTGGACAGTGTATTATCTAAGACCATTCAGATACGTGATTGACAGACTGACTCAGAAGAAAAACAACCAACCCAACTACATGTTGTCTATAAGAAATATACTTTAAATATGGAGACCCCTACAGAATACAAGGAGAGTGATGGAGAAAACAGACATGCTGATGTCAACCCTAAGAACGCTCACCGGTGATGTTAACTTTAGGCAGTAAACTGTAAAGCAAGGAAAATTCTTAGAGGTAAAGAGGTCTTTTCAGAATGCTAAATAACAGGGCAATTCTCCAAGAATACACAACAGTCTCTGTTGTGTGCCTGGTTAACAGCAGAACATCTAAGTACGTCAGCAAATCTGAGTTTTTAAAATCAAGGTCCAAATAAGTATACTATGATAGTCAGAGAATTCAACTCCAGTGGGTAGAGAATAGACTGAGACAGTTAAAATAAAAAGCACTCATCAGCTGCCAATAACTGACATCCATTACCCATCATCTAAGAGCAGAGTCCACATTCTTCCACAAGCAGCATGAAATTGTGCACACTCTGGCCCAGGACACACAGTTGGCAAGTTTAAAGAGAAGGGAATCATACAGCTGATACTCTCAGATCATCACAGGCTAGAAAGCAGTGGCAGAAATGATTAGTATGCACCAAAATGCTTAATGATTAAACATGGCACTTCTAAATATCACAGATGGGCAAAGAAATAACAAATTTAAAAATATTCAGAACTAATAAAAAATGTTGCAATCAGGTGGGAGTTTATGGCACTGAATGAATATGTTAGGAAGAAAATTCTAAAACCAACTGTCTATGCTCCCATCCTAGGACCCAGGCAAGGAAGCAGTAACTAAACACAAAGCAAGCCACAACAAAGTAGTATTCAACATTCAGCAGAGGGGGTAAAGAAGTGGGCCAGTGGTAGAACACTTGTCAGGCATGTATGAGGCTCTGGGTTCAAATCCTGCGTGGAAAACCAGAAAACAACCAAACAAGTAAATTGTAAAGCAGAACAGAGTGACGTCACAAACAGGAAATGGAAAGAGAAAATGGAGTCGATGACGTAAAAAGCTTCTTTGAAAATGATCAACAAAAGTGGTGAGCTCTACTCAGACTCATTAAGAGACATGGCTGATGTAATTAATATCAGAAATGAAAGAGTCCACCACTAAAGATCCTCTGAACATTAAAACTATTTAAAAAGAGGTGACTCATCTCATGAGAAGACCATACCCACATCAAGTACGTGTATCTGCCATTTTCTTAAGCAGCCTGGGCTACATAGTGAATTCTAGGCTAACCTGGGCTACAGTACCATATCCTGTCTGAAATAAAAAGTAAGGAGGGAAGGAAGGATGGATGAAAGGGGAGGGAAGGAGGGAGAGAGGGAGGGAGGGATAAAGGGAGGGAGGTAGAGAGGAAGAAAGGAAACAAGCAATTGAGTAAGGAAAGGGAAGGAGAGAGGGAGGAAAGGGAGGGAGAGAGAGGAGTGAGGGAGGAGGGAAAGGAAGGAAGGTGGGGGAGGGAGGGAAGCAGGGAGGGAAGGAGGGAGGGAAGGAAGGAAAAGCTATGGAGATATGAAACCAGTGGCTGACAGGACTTGGGGTAGGAGTTGGACAGACAGCTCAGAGGCGTTTCAGCTTATAAGCCTTTCTGTATACCTCAGTGGCGAGTGTATTCACCATACATGTGTCCCAAGTATACAGCATGCACTACACAGAGCCTAATGGAGACTGGTAGTGTGGCTGCTGCAGCAGCGCCATTTTATCCATTGTAGGGAACATACTCCTCACCAGGAAGAGGCAATCCTGTCAAGTACAGGCTGGGACTGTCCTTTCTGTCCAATGTTGCTGGAAACAACAATACTGCCATAGCATGGAGTCTATTTGAAAAGAAAAAGTATATGGTATATATAGGAGAGTTAATTAATTAGATGTCAACAATTTTCAATCTATTAACTACAAACTGTCTTTAAAAACAAAAGTATAGCCAGGTGGTGGTGGTAGTGGTGGTGGTAGTGGTGGTGGTGGCGGTGGCGGCGGCGGCGGCAGCGCACACCTTTAATCCTAGCACTTGGGAGGCAGAGGCAGGTGGATCTCAGTGAGTTCAAGGCAAACCTGGTCTACAAAGTGAGTTCCAGGATGGACTCCAAAGCTACAGAGAAACCCTGTCTAGAAAAAAAACAAACAAAAAAGTCTAAACCATTTTATTTTAAAATTATATTACTATATTGAAAAAATTTTTCAAAAAAAATGTAAGAATAAGTGAACACAGACAGAGCTTAGGTACTTATTAAGGCATAATTATTTTATTCATCTTAATTTTACTGTTCAAAGAATTCTAATCAAGCTTTTTAAAATTATGTAAATGTATTAGATAATTATAATTTTAAAAAATAATGTTACTATAAATTTTTTTCTTAAATTAAAACATCCCACAAATATAACAAAATTTTCTATTCAATATTAAATACACTTTTAAAGGTAAGCATTTTCTCATTACCCTGCCATCAAGGATCAATACTCTAAAGGAATTTTTTTTTTTTGTAGATGTCTGTCTCCCTGGTCATCTCTGATATGAGGCTAACTTCCTCTAGCTCTGACCTTACTAATGAGTAGAAGAGAACATTATAGATACTTGGGAACCTTTCTTTCCTGCTTTATCCAAGTATGGATGGTCTGCTGGCAAGAATGATGGAATTAAAGTCCTGAACAAAGGAAAGCATGTTCAGCATCAGTAGGTGGTATCCAGGCAGTTCTTTACAGGGTTGTTTACTTGGCTTGGCGTTTTTACTCATTGTTTGAAAGGAGCATTGAAGTTACAAATGGTTACTACATTCCTCTTTTTATTTCATCAGTTTTGAGTTCTGTTTCTGGTTGTATCATTTGATGTAAATTTTACTATTGTCTTCTTGTGCTTGGAGCATTCTATACCATTACATGATGTGCCTTTCTCTTCCTGGCATTTCATTTGTTCTGAAGTTTATTCACCCTACAGGAATACTGACGGTCCAGTTTTCTTTGGACACATGTTTGTATGAAAGCTGTTCTTCTTATCTTTCACTGTTAGCAAGTTTCCTAGGGTGGTGTTGGTTGGGTCATTTGTTGAAGATGCTTTTCTCCTGCTTATGTTTGTGGCATCTTTGTCAAATATCACATGGCTGAAGTTATGTGTACTCACGTTTGGGCCTTTGATTTTATTCCATTGGTCTACATGATGCTTTTTTGTGTCAATATATTATTTTTATTCCTATGGCTGCTGAGTGTTGTTGGCACACACCTTTAATCCCAGTTCTCGGGAGGCAGAGGCTGGCAGATCTCTGAGTTCAAGGCCAACCTGGTCTACAGAGGGAGTTCCAGGACAGGATCCAAAACACTACAGAGAAACCCTGTCTCAAAAAAGAAAACAAAAATCAAAACCAAAAACTTTATTCCTGTGGCTTTGTAATATATCTTCAGATCAGGAATGATAACTCCTCCAGTATTGTTCTTTTTGCTCAGGACTGTTATGTCTCTCTGGGATCTTTTGTGGTTCTATATGAATCTTAAGATAGGTTTTTCTGTTTCTGTGATGAATGAGATAGTGGTTTTGACTGGGATTTCATTGAATCTGTAAATAACTTTTGGTAAGATGGTCATTTTCACATTTTTAGTTTCATCAATCCATGAATATAGGCTGTCTCCCCGTTTCTTAGTGTCATTCTCTACATTCTTTAGTGGTTTAACATTTTCATTATTAGGCTCTACACTTCCTTCATTTGGTTTGTTCCTAGATATTGTATTATCTTTGAGGCAACTTTGAATTGGTATGTGTCCATGACCTCCCTTCACTGTACATTTATGGTTGGTGTGTAGAAAAGCTATTGATTAGTGCAAGTTGATTCTGTATTCTGTCACATGGCTGAATATGTTTAGCATTACAAGAAGTTTTCTGGTAGAATTTGGGGAATCTTTAATGCATAGTATCATGTTATCTGCAAATAGAGATGGTATGAATTCTTTTCCTAGTTATATCCCTTTAATTTCCCTCTCTTGCCTATTGCTCCAGGTAGGACTCAGCACAATATTGAGAAGGAGTGGGAACACTGGACAGCCCCGCTTCGTTCCTAACATTGGCGGAATTGCTTTGAGCTTTTTCCATTTAGGTTGATGTTGGCTGTTGGTTTCTTATATAAAACTTTCATCATGTTTAGATATGTTCCCTCTGGTCCTTTATGCTCTATCATAGAGGTCTGTTGGATTTTGTCAAATGCTTTTTCTCTATCTATTAAGATGATTATGTTTTAAAGTCTATTTGTGTGATTTATTAAATTGTCTTGTAGATATTAAACCATCTCTGCATTCCAAGGGTAGAGTCTACTTGGTCATGGTATGCAATAATTTTTTTTGTTTGTTTTTTATTTTTTGAGATAGGGTTTCTCTGTATTGCTTTGGAACCTGTCCTGGGACTAGCTCTGTAGACCAGGCTGGCCTAGAACTCACATAGATCCACCTGCCTCTGCCCCTGAGCACTGGGATTAAAGGTGTGTGGCACCAACGCCCAGCATGTGTAATAATTTTGGTGTATTCTGTTTGCAAGTATTTTATTGAACATTTTTGACTCATCAGGGATGTTGGCCTGTAGTTTTTTTTTGTTTTTGTCTTTGCATTGTTTGTGTATTAGAGTGATACTGGCTTTGTAGGAGTTTGGGAGCTCTCCTGCTCCTTCCTTCCATCCTCCCTCCCTCCCTCCATTCCTTTCTACTTCTTCTTTCCCTCCCTCCCTATCTCTCTCCCTTTCTTCTTTTATAGTTTAAGAAGGAATGGTTGTAGATCTTCTTTAAAAAAGTTTGGTAGAAATCTGTGAATATATCTGGTCCTGAAATTTTAGTTGAATGTTTTATTACTATTTCAATACCTTCATTTGTTATGGGTTTGTTTAGGTTGTTGGCATCTTCCGGTTTAATTTTGATGGCTTGGCTGAATCTAGAAATCCATCCATTTCTTTTAAATTTCCAGCTTGATGGAGTACAAGATTTTATAGTATCTTATAATATTCTGAATTTCTTTGGTGTTTGTTATAATGTTTCCTTGGTCATTTCTGTTTCTGTTAATTTGGATCCTCTCTTTCTCTTGGTTAGTTGGGCCAAGGATCTGTCAATCATTTTATCTTCTCAAAGCACTATCCCATAGATTTATTTTTGTTTGTTTTGTATTGTTTCATTTCTATTTCACTGGTTTCTGTTCTGATTTTTATTATTTGGATTTGGTTTGTTCTTGTGTTTCCAACTTTTTGAGTTGCATTATTAAGCCATCTATTTGAGCTATTTCTGATTTTTTAATGTATGCACTTAGAAAGAGCTATAAATTATCCTCTAGGACTGCTTCAACAAGTCCCAGAGGTTTTGTCATTTTATGTTTTCATCTTCATGTAATTCCAGGAATTTTTATTTTTTTTTATTGATTTTTCTCTTTGGCCCATTCACCATTCAGTAATGAGTTATTAAATATTTAAGAGTGTGTATATTTACTAGAGGTTTGTTTGCTGTCAATTTTATTACATTGTGATCAGATAGAATACAAGGAGTGATGTTAATCTTTTTGAATTTGTAAAATATTGTTTTGTGTTCCATGATATGGTCTATTTTAGAAAAGCTTCCATGTACCATAGAGAAGATTGTGTATTCTTTGTTGTTTAGGTAGGATATTCTGTAGATATTTGTCAAGTCCTTTCAATGTATGATGCCAATTAATTCTGATGTTTCTCTGTTTATTTTTTGTTCAGATGACCTGACTATTGGAGAAAGTGAAGTATTAAAATCACCTATTACTAATGGACTGATGTTAATTTGTGTCTTTAAATCCAGTAGTTATTTTTTTTTAAAGTGATATTGGGCACCCAAGTATGATGCATATGTTTAGGATAGTCACATCCTTTTGGTTAACTGTTCCCTTTATTAGAATGAGGTGTCCTTTATTTCTTCTGATTAGTTTTAGTTTAAAGTCTATTTTGTCAAGTATTAGGTTAATAGGGTCTGCTTGCTTCCTGGTCCCATTTAATTGGAGTACTTTTGTCTATCCTTTTACTCTGAGACAGAGTCTATCTTTAAACCTAAGAGGATTTTGTTTTGTTGTAGACAATAGATAGTTGGTTTTGTTTCTTGATCCAGTCAGCCTGTGTCTTTTGATTGGAGAATTGTGGCCATTGATATTTAAAACTGTTATTGAAGCATGTATATTAACTGTGTTCATTATGTTAATTTTTTTGTGTTCTGTTCTCAGTGCTACCTTGTATTTTAATAATTATGCTTTCCTATTTCCTTCCACAGTTTCTCTGTTATGGTCCTTCTTCTCCTCAGCCTTAAATATTGTTTCCTATATTTTCTTTTGGTTTGATGTGTTGGATATAATTTTTTAAATCTGTTTATGTTTTAAATGGAAAGTTTTTCTTTTGCCTTCAATTTGGCAGATAGTTTTGCTGGGCATATTAGTCTAGGTTGGCTGTCATAGTCTTTTAGGACTTGGGATGCACTGCTCCAGGCTCTCTGGCTTTCAAAGTTTCCATTGAGGAATCAATCATCTGTTGTTCTGATGAGGTTTTTTTTTTTTTTTAACTATGCTATAATGTGAGGACTGCCTTGTCTTGTGTATTTGATGTTCTGTATGCTTCTTTTATCTGTATGGATGTGTCTTTCCTTAGCTTGGGGATGTTTTCTTCTATGATCTTGTTGAAGATCTGGTCTATGAGTTAGAATTATTTTCTCTTGTCTATGCCTACAATTCAAAAGCTGTTCTTGGTCTATTTTCTGTGTGCTCCTTTCTTGTTTGTTTGTTTGTAAAGTACTCATATTCCTTGTTTATTTGGTCTAGATCCTCTACTTTTGGCTCCTGATAATTTATCTTCTACTTGATTCATTCTACTTGTATGGCTTTCCTTTGCACATTTTAGTTTTTCACTTCCATCTTCATTTCAGCTTGAGTCCTCTTCAATGATTCTATTTCCTTGTTGGAGTCTATTCTCAAATCCTGGATTGCCTTTGCCATTTCCATCAGCCTTGTGTTTGTGTTTTCTTGCACATCACTAAAGTTTTTAGTTTCCTTAAGTTCTTTCTCTTTAATTTTATGTTTTCTTTAAACTTCTTAAATTCCTTGATGAGGTTTATAATTGTTCTTTTAAATTGTGTCTTATAGTTCATCTGGGAAATTCTCCTTGGCATATATTTCTACAGGGCTGGCAGGCTGTGGAGAGAAGACACTGGCTAGTCCTTTCATTGTTGGTATTTTGCAACAGGTTGTGGACATGTGGGTTTTTTTGGTTAAAAGTCTGACGTGGACAAAGCAGGTTGGGGAAGAAGAGATGGTGTTGGGCGTGGTTCGCCCTAGAGGTTGAAAGTGGATTGGGTGTAACAAAGTCAGGTAGACTAAGGGGACTGGGGTAAGGATGTGCCTTCTGGTCAGAGCCAGAGATATGGAGGTAGATCTGGTTGGGTAGAAACGTTGGATATAGTGTGAGAAGGTGTTTGAGTTGTTAGATATGTAGGAGGGTCCTAAAAGCCTAGAGATCAGTAGCAGAGCAGGCAGGGGAGGCCTGAGTATTTGATGTAGGACCTGGGCTGCATCTGGTAGGTTGGGGAGGAGGAGGAAGATTCACTGGGCTAGACCCTGGAGAAGGATGCAGGAGAACTGTATGAGTACAAAAGTTGGATGCAGTACCTAGGAATATCATTTTAACAATGCTAAATATTTGCTAATTAAGGTTTCCTCTGATTTTAAATAACAAATATACATATGTATGTACATGTCCATATATTTTAATCTTTCTGTAATTAATTTGAAGTTTTAAGTAGTAGAAGCAGTAGCATAATACATCTGATAGTGTTGATAAGGGTTGTTCAGGTCAATTAAGAGCCTCACAATTATAAATTATGCTTGCTCCAGTTCTACAAGAACACCGCCACAGTCTTTGGGATGGAGGAAAATCACGGGTTTCCCATGAGCTCCTATTTTGGCCTCATCACTCAGACTTCGAATCTTCTTTTTCTTCAAATCCATCATAGCTGCATTTATATTGTCCACCTGGAAAAAGGAGAAAAATAAGGGTACACCTGAGATGATGAAATACCAAATGCCACCTGTTTCCTCTGCCTTTGGACAGGACTGTTCCTAAAGCATCGCATAGGCTGGGGTGGGGTAGCTCAGTCCTAGAGCACTCATGTAGAGTGTATGCAGCCCTCCCTGAGTTCCACCCTCAGCACCAAAACAAAACAAAAGCACTCCACAAAATATGCCTAAATTTTTCAGGGGAAAAAAAAAAGAGAGATGAAAAATGAAACTCCAAACACCTTTCATATTAGTGGATGTTTCTTTTTGCGACCTACACTGTGTATACTACACTTTAGAACAAACCTTTTCTGAGAAAGTTGGGTTTCCCATCCATAATGGGGGTTGTTATATGTGGATCTTAAGTTCCCCAAGGGTTCATTAGTAAACACTTGTTCCCCTGGTGATGCTGTTGGGAGATGGTGAGCCTTTAGTATGCAAGGCGTAAGAGCTATGCCTTTGAAGGAGACAGTGGAGCACAGCTGGCCCTCTTGGTGTCTTTTGCTTGTTGCCATGATGTGCTGTCTTATGACAAGTAATGAAGACAATGAGTCATGAACTAGGAGCCAAGCCAATGAGCCAGAATATACCTTTCATCTTTGCAAGTGCATTATCTCTGCTATTTCTTGCAGTGGAGGAAATCTACCATCACAAACATCTACCATGTGAGTAACTAAAATAAGGTGGCCCGTAAGTTCTTAGCAATTTGCACTTAGTAGGTACTCAGCAAATGTGTTTCCCTGATCCCAAGCTCCCCTGGCTCCCTCAAAATCCTACTTGATTATGAGCTTTGAGATTAAAACTAGAAATGAAAACCACTACAAAGTTGCTACCAAAATGTTACTTCCATCTTAAGACCACAAACTTGTGGTTTCAATTCTCAGCTGAGTCTCTTCCAGGGGTCCTGTGTATTTGCAGTGCTGGAGAGAAGAATCAGACAAGTGATGGGGACACTGGGAGCTCCATGTGATAATAGCTTAGGCTGCAGGGGCTGGTTAAGAGTGTATGGGATTTGAGTAACAACCCATGTATCTCCAGGGTTACATACAGATACATGTATTAGTCAAAGGGCTTAGAACCAATGGCACTCCAAAAGCAACAAGCAATTCAGAAACCCAGACCTTGTTTTCTGATTCTGTTCTCTAGTTATGGGATGAGGGCTTTTAGAAAAATATTTGATTCTAAGGTTATAGTGGGGAATATGAGTTTTTAGCCATAGGAAATAAGGAAGCTTGGAAATTTTTGTAGTTATTTGTACACATATGAATGTTTTGTCTGCATGTATGTCTGTGCACCATGTGTGCCTGCAGAGGCCAGAAGAGAGTTGGATTCCCTAGAACTGGAGTTATAGTCATGAGCTGCCATGTGGATGCTGGATTAGACCTGGAGTCCCCCAGAAGATCAACAAGTGGTCTTAACTGCTGAGTCACCTCTCCCACCCCAGATAATAGAGAGTAATTTTCTAATTCTATGGCATATCAACACACAGAGATCCAAATAGCTACCAAGAGCTGAAGCTACAGACGTTAAGTGTAGGCTGATGCAACTTTCCATTTATTATTATTTGGAAGGTACTGAGACTACCTTCCAAAGAGAGAGTATGGGGGAAAAAAAGGAATCATAAAATGAACTGACTTCTTAAGTAGATGAGCAAAGTTAATGTCAATAATGGCATTAACAGTTTACTGTTAATGTTGTTTACTGTGTTACATTTATTGACATGTGACAATAAGAATGGCAGCTACCTTTCCAAATCAAGAATCTCAGTTCAGCTAGGAGAAAAACATCAGGCAGCTCCATCAATGACAGTTTAAAAGGAACCAGAAAAGGTTCCAGTGTGTCAAGGTCACCAACAAAAGGAAAGCATGAGAAACTGTCATGGGTAAGGGGAACCCAAGGAGACAGGACAGCTGAATCTGCCATGAAATTCTGGCACAACAACAACAAAAGGATCCAGATAAGAAGTATGGAAATCTAAAAAAAAAAATCTGTTTTAGTTACTAACCTTGGCTCAACCTTGCAACTGTGACAGATGTATCACACTAACAATAAGATGTTCTTTAACACAAATAATCTGAAGAAGTCACATTTGTAATGACTGGGTCTTGTTAAATACTGGTTAGAGGAAGTAAAATGACATCTGTAACTCAATTTTGTAAGTTTGATTTATGCACTATGTATAGATACTCATTTCAGGGAGCTGCCTTTAATTCTGATTGGCATAATATCTTCTATTGAGTACCTATTTGATTGGTAAGGACAAAATGACATGTTGGAAATTAAGATAGTTTAACAAAGAAAAAAGATGTGACAAAATCATGAAAACTGTTAAATCTGAGTGGTGGGAGTTTAGGGGTTCATAATTTTTCTACTTCTCGTGTTGAAACTTTATAAGTGTATATTATTTATAAGTATGACACCTTTTGATAACCTCCAATGATGGCAAAAATTTATAGAACATTTTACCCAAGCATACCTATCTGGACAGTATACAGTTATGTATACTCATGTTTTAGTGTATTATTTAACAGTTTATAATTTAAGAGGTAACCCTAAACTAAATGCCTCAGCTTTGTTCAGTTGAGATAAAGCATCATGACCAAAATCAACTTCCAGAGGAAGGGGTTTATTTCACCTTACAGTCCTTAGATCACACTCTATCGCCGAGGGAAGTCAGGACAGGAACACTGCTTACTGGCTTTCTCCTCCTGACTTGTTCTCTTGTTGAGAACCAGACAGACCCAAGGCTTTCTAGAGGTCCTGATGAGAGGACAGAGGGAGCATTAGTCCAGAGTCCTCAACCAGGGACACACTTGGCAAGGTCCAGACCTCAAAGGAGTCGAGGTTACAGTTTCTGAGGCTCTTTCTCTTCCCCTGGGGCTATGGTTACACAGTCCTAATGCTGTGTCTGAGGTATCCTGTGTCCTCTTTGCCTACACTGATTTAGCTCTCTGCTGACCTTGGCCACTTCCCCCCTGTAAATAATATAAAAGAAGCTGTGTAAAATTTCCCCATCCTAGGTTTTGCCTTTGTCTTCTTTATTCATCATCCTTTTACCTGGTCTCATTTGGAACTCTTGCTCTTGAGGGTTTGGGCCATTTTCTTAAACACCTTGAGCCCACCTGCATAGGTATGGCAACACTCACAATGGATCAGGCCCTCCCACATCAATCACTTAACCAAGAAATCTCCCATGGGACAGCCTACAGATTGACCTTAGGGAGACATTTGGCAGTTGGGATTTCTTCCTCTTAGGTGACTAGTTGAGAAAAACCTAGCCAGCACACTAACAAACACTACTAACATGTAACAAGTCACTTTTCAAAATCTCTTATTAATATTGGACCAGTATCTATTTCTACTACTATTTCTTTCACTGACTCATTTGATTTTAAAGATTTTGTGCTATACTGATCCTTCTGTTAGTGTCACTGTAAAATTTACAATTCTTTTAAATATTAATTTATTTTTAAATGTATCTGAGTGTGGGTATATACAAGTAAGTGCAGCTGCCTGGAGGCTAGAGGTATCAGGTCTTCTGGAACTGTAGTTACAGGAGGTTGTGAATGCCTGACATAGTGCTCTTAACCACTGAACCATTGCTCTAGCTCAGTAGTTCTCAACCTTCCTAAGGCCATAACCCTTTCATACAATTCCTCATGTAATAGTGACAACCATAAAATTATTTTCATTGCTACTTCATAACTACAATTTAGCTACTGTTATGAATTTGTAATGCAAATATTTGGTATTTTCAATGGTCCAAGGCCACCCCTATGAAAGGGTCATTTGACCTCAGGGGTTATGACAACTGCTCTAGCTCCAAATGTACAATTCTTTAAGTATATTCTGAGTTGGTCAGTGGTGGCCCACACCTTTAATCCCAGCACTCAGGAGGCAGAGGCATGCAGATCTCTGTGAGTTCAAGGCCAGCCTGGTCTTCAGAGTTCCAGGACTGACTCCAAAGCTACACAGAGAAACTCTGTCTTGAAAAACCATATACACACACAAGAATATTTTGAATACTCGGCTTGATGATTACAAAAAGAATTAAATAAAACTATTTTTTAATTAAAAATACATGTAATAGCTATTAAGAAATAAAAAACAAACAAAAAACCCAACAACCCCCCAAGTAATAAAAACAACATGGTCAGTAACACCCATCTTTAAAAATGCCTTCACTATCCTACATACTTGAAGTTGGCTGCAGATAGCTATCTGGGGTCCTGAATGACATTAGTGTAAAGCTGGGTGTCTGATCCCCTCTTTAACTTCTTGCCAGCCACTGAGTATGCCGGGGTGAGTCTGGAGCTGAGGTTGATTGTCCCTTTTTATGGTGAGTTAAGAAATTCAAGAATTTTAAATGTTTGGATTGTCAGAATTTGGCAGATTCAGGTAAATTTTTATCACCTTAAGCACTCAGTGGCTCCATTTAAAAATGACAACGTGGGGCTGGAGAGATGGCTCAGTGGTTAAGAGCACTTGTTCTAACAGGACCTGGTTTTAGTTCCCAGCACCCTCAATGGTGGTTCACTACCATTGGCAACTCCAGCTCCAGGGGACCCAATGCCTTCTTCAGATCTCTGTGGCACCAGGTAAGAAGTGGTACATGTACACACATACTGGTGAACATACATATAAAGTAAATCTAAAAAAATTAAAATGGCAATGAAATTTTCTTTGCTGGCAGGCAAGTTTTCACCTCTCACCCTTAAAGTACATAATTCTCAGTTAAACAAACAATCAAAGTGTTATGAACAAGTAATAACGTGACACTTTTAATAGTACATGAGAATTTGATTGATTTAACAAAGAGACTTCATTCTACATGAAAATGTAATGTTAATTGATAACGATAATGAATGAATTCGATCCTCAAACTGATTTAAATCTATTAACGCTAACTGAAAAGTCTAGATTAAATATTTATGTTTCAACCCTACCCTAAGGGCTAAATCTAAGTGAACTGTATAAACATAACATTACTGTGAGTAGGCCAGGACTGATTGCTCTGCAGTTAAGAGTGTTTGCTGCTGCTTTTCTACAACATCCCAATCTGTCCCCAGACTTCAGTTCCCAGCACCCATTCTGGGTGGCTCACCACCATCTGTAACTCCAGTTCCATGAGACCCAGTGCTCCATTCTGGCCTCTACAGGCACGCCATAATAATAAGTCTTTAAACAATTATCTCTCTTCAGGAGCTTCCTGTGTGTTCCTAGGTATGATTCAGGTAATACTTGTTCCTTAGTGTTGTGCCCAGAGTCAGGACTCCCCAAACACAACCAAGAGACCAAGTCTGATGTAAAAGCAAAAAGTCTTTTTTTTTTTTTTTTTTGAAATTCTAGCATGCTGGGGATTGACCATCCTCCACAAAGGCAGGAGATGTAGACAACCCTGAGAAGGAGGTGGGGGCTTCTTTTAAGCATTACTGAAGGGAGTGTCTAAGAAAGTTAGGTCATTTTAGATATGATTGGCTTTAGCAAGTGGCCATTATATTGGTACGTTCTGATTGGCTGGGGCTAGTCAGGGGCTGGTCAGGGCTACAGTTTTCCATTTTGGGGCAGCCCTGGGACTTGTCCTTGAGCTGCTGTGGAGGCTGGCTCAGGCCTGGCCTACTACTACATGTACCAGGCCTCCTCCTTGCTGTTCGGGGTGTTGGAGATTGACTGTCCTTTACTAGTGGCTTTTCCTCAGAAACTGCTTGTTCAGTCTCAAGAAACTGAAATAGAGGCCTGATCTTTGAGAGAAGACTGAGCAGCCTGTTATGGCATCTGCTTGGTCCTTTCACTAGGTTTCCCTATTTGCTACAAAGCCTAGTAGTGGCTGTGTCCAGCATTTCTCAAATGCTGGGTGTAGGCGGCCGCCTGCAGGACGCCATTACAAGATGGCGAACTTCCTCTTTCTTGTTTACCTTATTCGGGCATACGCCAGCTTGGCGGCTGCACTCCAGCGCGCCTGCTCGTTCCCTAGCCAATCCCGTGGCTCCAACACTGAGGCGAGGTCTTTTGAGCCTATGAGACTGTGACCCGTTGCCTAGTAGGATATATAAGCAGCTGTCCCTTCCTGCCCGGGGCCCCTCACCTTCAGCTCTCCCTTCAACCAAGAGGCTCCAATAAAGTGTGATCTGAGAAGAATCCTCGTGTGGTTGCCGTCTTTCCCGCGGGTCGGGCTTGGCGCGCCACAGCTGGGCTCCACTGAAATGTTCACTAGTTGACAGTAAAATACCTTTAAAGTCTGATTTTAATGATAGGTGCTACAAGTTTGCTCTTGAGTATCCCCCAGAGGCATGATTTCTAGAACATAGCTCTATTAGGAGGTGGTGGAACCTTATGGAAGGGAGTTAGGTCATTGCAGATATGCTCTTGAGAGTTGTGGTTTGGAAGAAACAGCCCCCATAGGGAGTGGCACTATTAGGAAGCTTGGCCTCCTTGGAGGAAGTGTGTCACTGTGAGGATGGGCTTTGAGGTCTCTTCTGCTCAAGCTCAGTGTGACACACAGTTCACTTCTTGTGGATCAAGATGTTGAACTCTCAGCTCCTTTTCCAGTACCACGTCTGCCTACAAGCCACCATGATGATCATGGACTAAGCCTCTAAAACTGTTAAGCCAGCCACAATTAAATGTTTTTCTTTATAAGAGTTGCTGTGGTCATGGTGTGGCTTCACAGCAATAGGAACCCTAAGTAAGACAAAGGGGATGGTGGCATAGTGTATTTTCATGTTTCTCTGTAATAAAATACACTTATAAAACAATGTTAGCATGTAGTGAAATCTCATCAAACTGACCACCTGTTTTGCTTTGCCTTGTTCTCTGTAAATTTTGCCATCCCATGAAATCCCCACATCTAGGAGATGGTGGGACAGGTACCCCTAGCAGAAGGATTTCCTAAGGAGGGTTATTAGAGGCCAAAAAGAAAATGGACTTTTTAAAGGTTATTTCACCAGGTTACCCAGATAGGCACAGTAGCATAGCTTCACAGAATTAAACAAATGCAAGTAACACACCTTAACAAAATATTCCTCTAACAACTTACAGATGTGTAATTCTTTAAATCCCACCCAGAGTGCCTCCATTTTGCAGCCAGCTGCACCAAGCTGCCTATCTTCCAGAGTGCAGAAAAACAAAGCCACCCTTCCACGGGATAGTGTTTTCTAGGCCAACAGAATCCCCAGTAAGAGCAAGGACAGAGTGAACATAAACATAACTTTTCTGGTCCAAGTTTGCTATCTAAGCCTTTGCCACTTCTGCTGTTTTCATACCAGGTGGTGCTCTAAGTACACAGTGTCAATTCTGCTGTAGAATGGGAGACACGTAAAATAAAGGGTTGGTAGGCAGGGTGCTGGCAACTTTGCAATTAGTCATCTACCACCTGGTAAGTTAAACCCATTCTATCCATCAAAGTGGAGTTTGATGAGTTGGTTACTCTTTGGGTTGTGGGTATCTTTGAGTTCAGAGAGACATTTCTTTCATTTATCCCTAGAAAAGTCATGCAACAAAAATAAATAAATAATATATGCTGGAGAAAGCTGAGGAAACCCATTTGGTGTGTATGTGTGTGTGATGTGGTGCTTAGGAACCTTCTACTTTGTCAAATTTCAACAGTCTTGAGTCTTATGTTCACAAAGGCTAAACCATGTTGTTGCTTCTTGTATATGCAAATGGTGCTAGTCCCAACTTCCCCATCACTGGCAATTAATCATTTTATAGCTTAAAAAAATTCACACTGGCCTTTTTTTTTCAGAACACATTCATGATTACAGCACTTTTGAAAGCATGGCTCTTCTCATTAAGAGTCAGGAGCTAGGATCTAGAAAGATGACTAAAGAGCAAGACTACTCTTCCAGAAGTTCAGTTCCTGGCACCCACATGGTAGCTCACAATCACCTGTAACTGAAGTTCTAAGGGATCCAGTGCCCTCTATGCCCTCTTCTACCCTCTTCAGATACCAGGTGCATATTTACATGCAGGAAAAAACACTTAAATGCTCTCTAAAAAGGCAGGATCTAGGGACTTGTTCTCAAAAAAGGCCTTCTTCAAACCTGCCTATTACCAAGAGGCAAGGGTTGGCCCTCCTATTAAAAGTTCAGTTGAGCTGTAAGAGCCCACTCAGTTCTAGTCACATAGGTGAGGTATCTGGAAAGGCACTGTGGTCACTGTTGACATTGTCACAAGAAACCTTGAGCAGCAACTGTGCAGTAGTGCTCCAGCTCCCCAACACATGCTCCTGAACAAACAAACTGGTGCCATTGATGTCACTCTACTACACAGTCATAGGAACCGGAACACTGACTGTTGAGAGGGTTTCTGATCAGTTTTACCATGTTCTGTACTTTAGAAACCAGTTCAAGACCCAAGTCCTTCAGCCAGAACAGAATATTTCAGCTACAGTCCTGTAATGCACTGAGGCTGAAATCTCATTATTTACACTCACAAACATGTTTTCTGTTCGAGGAAAGGCAAGAAATTTTGTTCCACCTACTCTGAGGAACTAAGCCCACTCCATCTTGTGACATCACTATCTGACAATGCCACAGCTTGGAGAGAAATAACGACTATAGTATCTCTCCATTCAGAAAGAAGGTAAGGCTATCTTGGCAAAACCTGTTTTTAAAAATTGTTAAGTTGGGGCTGGAGAGATGACTCAGTGGTTAAGAGCACTTGCTGCTCTTCCAGAGGGTCTGGAGTTCAGTTCTCAGTACTCAAATGTGGTTCACAACTGTTTACAACCCCACTTCCAATGGGTCCTACACCCCTTGCTGGCCTCCTCAGGCACTGGCTGCATGTATGGGGTGCACAGACATACATGTAAACAAAGCACCCAAACACATAAAATAAATCCTAATAAATAAATAAAAATTACCAAGTGTTGCAGAGATTGATAGACAGTTCTGACCCAGAATGATGCTCTCACTTGCCTTTTCATTATAAAAATGTTTCTTATTTGAATAGGACACATAGTTGCCTAGACACAGACTACATTCCCCAGTCTCTGTTGAAGCCACATATACCATCTAAGTTCGGATCAGCAGAATATGAGTGGAAGTGACAGAAAAAATGTTCAAATAACCTCATAAGTACCTGCCCTTAGTTGCTCTCTGATTTCCCTGCTTGTTGGCTGTTGAATAGCAGTGCCTGAGGCAGTCCCATAAACCACATGTGACAGTTCAGGACAAAAAAAGAGAGATCCATGTAATTAAGCCATTTTTGTGTGTGGTGACTTCAGATGCGTATCAGACTGAAGTAGACTGAGCACTCTCCACAGTCACATGTTACCTGCCTTCATTTTATACTCATAACATTTCTATTTCCCTCTTCTGATGTCTACTTTTGAATTTGCTGTTACTTTCCTGGACTTGCACTCGTCTTTACTTAACTGAACTTCTGACTCACAGCTGGCCTCCTTTGATGGCATGAGCTCTCTTGATGTGGAACCTAGACCACACAGTGGAGGAGAAAGGAGAGTAGACTCAAAAGCAGATGGTCCAGCTTTTTTTTTTTTTTTTTTTTTTTTTTTCATCCTGGGGGTCTTACACAAACCCTCTGTCCACTGATAAAACCTGCAGCCAAAGTAACCTCCAAGGATGAAAGAAAGGATAAACAGAAGGCACTGTGTAGCCTCTGGCCTAATGCTGGATAGCTTTTCCAACCTCACATTTTAAGGTTTTGATCATACAATGAAGGCATCTGGCTAAGAGTGTATACCTTGGAAACAGAACAAATCTGGTTTGAACCCAAGCCCTGCCGTGTATACCTAGTGTTACTGTGGGAAAAAGGATCAAGTCTCAGTTTTTTTTTTCCCCCTCCTGTCATATGAATCATAGTAGCATTCTAATAGAGCAGCTATGAGAGTTAGAGAAAACAATGTACATAACATATTTCATTTATGCCAAAGGGTATGTATGTATTTGTTAGCTATTGTGATGGCCTTTCCACATGCTACTCCCTCTGCTGTAGTGTCTGTCTCTCCCTATTCTCTGGGGGAATTCCTTCACAGTAATTATAGCCAATGCCCCATGATACCCTCCAGCTCCTTGACCCAAGCAATCAACTTCTACCTCATTTTATTACTGAGAAGACACACATTTTAACTCTATTATCCTAGCAGAGTCCACTTGACTGTTTAAATATCCCTGCCTCACTGAGATCATGGTCCAAAAATTTTGCTTAATTCCAAGTACTCAGCAGAAAGTAGGTTCTCATGTATGAATATATCCTTTACTTCATTCTGGTCAACATAGCTCTCTTCTGGATTAAGACTGCAGCTTTGCCATTAATTTTGTCATTATGTCTTGCTGATCATTTGTCCTATCAAGTTAATTTAAGCTGAAGCCTAACTGGCATTGCTGGTAGCCTCAAAGTCAGTTATCTCAACATGATCATCAACAGATAAATGTTCAATCTTGAGAATGCTCTTGTCAAACATTTCTTCATGCTTTCTCAGACACTGATAGCAAAATGCAGTTTAGGCAATATTAAAAATCAGAGCTCAGAGAGATGGCTCAGTGAGTAATGTGCTTGCCACCAATCCTAATGACTTGAGTTTCATCATCCCCAGAACACAGAGTTAAAAATAGAACTGGCTCGTGAAAGTCACCCTTTGAATGCCATATGCATGGGGTGTGTGTGTGTGTGTGTGTGTGTGTGTGTGTGATTTTTTTAAAACTTCAGTAATTGAAAATAAATTGGGTTTGTAATAAGGAACAAACTGTTTAATTGTTTATCTGTTTGTTTCTTTCATTTGGTTTTTCAAGATAAGGTTTCTCTGTATATCTCTGGCTGTCCTGGAACCCATTCTGTAGAGCAGACTGACCTTGAACTCATAGAGATCCACCTGCCTCTGCCTCTTGAGTGCTAGGATTAAAGGTATGCACCACTTTTGCCTGGCAAGTTATTCAGTTTTTAAAGGACAGATCAAAATTATGAGAATACTTTGGCTGGGATGTAGACCAGTGTCTGGCACAAGTTTAGCTCAGTTCAATCCCTGGCATTGCAACTAAAACCTCAGTATGTTAATGAAATTCTTATTTCATAAACTTTCTTCATGTGCCTAATTGCCTCATAGTGACAGTGGAAAGTACATTCCTATTACAGAGTCCAAGTTTAATCGGTACATCCACTTTGGTAGCCTTTTTTTTTTTTTTAAGTCTATTGGATCTAGCTGTCCTCAAAGTACAATAATATCATTGTTATAGTTTCCTAAAAGGAAAAGGAGTAAGTGATTGCACACTGGTACACATACACACACACATACACACACACACACTCACCTTTAAAGAAGAATAATAGTACCATTCCTTTTAAAACTTAATTAAAGACTGGGGCTGGAGAGATGGCTCAGCTGTTAAGAACACTGGTTGTTTTTCCAGAGGTCCTGGGTTCAATTCCCAGCACCCATATAGTAGCTTACAACTGTCTGTAACTACAGTTTCAGAGGATCTGACACATTCATACCAATGCCCATAAAATAAAGTTAAATAAATTATTTTTAAAAAAACTTACTGAAAGTGTCTGGTCATAGGTAGCCTTATCAAATACAAAGCATTTATGAAAGAGATCTCAAACAACAGATATTAAGCTGACAAAATACCTCGATGCAAACATGATGCATTCCTCCAGCCTTGTTCTTCTGCAGAAAGCCTGTGATTGGACTGTCACTCCCCAGTGGGTGAAGCAGTTCCATCTTGGTGTTTCCGAGGTTGACAAAAACAACAGATACTCCATGTTCTGGAAGAGGGACCGCCTCACTTACCTGGGCCCCCAGAACATCCCTATAAAATGCCGAGGCCTTTTCCAAATCTGGTACTGCTATGGCCACATGGTTGAGCCGGCCCAGGTTCCACACAGGACCTGACACTTGCTGCAGGGACTGTGACGTGGAAAAACTTCTCCCTGAGGCAACTGGAGTTTGGACTCTGGAGAAAAGCCCTGAAATTGAACATTTGACATTTGACATTTCTCTTTTAAGAAGACATGTACTTCTGAATTTAATTTTAAAAACTAAACAAGAGCGGTATAACACACACACTGATATTCACAGCAGCAATATTCCCACAGGAAAACAATGGACTATCAGTCAGCCTTACTGACACTGTAACACAGAAGAACCCTGCACACATCATGCTAAATGATAAGAGCTGAACATCAAAGTCATGTACAGTATGTTCCCATTTATCTCCAGCTTCAGAACAGCACCCAGCAGAGAGACAGGCAGAATAGTAACTACCAAAGGATGGAGGGAAGGGAGAATGGGGTGGTGGTTTGAATGAGAATGGCTCCCATAGGCTCATATATTTGAATGTTTGATCCCCACTTGGTGGAAGTGGGTGGGAAGGATTAGGAGGTGTGGTCTTGTAGGAGCTATGTCACTGGGGGTGGGTTTTGAGGTTTCAGAAGTCCATACCATCGCTGGTGTCTCTTTCTCTGCACTCCACTTGCTGATAAAGATGTACTGTCTCAGCTGCTGCTCCAGCAACATGCCTACCTGCCTGCAGCCATGATTGCCCCATGATGGTCATGGACTCACTCTCTGAAACTATAAGCCGCCAATAAACTCTTCCTACTATAAGTTGCCTTGGTCATGGTATCTTCATTGCAATAAACACAACAGAGAGCGAGAATGGTTTCCTTTTGGGCTATGAAAACATTTTGTAACATGGTAAAGAAGACAGGTGTACCACATGGAGAATGTAATAAAGACTGTACCCTTTCAATAGTTACATGAACTTTATAAAGAAGGAAAAGGTATGATTCGGCAACATCTTAGTCAGTGTTTCTATCACTGAGATGAAACACCATGACCAGAAAGCAAGTTGTGGAGGAAAGGGTTTATTTGGTTTATACTTCAGCATCGCTATTCATCACTGAAGGAAGTCAGGACAGACACTGAAACACAGCAGGATCCTGGAGGCAAGAGATGATGCACAGTCCATAGAGGAAA
Organism: Cricetiscus sungorus; assembly: GCA_030556225.1. NCBI lineage: Eukaryota > Metazoa > Chordata > Mammalia > Rodentia > Cricetidae > Cricetiscus > Cricetiscus sungorus. Next base: position 30,396,627 of record JANBXA010000007.1, on the reverse strand, counting down.
GCTGCTTACTGGCTTGATTGCCGTTTCAAAGACTCAGTCTACTATCATCATGGCAGGGAGCATGATGGCACACAGGAAGACATAGTATTGGAGCTATAGCTATAGCTGATAGTCTTACATCTTGCAGGCAACAGAAAATGGACTGAGACCCTGGGCAGCATCCTGAGCACAGGAAACCTCAAAGCCTACCCCACAATGATACACTTCCTCCAAAGAGGCTATACCTACTCCATCAAAGCCATACCTCCTAATAGTGCCACTACCTATGAAATTATAGGGACCAATTACATTCAAACTATCAGTTGCAGACAAGAGTCTATGGATAAAATCTTGTAGACCAAGCAATTTGGAATAAAGAGTTTAAAATATTGTAATTTTCCCCAGGTTTTATTGAGGTAAGACTGATAAGTATAAATCATAAATTATAATTTATAAATATATATTTAAAATTTATAACTTACACTTTATATTTTATAATTATAAATGAAAAAATAAATGCTAAAAATTTACAATGTGATATATATATATATATACATATGTATATGTACACACACACACACACACACACACACACACATACACACACCTTATGGATTACCATATCAAGTCAAGAGTGTGTGTGTGTGTGTGTGTGTGTGTGTGTGTGTGTGTGTGTGTGTGTATACAAGTTCACAAAGGTCAGAGGACGAAATCAGGTGTCCTTCACCCTACCCTTGTATGTTTGCTTTGAGTCAGGTCTTGCTCATTGATTGGCTAGATTGGCGGGTCAGTGAGCTCTGGAACTCTGCCTGTGCTCCTTCCCCAGAGCCACAACTAGGACCAATATGTCATGCCTAACTTTAAATTTAAATAAAAAATAATCTTATTTTACATACCGATCCCAGTTCCCTCCCTCTAGTCCTCCCATTCCCTTACTATCTCCCCAACCGGCCCCCCCATCCACTTCTCAGAGAGGGTGAGGCCTCCCATGGGGAATCATCATAATCTGTCATATCCCCCCTCCATCTAGGCTGAGAGTATCCGTCCATAGGGAACGGGCTTCAAAATGCCAGTTCATGTACTAAGGATAAATACTAGTTCCACCGCCAGTGACCCCATAGACTGCCCACCCCTCAACTGACACCTATGTCCAGGGGACCTGGTACGGTCCTATGTAGGTTCCCCAGCTGTCAGTCTGGAGTCTGTGAGCTCCCACTTGTTCAGGTCAGCTGTTTCTGTGAGTTTCCCCAACATGGTCTTGACCAGAGGATCCTTAGGGAGACATACATGAACCTCCTCCCCAGAAGGGGAAAGGGATAGGATCTCTTGAGTAAATTGAGAACACAGGGGGAGAGAGAGGGAGGAAAGAGAGAGGAGGAGAACATGAGGGATCAGGAAGGCTGAGTTGTGGGAAAAACAGAAAAGGAGAGCAAGGAAAGTGTTACCTTGATAGAGGGAGCTGTTACAGACTTAATGAGAAACCTGGCACTAGGGAAATACCAAGGAATTCACAAGAATTCCCCCCCCCAATTGAGAATCTAATCAATGGTCCTTCCCCTATAATGAGATTGGTGACAACTTAAATGTCATCATAGAGCTTTCATCCAGTAGCTGATGGATGCAGAAGCAGAGATTCACAGCTAACAACTGAGCCAAACTCCTGGAATCCAGTTGCAGAGAGGGAGGAGTAATGAGCAAAGGTGTCAAGATCATGCCTAACTTTTTTTACCTGTGTGCTGGGGATCAGCACTCAGGTCCTCATGCTTGCAGGAACTTTACTGGCTGGACTATCTTTCCAGCCTCAAGCTAACTTTGTAAAGATGAGTTTATTCTGACTCGAAAAGTCACAACTCTCTTTCTCTACCCCAGCTCAGAAGGTGTAACAGAGTTTCAGTCCTCAGACCTCTAGAATGTTTAATTTGTCATTATTCCATTAAGGAAGGATTACTTTGCTTGAATAAACTACAATGCACAATTATCTATTAATAAACTTGTAAGACACCAATAAAACAAGAGGGTGAAAATCAGGAGTGTAAAAAACAGGAGATAGAACATGGTAGCATAAAGGGTTAAAGGGGAGTAATGGAACAGGAAGGGTTAAATTGAGTGGAGATAAGAGAATATGGGGAGGGATAATTGACACTAAAGATCACATGGAAACTTACTCCTGTAGACATGCATGTGCACGCACACACACACACAGGCACACACACACCATTTAAATTGAGTTACCTTATAATGGGGAAACAATGCCTCTATTTGATACACAGGATAACAAATAAAAAGCCCAGTGCTCACTGCCAAGAATGGGCTACCTCTTTTGAAGTAATTAGCCTAATGGGTATCACAGAGTCCCCAAACAACATGCTATTGTCAATGCTCTTGGTTACCCTCCTGAACTCTTATTGCTGATGACACCACATACTTAAGTCACAGAACATAAAAAAACAAAGCTGGTACTCACTGGAAGCTTCATCATGGCTGACTATCTTTCACATGGTGTAGGGGCTATGCACACTGCTGGAGGAGTAAAGTAATCACCAGTCTTACCTAACTGTGAACCATCACAGCTACAATCACCAGCCTGACAAGGCATGCCCATGTTGCAACTGTGGCACAAATATCATAAGAATAACCAACAACTTTCTGATGGGATTTAAGGGCCACTTCACAAGTTGATACCATACCTGACAATGAATAAAACTGTGACTAGACAGGTCATAGCCCCTAGGGGAGAACCTTCTACTATCAGTTTGCTAAATGGGCATAGTATTAAACTGACTTGTTTGTTTGTTTTTGCTTATTGTTTTTTCAGACAGGGTTTCTCTGGGTAGCTATGGAGCCTATCCTGGCACTCGCTCTGCAGACCAGGCTGAACTTGAACTCACAGAGATCCGCCTGCCTCTACCTCCCGAGTGCTGGGATTAAAAGTGTGGGCAACCACTGCCCAACCTTGATCAGAGAAGCTTCTATTTAAGTATATGGTAATTAGCACAAAGACTTGAAACTGGTCAAGGCACAGAAAATAAGAGATCGCTCAATCCTAAATGAAACATATAAATCATACCTCCTCCTCTAAAATTCAAGGCTCACTATGGAAGAGAGGCAGACAGAGTTTAAGAACTAGAAGCTGTGGATGACTATGAGGAACACAGCAGTGTAGCTTACAAATGCATTCAGAACAGTTATGACAACATGCAAAAGACCTGCAAAAGTTCAATCCACACAGAATCCAAACATGGAAAAAGTGGTGGGCATGAAGCCCCACTGAGGAGCTACTGGCCACTGACAGCTGGTAAGAGAAAGTCAGTTTTCTTTGAGGGTGTCACCCTGGGTAGTGACACATACTTCGGTGATATGTCACATAACCTCCACCTCTACTTTCTAAATACTAAGATCACAGGCATGATGCACCAGGCCCTAACTCACTTTTCACTCTGCAAAATTTATCACAAGGGATATGGTTTCAGAAATGGTTGAAAGTATCCAGTTATTTTCTTACTACTGACATTGTGATAGAGTTTTACTGCTAGAAAGTATTACACACACATACACACACACACCACTCTGTTCACTTTTTGGTAAAGGAATCTATATTACAGTCTTACTGAGTTTAAGTCTTTTGCTTATAACCCCACAACAAAACAAAGGTTCTCTGACTTACATTCATCATATTTAACTAAACAATAACACTGACTTTGGGCAAGCTATAAAGCAGCACCCCTCGCCCAGTGCTACATGCCTCAATTTCTAGGAGTTCTCCATGTCTTGCCAACTGCTAGGATTCATCTTCAGTGGAGGGCAGACTTGGATGGGTAAATTAGATTCTGCCCTTTCCCAAGTACAGACCTTTGGTTATATTTCATTGCTTTATTTATCAATCAATGCTATTATGAAATCTTGCCAAATTTGCAATCCTTTCAAACCACATTGTTAAAGCATAAATGTTGAAATGGGATGGCACAGCACTATAGCATGACTTTGCCTTTTAGTCTAAATGGCCATAAAATAGAGATGATGATAAAAGAACACTGCATACCTTGTGTTATTTAATCCTTACCATGACCCTATAGGTTGGATATTATGACCCTCACTTTCAGAAGTATGGAATTAGGTCTACTGAGATTAGGATATTTTCCTCAACATCACTTTAAGTGGCAAAGCAGAGCTGCTATGGAATATTATTTTAAGATGTGTTACATTTTTTTTTATGTTCTCGAACATTTCTTTAGTGATGCAAAAATGTGTTGCTTTTGTTTTATGCTGCGTTTGCTTAATTCTGTGAAGCTGTGATTCTTTGCCAGTCTAAAACACCTGTTGGTCTAATGAAGAGCTAATAGAGAGGCATGAGAAAGGGTAAGTGGGGCTGGCAGGCAGAGAGGATAAGTAAGAGAAACGAGGAGAAGGAATGAGGGAGAAAGAGAACAAGGAGAGGAGGATGTCAGGGGCCAGCCACGGAGTAAGAGTGAAAGTAAGATACACAGAAGTAGGAAAAGGAAAAAAGTCAGAGGCAAATTTAAGAAATGCTGGCAAGAAACAAGCCAAGATAAGGCTGGGGCATTTATAATTAAGAATAAGCCTCCCTGTGTGATTCATTTGGGAGCTAGGTGGTGTCCCCCCAAAAGTCAAAAGAGTCAAAGAGTCAAAGAGTAGAAAAACAACAGCACAGAGCCTGGAGCCCAGGTTTGTCAGACATCAGAGTTGATTCTGTGCTTAACTCATTCCTCCACAGCTCCTTTCTTTTCCTTCCCTTCCCCTCCCTTCCCTTCCCTTCCCTCGCACCCCTCCCCTCCCCTCCTTTCCCTCATGAACGATATGAGGTATGCAGGTCTGAGATAAGCTTGAAGTTATGACATTATGTGTTAAAGTCTAAAAATATAAAAGTCTAAGTAAGTCATAAATGTTTGAGATGTAAAAGCTTAAGTTGTGACCCATTTTAACTTTTCTTCCCTGCTTAATAAAGGTGTTTGGGTGTGCATTTTGCCTCATCAGGAGTCTGGGAGGGAGCCCCCGCTGTGTATGAGTAACCCTCATTGGTGCTGAAAACCAGGACTGGCCAACAAACCCTGAACCCTTTGTCACAGTTCAGTCCTGCTGGTACTTGATCTGCTTGCCCAACAGTAGCTTCACTGGGCAAGTCTTCACAGGGGTAAGTCTTCACACCCTGCTGTCCTAAACAGTCCCCAGGTTACCAGGTGATAGCCGATAAGCATCCACTGTCCCTGCTCTGTCCTGTGGGACTGGGGAGACTGAACCCACCAAGAACTTCACTGGTTACAGTGGACTCCCACAGACTGGCTGCTAGTCAGTCCAGTCTGGTTTGTACGGGGCTTCCCCCTTTACTTTGGGTATCTGCTCTGAATTGTCTGTGAAATCCTGTCAACAGGTCCTGGATTCACAGACCCGCTGGAGTCACTCTCTTGGTGACAGAGCTTGGATGACAATCCCCTCCCTGCCAGAGATTCTGTTCAGGGCCTCTTGAGACACAGGTGACACTTTGCCTCTCTACCTTTGTCCCACTGATCACCTGGCATTAGTGATGGATTTTGCCTCCTGCATTCTGACTCACTGGCCTTTGGGATGTCTCCTGCAGAATCACACCAAATCTCTTAAACTCATTCACGACAGTACCCAGGTTTGGCTCCTACCCCATTGGATAATCAAATTAATTGGCCACCTAGCAGCTCTCTGGATCCTAGCATTAGTCAGGATCATTACAACTTTTGTGAGTGCACAAGAAAATGAAAGAGATCCTTTGTGTCTTGGCTTTCTCTCCTGTCTGTTCCAAGCCCTCTTCTCCTACACTCTGAATGTTTCCTAACTCTATTGTAAACCTTTGCACCCTTTCAGGTTTTATTTAACCCTCTGTGCACTGCAGGGATACTGACTGCCAAGCACTCAGTGTCCCCCAGCTGCTGCCTATGCAGCCAGCCCTACCCCCTTAGCCTCCTCCTCTATCTGGCCATAATTTGCTTTCCCAACAATCTCTCTTCTGGCACCTTCTCCACTCTTCCCCCACTTCCTCCACTCAGTCCAGCCTGAGGTGCACTAATGAAGACTAAAGGCTTCTAAAGGTCATAAAAAAAACAGACAAGTTAGTTAGGCAGGTCAAGGAAAATGAATGATGAGGTATGCAGGTCTGAGGTAGGCTTGAAGTTATGACAATATGTGTTAAAGTCTAAAAATATAAAAGTCTAAGTAAGTCATGAATATTTGAGATGTAAAAGCTTAAGTTGTGATAAAGAAAGTAATTTAAGGTCTATAAAAAGTCTGGGATTTATTTCCTTCTCTGTAAGCCACTGTTGGGGTCTCCCTCACCCACCTCCTAGTCAGAATATACAACCAGTCTTGCAGATCCCTCCAGACTCCTCCCTTAACTTGCTCCGTTCAAGGATTTTTTTTTTTTTTCCTCATTCCCTCATGTCCGTTTCTCTCACTAGGAAATAGAAAGGGTGTCCTCTCCAGCACCTTTTCTTCTGACAACAGCTCCCAGGACACTCCTGCGGACTCCTCTGCCCTTCCTCAGCCTCTGTTTGTACACTCTGTCACTCTCCAAAGTCCCAACTCCCTTTATCCTCTGCCCACTTCTCAGTCATCCCATTGTATGGGTACCAGCTCTCTTTGCTGCACATCTATTAAACTCAATGACTCTTCTGCCCATATCTCCGAACCCCGATACCCCCCACTTAGGGAGTCTCTACCCAGTCTCTGCTCATTTCACCCTACAATACTCCCATTTAAAGAAAACCTAATGGCACGTTTCACTTGGTCCAGGACCTAAGCTCCATCAATGCTTCACCCTGTCGTCCCTAACCTCTATACGATCCTATCCTCTACCCCACACAACACCATTCATTTCTCTGTCTAGACCACATTCTAATGATGGTTCTGCCTGGACTTGGGCAGATCACAACACTCAACAATCCCAACAACTGCTGGGCTGTCCTTTTCCAGGGATTCAGAGACACTCCACACCTTTTTGACACTTGCTATAGACCAGTCCTGCCTTCTCCCTCTTCCTCCTGGCCGTGTCAATGTGTAGTTGACCTCCTCCTTCAGTCCTTTCCTCTCTGACAGCCAATCTGACACTGCCTCACTCATCCTTTCCCTCAGCTCCAGAGGTTACCAGATCTCACATTCCGAAGCTCAGCTCTCTTCTCCCCAAGTCTCCTATCTAAGATTCTGTCTTATGCCAAGCCATGGACAGCACATTTAAACCACCTTGTCCATCCACACTCCCTTACTTCCCCCAGATCCTCTACATTCCTGTCAAAACTCCCAAAGACCTCCTGCACCATCCCTTTCATACACAAGATGGTCTCTCTAGCTACTTCTGCTGACACTTTTCATACAGATGACATCAGACTGATCCCTCCATTATCAATATTCATCCTCACCCTCCGGTTCCTGCTCAAGATCACCTGTTCTCCACAAATCTCATCTTTATTTTCACATTCCTACTTTTCCTCTGCCCAAATGATTGCCAAACATTCACCTCCAACTGACTTCCCTAAATTCCTTAGCTTTCCATATGTCCTCAGACATCACATACTCTAACAAATCCTACACTCCCAACACAAAACACAGCTAAACCCAAGCCATCTCCTCTTTGACACATACAAACTCTCATGGCCATGCCCTCACTGGGGTCAAGGTCATCCAGAAAGCTTTCTACTCACTGATCCCTCCTCCGATGCCTTCCACTGCTTTTTTTTTTTTTTTTTTGCCTCTTTTCAAAGCCCTCTGTTAACCACAGTCCCTCTTGCCACTAATACCCCTGTTGCCAATGCTCTACCGCCACTCTTGACCACTTGTCCCTTGACCATTCAAGTTCCCTTTTTGAGAACCAAAGCCAAGTCCCTTCAACCTTTCCACAGTAACCCCAAACCTGTTCAAGACTGTCCCACTCATCATTTGCCAAGAGCCTCCCCAGTCATCCATGGTTCTAAATATTGCAATTTCATAACTTCTGTAAACACCCTCAAAAACCTGTTTTGATACAACAAAAACCTCTCAAATTGTATTCCCCCTACACAACCAGATCCTGCTTTCAGATAGCAGTTGGTCCCCAATTAACTTTATAGCTAATCTAAATTGTCCTGGCTCCTCTCAAGAACTTTCAGACAAACTCTAGATAAGTACTTTGCCAACTAAGGAGTTTTCCTGCCTATTGCCTATTCCTAAGGGTGGGATCTCTCCCTCTTCCCGGCTCTTGGGATCTTCTTCCCAACTACCAGAATGATGCATCTAACAGTTTCAAATGTACATCCATCTTTTTTTCTAAACTTTTTTAACTTCACCTCTGCCCCTAGTCAAGTCTATCTGTCCCAACAGATTTCAAATCAACTACAAACTGCTATAGCAACTTCAGGGCCAGCCCCAGCTGTTCCTTGGAACCCACAACCTGGTCCAGTCTCACAGACTACACTTTCCTAGCCTCAGATGGTCCTACAGAACTTGGTCTTCAGCTGACACAGCCTGTTCTTCCTTGCCTTGACCAACAACCCAGCTTCCTTGGGTCCCCTAAGATGCCAACCCCAATGTCAACAGGAAGTAGTCAGAGAGAGCAATGCCCACTTACCCAACACCCAGCCACTCAATAATAAAACAAAAAGGTGGGAATGAAGGGACACTAGCCCACTTGAGCATGTGGCTCTGACAGGCTTTGCCCTTCATCCCATTCTCTCTGTCTTGCCATAAACTGTTAGATTACATCCCTAGAGCAGCCACCAAGGTCTAGTCCCTTATTTGGTCACTTCTTCCTCCTGAGGCTGACCACCAAGGTCCAGCAATCAGAAGACCCCTTGGCTCACCTAATTAACATGCCCAATTAAAATTAAGCACCTCATCCTAACACAGGGTTTGCCCCTTTACTTTTGTAAACCCCTTTACCTTTACAAACTGCCACTTTCCTATGTGCCACATCTGTCTCTCCTATCTAGAGGCAGTCCTTTGTTCCTCCAGGAAAAAAATATCCCTGTCCCCTTGTCCCTTCTCCCCAGTCTCCTTTACCACTGCATCCTAGCCAATTCTAACAAAGATCTCCCCCCCTTTCTTTTCCTCTTAAAAATGACACCTGCAAGGTCCTGCCTGAGTCAGAAAGCAGTCACTTTAACTTTTCTTTCCAGTGTAACAAAGGATATCTGTGAAAACAGGTGTTTGAGTGTGGTTTGTGTTGAATCTGGGGTCTAGAAGTGAGCCCCTGCTGTACAGGAATCCCCTTCACATGTATTTTAGGTTGATCTCGAATTGGGTCTAAAGCTGTCTTAGATTTCTATTGCTGTGAAAAGACACCATGAACATGGCAACTCTTATAAAGAAACATCTAATTGAGAGGACTCACTTATAATTTCAGAGGTTGGGTCTACTATCACCATGACAGGGAACATATGGAATGCAGGATGACATGGTACTGGAGAAGTAGCTGAGAGTTCTACATCTTGCAGGGAAAGGAAGTTGACTGACTCACTGGGAAGTATCCTGAGCGTAAGAAACATCAAAGCCCACCCTCACAATAGCACACTTCCTTCAATAAGCATACCTACTCCAACAAGCTATACCTCCTAACAGTGTCACTCCCTATGAGATTGTGGGAGACTGAGGATTCTGGTTATCCTATGTCTATTTCCTAAGTGCCTATATTACAGGCATACACCACCATCTGGGTTTATGTGGAGGTGAAGACTGAATCTAGGCTTTGTGCATATGAAGAAAGCACTCTAAGAACTGAGCTATTGTCTCAGCCTCAGTTTTTAATGTCATTAGTGTATGTCTGACAAGCAATGCCTGTTTTCTAAGTGAGAGCTTGCTATGAGAGAATATGTGATTCTGCCTTAGTAGATATTTACATAAAACAAAACCAAAAATAATATGATGAGCTAAGATGGTGACATATATTTTGACCAGTCATACAGAAAGCTTACCATCAGGAAATATTAGCAAAACTTTAGCATTAGATGTTAATCAGAAAATCATTTTAACTATTGTGTTTTGTCAAATTGGGCAGTGGTGGCACAAACCTTTAACCCCAACACTCAGGAGGCAGAGGCAGGCAGATCTTTGTGGTTCCAGGCCACCCTGATCTGCAGAGAAAGTTCCAAGACAGTCAGAGACACACAGAGAGACCCTGTCTAAAAAATACAAAACAAAACAACTATTATGTTCTGATGTCTTTTGATACCATACTCTTTCTCTTACACATGCGCATGTGTGTGTATCTCACTGTACTAACTAAACTGATTATAAGGCAGCAAAATCTATTAAGGCGTACTTTTTTTGTTTTTCTTTTGCCTATGACTCATCATTTTGCCTTAGGAACTTGTTAGGACAGACAAGGAATTTTGTGATTGACCAGAAAGGCTAGAGGGATCAAAAACAACAACAACAACAAAAGCAAATTTCGTTTGAGAGCCAACTTTGAATTTTCAGGCAGGAAGTATAATACTAACAAAAGTTCATTCCCCTTGAGTATCTTTTGAGCATGCTAGCTAAAAACTTTGTCAAAAATGTAATGGAGTAACTCTGGGACCACACAGCCTTATATTTTCTCCCCAATAGAAGATCTCAGGCTGAGGGTATAGTAACTGCCACCAGGAAGGAAGAAAAGAAAACAGAAGAGAAGAAAGTGAGACAGGCAAAAAACTTGGCCATCTGTCACCACGATTCTGCTTATCAATAAAAGAGATGGAGGTCAAAAGAACTCAAAGAACTTACAAACACTTCCTAATGTTTCTTTCCTCTTTATGTCCCATGAAAAATATAATGGGATAGGTAAGTGCGTAAAACATGCTTGGAGTCAGACAGACTTTTCAGGACTGTCTCCTAAGGCGAACTTCCCTTCTGATTTACTGCTGTCCCTGCTTTGCCTGCGCTCCGGGGCAGGTTACCTGTCTGGTCCAAGTTTGCCAAGGGCAACACAATAGCAGAGAGAGGGTAAGTAAGGAACTTCTGCGCTAAGGGAACGCAGCTCCAGGAGTTTCAGACCCATGCCTTGGCCTCCCGTGGCCTCCCGTCCAGCGCGCCCCGCGCCCCTCGCCCCGGCGCCCCTGACAGTGCCCGCTATTCACCTGTAGCGCCCGCAGCCAACGCGGCGGCCTTCACTATGCGCTGCATTTCGTGAAGCATCAGCGTCCCAGCAGGGCAGAGTGGACTAGGAAAGCGGCCAGGGGGCGGGGACTGAGGCCCGGGGGCGTGTTTAAAGCTGAAGTGGGAGGGGAAAACAGGACGGGCGGGGCGGAAGAGCTCTGGGAGAAGGTAGGGGCAAGGGGCGGGGCGTAAGGCAGGGGGCGGGGCTACGAGGGCGGGAGGTTGACCGAAGTCTGCAGAGGGCGGGAAAAGCGAGGCAGTGGCGGAGCGAGCTGCTCTTCTGTCACATTTAAGTACTTATTGTATCGAAAGCAAAAAAGGAAAGCAATCATACGACATCGCTTATAGTTCTCTTAGAAATACAAAACAAGACATTGGTGAAAGAGCAGAGGCGACTGAGAGGGCCAATAGATCTTACCGGTTTTTCTGCCCGCCTCCACGCATGCCCAATAGAAGGTGCTCGCTGCTCTAGGCACCGTCTGGGTGCAGGGCCGGAATCGATGCGTCCCGGAACCTTTGGCTGTGAGCTTCAGGTTGCAGAAGGTGCCTGTTTGTCGGACGGCTTCCAGTCGGCTCTCAGCCCTCGCGTGGCGCCGTAGTTCACAGCTATGGCACCTCGCGTGACCCGTCGACAGACCCTGGAACGGTGTCTGAGGGAAGTCAAGAAAGCCACCAGCCGACCCGAGTGTTTCCTCACGTAAGTGCAGATCAGGCCTGGGAGGGCAGCCCGCATCGCACGGATGCTGGGCGGGCCGGCGTTCGGCAACTTCTGAAAGACAGGGAGGGAGGTACAGGTCATTTAACAACAATTTCAGACAGTTTTTGTTCTCTTAGCCTGTCAAAATTTTATCAGTGAAAGCGGTGCAGTGCCAACCTCCCAGTTGTATGCTACTGAAATAAAACAAAGCTCCGTTATTAGCGTCCAGAGGGACATATGACACACATGCTGCCTTATTCCGTGTTGATTGCACTTTCTGAATTATGTCCTCAAAATACCCACCGCTTACCAGTCATTAAACTGAATTGAAAGTATGTACTTGTTGCTTGTCAGTGTACTTTGAAATTAGGGCAGACTTCCATCTTCTTGGTACTTAAAGTTTGGAAAAGTGTCTCTCAGATTTATATTGCAGGTCTATACTCTTAAAATTACAGATTTACTGCGTCAAAAATAGAGCTTCGCCTCCCTTCTATACTTTTCTCTCCCCTGAAGTCATTTACCCATTTCTACTAAGTTACGTTTACTGCCTCAGTAATTGGCAAATTCTGTCATTTTATTTATTCATAGTCAGCTAGTCTACTTCCTTGGTGTTATTATTTTTCTCTGTCTTGTATTTCCTCTGTCTGATCCGTTTGCATCCTGTGAATCCCATCTAAAGTATATTTAGGCTTTGATTCCTATTTGCCATACTCACTGTTGTGACTCCAACATAAACTTCTGTCATCCTTTGGGAAGCTGCTCAAGCCTTCTCACAAACCTACCTTTAATGTTATTTCTCTTTCCAAATTGTACTTAATCATTTCATCCTTCTGTTTGCATCTTTCTCTGTTCTCATTATACAAGTTCTTATCTCGGAACCCTGCGTGGTTTGGGTCTTGGTCCTCCAGCATCTGTATCCTCAGGTTTATACTCTGCTTCCTTAGACACTATAGCTGTCTGGGTCTTGCTGTTCTTCATATTGCCTGAACTCATATCTGAAACCACAATACATGTTTCCAGATGTTAATTAGGTAGTCGCTTTTACCTATAGATCTCAATCTGTAGATCTTATTTCAGATGCTGTATCTTTAGAGAAATTGCCCCAAACTTACAGCCAAATGGGAGTCTCTTGCCAAATGAGTAATAAAATGTGTGTATAATGAGCCAGGCCTACAGTGTGAGTGCCAGGAGAGGCTCCAAAGCTACTCAAAGAAACCCTGTCTGAAGGAAAAAAAAAAAAAAAGAAGAAGTATATGTAATGTAGCAGGTTTGGGAATTTGGTTTGTTTTTGGAGACAGGGTTTCTCTGTGTTCTTTGGCTGTCCTGGAACTCAATCTGTAGACCAGACTGGCCTGAAACTCAGAGAGACCCTCTTGCCTCTGCCTCCCCAGTGCTAGGATTAAAGGTGTGTGCCAGCATCGCCCAGCTGCAGGTTTGAGAATTTGAGGCTGACTTAGTAGGTATGTCCAGGCAAGTATCTGAGTAGTGATTGTTCAGCCTATAATATATACAGTAAAATCAGATTCTTCTGGCTCATCAGCAAGATGCACACTATTGTGAGTCAACATCTTTACTTAAAATTGATGCTTCATTTACATTTGATTTTGCAAATAAGGTATGCTTTTTATTTTTTCTTTTATTTCAGAATGCTTGATATCATTGTGTATAATTCATTTCACTTAATCTCCTTTCTTAATAGGATTCAAAATGGACTAGCATCAAACTTTACTTCTTTAACCAAAGTTCTTTATGACTTTAATAAAATATTAGAGAATGGCCGAATCTCTGGAAGTCCTTTACAAAAACTTGAGATAATCAGTTTTGATGATGAGCAGATTTGGCAACAGTTAGAACTACAAAATGAACCAATCTTGCAGTACTTCCAGAGTGCTGTTAGTGAAACAATTGAGTATGAAGATCTCAGCCTTCTCCCAGAGAGTGAAGATCAGGAGTGTGAAGAGGAGGCCTCAGAGGTGGAGTTGGAGGTTGAGAGCCAGGAGAACCTAGAGACTGATGTGGAGGACAAGGAACAGCTGTCAGATGTGGGTGGTGATGCCCCTAAAGTCGGTCAGAGAGCCCAAAGCTTAAACAAGCCTGGCCCAAGGAAAAGCCCCACCTTCAGTGATGAGGATTCTGACCTCGACTTTGATATTAGCAAACTGGAACAGCAGACCAAGATGCAAATCAAACCACCTGGAAAACCAAGAGAAAAGTCTGTAGTGGATGATAAATTCTTCAAGCTATCTGAAATGGAGAGCTTTCTAGAAAAGGTAGAAAAAGAAGAAGAAAGACCTGATGATGATGATGAGGAGGAGGAGATTGACTTCTTTGAAGACATTGATTCCGATGAAGATGAGGGAGGGCTGTTTGGACGCCGGAAAATTAAGGTAAGGTTTTAGGAAAAGAAACTTTCAAATTAAATCATGTTTTCCTAAGGAGAGAATTCATTAGAGCACAAGTGTAGTATTGAAAAAAGAAATTGAAGAAATTAATTTAAATGCTGAGCCAGTGGTGCAGGAGTAAGTGGAAGACTGAGGCAGGAATATTATGTGTTCAAAAGAAGCCTGGGCTAAGTGATCAGACCCTGCCTCAAAAAAACATTCCTTACACACACACACACACACACACACACACACACACACCAATAAATATAAAAAAGAAACAAATGGCTTGGTGTGTGCCTTTAATCCCAGCACTCGGGAGGTAGAGACAGGCAGATCTCTTGAGTTCCAGGCCAGCCTGGTCTACAGAGCAAGTTCCAGGACAGACTCTAAAACAATACAGAGAAACCCTGTTTTGCAAAGTCATACACACACACACACACACACACACACACACACACACACACACACACACACACACACGAAATAAATGGCTGAGAGAGGCTTATAAAGATGGTTGATCTATTTGGAGGGTAGGGTTTTTTTTTAATGGTAATTAGGAGTTTTGAGATATGAAATAGTGTACTCTTATGTGTTATAAGTAGGTGTATACTTTCAATATTGTACTTCAGTTATTCTTAGGGTTTTAAGGTGGTTAGCTAGTTGCTAGTTTCCCTAATAGCTATTTTTGGTAGTATTAAAGTTAGCAGTTTGTGTGTGTGTATAATATATATAAGCTTATGAGTGCTTTTATACAATTGTCTATCTAAACTTTTGAAAAATCTTCTTTATTTTAGTCAAAAAGAAGTTCCAGAAATCTGAAATACAAAGATTTCTTTGATCCAGTTGAAAGTGATGATGACATCACTGGTGTCGATGATGAGCTGGGCTCAAACAAAGAGGAAGAATTGGCAGAGGAAGCAGAAGAAAGCATTTCTGAAACGTGAGCATTTTAAATCTTCCTTCAGATTTTAGGCAGGAGTGGTCTAGTCATAGATGTAAAATATGTACTCACTTGCCACATACATAACAGAGCTTAGACTCTAAATCTAGTAGAAGATTCTCTAATATCAGAGAGTTAGAAAAATATCTCTGAATTTCAAGGGACATTGCGATCATTTAAAGAAGAAATTTGGACCAGCAGTAACAGTCAGCTTTTTATATTATAAGTAAGGACCTTGCAATTGGGTTTTGAGCCTATAAAACATTGTTTTAGTTTTGGGTTTGTTTTGTTTTGAAACAGGATTTTTCTGTATTCCTGGATGGCTGTCCTGGAACTTGATCTGTAGACCAGGCTGGCCTAGAACTCAAGAAATTCACCCACTTCTGCCTCCCTAGTGCTGGGATTAGAGGTGTGGTTCGCTACCAAAAGATGTATGGGTTTTTAGTTTGCATGTATGTCTGCTCACCAAGTGTGTGTTTGGTGCCGTCGAAGGTCAGAAAAGGGTGTCAGATCCCCTGGGACTGGAGATACCAAGCTATCAGCCAAATGTGGGTTCTAGGTAGAGCCCAGATCCTCTAGGAGAACAGCCGGTGTTTCTTAATCGCCTTTCCAGCTCCTAATGTTATCTTTAAGCAAGCATTTTGTGTCATGGGTTGACAAATAATGTATTCGATATATTAGTGTTTTCTATTCTGTTTCCACATAGCAAGCATTTCACCTAAAGATCTCTTCTTCAGCCAGGTGTAATGGCACTTGGGAGGTAGAGGCAAGTGGGTCTAGGTGTTTTATGCTAGCCTAGTCTACCAAGGGAGTTCAAAGACAATCAAGACTAGATAGAGGTAGATCCTGTCTACAAACAAAAAACCAAAAACTAAAATAAAAGAATCCCTTTTGGGCCAGTGAGTTGATGCCTTACTAGAGAAAAGCATTTGCCATGAATACCTGGTGATCTAAATTTGGTCTCCTAAACCCACAAAAGTTTTTCTCTGACCTCCACATGCATGCTGTGGTGGTACACATATTGACCACACATGTCATGCATACGAAATAATAATAAATAAATTAAAAATTAAAAAAAAAGATTCCCTTTTATTTCTTGGAGACAGCAACCTTGTAAGTTCTGAATATTGAATGACATTAGGTATTAAGAAGTATTTTACAGTTGGAAATATTTATCTTTGTCTTGCTAGTAGTTTGTCTTTGATAACCATCTTGGTCTTAATAGGGATGAAGATAACGACCTGGAAGAAAGTGAGGATAGTGAGCAGCATAAAGAAGGCTCAAAAAGAGTGACCTTCGATTTGCCAGAGGATGAGGCTGAAGACACAAGTCCCTTAGCTGCAAAGCAAGAATCTGATGAAGTTAAATCCTCTTTTGAAAAGAGACAGGAGAAGGTAATTATGTATTCAACATGGTGGAAACTCACTAACCTACTCTTTTAAGAGCAAAGGTTTTGCTCCCTAAAGATTGTGTATACTGAGCTAAATGTTGTGCTCTCCTGTAAATCCAGTGCTTGAGAAACTGAGGTAGGAGGATTGTGTGGAGTTCAAAGACAACCTCTGCTACATAGTGAGCATCAAACTTGCCTGGACTATGTGACCTGCCCTTTCTCATTAAGAAAAAAATTCTGCATGTACTTTATATAGATACCACATGAAAAGCTTCCAGTAATTTGTATAAGTTAGTGCCTCCATCTCCTAGCCCATAGCCTTCATTTGGAGCCAGATTTGTAAAATCTTTTTTTCTCTGTGCTTGTTTTCCTGTCCGGTATGCTTCTGCTTAGTCATCCTGTGGCTCTCTCTTAACTGCTTTCGATGCTGGAGGAGGTATCTCTTAAATGAGTGCCGGATAGACAATATGCAACTTAGTTTTAGTGACTTTAAGTTGTCTCTTGTCCTTTGGTTCTGTCACTTACTGGTCTTAATGAGAAAAGTAGAAAATGAAATATCAAGACTTATTTTTCTAAAGCAATTGGAATTAAGTTCAGGATTCTTATTGTGTCCCTAGAAGAGATAGAAAGTTAAATAACTTTATAATGAGTTACTACTGTATTGTCTTCCCACCTCACTCTTCTCCCTGACTCCCAAAAAGATGTGGTCTCACTGAGGAGTTATACAAACCTTCAAGAAATAAATAATGTAAGATTTAGTTAATACCCACATATAAAAAGTAAAGTAGAATTTGTAAACAGGACTAACCATTTCTGACTCAACACATAAATGTCACATTGTCTTTGGCCACATTCTTGGGTATGATTTGTGAATCCAAAATCATGTGAGAGTAATGCCACAAAGTCAGATGGGCCTCAGACTTTTCATTCAGTATGAGGTAATCAAGCATAGTTCTTGGCTTTAGAGATGGAGGAGAAAAATCATGATTGGTTCCAGGGATGTCAGGGAGATTTCACCTGATTTTATTTTATTTTTTTTAATTCAGTGAACTACAAATACATCAGGCCCAACCAAAGCTGCCATCATGGTTATTGGCAAGATTCTAGAAACATCTCTTTAACAAGAGTAATACGAACTGTCCACTGTTACCTACCACCTATTTTAGACTTGTTGGTGTGGCAACAAAGGCAAAAGCTAAGCAAGGCTAAAGTGAAAGCATTGTTACTTACAAAGGATCCTGGACAGACCTTACACGTAAGCAGAAAGACGAGTGGGAAACAGGAGGACTCCATAATATAAACCTGGCCTCTTGTCTGCTAATGTCTCTAATCTTGTCTGTTACAGGATAGAGATGAGAAAGTCTACAGGATAGAGATGAGAAAGTCTACAGGGTAGAGTTAAGAGCATATTCCAGACAAGATTCACGCCAGGATGTTGTAAAAATTGTGGTAGTGGCTTGTATAGATTTAGATAGTTTGAATAGAACAAAGCCCCCAAATAAGCTTGGTACATTTATAAGCATAGCATGTCAAAATAACACCTGTCTCATTTCCTAGATGAATGAGAAAATCGCATCCTTGGAAAAAGAATTATTGGATAAAAAGCCTTGGCAGCTTCAGGGGGAAGTAACAGCGCAGAAGCGGCCAGAAAACAGCCTGCTGGAAGAGACTCTCCACTTTGACCATGCTGTCAGAATGGGTATGGTACTTGCTGAGCTGCAGTGTGTCTGCCTTTGGGTCTCCATTGTATACCCCTCCCTCATCATTAAAAACAAATTGTCAGGGACTGGGGAGGTGGCTCAGTTGGTAAAGTACTTACTCTGGGAGCGTGTAAGATCCCAGTTGGGATCCCCAGAAACCCCACAAAAAGATTCTGTAATCTTAGTCCTGAGGAGACAGAGATGGGAGAATGGGTGAAGATTGCTGACCAGCTAGTCTGCAGTTGATGTCTGTAGGTTCAGTTAGAGATCCTGCCTCAAAAAATAAGGTGGAGGGCATTCTAGCAATGTAGCCAGGGTTGACCTCTGATCTCCACATGACACATATGCAAATGTGCACATGCATCTACTCATGCAGAAGGAAAGCTGCCAATACCTTGGCACTTAACTGCTAAGGGGGATGTCCCAGGACATTGGGATGGAAATGTTGTCATTTAACATATCCATTCAAGTTTACAGATATAGCTCAGTTGGTAAAATGCTTGAATTTCTGGATATGACCCCTTGTATTGCTGAAACCAGGCATAGTGGCCTGTGTTAGCTCTTGAGAGCTTGAGGCAGAAGTTCAAGTCATCCTTGGGTTACTTGGCAAGTCTGAGTAAGGCCAGCCTGGGCTGTGTGAGACAAAGTCTCAACACATACACGCACACACACATACACACACACACACATATACACACATACACACACACACACACACACACACACATCCTGTCACAATACAGAAAGGGGTGGGTGGGAGTTCCGCTTTTCTCTTTTACAGAAATAAAACGTAAACCTCTTTGAACTTTTCTTTTTTCTCTTTGACAGATTATTTTCTATGTAGCTCTGTCTTGAAACTTACTCTGTAGACCAGGCCAGCCTTTAACTCAAGAGCTCCGCCTGCCTTTACACTTAAAGGCATATGCCACCACACTCAGCTTTGAACTTAGTGGATACAAAAACGAACTGGATTTGGTAGCCAGGGTTTACAGTTTAATTGCTAACAATTCAGTGAACTCTGACAGGGTGCAGGCCTATAAACAGAACACTATAAGAAATTTTCTACTCTCTGATTTAGAAGCTGTAGGGTAGGCCTAAGAATTGCACTTTTACTAAGTCCCCAGGTGCTGTTTATGTTGTGGGTCTAACAAGGATTTGAGAATCCCTGTTCTGGTGTGCATTTTTCTAACAAACTCACTATATTTCTTTTAGCCCCTGTAATCACAGAGGAAACCACCCTCCATCTAGAGGATATCATTAAACAGAGGATAAGAGATCAGGTCAGTAAGAATGGAGTGGATTTCTATTTAATACCCACTGCAGTGTTTAAAAACAATGCTTTCTTAACCTTTATTTGGTCTCTTGACTTTAAAGCCCTGAGCCTGGATACAGGTCTTTTCACCTTCACGATAGGATGTAGCTCTCTGTTCATATCCAAGAAAGTAATGTGCCTGATGGGAATGGTGGCCAGAACCATTGCCGGTATCATCTGGTCTGAATCTCATGATGGGTATCTGGCTTGCAATGGTCATGCCCATGACCCCTCCTCTGGGCACAGTATCTGCTGTAATAAATCAAGGGTGGATCTTTTCAGATGTTAATGACCCAGCACAGAAATTTGGGGAGTTGATCTGGCTTTGTAAGTTTAGAATAAAAACAGGCATATGACAAGTATGTGACATTTGTCTTACTAGAGTACATTTCCTTAATGAGTCTAAAATGGAGGAGCAAGAATAGGAGGGCACTATATGAGAGTATCTCACAATTTGGAATGGAGTACAAAAACTTGGTTAATTTAATCACATACTGAGGTGGGCTGAAGAAGTGGCTCTAAAATAAAATAAATCTAAGGGCTGGTGGTGTGGCTGTGGTAGAACTCTTGCTTGGAACTTGTAAGTCTCTGGTTTAATTCTAGCCAATGGTTACAAGGAAATTAAAGTTGGTAACTAAAAGAAAGACTGATTTAAAATAAAGGGAGAGGTGTATTGGCTAATATCCTCTTTGCTCTTCATCGTGCTTTATTATGTGTGACTTGGGGGTGAGGAATCACTTTTTATTTTGAAACAGGGTCTCACTGTGCATCCCTGGCTATCCTGGAATACTGTGCAGACCAGGCTTGTTTAGAACTCTCAGATCTACCTTCCTCTGCCTCTCAAGTTCTGGGATCAAGGTGTGAGCCATCACATCTAGCACTTTTTAAATTATTATTATTATTATTATTATTATTATTATTATTATTATTATTATTATTATTATTATTATTGAGACAGGGTTTCATGATTATTATTATTATTATTATTGAGACAGGGTTTCATGTGCCCATAGATGATGGCCCCAGAACTCACTAAATAGCCTGAGATGATTTTGAACTTCTGATTCTCCTGCTTCAGCCTTTCAAGTGCTGGTATTGCGGGCAGGGACTATTGTGCCCTGTTTATGTGGGGCTGAGGATTGAACCCAAGGCTTCATTTGTGCAACACAAGCATTCTACCACCTAAGCTGTGTCCCCAGCCCCAGACAGTCACTTTTGAAGTTGAAAACTAATTTCTTTGCTATAATTCTTATGGCACATAGAAATAAATGTTGGATTGTATTAACAAATTTTTATTTTAGGCTTGGGATGATGTAGAACGAAAAGAGAAACCCAAAGAGGATGCGTATGAATATAAGAAGCGTCTAACATTAGATCATGAGAAGAGTAAGCTGAGCCTCGCTGAGATTTATGAGCAGGAATATATCAAACTCAACCAGGTAAGGTGACCTCCAAGGCAAGGCTGTGACTGCTAAAGAAATAGAAGCGGGACCAGACCTTCAGTCCGTCCTGATCTAGAGTAGCTCTCAGATACCTGTAACATCAGGTGCTGGGAATAGAGGGCTCCTAATGTTCCACTGAATGCAAGGGAGTTGAGTCTCACTCTTCAAAGAGCGCTGGTAATCTTAATTCGTATAATCAGCTATCGACTTTCTGGCAATTCTTAAGGTATTGTAATTCTAAAACCCTATTTCTTTGATATTTGAAGTAATATGTGAAGTAATTAGTGTATGTTGTACTTTTAAGAAGTTATCTTGATCTTTAGTCTATTTTATTTCTTCACAGAGAGCTAATAACATGTCATCTGACCTGGGCTACAGGCACAGAGAGCCAGTAACTTCTTACCCCTGTGTCATGTCCCGTCCTCTGTCCCTCGTGCCCCCATCCCCCACCCCCCACCCCCAGCCTCTGTCTGAATTATGAAGAACGGAAGCAAACAAAGGACCATCTTAGCTTTTCACAGTGCGCATTTGGGGCTAGGGAAGAACAAATATAAAATGACCAGACTCAGAATTAAATGGTTGTCATTTCCATATCAGTGTGAGTAATCTGAATAAATCTTGAACAAATTACACTCATATAACATAAAAATATTTTTGACAGTTTGTTAGACATGATGGTGCACTTCTGAAATCCTAGGACTCAGAGGACTTATAAGAAGGGTATTTTAGTTGGTTCTGGGCTACATAGTGAGACTCTGTCTTGAAAAACCAAACTAAGTAACTGAATAATTCAGAAGCACCTGCTGTAGTTTTTCTTTGTAGCTCCCCACATCCTTGTTCACCAGTATGCTTCCTGTTCCTCCCCTTCACGGCAGTTCTGTATAAATGAAGTCACACAGTTTATGACTTTCATCTAGCATTATGTCTTTATATTGACAGCATATATCAATACTTCATTTCTGTTTAATTGCTGTATAATATTCCACTTATGTATGTGTCACAGTTTCTTGATTCGTAATTCAGTTGATGAGCATGTGGACTATTCCTACCTTCTGGATATAATAAATCCTCTCTCTCTGTCTCTGTCTCTCTCTGTCTCTCTCTCTCTCTCTGTCTCTGTCTCTCTCTGTCTCTCTCTCTCTCTCTGTCTCTGTCTCTCTCTGTCTCTCTCTCTCTCTCTCTCTCTCGTGTGTGTGTGTGTGTGTGTGTGTGTGTGTGTGTGTGTGTGTGTGTGTGTGTGTGTATTTATTTATCTACTTTAGTTTCCCTGAGTTTATATCTAGGAGGAAAATGCTAACTCTTTAACCTTCTGTGAATTGCTACCATTGGGGCTATATCATTTTTCTTTGCTACTAGGGTTCAAATTTCTTCATCCTCAACAACATTTGTTAATTTTCCTTAAATTTAGTGATCCTACTGTGAGTAGCTTAACTTCTGAAGGAAAATACCCAAGGCATTAGACTGTTAGTTCTAATGTCAGAGGTAATGGATAATAAAATATGTATCCCTTGTGGTCTTTGTTAGGCATTGACGCCATTATGATGGTGATACCTGTAATTTTGCTTTTGGAACATTCTTCTCCTCTCTTTCCATTTTAAAACAAAGTAACACTATGTAACCCAAGCTGGTCTTGAACTTGTAGTACTTCTGTCTTAACCCTCTGAGTGTTGAGAAATATGGTAGCACCATTATCCCTGGCTAGGGTTTTTATGTTTTTGCTTTTTGAGACAAGATCTCACTATGTATCCCTGTCTAACCCCAAACTCACAGAGATCTTGCCTGCCTCTGCCTCTCAAGTACTGGAATTAAACAAGTGCCACCACAGTGGGCTGCAGTGTTGCTGCATTGTTAAAGTTGTGGTTCAGAGAAACTACATTGGCTGAATGTTCTGTCTGTGGTAAACTGTTAAACAACTCATCTGATTCTGACCTTACTCACTTAGCAAAAAACCGAAGAAGAAGATAATCCAGAGCATGTAGAAATTCAGAAGATGATGGATTCTCTTTTCCTCCAGTTGGATGCCCTATCAAACTTCCACTTCATCCCCAAACCGGTATGTGAATGAACAGTTCAGTGGAAAAACAGCATCTGTGAACTAATAGCTCTGAGCCCTGGGGAGTCTCACTTTTCAGTTGGTGTCAGGACACGCTCCTCTAAGTTACAACAGGGCTTCTATAAGGGAGGATCACTTTGGTCCTGGGTTAAATCTGCTTTCTCTACTGCTTCCCCCTGCTCACTAGCCTCCGCCTGGTCACCTTCAATTCTTATATTCCTCCGCTCCTGGCACTCTCAGTTGTGTTTAATTGTGTGATGGTGTCTGTCCCTCACAGTGATTGACAGATGCTGCAAGTCATATTAGGTGCTTTGCTTGCATCACTGTCGCTGCCCAAAACACGTAGGCGTTTTACTGTGTCCGTTTTGCAGATAACAGACTGAAGCTTGGAATGAGAGATGGGCAGAACTTACTAATACTGGGCTCATGTGCTCTGTGCTGCTTAATGTGTTCTGTCCAGTGCAGACTTCTCAGTCCCCTTTTCAGTCCTGAGTCTTTTCCTGGGCTGCCTGAGACTCTCCTGACTCCTTGAAACTCCCGTCTGCTTACAGCCATCTGTGGTTCCGCCTGTTGGTGTTTCTCACATGTTGTCCTTTGGTGTCACTTGTGGAGGTGTTTAAATGCCATGAACTAAAGACTGGTCTAGATGTCAGAAGCATGCAGAGGCCAAAGGAAAACATCAAGTGTCTTTCTGTTACTCTGCACCCTATCTTTTGAGACATGGTCTCTTCATTGAATATTAAGGTCACTGTTTTGGATAGACTGATTAGTCAGTGAGCTCCCAGATTATGCTGTATCCACTTCTCCAGCCCTGTGCAGATATGTCCCCCCCCTTTTTTTTTTTAGTACGGAGACTAGTGATTTGAATTTATATCCTTTCACTTTTATAGCAACTATCTAACCTACTGAACCATTTCCTCAGCCTGTTTTGCCTTGGTTTAAAAGATTTTGTTGTTTTGCATTTTACTTTTATGGAATGCCAATGTCTGTTATAGGTTCCTCTAATTTCTGTTTGCATATCTGGGTCTGTGTTTCATACACTATCTCTGCAAATGTTAACTAATCACCAGCTGCCATGTTGTATTGCCTCTCTGTTTCTCTTTGATTTTTGCGGGATCACAGTATTAACAGTGGCTCAATTGGAAGAGATTTTTTTTTGTTTTCACATTCCACATTTTCTTGCTTAGAGTTTGAAATCCTGTCCTGTTTCTCAAGTGTCTTTGCTCTTATGACATTTCCCTGGAACATTGTCTTCTGGGTGTGGCTTAGATGTTGCGGTCTTGAAATGACACTAGCTCTGATTACCCATACAGCCCTTCACAAAATTGAGCCATTAACTTTCCCTCATATACATTATTTTAGTTTTTACAAACAATTTAATACCATTTCATGCTAATATATAAAGATAGGTTTCTAGTAGCTTGAATTGTTTATCAAGCAATCTTTTTTTCTCAAGTATTTTTTCATATATTTCTTCAGAGTACTTAGATTTTTCTGTAACAAGGCAAGCTGATAAATCAATACATTTTATTAAGTAGGTGGGATTGCTTAAGAAAGTCCACATTGGTGATATGGAGTAGTAGTTGACTGGCAGAAGTAGTGTATAGATCTGTAGATGTAAATTCTATTGAGATTGCTTGATGTTACCAGTTGTCATGATTGTCTTTCCAGTTAGTACTGTGATGTCTTAGTTTTGTTTTCAGCGTGTGATTTTTCTTCTTCTATACAATACATTTCAATACAATACATTCTGACCAGTTTTCTCTCCCTCCACCCCTCCAGCTCACACCCATCTCCCCTCTCCCCCAGATCCACCCCTCCTCTATCTTCCCCAGAAAAGAGCAGGCCTCCCAGGAATATCAGTTGAACACGGCACAATAAGATACAGTAAGAGTAGCTACAAATCCTTACATCAAGGATGGATGAAGCAACCCAGAAAGAAAAGGGCCCTAAGAGCAGGTGAAAGAGTCAGCGATACCCCTCTCTCACTGTTAGGAGCCCCCCCCCCAAAAAAAAACCACTAAGCCAACAACCATAGCATATATGCTGAGGAAGTCAGCTCCATAGAGAACTTCTTGGGCGATGTTTGCTCCACTCCCTTCTCCCCACTAAATGCCTCTTCTTTTTTCTAGCCTGTTCCTGAAATTAAAGTGGTGTCAAATCTGCCAGCCATAACTATGGAGGAAGTAGCTCCCGTGAGTGTCAGTGATGCGGCCCTCCTGGCCCCAGAGGAGATCAAGGTAAGAAGCCAGTGTGGGATGTTTAGTGACTGCAAGGATGTTCATTGCAGCCAGATCTGCATTCATTTAATGTGACTTCCCCTGAGTTTTAGTTTTTACTCCTGTGTATCTCAGTCATTTCTAGATATATTCCCCCCCACACCTCTGTAACTGAAGACTGAAAATATTCAGTTAAGTAAACCGAATCTTTATTGAATCTTGCAGAATTTACAACAGCTATTTGTGTAGTGTTTTCATTGTCTGAGGGCTTCATGTAATCCATGCACAATTTGAAGTGTTTGGAGGCGTGAATGTAGTTAATATAAATAGTTCATATATAAGATTTGAGCATGTGGGAACTTGGGGTGGAATTAATCCTCTGTGAATATGGGTGCTTACATAGTGAGATGAATAATTACTTACACAATACTTAGAAACTAATCTTGTATATTTAGGCATCAGTGAAAATTGCAGATATGAGGGTTATTGTAAATGTTTTAAACTACCTGTTTCAGTCTTGTGAAAATCCAGTATATTTTAGTATTTGCCCACCTTCATGTTGATTTTGTTCATAGTAATCATAAAGAGCAGTATAATGCTTACTAGCATTGCAGTCTAGAATCCAGTAGACCGTTTGGCCCCTGGAACACCTTGGATATACCAGGTGGTGACATCCTCTGACCCCTGAACATGGAAATTCTTGCTTTACAGAAATAGTGTCTTCTGTCAGGCCCATGTCTTCTCTGTTGGAGTAGCATCTGGGTTTCTTTTTCTGTCTCACCTGCTTTGTTACATGTATAGTCATCACTTCTGTCAGAAGCTTTGCAGTCTTGTGCCTGTGATAACTTGGTACCATGAGCTGACAGCACAGGAGAAATGAGGATGTCAGTCTTCACTACAGACAGGATTCCCTGCGTCCTCACTTCATTGATCGCTAGGATTCCCTCATCCAAACCCAGGGGCTGCCATTCACAGCTTAGAGCCAAGGCTGAACCAGACATGCCCTGTGAGCAAGCACGTGTTGGCTGGGACTGCCTGCTTGAGGACCTATCTCTCTGTGTTTCCTTTGTGAATTCATTTGGGGCTGAACTCTTACTCCAAGTCAGTTCTGGAAAAGGGCAAAGTGTAGGCTTTAGAGTTAGCAGAGTTCCTTGGTACCAAAAAAGTCTTGCTCAGAATCCTCACACACTGTGCCACAGACATCCAGCCATTAGCCACTGTGTGCATACTCATCTTCTCATCCATTCCTCGGCAAATGGGATAACCAGAATGGTGGTTGTTCAGGGTTTTTATTCATTTGGTGGGTTGGTGTTTTTTTTTAATAGGAGAAAAATAAAGCTGGAGATGTAAAAACAGCTGCTGAGAAAACAGCTACAGACAAGAAACGTGAACGGAGGAAAAAGAAATATCAGAAGCGTTTGAAAATAAAGGAGAAGGAGAAGCGGAGAAAATTGCTTGAAAAGAAGAACCCGGATCAGCCTGGGAAGTCCAGCAGAGCAGCAGCTACAGAGAAGCTGAAACGGTTGACCAAAACAGGCAAAGTGTCCTTGTTAAAGGTGAGTGGGGAGAGGTGCCTGTTAGGGGACTTCATGGCATGCAGTGGGCTCCTTCTCAACTCGTTTGTCAGAGCTGCCTCTGGGTTCTGGAGCACACTGCTCAGCGGTGGCCTCAGCATCCTTCAGGCTTTCTGTCATTTACAGTAACAGGCCTTGCAGCAAACTCTCTTTTCCTCTCTTCTTCCTAAGGTACAAGGGTGTTGTAATAATGGGATGTATTTGTTAAGGTTACTGACTGAGTTTTTGTAGTGGCTTTTCATGTTTGTGCATTTGTTCATTCTTGTGATCATAGTGACAGATGCTTTGGGTTTCCTTACATAAGCATGTTTTGTAACATCTCTATGTTTTGTTTTAACTGCAGGATGAACGAAAAGACAAGCCCTTAAAGTCATCTCAGGCATTCTTTTCTAAATTGCAAGATCAAGTAAAAATGCAGATTAATGATGCAAAACAATCAGGAAAGATAAAGAAGAAAAAACAGGATCTTTCTGTTCACAAATTAAAGCTGTAATATATTTGAATTTCATGTAGAAATCTGTAATTTCTGTCATTCTGTTTTATATTAAAATTCTTGAGACTGATCTTAGTTTGCTTCCCATTGTTTTGATAAACCCCATGACCAAAGCAACTTGTGAAGGAAAGGACTTACAGTCTGTCACTGAAGGAACACAGGACAGGAACTTGAAGACAGGAAATGGAGCAAAGATCATGGAGAAACATTGTGTACTGTACCGCCGCCCCTGACCCTCGCCAGCAAGGAAGACGCGACTCTGGGAAGATATTCATGCAGTTTTAATCAGGATCCTTGAACATGTTTTTCTGACCCGGGGGACCCCTGCCCAGGCTTAAATACCCTTGTGCTAACCAACCCCAGTGAGCTACGTGGATCCTGCAGATAGTCTACTCTAACGCGGAAGCAGACAGGCTGAACAGACTTAACCAAATAAGGGCTTGTTTACCCAGAGAGCGCTCACCCTTGGGGAGGTGGAAGCCAGCACCATCTTTAAGGCACAAGGCTCTCTACAGTGTACTGCCTTGTTGGCTTGTTCTCTGTGTCTTCCTCAGCTTGCTTTCTTATACAACCCAAGACCACTTACTCAGGGGTTGCACCATCCATACTTGGCTGGGTCCTTCATCAATCACTAATCCAGGAAGTGTCCCACAGACTTCCCTACAGGCCAGTCTTTTTTCATTTTGTTTTACCCCAGATGACCTTGGCTTGTGTTAAGTTAACAAAAAATACTTAAGTAGCCAGCAGAGACCTGCCTCTGCTTGATGGGAACAACATGAGACTTGACACTCAGGAGATCAGAGGTTTTCCTTAGGTAAAAAGTAGGTTGGAGGCCAGGTTAGACCACACTAGCTCCCCAAACAACAAAAACCAAATAGAAAGCCTATCTGGATTTCTTGGGTGTGAAAGAGGTCTGAGCTTCCCAGTCCCCTGTCTGCATTAGTGCTAACCAGCTGATCCTACTGATGTACCATGTCCCCTGCTATGAGAAGCACCCAGAGCCAGTCACATCTTTCACAACCAGCTGTCATAGTCCTTTGAGGTCTTGATTTTCTTCTCCCACTATTATGCCTGTTATTTCACAAGACAGCACTTTCATGTATGTGGTTTATCTTTCCCCTTTGGTGAATCTTAATACCTGGACAAAAGGTTAGCACAGGCTAGATGCTACAACTCATAATAAGATATAGAGAGGGCAGGTATATGATCTAGCAGGGAAGCCAGGTTCAGTACAGCTTGGAATACGGACTGGCCATCTTCAGAGTCCCCTGGGGTCACCAGGTGTCTATTGCTGAGACCTCCCCACTCAGAAAATGCCTTTCACTGATAATGCCTTAATCCAGGTGGATGGAGAATGAGACTAAGATTAAGAATGACCAGAAAGGTTCTTTTTCATCTACAGGGAACAAACCCAATGGTGAAGGTCTGTTTAGAGTCCTTTATTAATGCTGAACATGGCTGTAATTGGACAGGCTAGGTTGGGTGGGTCTCTGAGTGTGCATGTGCAGCTACAACGAACTAAATTTGGGTTCGTACAAATAACTTAATTCATAACAGTTCAGCCAAAGTGATATCTGGTGAGGGAGACATTGGCATCAAAACGGCATTTTGTTCCTTGTCCTTTGGTGGTTAGGTAGAAGGGCAGGACTCCTCCCCCAAGCCTTGATGTGTTAGTGCCTGTGTGTATGCATGCACACTGGCTCCCTGGAACAGGAGCTGCAGGTAGTTGTGAGACACCTGATATAGTTGCTTGGAACTGAACCCAGGTCTTCTGCCAGAGCAGCATGCTGTTAACCTCTGAGCCGTCTCTAGTCCCTATGCCCAAATTCTTTCCACAATGGTGCTACTTGTATCCAATCCCTTAGGACTCTGTCCTCAGGATGTCACACAGGTGTGGAGGTAAAATGACATTTTTCAAGTCCATTCTTTCCTACCATATGGATTCTGGAGTTCTAATTTAGGTTACCAGGCCTTACCTGCTGCGGCATTTCCCTGTTGGCCAAATAGTTTTAACACATGAGTTTAGGGAACATTTTTTGAGTATGACACCACAAATATGACATTAAAAGTTTTCCTCAAGTTTGTGTTTGTTTTTGAGACAGGGCCAAACTGCAGCCCCAGGAAGCCTATGTAGACCAGGCTGGCCTTCAACTCAGCTTTATCTACCTCTGCCTCCCAATTGCTGGTTTAAAGCTGAGTATCACCACACTCAGCAACTTTTCCCGAAGTTTTATTCAAAATAGGATTTATTGGTATATCATTTTCCTGTGAATAAATGCTTTTGAGTAATCCTCTGGTTTCTCTATATCTTAAGGTGTGACTTTTAGTAGTGATTTGAATATTACACAATCCTAGGGGTTTGTATTTTTGTGGATTTAAAATTCACATGATTTTTCAAAATTAAAATAGCTACACCAGGCTCTTGTATGTGACACATAGTTAGGAACTACATTTTAAGTCAAATGTGATTAATACTACTTTCTGATTATATGAATCAATAACCATTTAATGTCATTCTTTGATTTTGTTATTTATTTTCTCCTTTTTTCTGACTTTCTCTGCTCCTTTTTTTCACATCAAGTCAAACTAATTTTAATATGTTTATTATGGTTAACATGTTTTATCTGTATCTCCTTGAATTAATTTTCAGCTGTGTTAAGGATGTTAGGCTTGGTGGCAAACACCTTTAATCCCAGCAATTGGGAGGCAGAGGCAGGAGATAACTCAGTTCAAGGCCAGCCTGGTCTACAGAGTGAGTTCCAGTGCTACAAAGAGAAACTCCTGTCTCGAAAAAAACAAACAAACAAACAAACAAACAAATAACCACCAAAAACAAAACAAAAAGGAATTACAATAGCACCCTTAATTTACCACCCACAAAGGGTTAATTAGTGGTGTGCTTCCCTAGTATATGAACACACACACACACACACACACACACACACACACACACACACACACACACACACACACACACATACACACACACACCACCTATAGCCACATTCATACGTACACACTCATAGGTACAGCATATTTTATGTAGCAAACAGTAGAGAAGCCTTGCTAGGGGAGCATTTGCTGTCCCTCAGCTCGATCGCTCTGATCTCCACTTGCTGAGCCTTGGAGTGCAGTCGCGGAGATCGGCTGGGATTGCCTGCAGCGTGACGCTGGGGCGGGCTGCCGCTTCTGTGCCGCCTCGTGCGCGCTGTGCCGGTTCCGCTGCAGTGACTTCAAGATTCTGAGAGAGTCAGCGTCCACTTTTTAAGAAGAATGGTTCTAGAAAGGGCTTGGAAGTAAGTGCAGCTCGGTCCTTGTAAGGCAAGGGACACAGCCTGCGCGGATCTGCAGGACAGCCCCGATCTGTTGTCAAGCTCAGGGTTCTCATTCCAGAAGTTGCCATTCCAAGTTTCAGTTGTCTCCCGACCCTGTTAATGCGTAAACATGTTTTTAACTCATTCATTTATTTTGTAGGGAGGAGAAACTGAACGAATACCGACACCAAATGCTATTTCACTCTGCATTAGTTCAAGGCGAGAGTAAACATAAACCCGCGGTGGCCACTGTTTTATCTGATGAGTTAGTAGCCAGCACCTTTTATTAATTCAAGCCAAGGGAGTAAAAGTAACACATTGCGGTCCTTCATCTGAATTTTCCGAATTTTCTTCTTGGGTCGTTCACTCTTTCTGGTAGTCGTGATGTCACAAGGGAAATCACCTGACCAAAAAAGACCCCGTAGAAGCTTATCTGCCAGCAAAACTACAAAAAGCCGATCTCATTCGATTATTTCTTATTTTAACAGTGCACCACCTGCTAAACTTGCATGCTCAAATTGTCATAAAATGGTGCCTAGGTACGACCTAATTCGGCATCTTGATGAGTCCTGTGCTAACAATGGTGACATTGTTCAGGCTGAGCCAGTGCAGGCTGGTTTAAGGAACCCGACTGAGCCAAGGTCAGATTTACCCAGTATTTCTTTAGAAGACATAACACCTCAGAAGTTGTCACCACCAAAGAAAACTTTAATCCCTGTGCAATG
This sequence comes from Cricetiscus sungorus, assembly GCA_030556225.1. Classification (NCBI taxonomy): domain Eukaryota; kingdom Metazoa; phylum Chordata; class Mammalia; order Rodentia; family Cricetidae; genus Cricetiscus; species Cricetiscus sungorus. The sequence continues at coordinate 30,365,320 of JANBXA010000007.1, read as the reverse complement.
TTCAAAACTGGGCACACAGCAGCAGACCAGTCCCTACTTTAAAGATGCTTCAGTGTGCAAAAATCAAAATGAGCTTCAAAATCAGACTGTGGAAATTATGTCTCTGGGGAGTCTGTCGTCTAAACTGTCAAGAAAACACATGAAAGTTAAAAAATTACTGGATAAGAAGGAGGGACTAGCCAGTCATTGTCCACAGAGTTCTCCATCCACAGCTGGCACCAACCTGGTTGATAACTGTTCAGACATGGAGGAGAAAGATGAGATTTTGAACTGTTCTCAAAAGGAAAACATTTTTTCTTGTGTATCTCTAAAGGAAGAGGATGCTTCCGAACCTTCGATAAAGAGCAGTAAAATAGAGGAAGATGAAAGCCAAGAAGCTTCCTGTAGGGAGTCAGCCCTCACCCCGGCATCTTCAGATCATGCTGCCACATTGTTTTCATTAGGTTTAACTCTTTCAAATAGCATAAAGTCTGCTCTGGAAGACAGTCTTTTAAAGCAAGAGGATGCCAGAGGGCTGGGTGTGGGGGCTACTGAACAGACTGTTGATGCTGAGGGTCTAATGCCAATGTCTGGGGAGGAGGTGGAATCCAGCAATCCCACGGATACCCCTGCAGGGAACTACAGCGAAGATCTTGGGGAAGGTGGGGGTGCCTTAAAGAGACAAATTGCTTACAGCCTTCCGGAGCAGGGATCCAGTTGTGATGTTCCCAGGGAGGCAGCTCAGCCCCCATTGAGCCACCCGTACTACCTGAGGAGCTTCCTGCTGGTGCTCCATGCCATCCTTGAGAATGAAGAGGACATGAAGCTCTTCGATGACCAGGAGAAGGGGATTATAACTAAATTTTACCAGTTGTCAGGTATCTTCAGCCTGTTTACTTTCCAAGTCGTCTTCTTTATCTCATTTGTGTGTAATGTAAGGGGCAGTAGTGTAATGACCACAAGGGGTCACTGTGGGGTATTGTGGGGCCTGTGTCAAGGATGGGCCCAATCAAAACAAGTTGTGCCTGGTGATGTCTCCTGTGGGAGCAGTACTTCAATTACCATGGCAGTAGCTTCTTCTTCTTTTTTTTTTTTCTCCCCTTGGTTTTTTTGAGACAGGGTTTCTCTATGTAACCCTGGTTGTCCTGGAATTTGCATTGTAGCTCAGGCTGGCCTTGAACTCAGAGATCTGTCTGCCTCTGGCTCCTAAGTGCTGGGGTTAAAGGTGTGTACAGCTCATGCTATCTTATTTCGTATGTCTTTTTGGTGGTGGTCAAGAGACGCCCAGTGTCCAGATTTATTAAAAACAAACAAAGGAAAACTACAGAACCAGCACACAGAAGTGTAACTGTGTTTCTGTCCCATGAGCAACTTTCCCATTGAGGATGCTTTCTGTTTAGCATCCAGTGTCTTCAAGGACAATAAAATCCTCAGGTGGGGGTGGTTGTAAGGGACTACACTAGTGGAGGGTTTCCCCAGTGAAGTTGTTACAGTGGTGAGTAAAGTTGGGGTGTGGAAGAAATGGGAAAATGCAAGCTTAAATTGGTACATAAAAAGATCAGTTTGTTGCTTTAATCCTTGACAGCCAGTGGTGGCTCCATGCTGTTAGTACAGGTCTGATACAAAAGCCACCCTTGTGTGGCTGTCACTGTTAGTCCCATGGAGGCTCCAGAGTTTAGATAAGAAGAGCTGCTTTGGTGGCCACGCTGACTTGTAATGAAGTGTGGTCCTGTCAGGGCATTGAAAATTCAAGCAAAAACCCTGGACATCACTACAAAATCCACCGGGTGACATGGTGGTGTTATTTTTGAATATGCAAATAGCTCTGTGTGCAGAGTTAAATATGTCTGTGGCTTCTGTCTGTTTGTGTGCTTCTCACCAGATGGACGTGATGACTAACAGACTCCTTATCCAGAGTGGTAGACATTCTCTGGTTGGATTCTGACTGTAGTTGGTGACGCTGCTTCTCCAAAACCTATAAGTAGGAACAGTTTGAGCCGGGCAGTAGGGGTGCACACATTTAATCCCAGCACTCAGGAGGCAGAGGCAGGAGGATCTCTGCTCTAGGACAGCCAGGGCTACACAAAGAAACCCCCGTCTCAAAAAACCAAACCAACCAACCAAACAAAAAGAATTAGGAACAGTTTGCCCAAGGCAAGTTCAACAGATTCTTCTGTGTTGCTCTCTATGAAGAATCATATATATCATATATAACGTCTTTTTTTTTTTTTTTTTTTTTTTTTTTGCTTGTTGATTTATTCATTAAAATGTCTTTCTGAGGGAAGTTTTTGTGTAGCTCTGGACTCTCTCTGTAGTTGAAGATGACTTGATCTTTATGCCTCCACCTCTGGAGTGCTGGGATCACAGGTGTCTGACATCCTGCCTGGCCATGTACAATGTATCTTAGGTGAAAATTGCTGCTGCTAATTGCTTCTGTAAAGGAAAGAAATGTTGAAATTTTAAGAAATGTAATTATATCCTTTTGTAGTTGGCAGAAATTTAGAGGTAATCTAGGTATTAAGGACACACTAAATAGGTTAATTAAGTAGGTTTGCATAGATCAAAACAAGGCATGTTGGGGAGGAAACTCAACTTTTTTAATCAAAAGTTGAATAATGTATATTGTCTTAGTTAAGGTTTCTGTTGCTATGATAAAGCACCATGAGCAAAAGGAAATTGGGGAAGAAAAGATTTATTTCAGCTTACATTTCCACATCACAGTCCATCAGTGAGGGAGATTAGGGTGCTAAGGTCCTGGAGAAGTCCTACAAAAGACTACCATCCACATATGTTGTCAACAAGAACGTTTGTCCAGCATACTCAGGCCCTCCCTCCCTCACAGGCAAGATGCCGGTGGCCACAAGAGGAGCAGGCAGGCTCCTTTGAAGCATAGCCAAGGGGAGTTCCTGAGGCAGTTAGGTCATTTTATCTGCAATTGGCTTAAGCAAGTGACAGTCTTATTAGTGTGTCCTAATTGGCTAGGGCTAGTTCAGGGGCAGGTCAAGACTATAGTTCCATTTCTGGACAGGCCTGGACAAGTCCCAGGCTTTGTCCTTGTTATCTGTTGACTGTGGTTCAGACCTGGTACCGTATGTAACAGACCTCCTTATCCTTGCTGTCGGGGGTGTATGAGACTGATTGTACATTGTCCATGGCCCCCTCAGAAAACTGAAATTGAAGCCTGATCTATGAGAAAAGACTGCGCAGCCTGTTAGGGCATCTGCTTGGTCCTCTTAAGGGCAGTAATACAAATGGGATAGGAACCTGGAGGCAGGAGCTGGTGCAGAGGCCATGAAGGAGTGCTGCTTACCGGCTTGTTCTTATGACTTGTTCTGCCTGCTTTCTTAAAAGCACAGGACCACGGGTGCCACTGCCCACAGAGCTGGGCCTTTCCATATTAGTCATCAACCATCAGTTTAGGAAATGCAGCACAGGCTTGCCCACTGGCCAGTATGGTGGGGGCATTCTCTCAAATGAAGCTCTCTCTTCCAAAATGACTTCAGCTTGTATCAGATTAACATAAAACTAGCAGGCACATGTGTTAAACTAAAAGCAGAGAACAAAGTAACTGTAATTCTGGGAAGGGCTTCTCTGAGGAGCAGTCTGGCTGTGGTGGCACACACCTTTAGTCCCAGCACTCGGGAGGCAGAGGCAGGCGGATCTCTGTGAGTTTGAGACCAGCCTGGTCTACAAGAGCAAGTTCCAGGACAGCCTCCAAAGCTTCACAGACAAACCCTATATGGACCACCCCCCCAAAAAAAAGTAGAGGAATTTGAGCTTAGAAGTTTTAATATGGCCAGTGTTTATTGACAAGTTAGATTTTTAATGGTTTATACCATGAAATGCCATTATCGCACATAAAGTGAAAATGTGTATATTTCTAATAATACATATTTGCCTCATGTCTAAAACTAAATGGAGTCTGCAAATGATTTTGAGAAGAAAGTTAATGTTTTTTGCTGTTTCTTTGAACTTTATTGCAGCTAGTGGTCAGAAGTTGTATGTAAGGCTCTTTCAACGTAAATTAACGTGGATTAAGATGAGTAAACTGGAATATGAAGAGATTGCCTCAGACTTAACCCCTGTGGTTGAAGAATTAGAGGACTCGGGCTTTCTCCAGACAGGTATGGTTAGAGGATGGAGCTAAGAGGAAAATGGAATTTCAGAATTGCTTTCAGGGGGATTTCTATGAGCATGTTAGTGTGGTGCCGTCTCCCAGTTAGTGTCTGTTAAATAATGATTGCTTTAGGAAAAATATCTAGAAGCTGTTAGTTTAGGGCAACGTGTTGTCGTGTGACTTAAGACTGTCAGGGTTGAGTGAAGGCCACCAGAACAGTGACAGGCCAACTGCCATTGTTCTCCTGGTGCAAGTGTAGTTTCCTGGAGATGGGATGAGCCAAAGAAGGGGGCATTTCTCTTGAGCTCTTGTCTTCTGGCAAGAACTTGACTCACCTTACTCAAATTCCTCATTTCTGACAAAACTAAGCCAGCTGGGATGAAATAAGTATTCCTCTAAAAATATCTACCCCACCATGCCCACATTTAGCCCCCCTGTATGTTGATTGCCTATAGAATTAGAGTTTAATTAGAGCTGTGTGAACACTAGAGACTCTGTCTTCTCTTAAGGGTACCCTGGGTTGTCCTGTACAGTACTGGATGGATAGGTTCATAGGGACACTGAGGGATGTGCAGCCAAGTTCAAGTTGTGGACACTTTTGACAAAATAAGCAATCACAGTAGATGGCTTCAAGGGGAAGAGTTTGTAGTGGGAACAGTAGGTAAAGATGGTGTTGGGCGATTGCCAGGGTGTGGCTGGATGGGATAGAGGTGGAGCAGGCTGGGGGAAGGGGTGGGGTTACAAAGCAGCCGCTTGGCTTGAGTGGTCAGCCATGCTTTCCATTCCTTGGTTGAAGCCGATCCCTGCCTCCTCCTGACTTGGAAGAGCTAATGAAAATTCTATAGATTGACACGTTTGGCTGAGGGCATGCCCCTGGGAACTTATATAACTTACCAAAACCAGAGCCAGGATGGCTCACCATGGACACTTCATGGCTGTTTCTCTGCATCTTGCAGCCACACTGCAGTCCTTGGTAGGTTTTGTCATGGTGAATGCATTCTCATTTCATAACCTTGAACTTAATGTCTTTCCTACATAGAACAGAACTCACTGCCTTACTGTACAAACCTGTCCCTCATTACATTAGATTCTCCACTGACTATCCTGTGTAAAGCAGCCACCCACCCTGCCAAGCTTTGTTGGCCTCACTTAATTTTGTTTTTCATTAAAACAAAAAAAAAAAGGTTTATTTTTATTTCTGATAGATGTGTGTATGGGTGTGTGCTTGGGCTTGAGATTACAGGTGCCCAAGCCAGAGGGATAAGTCACCTGCTGCTGGAATTAGATGGCCATTCTCCTAGGAACAGATTCCAAGTCTTCTGGGAGAGCAGCAAGTGCTCTTAACTGCTGAGCTGTCTGTCCAGCACCTAGCAGTGTTTCTTTATACCTACCTTTCCTGCCTGGCATGAGTAATTATTGTGGTCAAGGACTTTGCTCACTGCAGTGTCCCCAGGGCCCTAGGACCGTAGTAAATACAAATGGAGGAAGAATACGCTGCCCGGAACTGAATGTCTTAAAGACACATGGCTGGGTCTGACTCAGCCCAGTGTATTCAGCCTGGTATGGATCGAGTTCACCATAGCAGGATGATGAAGGACTGAGTCCATGTAAAGCTTTCCACTCTGCATCATGGAATAGAGGGCTAAGTAGAGGAGAGCTGATTGGTCACTTTGTGTGTAAGCATTTCAAGGGCTCAAATGGGATGGGGATGGATTATGGCACTCACGAGCCAAAGAACACGGAATATTACAGCTCAGATGGCAAGCATGCTGGCACTCAGGAGCCACAGAATACTAAATGTTACAGCTTGGATGGAAAAGTGTTCTGGCAATCGAGAGCCAAGGAATACCACAGGTCACAGTAAGCATAGCAGCTTACAGCCTTGCTTCAAGGAAAGGCTTCCCCAGTGTACCCGCTCTGCTCTGACAGGAGAGGGTTTCCCTAGTGAAGTTGTTACATTTCGAGTCCTGTCCACCCAAGAGTAGAGTGTAACAACTTTGCTTCGCCAGGGGAAGATTTCCTTGGCGAGAAGTGTTACAGCCCTTTTCCGCCCTGCTCCGCCCAGGGTCATCTCTGCTCTGGGGAGAGAAGGTCTCACCCAAACCTCATTCAAGAGATTTATTAGGAGGGAAGAATCCAGAAGAGTAGCTGCTTTATGCCAGGATGGCAGAGGACAGCCAGGCAGCCGAACAGCCACAAGCTGAACAGCCACAAAGTTTATATAGGACGTCTTAGGGGCAGAGTTTTTCCAGGGAGATTTCCAGGGTGGGGATTGGTTAGATTTCAATTCTTCTCAGACTAGATCTCCTGCTCAGGGATTGGTTGGTTTTCTGCACAGGTTTAGGGGCAGATTTGGTTTTGGTTTCAGGGCCAAACTGTGTTTCTTTCACTGGTCCTTTTGTCTCTAATTTTAGGACCAAGGTGTATTTCTTTCACTGGCTCTGATTCCAGGGACAAAGTGTGTTTGTTTCTTTGGCAGTGATTTCAGGGTCAGGGTGCATTTCTTTGGTTCTAGTTGCAGGGCCAAATCTGCCTGCCTCTGCCTCCCAAGTGTTGGTATTAAAATAGTGCACCACCACCACCTGGTTGTTGTCTGTAGTCTTCAATGGAAAGGGTTTGGTGAACTCCTGGCAAACTGTGCTTGATTTGGAAAACTTACTATAGTTTGTTTTATTTTCTTTCTTTCTTTCTTTCTTTCTTTCTTTTTTTTTGTTTTTTTTTTTTTTTTTTTTTTTGTTTTTGTTTTTCTAAACAGGGTTTCTCTGTATTGCTTTGGAGGAGCCTGTCCTGGAACTAGCTCTGTTGACCAGGCTGACCTCAAACTCACAGAGCTCAGCCTGCCTCTGCCTTCTGAGTTACTACAGTTTCTATAGAGAAATTTCATTTTATTTTCATCTAGCTAATTCTCTTCCTTCCCCCAAGTAAATAATGTTAGACAATAGTAAATTCCATAAATCTCTTTTAACTTTTGGTGGTTGTTAACTGTTTCAGAGTCTGAGTTGCAAGAACTCTCTGATGCACTTGAACTCCTTTCTGCTCCTGAGCTGAAAGCCCTGGCCAAAACCTTCCACTTGGTGAGTTCTGCTGGGCAGAAGCAGCAGCTGGTAGATGCCCTTCTCAAACTGGCCAGACAGCGCTCAGTCTGCACCTGGGGCAAGACTCAGTCTGGAATCAGAGCAGTGATTTTAAAAAGGTCTGTGGCCCTTGTATCAGGGAAAATGTCTGCTGTGTGCGTACCTCTTCAGACTGTGTCTCCTCCTGTCATTTCATTGCGGTTGACAACTGAAAGCCTTTACTATACTGTCTCAGAGCTTTATCCAAAATTTTTGTTGTAAGACTACTAATTTCTAGAAGCAAGAAAAACCAGTAGGCAATAAAGCAAAGGCATAGATCTGTGGAGCATATTCATAATTTATTATCTAAGACAACTAAAAATAGCTGTGACTGCTGGTCTTACAGCCTTTAGGGCAGCTGTCAGTCACATTTTTAATTTATGAAGCTTTTTGTTGGAGTGCTGTGAGCCAGGATTATATGCATCTTTTTTTTTTTTTTTTTTTTTTTTTCCTTAAGTTTTACCCAGTGCTCTGGGTGGTTTCTCTAATCTTTACGAAGTACTTGAGCTGTTACTTTAGGGAAGGTCATGAAAACCTGTGGAGTTCTTTTACCATGAAATCTATAAGATCAGAGTATATCTCTTTAGCCTAAGACAGTTATTTCGGGGCAGTTGAGGATAAAATGAGATACTTGCTTATTTTGTATATTACATATGTGTCTCTGCATAAAGGACTCCCATTGGTATGTTAATCATTTTCAAAATACTGTTTTTGTCTGCTTTTATTTTTAAACTAAAAGAAATATTACATGTCATGTTTTGTAAGTAGATGTGTATTAAAATGACCGACTTTCATTACCAGCACTTATATTCTTATCAGGTGTAATAAGAGAAAGAAAGTGAACAGTTTTCAACATTGTATTTGAAGTTGCATGATGGTAACACTTTCTGTGATATTTACCTTGTACTGAAATCCTTGAAGATTATCTGCCACCATTCTACCTGTGTCTGGTGGCAGACTATGAGTCCCCACTGAGGACACAGAAATTCATGCCTTCTTAATCTAAGAGTCCCTTTATGGTTTTCTGCAGCCCAGAGGCTTGCTTTGCTGGGCTCTGCATGCACAGGCCAATAGACATGGGCAGATGAACCTGAGCTACACCCCAGCTTAGGAGTGAGTGAGTGCTTTGGGCAGCCTCTGTGGAGCAGTTTTCAATCAGCTGCTGCTGTCCTGGAGCCCGGTCCTGTGCCTTGGGACTCTCCTAGTGGCACTGATGGATATCAGTGCTCTTAGATATCAAGGACTGCTTTCCATTGAGAAACTTTCAGGTGAGAAGGTGTGAAGTCTTCACTAGGGCCACTGACTCAACTGGGGGTGACTTTGCCCCTCAGGAGCATCTGGCTAATGACAGTTTCTGATGGTCACTACTGGGGGAGGGACAGTGTTAATGGCATCTTGTGAGTGAAAGCGGTGTTACAAAATGCACAGGAGAGCCTCCAACCCCAAACAAGGAGTTACCCAGTCTAAATACCAATGGTGTTAAGGCCGAGGAGGCCTGTGCTGTGGCCCTAGATTTAGTTCAGACCTCCAGACGCACTGCAGTGTCCTGGAGTGTTTCCAGATGGCTTTCCAAACTGGAGTAGCACCACACCTTGAGTGTGTCTGTACCACTTCATCTCAGCTGCTGCCTCCAAGAGCTTTTGTTAGTGATGGTTAAGTACCTCATCTCACCTTCCTTCCTTCCTTCCTTCCTTCCTTCCTTCCTTCCTTCCTTCCTTCCTTTCTCCTTCCTTCCTTCCTTTCTCCCTCCTTCCCTCCTTCCTCCCTCCTTCCTTCCTTCCCTCCCTCTGCCCTTCCATCTTTCCCTGCCCACCCCCTCTTCTTTTGGGAGCAAATTACCTTTAATTTTTCAAAAGCTTATTATAGGGGCTGGTGAAATGGCTCAGCAGTTAAAAGCACTTGCCTCCAAGAACCTAACCTTGATTCCTAGGACCCACATGATAGAAGGATAGCTGACTTTGACAATTGTTCTCTGACCTCTACACATATGTGGCACGTGTGTGCCCACACACACATATGTGCATACACTTACACAAAAAATAGAGAAGAAATGGGTGTCATCATTTTAAAAAGCAGGTCTATTGGGCAGCTTGAGGTCTTAGATTTCTCAATAGAAAGCATGAGAAGATGAGTGAGTACACAAAGAAAGGGGTCTGCTGCTGTTTGTGGTGCTGAGATCAGTGTCAGGGCTCCCAGGCTTCAGGCGACCTTCAGATCAATAATCACTAGGACTGGGTGGTAGGGGTGCTCCCCTTTACTCCCACCACTCAGAGGCAGAAGCAGGTGAATCTGTGAATTTGAGGTCAGTCTGGTCGGCAGAGCAAATTCTAAAATAGCCAGGGCCTCACAGAGAGACTCTATCTCAGGGAAAAACAAACAAACAAAACAAAAAGCAGAGAGAGACAGAGACAGAGACAGAGAGAGAGAGAGAGAGAGAGAGAGAGAGAGAGAGAGAGAGAGAGAGAGAGAGAGAGAGAGTGAGTCTATTCTGGGGAAGGAAGCACCATTACTGAGTAAAAACCACATGCAACACAACAGTTTGGAGACAAAATTCAACCATTTTCCTCTGTGTCCTAAGCTAAGCTCTGAGCTCCAAAAAAGCTAAGTAATACTCAATTGTCACACAGCAGAGGATGACAAATTTGCTGCATGTTTAGAAAAATGGCTGCCAGTGCTCATTGTTTTAGTGGAAAATAGTTTGCAAAGTCTATGCCCAAATGCTTACAAGCCAGAGAGGTGATTCTGTACTGTTGTATTGTATCTTAGGGCTAAAGGCTTGGCTGGACGGTCACTGCGGGTCTGTAAAGGCCCTAGGGCTGTGTTTTCCCGAATCTTGCTGCTGTTTTCATTGACTGACTCCATGGAAGATGAAGATGCTGCTTGTGGGGGTCAAGGTCAGCTTTCTACTGTGCTATTGGTCAATCTGGGCCGAATGGAATTTCCTCAATACGCCATCAGTCGGAAGACCCAGATCTTCAGGGACAGAGAGGACCTCATCAGGTGGGGACACACTAAGTCATTATGGTATCTGTGTGCATTTTTAAAATTTAATCAGAGGTCTTGCTATTTTTTCTCACTAGCCAGTGTAGAAACACATGCACATGGAGTGCATGCACAGTCATTTTAAACTTTGGGATTTTGTCATCCTTTGCCCTCCTCATGTGTTCTCTGCATCTACAGAAAGAATGCAGACATCCACTTAGACTAAGGCTGACAAGTCAGTGAGCCTCTAAGTTCTCACTGGGTTCTGTTCCCAAGTAGCTGTGGCAGGAAACACTTTTGTGACGCAAGCATTTTGGCCACCCTGCCTTGTGGATGTGTTGGGATGAATGAGGCAGAACGTGTTTTCCCAGTCACAGCATTTAGGGCAGACCCAGGAGAGTCTGTGCCTGTGCATGACGGTCACGTATGTGGTGAGGTAGAATTTGGGGTTTGCACAGCACCTGGTGGATTTTATGAATTCTGGCTTGATCAGCAGTGGGCTTTGATTGAAAACATCGTAAAGGTCTTAAGGAAAGAAATATTTCATTTTATTGCCTTTTTGTTTGTTTTTAGATAGGATTTTTCTTGCCTAGTAGCCTAGCCTGGCCTGGTAATCACAGTCTTCTTGCCCTATGCTCTTGACTCACCTGAGTATTGGTTATGTGGGTATACACAACCATGCTGTTGTATTTCCTTTAAAAAAAAAAAATAGGAAAGAGAGAAAGAAAAGAAAAAGCAGCTTTTATAAGAAAAATTAGTTTTGTAACTTTTGATTATTGGTTATTGATTTAAGAGTTGTAACTCAAATTTAACCAATACCGATTCAGACCTTTGCTTCAGGGAGAGTTAAGTTTTGTTCAGAACACTCGTGTTCTAATTGAAGTCATTGGAACAATTGAATCATATCAGTGTTGATGGAAGCCAATAATAGCACGTTTTGCTTCTAATGTCTTGCTTGTGTTCAGTTGGAGTGAGTCTCTAGCCAGCTCTTCTGTCTTGAGGACTTAGCCTGTTTGCAGGTGTCTCCTGTCTTTTGTGGTTTTGTTTTTTGAGGCTTCACACTTTTCTCTTTGTGAGCCTGCATACCCAGAAGTCACGTTCCAACCTTACTGTACTCAGGATGATGAAGATGCACTGTCACGGTTGCCTCATCTGTGACAAGGGAGAGTGATGGTTTAGTCTTACAGATGAATGAGCACATGGGAGGTACTTAGAATCTGGCCTTTGTGTAGTGCCTCATACATACTTATTGCTAGAAATGTCATACCTTATAGTAAAGGTATTACTTTTTAGTTTTGTAGCTGACAAAAGCACAAGTGGCAAGTTCATAAGTGAGGGAACTCATATTTTTTTTTCCTGGAAAGTGCCTATGCTATAATGAAGTCATTAAAATTCTATTGGTTATGAATGAAATTGGGTTTAGTTGACCTCTGAAAGTGCCATATTATAAAACCCTGGAACATGACAGCTGACCTGACAGCCCTTTGCCCACTTCTGCACTTGAGATAAATGATCAGTTATTCAGTGAAGCTTATTGAGTGTACTGAGCCTCCTATGCCCTAGGTAGTGAGTCTCAGTAGATAAGGTTGCCGCCTTTATGGGTACCATTCACTGGGGAGGTAATAAGCTGGAAAATTATAATGTATAAAATGGTGTGACAGGGCTGTAGAGCCAGCTCAGATGGTAAGAGCCCTTGCTTCTCTTGCAGAGGACTTAGCTTGCTTCCTAGCATCTACATGACTGCTCACAACCATCTGTCACACCAGCTCCAGGAAATCTCATATGTCACCCTCTCCTGGCTTCTGTAGGCAAAACACAGGTACACATAAAATAAAAGTAATAAATCTTTTTTTAAAAAAAATGATCTGACCATTGAGAGGTAGACTGCAGAAGTTCTACTTTATAGGTAGTGTTAGATTGGCCCTGGAGAGTTGACATCAGAAACAGGCCATGAGAATGGGAAGGCAGCCATGCCTGGACCAGGGTGTGCTTGCATTCAGCAAGAAGGCAAGTTGAGGCATGGAAAAACACAGAAGGCTTCTGGCTCTGGGGAGCAGCAGTATAAGGACAAGCTGCAGGGACCAGAGGATGCTTGACCGCGATGAGATGTGGTCTTTCCGGAATTGGGAAGCTGCTGAAGGGGGTAGTCCATGTTCCTCACCAGAGCAGTGTTATGGAGCAGAAGTCAGAGGGGAGCAGGAGAGCTGAAGAAGGCTAGTTTGACTTTGGTAGTCAGAGTGAAAGATTGTAGTGACATGTGGACACAGTTGAGTCTATCAAAAACAGTTTGTAAGCGAAAAATGACTTGATCATTATTGGATGTAAGGAGGCAGATAAGAGTGGATGAGGCTGCCTGGCTCTGGTCTTCTGTCTGGGGTGATGATGTTGTCATGAGATGATGATTAGGAGAGGAACATGGGACAGCTGTCAAGGCCAGGGGGGCAGGATGTGGGGTACCAGCTCAATAGATGCTGTCCTGTGTCACCCTTGACATGCTGCAAGGGAATGTGAGGGCAAGGCAGTTTCACAGTTTTGTTGCAATGTTGTCAGACTGACTGGCCTCTAGGGAGCAAAGATAGGATTTAGTATTCACTCAAAACTGTGGTCTTGAGTCCAGTAGGACCAGTTAGCCCCCATCCTATGATTTCCTTCTGCAGAAGTCAAGGCTCTGGGCACAGACAATGAGGAGAGACCAGTGTGCGCACCAATATTGTGTGGCCCAGTTGAACAGGGCATGCCAAGAGAGCTGGACTGACTGGTTCCCAATGAATATGCAGTTCATGAGGACACAGAGTGCTTGTGACCAACATGTTATAGCCACCATGGGCAGCCGGGGTGCAGTGAGCCAGAGGGTTCGTTGCTTGTATTAAATTAAATTAGCTGGGATGCTTTGTCTGACAGCCAATGGATGAAATACTTGAGGTCAAAATTTTGAAGCTAACATAGTTCATTGGTGATAGATGGCTCTGAGTGGCCATGGGCATATTGGTGGTTGAGGGGAGGTGGGGAAATGGGTAGAGGCTGGGATGGGGAGAAGGTGGGGAGAGAGTGGGTGTAGGGAGGAGGCTGGGCATGGGGAGGAGAATACTGTTTGACAATGGCATTTCTATGTGCCATTGAGAAAAGGTTTGGAAAACAAGGGCTGTGGCTTTGGGACAGGTGAGGGATGGGCACTGCCCACATGAGTCCCGATGGTGACAAGGACTAGCCAGGTGGCAGCTGAGGGAGATGGGGTAAAGTGTGGTGGGCTTGGTTCAGGTGGAAGTTAGATCAGCTGTGGTGCTGAGTGTGCAATGCTGCCCATCCTGGTGATGACAGGGAGGGTGCTCTAACTTCCAGACGTTTTCCTTTCTTTTGAGAAGGGTCTTGTGTAGCCTAGGCTTCCCCTGAGCTTACTATGAACCCAAGGATGACCCTGAAGTTCTAAATATCTTATTTTGATGTGTGCCAACACAACTGGTTTATGTAGTGCTGAGGATCGAACCTAGGGCTTTGTGTGTGGCAGAAGAGTGCTATGTCAGTGACCTACAGCCCTTGACATGTTTTTCTGTTTCCTTATTGACCTTGGATTGTCCAGTAGCATATGGTTCTCAACCTCTGGGTCATGACCATCAGAAAACACACATTTCTGATGGCCTTAGGAATCCCCAACCATAAATTTATTTTCATTGCTACTTCATAAGTAATTTTACTGAGTAGTGTCTCAGTTTTTAAAACCATTGGGAAACACAAATTATAAAACGTAAATGTGTTTCTGATGGTCATGACCACGGCTTGAGGACTTTGGGTTTGTGAGCAAACTTGACTATTTCTTCCACTGAAATAGTTCATAAAGCTTCATCATCACTGTCTCCCCCAAGCGTTCACAATTACTTTGGAGTTTATATAATGGGGCCAGCTTAGTGATCTTTCAGTGTATATGTGTCTGTCTTCTTACTAGGGCAGCCTGAAACAGTCACAGCCATTCTGAGTAGTGGGAGAGAGCTATATTAAATCCAACTTAAATATATCTCACTTTTTTTGCGTGTGGTTTTGGGTTTTTTTTTTTTGTTTTTTTTTTTTTTTTTCTTAGAAGCAGAAATGCATTGGGTTGCCTTAGGTAGCCTGGAACTCACTTTGCAGGCCTGGAACTTAAAGACCCACCCACCCTTTGCTTCCCAGTGCTGGGATTGAAGGCAGGCACCACCATGTCCATCCTGTACATCCCTCACACTCCCATAAACATAAGCAACTGGCCATGATGTGGGGATTGTCATGGAAGGATTCCTTGACTTAAGACCCCCATGGCATCTTCCCTAGATATGCAGCAGCCGCACACTTGCTGAGTGACATGTCAGCTGCCATGTCCAGTGGGAACTGGGAAGAAGCTAAGGAGCTCTTTCAGAGTGCAAAAGGGGACTGGAACCAACTGAAAAGTCACCCTTCCTTGAGGTGAGTGCTGGGTGGGTTTTTGTTTGTTTGTTTTCCAGTGTTGGGGTGGGACCCATGGCTTGAGATCAGTGCTCAGGAAGGCATTAAGAGCAAAACAAAACAAAAAAAGTGGAGAAGGATTGAGGAAGCCTCCTTGTGCATAGTTACCTGTACATACTTTAACACAGACATATACACCTCCCTGCGCTGGCTAGTTTTGTGTCAACTTGTCATAAGCCATAGTTATCTGAGAAGGGGGAGCCTCAATTGAGAAAATGCCTTAAGTGATTGATGGAGGAGGGCCCAGCCCGTTGCAGGTCGAGTTCTATAAGAAAGAGAGCCAAGTGAGTCATTAAGAGCAAGCCAGTAAGCAGCACTCCTCTATGGCCTCTACATCAGCTCCTGCCTCCAGGTCCCTGCCCTGTTTGACTTCCTGTCCTGACTCCCTTCAACAATGAACAGTGATGAGGAAACATAAACCAAATAAACCCTGCTATCACCAAGTTGCTTTTGGTCATGATATTTCGTCACAACAGCAGTAAACCTGAGGCACTGCCCAAAATAAAAACACAATTGGAAGAGTAATATTTAAAGAGGTAAATGTTTCAATTAGATTACAGAGTTGGTACGGATTGGAATATCATGCCACACTCCATTAGCTACACAGTTTTTGTGTTTATATGTCAGTTACAAAATGAACTTAACTTCAAAGAGTTGTGGCAATATTTACAGAAAGGTAAGTAGTAGAATGTATTTTTAAATAAAGTTTGAAGGTTACGCCCACCCTTTGTTGCCAATCTTAGGAAGTTTGAAGGCTTGTCTGGATTTGTGGGTGAGGTTTAAATGCTGACTTCAGTTTAAAATCTTATTAGGTGTTCTTATCTTACCCCACTGAGTGTCCTCGGGCAGGGGCTTGGCAGTTATGATATCAAAGTTTGTGATGCATAAAATTGTACATGCAACTCAAAGTATTGGAATATATCATTTTAAAGGTTGAAGTTCAGCTGGCCAGTGGTGGCACATGCCTTTAATCCCAGCACTTGGGAGGCAGAGGCAGGCTGATCTCTGTGAGTTCTTATAAGCCATTTGTTATGCCTCAGGCATTCATTGTTGTTTCAGATACCACGAGGCCTTGCCACTCTTTCTGCGCTGTTTTACTGTTGGCTGGATTTACACAAGGATTTTCTCTCGGGCTGTTGAAGTGTTGGAGAGACTTCGCATGTATGAGGTTAGAGTACCCTCCTGTTATGAGTAGTTTTTCCTGCCGGCCTGGTCCCAGAGCTGCACCAGCCCCAAATAACACACACAGACGTTGTATTAGATATTATGCTGTTTGCCAGTTACTGGTGTATCTGCTAGCTCTGTCTTAAATATTAACCCATTTCTAATAACTTAAGTATTTCCACGTGGTCTCATCTTACCGGAGAGAGGGTCCAGCGTTCTACTCTCTCTGTCCTCCATGTTGAATCTCCTCCCGACTATTTCCTCTCTCCTCCTAGTCTCCTAGTCCCACCTATCTTGCTTTCCTATTGTCCAACAATTAATAAATAATTGTATTTATTAACCAATACAAGAAACATTTACAAAATGACATCTCCCATCATCTCTTCTAAAATAAAAAGGAGGGTTTTAACATAGCAACATAGCAAAATAAATAACAAAGCAGTTATCAAATAAGAACCACAATTAACAATATTTAGTTCATTAACATTTAGCAAGATTTAAAGAAAATATTCCATCATCTATGCTATCTTTGTGAGTCTAAAGTTCTATATGTAACTTATCTTTAATCCTAACTAAGGAAAACTATAACCTTAATTATCTGTCTTAAACTCCTTCAAAGACCACAGAACGATAATATATAAACCCTAGAATAATATATAAACCCTTGCTTGGTCAGTCACCCGAAGTTCTTCTGTAATGTTCCATCATTAGCCCATAGGCCATAGTGTGTCTGGCAGACTCCTCAGCAAAGCAGGAAACTTTAAACTGTCCACCTGTATTGGCAGTTTGTTAGTCACTTTTCTCTGTGTCCTGCAGACTGTCTGGAAGACTCTTTCATGAAGCAGGAACCCTGTAGCAAATGTCCATCTTGTATCAGCAGTCACTTTCCTGTGGGTCCTGCATGTCCAGTTCGTACAGCATAAAGTCAAACAATCCAGACAAGATCAATACCTTGCCTAAATGGCTAGTCTTGCCATATTTAAAGTAAACTCCATAATGTCCATCTTCCTTTCTGACACAGGTGGTGTTGCCAGGAGCAGTTATGTCTCACTGTTAAGAAAAACCCTAAACCATACTTAATGCCATATTCTGTAGGTCTTTGAAAGGTTTGAAGAATGCCTATTCATTTCATCTATTCAATGCCTATTCAAATACATCTCAAATACATCTTGAAAACTTAACTAACTCTAAGTTTTGACTATCATAGGTTAAAACTATCTGTAATCTGTATTAAACTATACATTACATTTCTAAATGAGCTATATAAACACAAGACCTAAACAAGAGGAGAAATATACATATCACAAAATTGACCTTAAATTGTATCAATAAATGAAAATCCATTGCAAAACAAAGCATTCATATCTTTTTACCTTTAAAGAGACTTGTGATCATTAACCATTTAAACCAACCCTATTTAAATGAAAACAAACATTTATAAACAATATTTGGGAATTTGGGCATCGTTCTTTCCAAACTGCTTCCTGCTGGTAGGGGGCGCTATCATGGGGGATCCTAAGAAGATGCAGAAATCCTGGCTGTAGTGATTGCAAGGCTGTCTTGTCCCAGCTGTTTTGAATGTTGGATCACCTGGAATACCATGTTAGTCTGGAAAGAATCCACAGCTTTTTATTTTCTGTGGAAACAAAAATAGAAATCCTTTTCCCCAGTAACCTGTCCTTAGACTTAAATTTGGAAGTCAAAGCATTTTTAAAATATATAAATTGGATTAATTTAGCAGCATTGATAATCATGTGTATTGTCGCAATTATTTCTTCCTTAGTAATTGAGCAATTTAAAGACAATACCATAGCATACAGTATCCAGACCCTTTGTGTGCTTTCCATCTTCATGTGGCTTTTTATTACTCTATTTCTTCTATTTTTATTTTTTCAGTTTTTGAGATAGGGTTTCTCTGTGTAACTTTTATCTGTCCTGGAATTAACTCTGTTTACCAGGTTTACTTTGAAATCACAGAGATCTGCTTGCCTCTGTCTCCCAAGTGCTGGAGTTAAAGGCGTGTGCCACCACACCCAGCTACTCTTCCTTTTTATTATTCTTTTTTAAACCATTGTATCCTGTTTCTTTTTCTCTCCCAAGCCTCCGTACATTTTAAAACACACTGTAAACCTTTGGTGTTTTTTTTTTTTAATCTGAATCTGTCTTTACTGTAAATCTTTATCTTTTTCTGCCCATGAGTCTTTTATCTGGTAAACAATGACATTGCTAAAATGAAAGCCACAGCTGTATTAGCGACGGTCTATCAAAATGGCGGCCTGTACCTTTACTGCCAGAACTGAGAGCTGTGCTCTCTGCCTTGGTCTGCACTGCCATCTAGCAGCATGCTGCAGCTTGGAGATGTGATCACTGCCATTGCCAGCTCTTGTACACACCATTCAGTTGTTAGCAGAGATCTTTAAAAGCCTTGTGGATTTTTGCCACTTATGCCGAGTCAGGAAACCTCCCTTAAAGGAGCCACGCAAATTTCTGCTTGTCTCTAGCAAAACAGAGTCTAACCGAGAAAAATGCTGTTACCAAGAAGCCTTGCTTGTCTCTGTTCTTTTGTTTCTAAAACCCTTTCTTAAGCTTTTGCTAAATTTTAAGTGGAAGTTCTTATAAACCACATTGCAGCAACATTTGTTATGAGTATGTTTTCCCGCCGGCCTGGTCCCAGCCGCACTAGCCCCAAATAACACACAGAAATGTTGTATTAGATAGATATAAAGCTGTTGGCCTGTTACTAGCATTTCTTATTGGCTAGCTCTGTCTTAAATTTTAACCCATTTCTATTAATCTAAGTATTTCCACGTGGTTTGATATTACAGGAGAGAGGAGCCGGCATTCTGCTCTCCCCGTCCTGCATCTTGAATCTCCTCTCTACTCCTACCTCTCTCTTCCTAGTCTCCTAGTCCTACCTATCTTGCTTTCCTGTTGGCCAACAGTATTTTATTCATTAACCAATAAGAGAAACACATTTACAGACTGACATCTCCCACCACCCTCCTCCACCTTCACTGGCGGGACTGTGATACTTGTGGGAGTGAGTGAAAACCTTCTGGGATCTTTTCCCACTGTCACACCAGCACAAGGAACCTGATGAAAGGTTATTTACTATAGTCACCCTGCTGTCCCAGATTGGCAGAGAGAAGACAGCCAGTGACAGCTGCCATTTTGTTTGCTTGTGACTTGAATGTGTTTGCTTGTGACTTGAATGTGCACACTGGGAAGTCTTAGTCATGGACAGAGCTTGGGAGGAGCCCAGTTAGCCTAACCTGGGTCTCAGAGCATGGTGTAAGGCTCTGGAGTTCCCTTAGATTTTTTGGATGAAAATCCCCCCACACACAAAAGAAGCTCATACCCCCTTATCATCAACCATGTATCATCTGGAGATAGTTTATAGTCACAAATTAACAATCTGGTCACATCCTTAGATTAGGATTAAATCGCCAGAGTTCCCTTTTATTGTGTCATTTCTATATTGACAAATGATATTTTACAAAGAGGAAAAGACCAGCTGCATCTTCATCTTGGGTCTCTTGAATCCCAGGAAGCTCTGTGGACTTGATGTCACAGCTGTCATTCTGAAGCTTTTAAGCTCAGTTGCTCAAAAAAATGCATTATAGTTTACAGGATTTAAAGGTACAGCAAAGTTGAAAATTAAGTAAAATGATACAAGCTGGTTGGCTTACCTTAAAACAGTCCCTTTTGAAACTGTAAGGTGGCTTTGTTTACAGAGTTGTTGGGATTTAGGGTGAAGGAGGATGTGATTTCACTGTTTTTACATCCTCTGGGGGGTCAGGCACAGTCTCTGTGGGCAATTCTTGCTTTATCAGTTGTGTTGCAGTTTCTGACTCACAGCCAGAGCCAGAGGGAAGGGCCTCTGTTGCAGAATATTTATTTAACTATGCGATGATGTGTTGCATTTGTTTAACTATGTAAAAATGTGTTGCATTTGTTTAATTGTGTAAATATGTGTTTCTGTTTTATCTTGCCTGCCTAAGGCACCTGGATGGTCTAATAAAAAGCTGAATGGCGAGGGAGGAAGTAAAGACAGAACTTTTGGACAGGGAGAGAAGTAGGAGGAGGAATTTAGGCTCAAAAGAAACAAGAAAAGGAGATGACAGAGAGATGTCAAGGGCCAACTAGTTACCCAGACAAGGAGGAAGCAGGAAAATGAAAGAAAGGTAAAAAGCCCTGAGGCAAAATGTAGATGAATAGAAATAGGTTAAATTAAGCCAAAAAAGCTAGTGGGACAAGCCTAAGATAAGGCCAAGCATCCATAATTGATAATATCTCCTTGTTTGGGAGCTGGTTGGTGATCCCTCCCCCCTCCCCAAACATTTCAACTGCAGGCTTATCTCCCTTCCTGTATGCCTGACACTGTGCCTCAAACCTCAGTGTGTCTAGGGCTTGCTGGGTTTCCAGAGCGTCAGCATTTGCCAGCACCAGCCAGTGCTTGCTGCCAGGGTCCTCAGTGACCTTGAACTGCCAGAGGGGGCTTGGTGAAGACTTGTGTCTGCTCCCAGACCTCTGAGGCAGGGACCTGGGGTCAAGTACAGATGCTCGGGCAGCTAAGTGGTCATGAAGGAGAACAGCTCATACTCCTGCCTGTCAGCCCTGGTTCTTGGCCTTCATTTCGAAGGGACAGTACCAGCCCTGTTGACTTCCGATTATAATCACACCCATGCTTCTAGCATTTACAGTTTTTTTGTTTGTTTGTTTGTTTGTTTCGTTTTTATTGCTGCCGTAGGAAGCCGTGGAGGAACTTGAAAGCCTCCTCTCTCAGAAAATCTACTGTCCTGACAGCAGAGGCCGCTGGTGGGATCGCCTAGCTCTCAACCTCCACCAGCACCTGAAGCGTCTGGAAGAGGTAAGCAGTGGCATACCGGCATACCAAGGCTCTTTGACTTAAAAGTGATTTTTAGTCAAAGGGATAGAACTGAGGGCCCTATGAGCACTTAAATAAGCACCCTGCCACTGAGCTGCCACAGCCGAGGAAAGCACTTTTCTTTAGTTAACTTGTTTATTTATTTCCTGGTGGGGGCAGAGTCTCACTATGTAGCTTTGGCTGAAGTCATGGGACTTCCCATAGAGACCAGGTTGTCTTAGAGCACACAGAAATCCACCTGTATCTGCTTCCCAATTGCTGCTATTTATTAAAGGCATGCACCACCGTGCCTAGCCGTTTATTTTTATTATAATTAAAATAATTGCAGCACTTCCCCCTTTCCTCTTCCTCTCTCATTAGTCTACGGTTCTGTGAAAACAGTAAAAAGTATGCTTTTTATTAATATTGATATATTCCATACACATGAAAAATTTCTCTAGATAAAAAATTTTAAATATTTAATTTTTATCAGAACGTTAGAAACCACTAATTCAGCGCATGTGACAATGCAATAAAAACTTAATAAATGAAAACAAATTCTAAATATAATTAGAAAATATTTTTCCTTTTGTTAATATTCTTTGCTTGAGTTCTTTCAGTCCCATCCCCCACCCCAAAATAGCATTCAAAAAACTGTCTATGTGCTCTTACTGCGAGGGGAAGGGGGTTGACAGTGGGTTCCGGGAAGTGCAGTGAAGGAGAGGCAGGATCAGAGAGAGGTGTCTCAGCTCTTGCAGGTTCATATTGACTCTCTCCTCTCTCTCTCTCTCTCTCTCTCTCTCTCTCTCTCTCTCTCTCTCTCTCTCTCTCTCTCTCTCTCTCTTTCTCTCTCTGAGTTTGTGTGTGTCCCTATCCCCCCCTCTTCCCCTCTCCTTTCTCTCTCGCTCAGATTGACCTCAGGGTCTGTGGCTTCCTGGAACTGGTGATTTTATTTACTTGTTACTCAGTGCTTCTAGAAACAAAGGCTGATGAGAGACAGTCTCTTCTTATCACGTCTCTCTGTGCTTCTGCAGGGCATTGCCCCCACCTCTGGAACAGGCCACCTTCTCTGGCAGACCCCAGGGATCTTGGGGGCTTAAAATAGACGGGTTCTGTCAGTGATGTGGCTGGGCAGGGTGGGCCCTCTGAGGGCACTGCCTCTGAGCCAGGAGGGTAACAGTGACTCTTTGTGTGGCTGCATGCGGGTTCCCTCCCTGACCGGCTCCATTTCTAGCCCTGTGTTTGAACTGAATGGAGGGGACTGTGTCTTAGGGAGGGTTTGTTTTCCCAGTGGTACATTAAGTGAATCCGGGAGAGAGGAATGGAAAACATTGCCCACGGAATGTGAGACTATGATGTAGTGCTTTTACTACTCTCTGCTAAATCAGTGCCCACGAGAGGCCAACAGACGATGTTTTCTGTCCTGGAGCTGGGTGTGGTGCTGAGGCTTAAAGAACAGGGTAGGGTAGTTGCAGGCCTAGGACCACTTGGAAGGGAGAGCGCATGCGTCTGTGCTACCTCTGCCTTTCATTTCAGTTACAGCCCAAGATGTTGCCAGTTCCCCCAACCCTCTTGTTCACAGTTCTCGGAATGCTACTTGCCTGTCTGTGTCATAGGAACAGACAGGTCACTGAAGTTAATTTTCATGGATGTTGAGTTCTCTTTAGTCCTTTCCTGGTAACTCAGTGCCGTACCCACAGCCCTTGTATCCTGTCACCATATTTCTGTCTTCTGTGTTATGTCTGTCTTCAGGACACAAGCTGCTGGTAGCCATTGCCTGCCCCTGAGAAGAGATGGGTCCTCACTGGCCATCCTTCCCTATGCCAGGCCTCTTTTCCTGCCTGGTGTCTCTGCTCGGACCAAGAGCGCTGTAGTATCTGTTCACACTCCTCTTGACTCCTTTAGACCCAATTGGTCCTGAGCTGTCATTCCTTTCTCAGGTTGTCTTTTTAAGTTTTTTTCTAAGGCTACTTTGCGTGCGTGCGTGCGTGCGTGCGTGCGTGTGTGCGTGCGTGCCTGTGTCCCCTCCTGTGTATTTGAGGGGGCCACAACATGCATGTGGAGGTCAGAGGACAACCTCAGGTAGTGGTCCTCAGCTTGCACCTTGTTTGAGACAGGGCCTCTGGGGATTCCCCTGTTTCCCCTCCCATCTTTGGAGGAATGCTAGGATTACAAAGGAATGGTTGCTACGGTGCCCTGCTTCCCATGGTTACTGAGGATGCAAACTCAAGTCCCCTCACTTGCGCAGCAGGTGCTTTACCCTCTCTCCTGCCTCGTACTGATGGATGCTAACACAGCCTGACTCTTTTTAACCCTTTCCCAACAAGCTGGTTGGCCACCCCCATAACCCATGGTCCTGGTTTATTTGACTTGGTGCTTGCTTCCATCTTCCATCTTTATTCCAGCACGTCGTGACTTCGTTTGTTGACATGGATGAGTGATGCTGTGGCATGTGCAGACCCAAGTGTTTTTGTTCAGTCACCTGTGCATGAGTACCCTCTGCCCTTTGGCTCTTGTGAACACTGATGTCATGGATATGGGGTCTGCACTACTGCTTGAGTGCCTATTTTTAATTCTTTAGGGATGTACCTTTAGCTCCTCTGACAGTTTCATGCTGGCTCTTTATAAAGCTACGAGTTTTTACATTCCTGCCAGTAAGGCACGAGGGCTCTGGTTTTCCACACCCTCACCAACATTGCCTTTCTGAGTATATTCATCTTAGTAGATAAGGAATAGCGTCTTCCTGGAGCTTTCATATTTTGGCTTAGCTGTGAAGAGCCTTAGAAAATAGGAACTTGTAGGTTCCTCTCCCCATGAGCAGGGAACCTCCCTTGGCTCTGCGGTCCTGCCTGCACCTGAGAGTCACTGCTGTATAACTTGCTCTGGAGACCCCTGCTCTGTTGGTGAGGTCAGGTGTGTGTATGTGACTCTCACAGCTTCCCAGGTGATGTCCAGAGAACTACAGGGCTAAGGCTTACAGTGAAGTCTCCTTTAGCCTATGACTTGAACATCTTTGAAGACATGGTCTCTGTGAGGATGTAGCTGCTGGGGTCCTCTCATTAATGGGCTTGTTACGATCAGAGCCTGGGTGCTGGCAGCACTAATAAGCTAGGCTTTGTCCTTGCAGGTCAATTGCAGAGATAAGTAATAGCAAAAAGCATTCTATGTCTTCTGTACTCTGTGTAGCCGTCTTGGAAAAGGACAAGCGCGCACACACACACACACACACACACACACACAATCACAGTCCATCTTCAGGGTCCTGGAAATACACACACACACACACACACAAAATCACAGTCCATCTTCAGGGTCCTGGAAATACACACACACACACACACACACACACACACACACACACACACACACACACACACACACACACAAAATCACAGTCCATCTTCAGGGTCCTGGCATGAGGTTTGGGTTTAACAGAGGACGGCTGACTCCAGCAAGCAGCAAGGAGGGCAAGAGAGTACCCTACCCAGCCCTCCGCTATCCTAGTCCCATAACCCCACAGCCTCACAGCCCAGGAGTACCTTGTTGGCCCTGGTGACCAGTCAGTAGAAAGAGCTCAGTCTCATTATGATGGGACCATGGAGACCTCAGGAAATGGCCAGCAAGAAGCATTTGAACATACTGAAGTACAAAATGAAATAGACTTAATAAGTCAGTTGGGAAATGTTGAGAGGAAAACAGAAATAGAATAAACTTTGCCAACCATTCTTTCAGAAGAGGTTAGACTTGATGTACCGAATCATAGACCTTTAGGTGACAACCATGTCAACCGTCCGTGCACTGCTTGGGGAGAATGACAGTACTGCAGTGTCTGAGCAGGCGAGGAGGGACATTATCTGCCGATGCGGAGTTTTATTTGGATGAGAAATAAAGAGGGTGGTGATCTGACGTCAGAGACCCGAGAAATCAAGTGGGACCTCAGAGAGGATCTGACAAAACACCCACCTTAAATGCAGAGTGTGGCCTACAGAGAGGCAGCGTAAAGGACCAGAGGACTTCCTGGACAGGTTTACTGACTGTTCTCTGCAGGTGCAGAGTCCTGGAGAGGTCGTCAGAGATAGAGATGAAGGGGAAGATGATGATTTAGGAAGGGGGAGGAGGGGAACTGCTAAAGGGGAGGAGGCAGGAGGAAGAAGAGGATTAACACTGATGGAGTCTAACCCTTATTATTTTTTTTTTTTCTTTTTAATCTCTCTAGTCACTAAGAATAAAAGCTGTCCCTAACTCCGCTCAGTTGCCCTGTTTGGGGGTTTCTTTTCTTAACACCATGACTCTCAACTTAAGGAAAAATTAGCTTGAGCAAAATACAGACTCCCCACTCTTCTGTTCTAAATTTCTGTTCTCAACAAGAACGATGTGGGGTTCACACCACTGTGGCCTGTGGGAAAGACCTGCTGCTCCCTTTGCCTTGCTAGAGGCCAGAGGGTGCTTGGCCTTTTGTAGCCCTACATAGAATTCTAGCCTCTCCCTCCTTTCTTTCCCAACATGTATCTGTTTATTTTCTCCTGATAGTAAAAAGGGAAATGTTTTAAAATGTATAAAATGTCAGCAATGGGGGGGGCGGTTGGGGTGTTGGTGGTTTAGGGGAGCATTTTTGACAACATGCTTCTCTTATAGTCTGTACAATTGTGATGTTTAATGGTCAATACAGTTAAAAATGACACTAAAAATTCACTTTTAGATTTCTGTGTGCGTTTTCCTGCATGTACATACATACACCATGGTGTCCATGATCTCATTGGATCCCTCGAACCCAGGTTAAACATGGCTGTAAACCATCATGTGGCTGTCAGGGACCTAAAGTGCTCTGTCACTATTCTCCAGCCTCTTCAAGTGACATCTTTAAAGTGAAGTTCTCTCCAGTGGTGACTGGAACCCTGCCTCTCACAGAACCTGTGTGATTCTATTTGAAGTGGACTTTCCCTATTATAATTTTAAAGTTAGCATGTGTATGGGTGTTTTGCCTGTGCACTACATGTATGCAATGCCTCTGAACACCAGAAGAGGGCATCAGACTCCCTGGAACTGGAATTATAGACAGTTGTACTCTACTGTGTAAATGCTGGCAACTGAAACAGGGTCTTCTGGAGGAACGGCTGGTAGCCTTTTTGAGCCACCTCCCCAGCTGCCCCCCCCCCCACTGGCTCACCACTGTGATTCTGTGTATTTTAAATTTTTCCCCACTGGGTGGACAAAGGTGATGCTCAATTTTCTTTTTTTATTTTTATATTATATTTTTATTTAAATATGAAACAAGCTTGTTTGATGCTCAAATTTCAAGGTTAAAAGTATGCACATTGCTTGATTACAATAAAACTAAATGTGTACACAAAGGAAAACAAATAGAGGACAAGAGGCTGCAGAGCCACACAGTTCTGGACTAGGTGTGGCCCTGCCAGGGTCGACCTTCCTGGTCATAGCTCCAGTCTCTCCTGCTAGGTGGAGAGAGCTGTGTACACTCTGTTCCAAGAGACAAACCCCTTTTCTGGCTGGCCCCAGCCTTTCCTTTCAGTGCAGACACATGGGAAATGTCAGTTTCTTGGAGCCTACTGTCTCAGAAATCTGCTAGAGAGAGGGAAGGGCACAGGTGTCTTCCTAGGATGCCTTCACTCCTGCTGGGTGTTCTCACTCTGGTCACATGAGTGATGGCAGGTCTGCTGTACGTCAGCATGTTTTACAGTGACGGTTAAAGTTAAAGCCATCAGAATGACCTAAGGAGACAGCTTGCATTTCTCCAAGCACTGTTTGCCCATTTGCTAAAATCGCAGCATTAGCTGTGAGGACTCTTGTCACTAGATCGACAGCTGCTGCCTTCAGGACTGACTTCTGGGAGCCTGACATGTGACCTGTTAATTGCTAGGCAATTAGGTGCATCGGTGAAGGCCTGGCAGATCCCCACGTGCGGACAGGACACCGACTGTCACTCTACCAGCGAGCTGTGCGCCTGCGAGAGTCCCCAAGCTGCAGAAAATACAAGCACCTCTTAAGCCAGCTGCCAGAAATCGCCGTGGGAGATGTTACGCATGTAGGTGTCCTGTGGGTGGATTTTGCTTGTTTTTGGTTAAACTCAGACCACATTCCCGGTTCTCCTTTGGGTGTCCTCCACTTAAACATATTTACTTAGAGTCTTCTGAGTGGAGGGCCCCTGGGGATCATTTTGGTATGTTCTTCCTCTTGGACTCAGGATGGCCTACTGCTCACCTGGGACATTGGTGTCACCTTTGTATCTGTTCATTATACTGCTGTCCTCTCTGATACCCCTGAGGTGCCCCATATGGCCACACCAAGGCTGGGCCACAGCACCGCCAAGTAAGAACTTGAGTACCTACCGCTTTTGCCTGCTTCTCAGGGGGCCTCTTAGATGCTTGTCAAAGGATGGGACAGTCAATTCCTTGTGAGTGGGCCAGGGAGCGTCACATGCCATTGATTCAACTCTGCAGGAGCAGGACGTTTATCCCCAGGATGTCACAGTCAGGTTTTCAGGGGCTTCCATTGAAGAAGACTAATCAAGGTGTATTTGGTTTTGTTTTGGGGACAAAGTCTCACTATGTAGCCCTGGCTGGCCTGGAACTCATTGTATATAGTCCAGGCTACCTCAAACTCACAGGAACCCACCTGCTTCTGCCTCATGGGTTCTGGGACTAAAGGTGTGCGCCACCATGCCTGACTTCGAGTAACACTTCTTGCTACCGTTCTAGGTGACCATCACGGGCAGGCTGTGCCCCCAGCATGGAATGGGCAAGTCTGTGTTTGTCATAGAGGCTGGAGACACCACCAACCCCACCATAGTCCTATGCTCTGTGGAGGAGCTGGCACTGGACTACTACAGGCAGAGTGGCTTTGACCAGGGTAAGCCAAGCAGGGTTTCCTGCAGCCTGGCCAGGCAGCAAATGGTGAAAGAGTGTTTTAGGGTGGCTCATCAGTAGTGGGTTGCTCTCCTCTCCTCTTTGACCTCAGTAGAAGCTACATCTTGCTAGAGGTTTATGAAAAAGAATTCTGTTGTTTGTTAGGGTTTCTGCTGTTTCGACAGCGTTGCTGGCTCTGAGGATGGTGCTCTGTGGTAGGGTTGTTGGAGTAAGATCTGGTCTTTGCCACCAGAGGCTGGGGATGGGTAGAGATGGTGAGAAAGGACAGATTGTCCTGGAAGAGACTGCCTGGTGACAAAGCCATCCTTGAGGCACAGGGCAGTGTGTTTGGAGATTAGTAGGCACACAGTGAGTTCATTGGTGTGAGGAGCCTGAATGACACCCTCAGAGGCCTCTGGGAAAGACAGCTATTTTGAGTTCCTTTTGAAATGAGCTCCACACCAGACTCGAGGGAAGACCTGTGTCAGAGTGGGAGTTCTTCCATCTTCCCTTCCCGTGACTGGTGGCTGCTCATTCGCCTGTCTCCGCCGTTAGCAGAGGGACCTCTAAGTGAATTTGTGGCACCACAAACGGAGGTGAAGTCAGGGAGAGGACACACGGTATTGTTTCTCACCCAGCCCGTAGCCCTCCAGCCCTCCAGATGCTCCCATTTCCTTCTTCCTGGTGGAAGGGGCCAGTGTGTGTGCACTTGTGAGAAGGGTGTGTGCAATTGTGGGAAGTGGGCGTGTGCTTGTTGGTGTATGTACGCATGTGTAGGAGGAGTGCTTGCACTTGTGGGAGGTTTGTGTATGCATGTTTGGTGCAGGAGAAAGGCAGGCACCCCTATGCTTCTGTGAGACTTTGCCTTGAGCTGCTGATGGATACTTATGTCTCTAAACTAGAAACCCAGGGGACTAGGGTCAAGATTGCCTCTGGCTATTTGGGATTCTGTAGGTTTCATTCAGAGGCCACCATCTGAAATGCTTACAGCCTGCAGACAGGAATTTTGCTGGCTTCCCAGAACACAGGATCTGAGGGGCCCTGCTGGTCACTCCTTGGATGTGAGTGTTCAGTGAGAAACTATGGTAGCATGTTGGCTAGCATAGAATTGAGAGACTTAGTATATGTGACTAGCCACAGCTGAGGCTACACACCTGCCACAGCGGTCTGGAGCCTGAGGGCCAGTTGCTGTGTTTCCTCTCACAGCCTCTTGTCCTCCTGCCTCATGGCTGGAGGGTGAGGTGACCTGACCTGTGGTTGCCCTTCCACCTTCCTGCTACGCTGCCCTTAAGGCATTGGAATGCTTCAGCATGGGATACATGCCATCGGGAATGGTAGGTCTGCCCTTTGAAAGGTGACACTTAGCCCTGGTGAATGTGTTTGTATGCCTAGCAGGGTGAGTGGAGGATGCATACATTTGACTGATAAGTTCCATATTTGGGAGCTGAAAATGGTTTTTTGAGAAAAATACATATATGAGTGTAAAACATACTGGTTCCACCCCTGCAGTGTTCCTGACTTGGATACTCCAGGGCCTTCTGCAATGGGCAGTCAGGTGGTTGAGGGATTAGATCTCTTAGAATTCCTTGGCCTGTGTATAGGAGGCTCTTGCAAGGTCCATTGACTACCATGGTGCCTCAAAGCAGTGGGTAGTAGGACCACATGTGTCATGGTTGGACCCACTGGGCACAGAGCTGAATGTGCAGTCACCCAGAATGACAGCTGTTCTGACATTTCTCTTGTCAGGGTGGTAGCCCTGTTGCATTACAGTAGTAAAAATGTTTTTTATTTTTGTTTTTTTTTTTTTTTATAATCAGCTAATTTCTTATGTCAGTGGGCAATTCCTTGATTTGTATACTTGCTGACCACCAGCTTCTCTCGCCCTTTTGGTCTTCCTTCACAATTGAGCTCAGTGAGTATACTGTAAGTGATGCTTTCGCTATAGCCCAAAGAAAAGTGGAGGCTTGAGACTCATCTTCTAATGGAAAAAGTCAAATGTCCATCCCAGACCATTTTGTAAGACCTAATTGGTAGGAAAACGCTAGTCGATCCTGGAGGAAGAGTCCCTGCCAGCTCAAGCTCACTGCCTGGTGTCAGACAAGGAGCAAGGTAGACCAGCTGGCCTGGACAGCTCCCAGGGTTTGCTCTGTTTCATTTTCTTTTTTGAGACACAGTCTCCCTGTGTGTCCTTGGCTAGCCTGGAACTCACTATGAAGATCAGACTGACCTAGAACACACAGAGATCCACTTGCCTCTGACTCCTGAGTGATGGGATGAAAGGCATGCGCTTCCATGCCCAGCTTCTTTTCTTCTTTTTATGAAATACTTTGTCATTGATGACACTGATCCCAGTGCTGCGTGAAGGTGGAGAAGAGTGTGTGCTGGCCCCACACACCCAATCAAGCCTTTCCACCATCCTCCTCTCCCCCCGATGGCAGCAGATCCCAGATGTCCACTCATGGTACTTGTACGGCTCTCATGGCTCTCTCCTGGGGACACCTGTGGTGTCCCTGTGTTCAGGTAGACCTCTCCCCGCTCCTGTGCTGTAGGGTTACTGGTGAGAAGAGACTCCAGTACCATGAGCTCTGTGGTGTTGTGTGGGGGCTTGGTTAGTTGGGCTGTGAAGGCAGGATTTTACAGAACAGGGTTTCTCCCTGTTGGATGTTGAGATTAATCTCCTCACATCTTTTCTGCTCGTAGGGAAGGCTAGTGTTCTAGGGCAGAAGTGCTGACTCGGTGAAGACTGGGAGGGAGGTGCAGTGAGCCTGAAAACCTTAGAAGTCAAAGAACAGAATGGAAATTCCAGGCCCCAGATGATGTCACAGGAGACATGTAAACTGTCCCGTTTAGTGGCTAGAGGAAGGGTAGTTGTGAAAGGAACACAGAAAAATGCTTCCAATTTAGCCAGGAGCCTGAAAAGCAGCAGGCAATTCTTTTTCCAGAACATTAAATATTTCCACACAAGATGTTTTAAGTTTATATTCAAATATATTAGAAAATTGATGTGGCCACTGTGAGCCAACTAGCTGCTGGGCTTCATTCTAGAGGGATTTGTGAAGAGGCAATTTCAAACCCTCCAGGAAGCTATTTCTGAATAAGGCAGGAGGATTACACCAAAAATGACTGCAGTGAGAATTCAGAGCGTAGCAGAGGTCTGGAACAATTCTGACGTCCATGTCAAAGACTAATATTCACACAGGGACAGAAATGTGGAAGTTAGGCTCAGCTCTCTTTCCAGCAGGCCAGAGATGGGTATCCTGATGTGAACACTCCTGGTAGCTGGAGGACTTGATTTAGCCAGGCTGGCCTATTCATTCTGTCCTTTTGCATCATGGAAACGGGCCAGAGGGACAGGAGCCAGAACTAAGAGGGAAAAAAGGTTCAGCACAGCTCAGGGTAGAGGAACATAGCCACCGGCTACCACCACCACCTCCCTCTCTTTCCCCCATCCATGCTCCTGGTGAGCAGGAAGCCAGCAGGCTAGACTCCCGAGCACCTGACCCATGCTGCTTTCCTCCTGTGCTCTCCATGAGCTTTACTGCTGGTGTGATCATGATAGGAGGGTGCCTTCCTTGCTTGGGGGTGTGTAGCTGTGCTGACACCAGCTTGGAGAGATGCTGGATGAGTCAGGGTTCTGAGGGACACAGGTCTGGAGTCTATGCCAAGACCTTTCTTGCTCTCCAGACCCTGCTGCTGACTTGCAGTAACCATAGGACACAACCATTCCCTGAGGTCCCTTGGTGATTGTGTGTTCAGCACTTGGTCGGCATTGGAACTAGGTCTTTACAGCTGGCAGTTTCTGTAGAAGCCTTGCCTATCAGGAGCCCTGAGCCAAACTCATCAGGCCAAAGCTGCCTAATGAATGAGTGAACGGAACAAGTAGATGGAAAGGGAACCAGGGAGTCTGAGGTTGCTAGCTGCCATGAATGCCTGGCCTCCATGAATGTCAGTCCTGTTGGGAAAACACTTCTTGTAGGTTGCCAGAGGCCTGAACCAGAGCCAACTTGTGAATTTTGCACCCTAGTTTGCCCACTCATTTAGAACTTCTCGCTGAGGGAGGGAACTTGTTTTGTTAAAGCAAGCCTGCCTCTTAGGCTGTCTACCAATAACATTGAGAACTACTGCTTTGTGAATTTCCAGTGTTTGTTTGAAGTTTCCCCCTTAAATAAAGCTTCTACATACGAAGAATATAGTGTGATGAATGAATTAGAAATAGCATGACCTTCAACCCTGTTTCAATTATTTTTAATTATTCAATTATTATAAATTCCCCGAAATAGAGTTTACATTAGGTCATGATGGTAGTCTTTTTTTGGTTTCTGTTTTTTGAGACAGGTTTTCTCTGTGTAGTCCTGGCTGTACTGGAACTTAGCTGACCGTGAGCTCACAGAGATCCACCTGCGTCTGCCTCCCAAGTGCTGGAATTAAAGGCGTGTGTCACTATGCCTAGCCATCATGCTGTTCTTGAACAAGCAGATGAAGCTAGTCTTGTTCCTCCTTGTGTGACATTGTTGTAGGGATTCACGGGGAAGGATCCACCTTCAGCACCCTGTGTGGCCTCCTGCTGTGGGATATCATCTTCATGGATGGGATACCAGATGTCTTCAGAAATGCCTACCAGGTAACCTGACAGCACCATCCATCCTTCCGGACCTCTCTGCCTGTCCTTCACACCCACCTCTGCAAGAGGCTCTGAAGCACATAGCAACCTGGCCTCTTGGTGACCTTTGGGATCTTTTCACAGTGGTGCCAATTGCATGGGAAAGACCTTTTATTTTTAAAGGGGAACTGGTTGATTTTAACCCCAAATCTAGTTTCCCTTCAACATTACATTTTAGTACCGCACACCCTCCACTGAACACCTGTCCATGCAGTACCCAGCCAAGGCCTCTCACACGAAATCCATTCACACCACTAAAAACCCAGGATAAGAACTACATGTATCTGATAATTTTTTTTTCTGTTTTTTTTTTTTTTTTTTTTTTTTTTTGAGATAGGGTTTCTCTGTATTGTTTTAGAGCCTGTCCTGGAATTTGCTCTGTAGACCAGGCTGTCCTCAAACTCACAGAGATCCGCCTGCCTCTGCCTCCCGAGTGCTGGGATTAAAGGCATGTACCACCAATGCCCGACTGTATCTGATGATTTTTATTCATCTCTTCTGAGGAAAAAAAATGTGCTAGCCAATTGGCTAGCTTCCGAAGTTTGAGTGCCCTCCCCAGGCATGTTAGCCAAGTTTCCTTTCTCGTCCGCACAGGCGTCCCCACTGGATTTGTGCACAGACAGCTTCTTCTCCAACCGGGAGCAGGCCCTGGAGGCCAGGCTGCAGCTGATCCACAGCGCCCCTGCTTCGAGCCTGCGGGCCTGGGTGACAGAGGCATGGCAGGCCCAGCAAGGCAGAGTGGCTTCCCTGGTCAGCTGGGACCGCTTTACTTCCCTTCAGCAAGTTCAGGTAATGCTTCGCCTGCAGTCTGGTCATTCATTCCTTCACAGTACTGGCTGTGTTTTGATAGTTATATGAAAATGCACAGAGATGTGTTTGAGTGTGTGCATGCATGTGTGTGGTGTGTGGCGATATTCCATCTCCTGGATGGATCAGTGCCATCAGTGATGATTGTGGCTGAAGGCAGTGGGGTGTGTGTGTGTGTGTGTGTGTGTGTGTGTGTGTGTATGAATCTTCTGTGCCCTGAAGCTGCTGACCTCTGTAAGCAGTGACGACTCCCGAGTGCTGAATCACACTCCTCCTTCATCAGATGTGCCTCAGGATGTCCACACCAGGCAGAGGTTGGTAGCTGATGGAGAACTCATTGCCAGAGCTTATCTCTGGGGTTTTGCCAGCGACTCTGGAGCCTGGTCTGAGCAGCAGAGCCACTTGTGGTGTCCCTGGAACCTGTCCGTATCTGTTGAATTGTACGGTGTACTCTGGTGGTAACTCTCCTTTGTTCTGTGTTTAGGATCTTGTCTCCTGCCTTGGGGGTCCTGTCCTCAGTGGTGTGTGCAGGCGTCTGGTTGCTGACTTTCGGCACTGCCGAGGGGGCCTCCCTGACTTGGTGGTGTGGAATTCTGAGAGCCATCGATGCAAGGTCAGTGGAGAAGGCTGTTTGTAATTGTATCAGCAGCTGTGCCAGAGTCCATGTGCTCGGCTTTTCTTCGTGGCTATTGGAAGGATGGAATTACATTCCTTGATAGCCACTCGGCTGAAAGCAAGGCTTCTCAGAGGCCTCTCTGAGGTACAAGCAAGACAGGCAGTCAGTCCCATGCCACCCCACCATGGAGGTGATAGTCTACCAGTACCTACATCCTGTTTCTAGAACAAGTCAGCAGCTGCAAGTCACTGAGCCGTAGGGCTTCACACAGTGTGGACCCTGGACCTCAGGAGTCTACAGCAAGCCACGTTCCCTGGCCCGGCCTCTTCCTGCCCCGTCGCCATTGGCTGGTTGGTTTTGTGACACACTGCACATGTGCTCATACTCTCTCTCCTGTATTTGCCCCTCCTTCCCTCTCTTCTCTCCTTCCTTCTCTCCCCCCTTTTCTGACTTATATTTCATCCTAGTCTGTGATTCATCTTTTTATTTCCTTAGTGTCTTTTGATGATCAGAAATTTTAAATTTGGACCAAATTCAGGTGTTCTTTAATGGACTACACCTTTGGTGTCTGTCAGGCATCAGATTTGCTTACATAATCTGAAACTATGGAGAGGCTGTCTTGTATTTTGTTCTAGAAGCTCTGTGTTTACATTTTATGTTTATTTTGTGATCTGTCTAGACACTTTTGTATCTGCTGTGGGATGTGGGTTGAAATAACTTTTGCTGGGGAGTAGCTGACTATTGAGTTCCATTTGTGTTGTCCTTGATGAGAATATTTTTGATCATTTCTTATGAAACTCCAGGCCTTTTGAGTAAAGGACTGAATTTAATTCTTCAGCCTGGGTTTCTGATTCCCCCTTAGTTTGTGACTATAAAAGGTTACCTGGTCTCTCGATTCCTTTAGACCTGAGATGTTTGCCCATTCCCACTTCTGCCAATCTTGTAGGTTTAGGTACACAATCTCCATGAACACCAGCAAGGTGCCCTCACTGGCTATTTTTCTGGTATCAGAGCAGAATCTAGCACCATTATCTTGAAAGAATGGCCTCCACCTCACCAAGGTCCACTTCTTACTCTCATTTGTGTGAGTTTCCAGGTGGGAGGTAAGCTGCCTCTGGCTGGCAAGCCTGGCTTAGGAGAAAAGGCTTGCTTCCAGGGGTTTCAGAACCAGTCTGCTGCTTCCCTGTAGTACCCAAAATAAGATGGGTTATTCTCTACCCTGAACCTTCCTGGAGTACTCACTGCCCTTCAGTTGCATTGCTGGCTCACACAGCCTAGAGATCCGTGTCTCTACCCACTCCAAGCACTAGGATAACGAATGCGTACCACCATGCCATGCTTTCTTAATGAGCTCCAGGGATCAACATCAGGTTGTCCTGCTTGCATCTCAGCACTCAGGAGGAGATGGACTACTCTCTCTGGATTTAAGTCTAGCCTGATCTACATATTGAATTCCAGAGCAGTTAGTCCTTCATAGAGAGACCCTGTTTCGACACCCTCACCCCTGGGGAAACACACACTCATGCACACACTTCCTGACTTCACCGGCTTGTCTCTATTGCTGTCTCCTAACTTAGCAATGAACAGCACTGACCCAGCTCCTGCCTTCCTCCATCTGATGCATAATAAACACTTTAGGGGCCAGCAAGGTGGCTAGATGTGCTTGCCACTTAGCCTGACAACCTGAGTTAAACCCCAGACTGACTCCTGCAAGTTGCCCTCTGATAACACCTCCTCCTGCCATCTTTTAAAAAAACATGGAAAGGGGGACAGTTTGGTCTTACAGTACACATCACAGAGAAGTAGCCAGGAAGACCCTCTTCAGAGATAGGTAGGTCTCTGTGAAATGAGCTTATGCAGACCCTAGAGACATAAGAAACCGTGCATTTGAACAGAGAGGCATGTCCTCGGCAAGTGTCATGTGAGGTCCTGGGTAGGGAGAGACTGGAGGGAATGAAGCCTTTGGGATGACTGGCAGGGACTAGACCCTACTTCTCTACATCACAAGTGAAATCTGGGTTCAAATGCAAGCATAACAGATTGAGGAGTTAGAACAGGGACAGCAACCTGGCGTACACTTTAAAGTCTGTCACTATTAACTCTGTGAGCTGATTCTCCAGAATCCTATTGCGAGTAGTTTTCCCGCCAGCCTGGTCCCACAGTCGCGTCAACCCCAAATATTATACAGACACACTGTATTAAATATAAAGCTGTTGGCTTATTAGTAGCATTTCTTATTGGCTAGCTGTGTTAAATATTAACCCATTTCTATTAATCTAAGTGTTTCCACATGGTCTTATCTTACCAGAGAGAGGGCCCAGACCTTCTTCTCAAGTCCCTACATCTTGACTCTCCTCTACTACATCTCCCACCTATTTGCCAACAATGCTTTAGTCGTTAACCAATAAGAGAAACATATTTACAGAATGACATCTCCCATCAAGTTCCCACAGAATACTTTCTAAAGGGATCTCCCAGCTGCATGTCAGTCTATTGTAAATATGCACAGTGGTGTAGACTGATCCATCTTCATAGGCAGCAGTTTACATGACTGAGGCTCACTTGGGTCCCTCTCCATTTCAGTAAGATATTGATAAGTCTAGAAACTTCTTTTCCAGCTGGTGGAAGTTAAAGGCCCCAGTGATCGCCTTTCATGTAAGCAGATGATCTGGCTGGACGAACTACAGAAGCTGGGAGCCGAAGTGGAAGTCTGCCACGTGGCCGCAGTCGGTGCTAAGAGCAAAGGTCTTGGCTGAAAGATGTCGCTTTGGGGAAATCTCATCATCCACTGGGACAAGATCTTCAAGAGGACAAAGCTTTTTGCACTGCTCGCACTTTGACTTGTCCTGACACTTGAGATGGGAAGACCCATTCTTGTACAGTATTTGTATGTCACAGAACTTGCTATCTGCTGGGTCCATGGTGGGTGGACTGTTGAAAATGTAGACATCTCCATGGGCATTGTAGGAGCCTAATGTCTCCATATTATTAGGAAAAAAAAAAAAAAAAAAGCCAGAGGAAAAAAGTGAACATGATGAACTTTTAGAGTTTTTGTTTTGTTTTTATAAAATTTTATTTTGTTGTTGAGAGCACAAATACTGTTTCTCTACTAAATGTCCTGGCAACGTAGATTCCTGAATTTGGGTTTGTCTTATGATTGTCCAAAAAGGATAGAAATTCTGATTTCCTTAGGGGGAAAACACCAACCAGAAATAAATTCCTTCTTTCAAGGGAGGAAGAATCCAGAGTGTTCCAGTTGTAGTGTCATGATGTGTATTGAACTTCAAGCTTGGACTATGTGTTATAAAAATATGTGCCAAGATGTTAGAGAAAAAATGTTCTCCCCAGTTATTCCTACCTTGTCAAAAGTCGGTCTAGGACCCCCTTCGGCTCCCACAGTTGACTGAGAGATGGATCACATCATCAAAGGCAACAGACACACCCCAGTCCTGAAAGTGGAGTCAACTGTCTACTGGCTCTCTTCCACTTACCTCACCTCAACGAGCCCCAGATCTGACAGTGAAGCCCCGCTCTGCTGCCCATTTGCCAAAGGGATGCTTACCAAATCACTTCCTTTCCTCGTGAACTGACCAGTTTAAAAACTGGAAAGCTAATATCATGATTCTGGCTCTTGTGGTTAAAAAGAAGTTTTTGGGGAGGAGGAAAATATGGCAATAACAAATTACAATACAGTATATAGCAACAGTTACTAGAGAATGGAGAAGAGGGGGAGACCTTTATTGTAGCATGAATTCTAGTTGGTATTAATAATAAAATCCCAGAAACTGATCCTGAGGTTGAAGCTGAAGATCAGAGGAGCAAAGCAGCTAGCCAGTATGGAGTTCTCACCTCTACCGCGTCTCACCTCACCTCACGCTCAGACCGCGTCTCCAGACTGCACTGCCCCTCAGACTGCACTGAGCTGTCACCTCCTGCCTTATATTCCTCTCAACACCAGGCCATGTCACTCTTGTCTCTACCTCCCTAGTGCTGGGATTAAAGGCATGGGATCCCAAGTGCTGGGCTCACCTTTGTGTGAACTGTTTCTCTTTTAGACAGAATCAATTTCATGTATCTCAAGGTGGCCCTGAACTAACAGTGATCCATCTGCCTCTGTCTCCCTAGTGCTGGGATTGAAGGTGTGGCCACCACTGCCTGACCTCTATGGCTGACTAGTGTGACTAGCTTTGCATTCTGATCTTTATTTGTTAGATCACAAACAAAATATCACCACATTTTATTTAGACCATGAAAATGCTCCTGCTAGTCAAGCTTGGAATGGTGGCTCACACTTGTAATCCCAGCACTTGGGAGGTTGAGGAAGGAGGATTAACCTTGAGTTTAAGGTCAGGCTGGGCTACAAAGTGAGGCTGTCATTATGAGTACTCTGGCCACTAATATCTCACTTGATCTCTCGTGGAACAATCAGGTTAATAAACACACCAGTGTGAAGTATTAAGTAGGGCAGAGATATGGCTCAGGGTGTAAAGTTGCTTGCCACCAAGCCCGATCTGAGTTTGAAGTGTAAGACCCACTTAGGAAGAAAGAACAGACTTCCAAGAATTGTCCCTTGAAGTTCACCTATGTACCATGGTATACATGTCCTCACATACATAAATAAAATGTGTAACAAACATAAAAACCAACAACTCCATGGTCTTTGCTTAAATTTATATACTGAGGGGGCCATTAGAATAATTGTATTGGCAGGTATGGTGGGAATAGCAAGATATTAAACAATGTACTCTGATCTCCAGAGCTGATGGGGATCAGACACAGATGATGACACGCACAAGCAAAAACACAAAGTCTTTATTCAAGGGATGAAGGATCCAGAGTATTCCAGTTGAGGTGTCAGAAATAGTGTTTTCAACAGCAAATGTAGATACAAAAACTCTGATACTGTTTTTTTTCTGATTATTTACAAACAAACAAGCCCTACCACCTCAGATTTTCATTTTTCCTTCATGCAGTATGGGTGTCTCTGACATCTGTGAAAATAAACCCTATACCTTACTGAAATAGATGTGGCCTAAGAACTAGGTCATCATAGATAGCTGGGAAAGAATGAGAAGCCACCCGAGTCCAGTGGTCTTTCTCTAACCTGCCACTTAGTCTGAATGCTGGTGTCCTTGGCCATGCAGAAGCTTTTCAGTTTCATGAAGTCCCATTACTTGTTTATTTCTTTATTTTTTCATTGTGGTTACTAATA
This sequence comes from Cricetiscus sungorus, assembly GCA_030556225.1. NCBI lineage: Eukaryota > Metazoa > Chordata > Mammalia > Rodentia > Cricetidae > Cricetiscus > Cricetiscus sungorus. The sequence continues at coordinate 30,326,470 of JANBXA010000007.1, read as the reverse complement.
GAAATGTGGGTGATAGGAGTCCAATGGCTCAAACAAGCAGCTGTACCACCACAAGGCCCACCCCCAGCACAGGTGATAGCCCCTGGGAGCAGCAGCCCTAGAGCTGTGCACACTCTAAGAATATACTCTTCTTCAGCTTGGCTAGAAAGAGTTCCCTCCACCAGCAACTGTTTACCCCTTCTTTAAAAACTGGGGTAATGGCCTTGGAGAATCTTCTAAGTGTTAACTTTCCCAGGGAAATGATGTTTTGTCCTAAGTCTCATGATCCTTTCCATGTCCCCAGAAATGCTTTAAGGATACTGCTTTACAACACCATACCACTAATCCAGGTCCCTCTGATGACCAGTTAGTCTCCTGCCTCCGCCAGAATAGGAGCTTCACTCTCATCAACTTCCTTTTTTAAAGGCCTGGTAATTAATAGTAACTAACCCAACTAATTTGTCTATTTAAGAAGGAGGGTTCAATAAAAGTTGTCACTTAGTGTCTTAGGGTTTTCATTGATGTAAAGAGGCACCATGACCATGGCAACTCTTATAAGGAAAACATTTAATTGAGGGGACTCATTTACAGTTTCAGAGATTCAGTCCATTATCATCATGGTGGGGAGCATGGCAGCATGCAAGCAGACATGATGCTGGGGTAGTAGCTGAGAATCATGCATCTTGCAGGCAACAAGAAGTCGACTGAGACAGTGGGTAGTATCCTGAGGATAGGAAACCTCGAAACCCACACCAACAGTGATACACTTCCTCCAACAAGGCCATACCCACTCCAAAAAAGCCACACCTCCTAATAGTGCCATGCTCTGTGAGATTGTGAAGGTCAGTTACATACAAACTTAGTATTAAAGTACTCCTCTAATCATTTTATGTTGATGAATTCAAAGTTTTCTCTGATTTATTGTCCATCAATGTTAAATACAATCATGATGAAAACCTTAGTATTCCTTTTTTAGAGATTATATAGCACTCTGTATAATCTCTGTTACAAGTTTATAGAATGTCTTTTACCTTAACATTCCCAAATAATAATATCAAACTAGATGGTTCCATATCTCCTACTGCATTCCAGGCATGATTCTAAGCACTTCATATAATGTATATGAACAATATATTATGGGAACCTTGTGTGTGTGTGTGTGTGTGTGTGTGTGTGTGTGTGTGTGTGTGTATACATGTACACACGCACGCACCTATGCAAGTACATGCATATGCATGCACATGTGCCTGAGGGCTGCCCCAAGAGTATAATGCATGCTAGGAAAGTTCTCTAGCAACAAGCTATATCTCCAGCCTCCAGCCTTAACAAGGTCCTATTCCTACCTACAGGTTACAGTATGAGATGGAGGCTAAATAATGTTCTCAGGATGGATCACAATAGTAATGAGTCCCAAGTTTTAACTTAGGCATTGTGGTGGTTGATACAGTAATATGCAAATGTACACTAATGAAACTTTAATGTGAAAAGAGAAAATTTGGAAAGTGAGAAAAAATTTTGAGTATTTCTTGTATATTTTTTTAACAATGGGATATTGTTATTCTGGCTTGAAAAAAATAAGGCAGTGTTATTGTTGACAACAACATGGATAAACCTGAAGGACATTAGGTTAAATGAAATATATAAGGAATGAAATAAAAGAGGGTCCATTTATTGTTGATTTTAGTGCCTGTGCTAACAGTGTTCCATTCACAAAGTCTTTTCCAGGGCCAATGAGTTCAAGGCTGCTCCCCACTTTCTCTTCTGTCAGGTTTGGTGTATCTGGTTTTATGTTGAGGTCTTTGATCCACTTGGAGTTGAGTCTTGTGTGGGGTATTAAGTATGGATCCATTTGGAGTCTTCTACATGCAGTCACCCAGTTTGAAAGGCATTACTTGTGGAAGATGCTGTCTTTTTTTTCAGTGTGTATTTCTGGCTTCTTTATCAAAAATTAGGTGTCCGTGGGTGTGTGGATTTATGTTTGGATCTTCTGTTGGTCAGTGTCTGTTTTGTGCCAATACCATGCTGTTTTTATTACTCTAGCTCTGCAGTAAAATTTGAGGTCAAGAATGGTGGTACCACCGGCAATTCTTTTATTATTCTTTTATTATTGTTTTAGCTGTCCTGGGGTATTTTGTTGTTGTTTTGTGTGTTGGGGGGTATGTGGGTATGAGGCTGAAAATTGACATTTTAAGATCTGTGAAGAATTGTGTTGGAATTTTTCATAGGGTCTGCATTGAATCTGTAGATTGCTTTTAGTAGGATGACCATTTATACAATGTTAATTCTATTGATCCATTAACATGGTAGATATCTTATCTTCTGATACCATCTTCAACTTCTTTTTATCTCAAACTTCTTAATAATACAAGTCTTTCACTTTCTTGGTTAGAGTCACACCAAGCTATTTTATATTATTTGAGGCTTTGTGTTCTTTCCCAGTCTGTTTTTCATTTGTATGCAGGAAGACTGCTGATTGAGCTAATTTTGTGTTCAGCTACTTTGCAGAAAATCTTTTTCAGCTGCAGGAATTTCCTAATGGAATTTTTAGGATCATTTATGTATACTCTATCATCTGCAAATAAAGATGCTTTGTCTTCTTCCTTTCCAATCTGTATCCCCTGATCTCTTTCAGTTGTCTTATGGCTCCAGCTTAGACTTCAAGTACTATATTTGAATAGATACGGAGAGAGTGGACAACCTTGTCCCATTTCCGATTTTAATGGGTTTACTCTGAATTTCTCTCCATTAAAGTTGATGTTGTAAATTGCCTTTATTATGTTGAAGTATGTTCCTTGTATTACCAAATCTTTCCAGTTCTTACCATGAAGGATGTTGGCTTTCGTCAAAGGCCTTTACTGCATCTAATGTGATGATCATGTGGTTTTGTCTTTCAGTTTGTTTATATAGTGGATTACATTTATTGATTGATGTTAAACCATCACTATATCTCTACATGAAACCTTCTTGATCACAGTGGATATCTTTTTAATGTGTTCTTTGATTCAGTTTTCTAGTTCTCTATTGAGAATTTTTGCATCTATGTTCATAAGAAAAATTGGTCTTTAATTCTCTTTGTTAAGTCTTTATGTGGTTTGGATATCAGGGTAACTATGGCCTCATAAAATGAATTGGGCAGTGTTCCTTCTGTTTCTATCTGTGGAATAATTTGAGGAGTATTGACATTAACTCTTCTTTGAGAGTCTCGTAGAATTCTGTGCTAAAACCATGTGTCCCTGGGCTTTTGTGTTATTGTTTAGGAAATTTTAATGGCTGCTACTATTTCACTAGGGGATATAAGTCTATTTAAATTGTTTATCTGTTCTTGATTTGACTTTGGTAAGTAGTACCTATTGAGAAAATTATAGATTTATTTTAGATTTTCCAATCTGGTAGAGCACAGGTTTTAAAAGTATGTCCTATGACTGTCTTAATTGGGGTTTCTGTTGCTGTGAAGAGAGATCGTGACCATGGCAACTCCTATAAAGTAAAACATTTAACTGGCTTAGAGTTTCATAATGGCGGGACTTGGCCACATGCAGGCAGAGATGGTGCTGGAGGAGATGACAGTTCTGTATCTTGATCCATAGGCATCAAATGGACTCTGAGTTCCACACTAGGCATAGCTAGAGCATATAAGACCTCCAAGACCACCTGCACAGTGATGTACTTCCTCCAATTAGGTCCCACCTCCTAATAGTGCCATTCCCTATGAGCCAAGCACCAAAACACATGAATCTATGGGGCCAGACCTATTCACACCACAGTGAGTCTCTGATTTCCTGGGTATCTGCTCTTATGTCCCTCTTCATTTCTGATCTGCTAATTTGGATATTCTTTCTGGACCTTTAAGTTAGTTTGGGTTTGTCTATCTTGTTGATTTTTCTCAAAGAACCAAGTTTCAGTGATTCTTGATATTGTTCTCTTTGTTTCTATTTTATTGATTTCATCCCTCAGTTTGATTATTTCATGCCATCTACTCCGCTTGGGTGTTTGCTTCTCTTTGTTCTAGAGCTTTTGGGTGTGTTGGTAAATTACTACTATGAGGTATCTCTAATTTTTTTGTGTACACACTTAGTGCTATGAACTTGCACTGACTTCATTGTGTTCCAGAAGTTTGGGTGTTTTATGTATTCATTTTCATTCCATTCTAGAAAGTGTTTCTTAATTTTTCATTCAGTAGTGAGTTGTTCAGTTTCCATGAGTTTGTAAGCTTTCTGTTGTTAATCAGCTTAAATTTGTGGTGGTCAGATAGGATATAAGGTGTTATTTCAGTTTTCTTGTCTTTATTGAGACTTGCTTTATTTTAGAGTATATGGTCAATTTGAAGAAAGTTCTATGAATGCTGAGAAGGTATATTTTTGATTTTGGGTGGAATGTTCTGTAAATGTCTGTTAGTTCCATTTGGTTTATAACATATTAGATCCACCGTTTCTCTGTTTAGTTTTTGCCTGGATGACCTGTCTATTGCAAGAGTGAGGTATTAAAGTCTCCCACTAAGTGTGTGTGAGGGTCAATATGTGATTTAAGCTATAGTAGTGTTTCTTTTATGAACTTGAGTGCCATTGTGTTTGGTATATAGATGTTAAGAATTGCAGTGTCCTCTTGGTAAATATTTCCTCTGATGACTTTGAAGTGTCCTTCCCTGTGTCTTTTGAATAGTTTTGAAGTGTATTTTGCCAGATATTAAAATGGCTATGCTAGTTTGCTTCTTAGGTCTGTTTGATGGAATATCTTTTTCCATCCTTTTACTCTGAGTTATCTATCCTTGATACTAAGATGTTTCCTGAATGAAACAGGATAAGTTCTGTTTTCACCTCCATTATCAGTCTTTTTATTGATATTGAGAGATATCTATGAACAATGTTTGTTGATTCCCATTATTTTGTTGTTGTGGTGGTGTGTTTGTGTGTGTATCTCCCATCTGGGATTGTGTGTGTGTGTGTGTGTGTGTGTGTGTGTGTGTGTGTGTGTGTGTGTGTGTGTACCATCTGGGATTATTTATTCCTTGTGTTTTCTTGGGTGTTGTTAACCTTTTTAGATTGAATTTTTCTTTCTAGGGCCTTGTAGAGTTTGTAAAGGGACATTGCTTAAATTTGGTTTTATCATGGAATGTCTTATTTTCTTCACTTATTATGACTGAAAGTTTTCTGGATATAGAAATCTGTACTGCCATCTGTGGTCTCTTATTAGACTTTGTAGAATATCTGTCTGGGACCTTTTGACTTTTAGAGTTATGTGTACTTCCAGTAGGTCTGCCATTACATGTTACTTGGTCTTTTTCCCTTTCAGCTTTTAATACTCTTTCCTTATTCTGTACATTTATTGTTTTGATTATTATGTACCAAGGGAATTTTCTTTTCTAGTCCAGTCTATTTGGTGTTCCATATGCTTTTTGTAGCCTGATAGTCATCTCCTTTAGAATGGGGAAATTTTCTTCTGAACTGTCAAAAATGTTTTGTCTTTGACCTGTGTTTCTTCCCCTTCCTCTATTTCTATTATTCATAGATTTGGTCTTTTCATAGTGTCCCAGGTCTCCTGGGTGTTTTGTAGTGGGATATCTTCAGATTTAACATTTTCTTTGACTAAGGTATCCATTTCTTTTATGATTTCAATGTCTTAGATTTTCTCTTTCATCTCTTGTCTTGTGTTAGTACAGTTTGCCTGTGAAGTTCCTGTTTGAGTTCCTGAATTTTTCACTTCCAGATTTTTCTCAGTTTGGGTTTTCTTCATTGATTCTATTTCCATAATTATGTCTTGGATTATTTTGTTCATTTCCTTTCATTGTTTGAGTTTTCATTGATTTCTTGAAGAGACTTATTCCTAAGAACCTCTATCATTCATAAAGGCTGTTTTACAGGCTTTCTCTTATTCTTCAGCTATTTTAAAATTCTTAGGGTCTACTGTGTTAGTTTTCTGGGCTCTAGTAGAGATATATTGTCCTAGCTGCTACTGTGTTTTTGCATTGGTATACAGGCATCTGAGTCCTGGGGATGACGGTAATTCTAGATGCTGATATCTGGTCTTGTCCTGGTTGAGTGGGTGTTTTGCTCCTTGTGGTCCTCAGGAAGGTGTGATGATTATGTGCCTCCTGGTAGGAACTTCAGGGATTTTGCTAGGTGTGGCCATTGAGAGTTCCAGTTAAAATGTGTTTGTAGGTATTGGGAACTGACATTTAGGAATGGGGATGGACGGTGAGGGGGTGGTTAAGGATCCACAGAAGGGAAGAAAGCAGTGTGTTCCACCAGGTTCTGTTTAGTCCCCTGGAGATAGGGGCAGAGAGTGATGACAGGTCACAATAGGTAGTTTGCTACAGAGCTGAGGATGGCTGGGGGATTGGATTTGGAGAAGAGGATGGAGAACGAAGATTTGGAGCTCACTTACCTACTTTGCTGGCCTACTTGCTTCTCTAGCAGGCTTGGTAGGAGGGTTTCAAGGTAATGCCTGCTTGAGTTGGTGGCTGGGATAACAGGATGAGTAGGAAGATTGGAGAAGACTCCTGTGTGGTCTGCTGGGGATGGGGACAGAGGGTGGAGAGGCCACAGTAGTTAGTTAGCTATGTTGTTAGGGATGAGACAGGGATGCTGGATTTAGAGGACAGGGCAGAGAGGTGAAGATCTGCAGTTAGGCCACCTGGTTCCTTAGCCCAGAGTGACCTGTGGGTTCCCAGGGAGTGCCTGTTCTTGTTTGGGGGCTGGGACAATGAAATGAGAAAGGGGAAAGAAGGTTAGAAGAGGAGGTCTGGGTGATTTATTGGAGATGAGTGGCAGAAAGGAAGAGGAGTCTACAGTGGGTGGTCTGTTACAGAGCTGGGGGTGAGTCTGGGGTATTGGATTTGAAGGAGCTGAGAAGTATAGATCTGCAGTTAGGCTACCAGCTTCCCTGGCCAGAATGGCCTTGTTAATAAAACAGGATTATAAAATAAATCCATGCCACTACTTCTTATAGCTGTAAGCACTTGAAGCTAGATTAACAAAGGCAAGACCAATGCCAACACATTTGGACATTCCTTTTAGGAATATCCCCATTGACTAGATCAGGTTAATTTTATACATTGTAACAGGACTGCTTACTACCACGGTTTGAAAGAGTCTCAGGTTAGAGAAGGGACCTAGAAGGAGGTGTCTTAACTATACAGCAGGCTCAGGACTCTGTGGGGTCCCAGTTTCCAGGGACTCAAAGAAACAGAATTCCTTAGTGTCAGAGCAGCTAGAGCAGTTCATTGATACCCAGGTGGCCTACTACAGCCAATTCTGAATTGATGTGAAAGCTGTTTCTCCATCCTATCTTAGAGAGAATTCAAGGACTATGAAGAAAGGATATGCAAGTACTCCCATCACCAGTTGCTATGGTCTTAGGGATTGTTTCATACTGGTGACTACTACAACAAATGGTTTCAATGGAAATTTTATTTAGCAGTCAGAATTCCCTTTACATCCTTTCTGTTGAGCAGTATCCAGTCAACCTGTTCATCCTATTTCAGCTCATCAGTTATATTTAGGCACAAAGGTTTTAGTTTTTATCGCAACACCAAGTCTTAAGTACTTGAAATTACTGCTACAGCGAGAAGATCTTGTTGAAAAATGTGTTGAACAGTTTTCATCTTCTGTCAGTACAAGTTAATGTTCTTTCCTTAAATAAAGTTAGGCATTTTTGGTTTTAGAATTGGTTCCCATCATAAAACAGTAAGACACCCCACCTTTAGGGTTAGCACTAGAATGTCCAGTGTCATCGGCCTTTGCATGGGCACCAACAGCACAGGCTCTGCCCATAGGACCTTGGAGACGGTGGCATCAAGCTCTTTGGTATGCTGCATGCAGCCATGCTTACCTCTTCTGCCACCACAGTGTCACTTTTACTAACAGAGGTGCCAAGCAGTTGTACCATAGGTCACACTAGGACTTTGGAGCTGTTTTGCAAATACGCACAGTAAGCTGTGACACAATAATCATGATATAACAATCACCCAGTGGAAATATACAAACATTTATAATTGATTTCATACAAAAATATGTAATTTCCATCATAAAGTAGTGTTAATAGTGCCTGACCTTTTTGTAAGTTAACAAAAACAAAGTTCTTAAAGGAGTTGAAGTAAATGCAAGGGATGAAAATTACCAAGAAATTAATTCTCAACCCCCAAATAAATCTAGAACAATTTATAGAAGTAGCACAGTAGCTTAATGAAAATGGGGGAATTACTGTCAGGCTCCAGTAGGGGCAAGGCCCAGGGCTGCTGTGCAGCTAGGGACTGAGCTTCCTCACTGCTGATATGTTATCTGTAGAAGTTACCAAGAACCCTTTTTCTATAGGTGACAGATGGGCAGAAACATTAGGTTAGCCATGAGATATGAAATTCTTAGGAGTCCTTTAAGAATATCTGCCCTGTTAAATACAAAAAACATCACTAAACAGTTTGAAAAGGTAAAAAAGTAGAAATGGCTATGCAGCACATATACAGGTCAAACTATCTGGAGAAATTCTGTTTTAGAAAAAGAAACCAACTAAATCAGCACTTTACTATAAAGTATTTTGAAATCCAAGGTGGTGATTTAAGACACTGCCATTGTCTGCTATGAAATATCCACCTTTAAATGGGGAAAAGAAGCCCTCCCCACATCAACACTTGGGAGCTTCTGAACTTGGCCTTGTAAAGCTGGCCAGGTGATTAGTGTGAACAAGGACTTCATTTGAGCTTCTCACCCTCTTGCCATTGTCCCCCAATCCAGCACAGAGCATCTCGTGCATTAAAATGGCAATAATTAGGGAAGTCCTCTTCTCTAGTCAGGAGCCCCACCAGTTATTTCTTAGCAGGAGTGCCAGCCTATATCGGCGTGCCTTCTGATGTGATCATGGGAGGTCAGAGCACTCCCAGTAGCCCGTGCTCAGAGTGTGGCATGCTCCTGTTCATGACTGGGTACCTCAGCCACAGCTGGAGCTGTGCATCTGATGCCTAAAGAGCCTCTAAGGGCTGCACCCCATAGTTTGCAGGGTGACTTTCCAAGGAACAAAATTGTGGCTCTGGAGATTACTGGCTATTGGTGAAACTTGTTGGCAGGAAGCTATTCCTAATATGCAGTGGAGTCTGAATGCCCTAAGTCTAAAAAGTGGGACTATTACCCTCTCTTATTCTAGATACTTTGTTACTCTTATCTCAATGTCAAAGGCACTTCTAGGTTTAATTAGCTACAACGAATGCTTTAAAGTTACAGTGCATTTTTAAAAGTTAGTGTACAGAATTAAAGCAAATCTGTGATTTTGAAACACAGTGATCTATGGTCCTAAATGAGGTGAACTAAAATAACGCAAACCCTCATTCGCTAAGTTCAACCAGAGAAAAATATATGGATGCCAACTGAGGCCTGTTGGGAGTTTTATCAGATGATCTGTAAATGCTTTAAATACTAATTTATGAACTTCCCTATCCACCTTCTTTGGGTAGTAATCTGACTATCAGATAACCTTTAATAGGTAGAGGGAAAATAGATGTTGACAAAATCCACACAGCAGAGAAACCTCACTACTGTGATCACAGGTGTAACAATGAGGAATGTGTGCGGCAAATGATCCAGATCAGCCAGACCCAGAGGACAGAGGACAAAATCCCAAAAGTCACATTCCCTAGGATAACTGAAGGCAGCATGATTAAATGAGTTTTAAATATTAGTGCAAATTTCTTATATATAAAATGACCATTTTAAGTGCCTAGATTAGCAATTTCAGTTCCTAGGGGGAAATGTACAACTTCTTACAGTATGTTCAGAAAATACCTTTGTTCAGTCTTCATTTGCTAGTGTCTCAGTAGATAACCATATTTTGGCCCCACTTAAAAATTTGCTTAATGGTGTCCCTAAAATGCTGCGTCTGCACAGATTTCCTACAGGAGAAAATGGAAATGAAGAGGAGAGAAACTCTGGTGTCCCCAGGGTGTCGTGTGGACCTGTAGCTCTGAAGTACATCCTGCTCTGGTCCAACTCTGCGTAGCAAGCTTCTAGAGGGCCACTCCGATGCTGCCTCAGCATCCTACCTAGCATGTCCACTTCATCAGCCAGCACAGAGAGCTTGTGGAAGGCCATGATGGAGCCCCCAAGGTTGATCTGTGCCTCAGGGACCCAGCGGAAGTAGCACAATTTCCACAGCTTTATGTGTGTTCCAGAGACACGTGGCAGGATAATGCCGTGCAGGTTGGCTGGTCTGGAAAACCACTCTTTAAAATACTGTTCCACTCCACTGTTCTGGCTATCAGTGTGCGGCAGTGAGTCTGACTTCAGTTTCAGTATTAGTGAGTTTCTCCTCGGAAGCAGCTCTTGGCCACTGATGATTCCATTCTTTAGGCATGATGGCATTCCTCTCAGTGTGGAGCTGTAGCTTTTCTGCACAGAAGACAGATCTTGGCATTAGTCTACTGGAGCTCCTACTTTTCAAAAGGATGAGTGGTACAATGTAACCGGCTAGGACTAATAGATGTCAGGAGGGTTCCCCATTGGAGGACATGGCCCTTCTTTCCCTTGTGGGGCTCATGCTGGTCTTCTCTGAACTAGCTTTTTGGGTTGACTCTCCAAGGTAATCACCATGTCAGAAGGAAAGTGAAAGGGATGCATTTGCTTTAGTGCATGCTCACAAGACCGTAAGGGTAAGGAAAAAATTTACACTAGGTGATTTCCAGAAAGAACGGGCATGCTATCAAGAAATCTGGCTTACAGTGGCTATCTGCCATCTTTTATGCTGACAAAGCTTCAAGGGCCTGCACCTCGATCATCAAGAAAAAAGTTAAGATATTATTACATCAATTAAAAAGGGAAGGGTTCTCAAAATCTGCACTAGATGCCTCCTGGCAAAGTGCCTGTGTCTAACACTTGTAAAGATACCACGTCTAACGACATGGCACTGCACCTATGTGGGGATGGGTTGTCTACTGCTACTGTGCTGCTGTCCGCAATTTACCTTTGTGCGCTTGAAGGTCTTCCTGGAACTATTCTGCACGCAAGGCGTGCTCCTGCCGATGTAGAAGGGGTTGTGGAAAAGGGTCCGGTCCCTTGCTGTGAACTGAAGAGCCCAGTCCCAAACTGAGGGGAATTTCAAGCCCTTTTCATCACCCAACTGAATATTTTTGCTGATAGCAAACTCCTGTAAGGAAAACACACATGTGAGGAGTAGACACCCCCACCTTTTCTAGTGCCTGACAAACTCAGGAGAGTTTGTCACTAGAGCATTCAGCCCTCATGGAAGCACCGATTCTACTCTGAAAATGATGATGGGATGTGAACAACAGACACACACTGCTTGCTCAGCACATTCCCAGCCTTGGCACCAAGAAGGCTTTACATTCCAGACAAAGGTGCTAACTGAAAACAAAAAATCATTTCACTAAAATGGTACTGCAAACCTTATACTACTGTTGACATCCCGGCTTTAGGCTATAGCGACCTAGGTCCACACAACAGCAAATGGAACAACTGAAACAACTGTGTGACAGCGTGTCCTATAGCACAGGACAGAGATGTGCTCCTCTGGAAGGTAGCCCCACACCCTCTAAAAACAAAGCAGTCACCCTAATAGCATAGAACAAGGACCCTCACCTGAGCACACTGATAGCAGGCTATATCAAGTTCATACAAGATGGGAAAAGATATGACAGATCCTTATTGTCTATTTGGAAACTTCAATCTTTTACAAACTTTGTCTTTTAAAAGGCCAAGAATTTGTTTGAAATTATAAAAAGTGCAAAGTATAAATGTTCCAAAAAAAAAATGTAGAGCAATCTGGTTATTATAACATCACAGGCAGGGGAAGCTTGAAATCATGGAGAAGTGGTTAAGCCATGTGTGCGCATATGTGTGCATGCGTGCATGCATGTGTACACGTGTGTACACATGCACATACAGTAGACAGACCTGTGCATGAAGTCAGTGAAGGGGAAAAGCCCAGGAAGAGTGAACTCTCAGTAATGAAGGCACACAACTCATGAGGTGGTAAGACTGCAGTGCATATCTGGGAAGTCATTTATTTTAGGGCCACAGTAAGATTCTTATACTTTTAGAGCCTCTGGGTTTCAGATTTACCTTAGGAAAATCTTTGTAGGAAGACATAGAATACATTGCATAAGATTTCCTTCTCAAACTGATCAATGTAAAAACTGTCTAACAGAAACAAGAGTTTCTTTGGAGTCCTGGATTCTCCAGAGCAGCGGTGCTGACCAATCGTGCTGCCTGTGTTCTGAGACAAGACCTGCCTCTCCCTCCAATACTCATTCTCTCCCTAATCAAGCCAAGTCCTTAATCAACCAAGGTCTAGTATCCCTCTCTAGGATGCTCCTCACTCCTAGCTAAAATAGCCTGACTAGTGCTCTTTGTCTCTCATACCTGGACACATGTATGTGTCATAGTTGACCAAAGGCACTACTGCTTCTTTGCTTTGTATTAAATTTTTTCATTAATTTTACATACTGACCACAGTTTCCCCTCCCTCCTCTTTTCCCCTCCCCCACCTCCCATCTACTGCCCCCTCATCCACTCCTCCTCCATCTTCATCCAGAAAGGTTCAAGATAAAGCTTTTCCCCTGCATCAAGGCTGGCTGGGCAAGGCAACCTAGCATGGGGAATAGGTTCCCAAAAGCCAGCTCAAGCACCAGGGACAGGTTCTAATCCCACTGCTAGGAGCCCCACAAACAGACCAAGCTATGTGCAGAAAGCCTAGGTCAGTCCTATGCATGCCAGCCCAAAGTCCGTGAGTTCCCACAGCTCAGGTCAGCTGTCTCTGAGGGTTCCCCTGTCATGGCCTTGACCCCCCCCCCGGCTTGTATAATTCCTCCTCCCTCTCTTCAACTAGACTCCCAGAGCTCGGTCCAGTGCTTGACTGTGGATCTCTGCATCTGCTTCCATCAACTGGACAAAGACTCTCTGATGACAATTAGAGTAGTCACTAACTACAAGGGAAGGTCAGTTCAGGCACCCTCTCCACTACTGCTAGGAGTCTTGCATCCTTGTAAGTTCCTGCAGTTCTCCTGGTACCAGGTTTTTCACTACCTCAAATTGGCCCTCCTATCAAGACACCTCTTTCATTACTCTCCCCCTCCATTAGACCTCAACCCACCCAATATGATCCCTTGTGTTCCTATTCCCCCATATCCACCCTACCCGCACCCCCCCCAGTTTATCCAGATCTCTTCTATTTTCCCTTCCCAGGGAGATCCATATGTTTCCCTCTTGGACCCTCCTTGTTACCTAGCCTCTCTGGGGCTGTGGACTTTAGTCTGGTTGTCTTTTGCTTTACATCTAATATCCACTTACATGTCAGTACATACTGTGTTTGTCTTTCTGGCCCTGGGTTTACCTTACTCAGAACAAGTTTTTGCTAGTTCCATCCATTTCCCTACATGAACAAATTTCATGATCTTTTTTTTCTTTTCCTTTTTCTTTCTTTTTTTTTCTTTTTCTTTTTACTGATGAGTAGGACTCCATTGCCAAAGGCACTACTTTTTACATGATGGACCCACTTTGCAGATGTGGAACTGGGTTTTCAAGCCTACTTCTAAGAGAACCACAGATCTAGAATTTTCTAGACTGGAATAGAATTAAGAATTCCTGCTCTGCGGCCACCCAACCTCGACTGGGGCCTCAGAGTTAAAGCTGAGGGTCAGAGTGAATGATCCCTCAAGGCCACAGAAGCTACCCTCAGGCTCCCCTCCACCATCCCTGCTGCATTTCTGAGCTCTTCCCAGGAAGGTTCACACCACTGGTAGGGAGAGGCTTGTCTCCAGAATGGCTCCATATTCTTAGTTCTGAGTCCTCTTCCCCCAACTCTACGAACTGTCACCACAGATACAATCTACCCATAGTGGCTACTTGTAGTGAAATATCCACCCGCCCACATCTGTTGTACTGACCACGTCCATTGGGGTGAGGAGACAGGTGTGGGCATGACCAGTGAAGTCTAGGTCTGGGTCCCGACCTAGATGTACTTACTCACTTCCGGGTCGAAGAGAGAGGATCAGAGGAGATCCTTGAAGCAGGAACTGGTAGCAGTTGCCTGTTTCGTATGTAAGTAAATTCTCCCCGAATAAACCTCAATCAGCTTGTACTGAATCTCAGAATCTTACTACCTGAATTATCTGGTGTCAGTCTCAGGGTCGTGGGTGCATGCCCCATGTTGGGTGCCATTTTGTTATGATTAGCTTTCTGCCTTGGCAGGTCCCGCCACCCTTCACAGCCCCAAAGAAACATGCAGATGCTATATTAATTATGAAACTGTTGGACGTTGGCTGTGGTTTCTTATTGGCTAGCTCTGACTTAATTATTAACATATTTTCTATTAATATAAGTATTTCCACATCTTGGCTTACTGGGAATACTGGACCTGCATCTCTTTTCTCTGCAGAGATGTAGCAGGCAAAGGAGATGCACAACTCCGTAATTAACAGTAGAAAGAGAGCTTCTATCCTACTGACTTATCAGGAAATAAATGTCTTTAGCTATTGATCACCAACCCAAGTGAGGCAGCCAGCTCAGTACTGTGAGCCCAGCTATGCAGGAAGCTGAGGCTTAGGACTGCCAGTCAAGGCCTGTCTAAGTAATTGATAGACATTGTCTCAAAGTGGGAAGGAAAAATAAAACATGTCGGGGAGGTATTGAGCTAGGGCTCAAACTCAGAAGCATATACAAGGCCCTGTATCTGATGCTCAACCAAAAAAATCCAAAAGAATCCAAAAGTCAATTTAATGTGGTTAAAGTAATTGATACCCTTAAACACATTTATTATGAGCAATTTGCAGAGGAAAACAAAATCTTTATTAATAAAAACAATATTAGATTCTTTAATGCATTCTGAGATTATTTTGAAAGGAAAGAATTTTAAGTCACATATTTTAAACATGCAGTTAACTGTACTTCAGTTATATTTCAAAGTTGTGAAGGGGGGCAGCACTGGAGAGATGGCTCAGTGGATAAAGCACTGGCTGTGCAGGCATGGGGACCAGAATTTGGAACCCTAGACCCCTAGGACCATGTAAAAGCAGGGCAGGATGGTGGCAACCTGTGATCCCAAAACTCAGGAGACACAGAGAATTCCTGTGGCCAGGTGGCTAGCTAGCTAGCTAACCAGAATGGGCAGCTCTAGGTTCTGTAAAAGACTTGTTTCAAGAACACAAGAGTAGAAAGTGACTGAGGAAGGCACTAGACATCAACTTCAGGCCTTCACATTCACATACACCTGCACACACATGTGAGAACATACATAATACACACTACACACAAAATGTATATGCCCATATATACAAGTAGTAGTAGTCGCAGCCAGCATGTCACTTACCGTGCTCTGCTTCACCCGCTGATGAGGAGAGTTGAACAGGAATGTGCCGAAGAGTGAGTTCCAGGTACTGTCACACAGCACTGCTAAGTATGTCTCGGAGAACTCGAAGGCAGCTGGATACTGCTCTAACAGCTGCCATGTGGTATCCAAGAATAGCAAGAATAAAGGAGACTGGCAAATACAGACAGAAAAGGGTATTATTAATGCTGCCCTCTGGTTGTCACATGCATTCCGGACTTATTATTGACACTAAAGAGGCTAACAAGAAAATACCTAAGCCTCAAATACTTGGCTGAGCTAAACTAAGGCCACATGAACAAATTAAACCTATCCATGTCAAGAGACACATTTAATTAAAAAAAAAAAAAAAAAGTGCAAGCCGGCATTGGTGCACGCCTTTACTTCCAGCACCTGGGAGGCAAAGGCAGGTGGATCTCTGTGAGTTTAAGCCTGGTCTACAGAGCTAGTTCCAGGATAGCCAAAGCCACACAGAGAAACCCTGTCTCAAAAACAAAACAAAAAAAATAACTCTTCTTAGCTTAGCAAGTGTGGTAAAACACACTTTGTGGAGAAGCAAACCATGTGTTTAAACATCCTGCAAGTGGTTCTATAGAGCAACACAACACGCTCAGCCAAACCCTATAACTTCTGGTTGACCAGCATGTTCACCATCCAAGAAAATTCCCCAAGTTTCATAAAACTGCTTGGCATTAGCCCTAGGCCATGTGGAGTATTCCTGGGCAGCAGCTGCTGGCAACTCATTTGCATGCTCTACCACTAATTAAGGGTACTTTCTGAAACAACACTGACAGAGTCAACGTGGCTGCCTGGCTCCAGAACCATTTTCAGGGCCTTCTGCAGCAAAACAGGAGGCCACAAAGACATTCCTCTCAAAATCTCAGTTTCTAACTGCTATGGCCTATTATCAGGAACTGTGAAACTCCAAAGGTGATTTTATTTAGTTAGCTAGGATATGCTTAGCATTTAATTCTATACAATAAAATAGGGGACAACATAATGGCATTTCCATACATGTATATGTTGACTGTTAGCACCTGCCCTCTTACACTTATCCCCTCCCTATTTCCTAGTAGTAATTCTCCCCACTAAGAGAAAATACATGATCCGTCTTCCCAAGTCTGGCTTATTTTGACTTACCATCATGATCTCCAGTTGCACTACAGGTCCTTCCTTCTTATGGTACAGTACTATGCCTTGTATACATACACTGAATGGATACGTAAGTTGACTTCCCAATGAACATGGGCAAAGCTTTTTGTATGTGACCTTTGACCCTTCCAGTATACAGCAAGGAGTGGCATAGCTGGATCATAAGGTAGTTCCTATTTTAGATTTTTAGAAACCTCGTGAATTTGAATGTAACTGACTTCCATCATCTCACAGGGAGTGGCACTAGTAAGTGTGGCTTTGTTGGAGGAAGTGTGTCACTGTAGGGGGTGGGCTTTGAGGTTTCCTATGCCCAGGATACTTCTCAGTGTCTGAGACTACTTCCTGATGCCTTCTGATCAAGATGTAGCCAAGACTATGTCTGATTGCACGGCTCCCCACCATGACAATGGACTGAACCTCTGAACTGTAAGCTGCCTCCTCACAACAATAGAAACCCTAAGACAGACCCTCATACTGATTCCTGTGAGCTTCACTAATTTACATTCCCACCAGCACTGGGTAAGAGTTGCCTCTATCCCTCATCCATATCTGTACTGCTTGCCTGTGCCTGCACTTCCTGAATGCTTTCCTCTAGTGGATTCAATATTCCTACATTATAAGGTCTTTGATTCACTTTGAATTGATTTTTTTTTTTCAGGCAGAGGAAGGAATCAAATTCCAGTCTTCTAAATGTGGATAATCTGGTTTTCCCAGAAACCATTTACTAAAGAGACTGTCTTTCCCCAGTGTATGCTTAGCTCATAGCTGCAGTTGCATGGCATTATCTCTTAGTTGGCGGTTTCTTTCCTATTGGTCTGCATGTCCTTTTGTGCCAGCCCAATGCTGGTTTTGTTTCCTTTGCTCTACAGTAAGAATGACTTTTAGTTAGGTAGCACAGCGCCATTATCATTGCTTCTCCTATTTTGGTTTTCATTTGCTAAGAATGCTATGTCCTAAAATAGGATCTATTCTGAAGAAACTTCCATGAGCTGCTGAAAAATATGTATCTTGCAACTGTTAGGTAGAATACCCTGCAGATGTCCATTAAATACATTTGCTCTGTGATTCAGTTCAATTGTGCTGATTTTGTTTTTATTTTTCTGAATGACTTATGAATTCAGGAGAAGGTGTGTCAGTTCATTGCTGAATTCAAGCACCTGACAAGAAGCCACCTATGGAAGGATAGGCTTGTTTTGGCTCACAGTCTGAAGGAGTCTAGTCCACAGTGGGTAAAGCATGGCAGCAAGATAGCCTATGGATAGGTATGACAGCTGAGGCAGCCGCAGGGAACAGACAGGAAGTAGTGCTAGTCTATGACTCACAAAGCTCAACACTAGCAAGTCACTTCCTATAGCAAGGTTCCACCCAAACATCCCAAAGCCTACTGAAACAGCTATATAGCTGGACCAAGTGTCCAAACATATGAGCTAATGGGAAACATTCACATTCAAACATAACACACTGCCATTGGTGCCCATAGGCATGGCCTGCTCGGTACAGAATGTATTAGTTTCTCCCTAAGTCCCCTAGTCTCACAGCTTTAATCTTATTCAGCAATTTAAAAGCCCAGACTCTTCTGAGACTCCCAGTAAACATCTACTGGTAAGCCCCTATGGAATTAGAGAATAAGTTACCTCTAACACAGACTGGTACAGAGTAAATGTTCCCACTCAAAAGGCAGGAATGGAGCAAGGCAAAGAAAAACAAAATACCCAAATGACACCAAAGTAAGGTTGAAAATCAGCATGGGAACTTGGGGTTTGACGGGCCATGTGTGCTCATGGGAGTTTATAGCCTCTGACACATATGGTCTCTCCCTTGGCCCATATAGTGCCGGCAGCTTGTTGGCATCTCAAATATCTTGGGGTCCCCACTGCAACTTAGGTTTCACCATCACATCTTCAGGCATAGCACACCCAGGTGTCCACATAGGAAACAGTTTCCGATAAAAACCGATTGGTACAAACTTCCATGTGACAGCCCACCCCCTCTCTTGCATTCTGTGGACAAGGCCAAGTTCTCTGACAGCTCAGGGTGGAGCACAGCTGTAAGTCAGGTATTTTGGTTACACTTTTGCCACTGGCCCCTAGGACCATCTGTCAGCAGGGTGCTCTGAAGGACAGAAATCCTTCAAAATGAATGTGCATTGGGCAAGGCCTTGCCACCAAAGCACCTTTTACTGTTTTTTAAAGTTCAAGGTTTCCCCTTCATGACGTTAGTTTTTTTAAGAGTCAGCCATTCTGCAGTGATCCTATTACCAACTTTAATCTGGTTCAAGCCCTTTTCCCATCAGTGGCATATTTCTGTCTACAGATTCGCACTCCTTCCCTTGCCAGAAGTACACTCAATATCATCCTGCTCCACTTTCTGCTCTCTCACTGTAAATCTGAGTAAACAGAGTGAATTATAACCATTCTGTAGCATGAGTACTCTGCTGTCCTCAAATTTCCTCTGCTAAACCAGTTAGCCCATTACTTTTGAGTTCTGCCTCAACTCAAGTTTTCAGGACCTGAGCATAGCAGAGCTAAACTGTCTGACAGACTATTCCATGAACTGCTTTTAGTCCTTGTTCCCTTTTGGGACCCTGTGAGCATAGTCTGCACTCTACATGTTTCTACACTTCTCTTGTCTTTCCCACTCACACTAGAATGGCCCATTAAGCTGTGTTAGAGAGTTCTGGGGCTATGTTATATTGAACCTCCAAACTCTTCAAAGTTCCTTCAGAACATCAGTTCCAAAGGCCTAGAAATTTTCAGGTTTATGCCAGCAATGACTCCCCTTATTGCTACCAAATTTCTGTTACTTGGTTTTCTTATTGCTGTGACCAAATACATGATGAGAAGCAACCCACAGTAGATTTATTTTGGTTGACAGTTTAAGGGATAAACTCCATTATGGTGGGGATGATGCTAAAGGAGTGGATGGATCTTTGGTAGCAGAAGCTTGGCAGTGGCTTGTCCCATGGACCAGGAAGTGCAGGGTTATAAATGAGGTTATAAACCTCAAGGCCTACCTTAGTGAGGCCTAAAGTTTCCATAAAAGCCAACCAAATAAACTTGTCATCCAGGAACCAAGTGTTCAAACATGCAAATCTACCAGGTGTATTGATGCCATCCATAATTGTTGTATTGGAATCAGTTATGTCCAGTAATGTTTCCAGCATCTGATGCATATATGTTTATAACTGTTATGTGTTTTGATGAAATGTTTCCTTTATCAATGAAGTGACTTTATGTCTCCTAACTAATTTTGAAGTATGCTTTGTTGGAAGGATTTAATTTTCTTGAAATATATTTTTCTAGCCTTCCACTTTCAGACTGCATTTTGTCTTTGCCAGTGAGGTATGTTTATTACAGGCAACAAACACTTGGGTCTTGTTTTTTTTAGGAGGAATCTCGTTTCTTAATCCAACACTCTTGATAGTCTGTCCCTTTCAATTAGAGACTTAAAATCATTAAGGTTTAGAGTTACAATTCAAAACTATGAACCAACTCCTGTCACCTGTTGTAACCCTTGATTCATTCTCCACCTGCTTATCAAATCTTTAGTAGGACTTACTGTTTCTGGTTGCATTTCTCTTTCTCTATAGGATTCCATTCAGTACTCCCTGCAGGGACTGCTTAATGAATTTTACCTTATGATCTTTATTTCCTATGGTCTTTATTTCTCCTTTGATTATGAAGCATAATTTTGCTGGTAACAATAACCTAGGTTGATGGCTTTGGGTTTTTTTCTTTCTTTCTCTCTCTCTTTCTTTCTTTCTTTCTTTCTTTCTTTCTTTCTTTCTTTCAGGGCTTAAAATACATCATTTTAGGCTGCCTGGACTTTAGAGTTTCTACTCAGAAATCCACTGTTATGCTTTTCTATGTGACTTGACATTTTTGTCCTGTAACCTTCAATAGTCTTTCATTTTTCCATTTATTTAGTGTTTTAAAATATGTTATAATGGCACTAGAGTGATGACTCAGTGATTAAGAGCATTTGCTGTTTGTTTTGGTTAGTTTTCCTTAACCTGACAGAAACTAGAGTCACCTGAGAAAAACCTCATTTGAGCAACTATCTCCATTAGACTGGCTATGGGGATGTCTGTAGAGCACTTTTTTTAAAGCTTAATTATCAAAATAGGTGGACCCCCGCCCACCGTGGGCAGTCACACCCTTGGGCAGGTGGTCCTGGGCTGTATAAGAAAGCAAGCTGAGCAAGGCAGTGGTGGCACACACCTTTAACCCCAGCACTAGGGAGACAGAGGCAGGTGGATCTCTATAAATTCAAGGCCAGCCTGGTCTAAAGAGCAAGTTTCAGGCAGCCAAACCTACATAAGAAATCCTGTCTCAAACCAAAAAAAAAGCAAAAAGAAAACAAGATGAGCAAACCACGAGAAGCAGGCCAATAAGCAGCATTCCTCCATAGTTTCTGCCTTGACTTCCCTCAGTGATCAACTATTCTCTGCAAGTATAAGATGATATAAACCCTCTCCTCCCCAAGTTGCTTTTGGTTATGGTGTTTATCACAGAAACAAACTGGACACTGCTCTGGCATAGGACCCAAGTTTTTTGATTTTTTGAGACAGAGTTTCTCTGTGGCTTTTGGAGGCTGTCCTGGAACTAGCTCTTGTAGATCAGGCTGGTCTTGAACTCATAGGGATCCACCTGCCTCTGCCTCCAAAGTGCTAGGATTAAAGGCATGCACCACCACTGCTCGTCCAAGTCCCAAGTTTAATTCTCAGAACCATCAGGTGGCTTTACAATTCCAGCTCCAGGAGAGTCTAATGCTCTTTTCTGGCCACCACAGACTCTGCACTCATGCTCATACAGACACAGACACAGACACAGACACAGACACAGACACAGACACAGACACAGACACACACACACACACACACACACACACACACACACACACACACACACACAGACTTTTAAAAACTCTATTATGATATCTGGAAGTCTTGTTTTAAGTCGAAAGTGCTTGACATCCTGTATCTGGATGACCACCTCTCAAAATTTGGGAAATTTTCTGCTATTATTTTACTCTATTATAATACTGCTATTATTTATGCCTCTTTTCATTTTTCTATGTCCATAACTTTTAAATTGCCTTTTTAAAATTATATCTCTCAATACTGTATGTACTACTCCTACTTTCTACTTTTAAAAGCTTACTGTTTCTCCTAATTTATCTACCACGTTTTCTTATCCCGATAATCTGTCTTTACTTGATACAATCATTTCCTAAAGTTCAATTTGATTTGAGACACTTGAATTCCTCTTTCAGATCCTGAATTGTCTTTTTTAAATTATACTCAGCTACTTATTTGTATTGTCTTTTAATACATCCTGGTGTTGAGTCATCTCTTCTTTGATCATTCTTTTGAAGTTTCTGTCATCCATGCCATTATCATTGGATCAGTTGTTGTGAACTTAAGTTTTGGAGGGTCAAGTTGCCTTGTTTTTTCCTATATCTTGTGCTCCTACATTAGGATTAAGCATGGGGGTGGACCAGGCTGTTGCCTAGAAACACTGGCCATGATGTTCTTTCAGTTGAAATACTCACTATGGTGCAGACAAACTAGGTTTTGATTTTCTGACAACTGGGCTATGTAGCTGAGTAACTAAATACCCAACTCATGTGTCTAAGGCCCAGAGATAAGGAAATAAACTGCAAGACATCCTACAGAGATAAGGAGATAAACTGCAAGACAGCCTACAGGCAAACAGCTTGAAGGGAGTTGCTCTGGCTCTGTTCTCTCAGATGCTAGAGGTCAGGGGGTCAGAGGCCATCTCTGCCTCTATGGTCATCTTATATCAATGTGGAGTCCAACCTATTAGCCTTTAACTAACAAAGCTAGAACATGTTAAATCAATACTGAAAGACTGAAGAAAGAGGCCCTTATCATTTTCACAATGGCAAATTTTTATCCCATTTATTTGAAAGGTGCTAATTTGGGTCCTATGAAATGGCTCAGTGGGTAAAAGCACTTACCACATGAACATGAAGACCTGAGTTTTATCCTAACATCTCATGATAGAAGAGAACTGACTTCTGAAAGTTGTCCTCTGACCTGGACCCAGTCTCTCTCTCTCTCTCTCTCTCTCTCTCTCTCTCTCTCTCTCTCTCTCTCTCTCTCTCTCTCTCTCTCTCTCTCTCTCTCTCTCTCTCTCTCTCTCTCTGTCTCTCTCTCTCTTTCTTTCTCTCTCTCTGTCTCTCTCTGTCTCTCTCTGTCTCTCTCTCTGTCTCTCTCTGTCTCTCTCTCTCTCTCCTCTCTCTCTCTCTCTCTCACAACACACACACACACACACACACACACACACACACACACACACACACACACACACACACACACACAAATATACTGCTTTAAGAGAAGTCTAGTAAGGCAGTGAGACTGGTTACCTCTTTCTCTGACCTCTTCAAGTGGTTGCATCTGTCCAGGAACTGGTATCCTACCATGACCCACTCCTTCTGTATCAGGCTCTGAAATCCAGTAATTGTCCTGAAATACGGATCCATCATCACTTGAACAAGGGAAGCTACAAGACAACTCAAGTCTCTTCCCTCCTCTTCTGTCAATAAAATAGAAAAAAAATGATGACCAAGAGAAACGCTGACTGTAAGTTAGGTAACTCAACATTATATACTTAAATTGCCTTCTAGATAGTCTATGTAAGAGAATTTTAGTGAGTTCCAGCAACTTTCAACTATGAGATCCATATGAAAAAAAAAAAAATAAAGCAAGTCATCAGAGAGTAAAACAAATTACAATATTTTATCCTAATTTATTGCATTACACTGAAAATGTCATTACACACTGAAGCATTGACTCTACACAGATTTTCATATGTCACTATTTGCAGATACAGTTCATTGCTCACATTTTCTACGTCTTATTTGTTTGAGGTACAACATCTTTCTAGAATACATTCTACCATTGTTTTGTTAAGGATATTAAATAAAACACAATCTTTCCACTGACAACCTACTTCACATGGCAGTGACTCAGAAGTGAACAACAGAATGGAATTGTTCCATCACATGAAAAGGTGGCAAGCATTTCCTTTCCACCCTTTATAGCTATTTTCCTTTTCTTTTCAGATTTTTGCATTTTGAGTCAGGTCTCATTGTAATTTATACTGGCCTCAAACTTGCAATGAAATAAAGGGTAGCAATGGTTCACCTATCTCTGCATTCCAAGTGCTAATAGCAGGGTTGTGTATCTTGCCACTCAACCATTGTCCTTTTCAATGAGTCTAGAATTACCTTGATAAAAGCCAGGCAAAATGATAAGAAAACTATCTACTGACAGCCTTTGAAATTATAGATGTAATAGTCATTAACAGAATATTAATATAACAAATTACTATGAAAATCTATGAATTAGTCCATATAGTGCAGGACTGTTTTAGCATTTGACAATTAATATGCTATTGAGCGTATTAATAAAATAAAGGTCAGTAACATTATCTGGGGCAAACTTCTATATTTATTCCTAATAAAAAACTCTTAGCAAACTAGGAATTAAAGGGAACTTTATCAGAGGCATTTCCCCAACCCCTACAACTAATACCATCCTTAATGATAAAAGACAAAATACTTTTCCCCCTAAAATTAGGAAAGAGACAAGGATGTCTGCTCTCAATACTTCTACAGCACATTGTACAAGAGGCTTGAGTCAGAATAATTAGGCAAGAAAAAGAAATAAATGGCAACAGTATCAAAAAGATTAAAAACTATAGCTGTCAACAATGTAATCCCTGTATATTAAAGATTAAGGATGAGGAATAGATGGTTTAGTTGGTAAATGTTTGCCATGCAAGCACAAAGACCTGAGTTCAGATCCACAACACCCACATGAAAAGCTGAGTGGGTGTCTATTAGCCCAGTGCTGGGTAGGTAGAAAGATGTGTATCCCTGGAGCTCACTGGCTAATTGGCCCAGCCAAATCTATGTGCTCTAGGTTCAATGAAACACACTACGTCAAAAGATGGAGAGTGATTGAAAATGACATCTAATGTTGATCTCTAGCCTCCACACACACGAACATGTGCATACATACACCACATAAAAACAAGAAAAAAAAATTTAGGGGATCCAGGAAAAAGACCACTAGAATAAGTAAGATCACAAGAACTCAATGTATGTCAAGAAGTATACAGAAAGCCTGGAAATGAAGTTAAGAAAACACTGTAACTACAGAAACAGATATCTAAGAATACCTTAAATGTATTCAGCAGATTTAATAAATCAGTGTAAACTTGTATAGTCTGGAACCACTGCTGATGAATGAAGGAAGACCAGAATAAATGGGGAGACATTCATTTATTTCATAGTTTGGCTAATTCCATACAGATGACATTCTCCCTAAACTGATCTATGGATTCGGCATATTCACATAAACATTCCAGTAGGCCTTTTTGTTTTGAATCCTAGAAATTACACAGGAATATCAATAATCCAGAACAACTAGAACAATCTCAAAGACCAAGCTGAATAGTTAAATGTCTCAATTTTAAAGCTTACAATAAGCTCAATGGAATATAATAGTAAAAACAAACTTTTGGCATTTATGAGTAATTTTTCATAAAAGCACCAAGGCAATTTAATGAAGAAATGAAGTCTTTTCAACAAATGATACTGGGGCTATTTAATACCCACATATACAAAAGACATAGATGCTGGGGCTATTTAATATCCACATGCAAAATACATAATTCAACCTCTTCTGCCCCCTCTCTCACATACACACACATCATTCAAAATAAATTGAAGACCTAAATTCTAAGAGTTAAAACTATAACAGTTCTATAAAACAAAACACAGGGAAATGTCCTTGTGACCTTGAGTTAGGCAAACAGTTCTGAAATATGACATAAAAACATAAACTATAAAAAATAGATGTTATGATTCAAAGTTTTTAAATTAGTGTTTCAAAAGACAAAAGGATGGACAGACAGGACACAGAAAGAGAAAATATAAATTCTGTAGCCTTAGAACTCAACTGAGAGAAGAAATACATTAGAGGAATGTAAAGGAAAAGCACAATGAACTACTATCACTTCACCTGTGCCTGAGTGATCATAAGATAGATGACAGTAATGGCAAGGATGGAGATGAATCAGCATCCTCATCTGAGCTGAGAAAGAAAATGTGTTCCAGCTGCAACTAGTCTGGCAGAAATGAAGATATTTTAAAGAGACATATATGTCTCCATCTGACTATCCGACTATTAAAACAATGAACCCCAAGGAAATGAGAATTTCCCTACCCCAAGAATCTTAAGCTGGAAATAATACTACCAGAGGGTGAGCTTGCATCTCAGGAAGAGACTTCACACAGTTTTAACACTTGTCAGCCACCTTATAGAATGAGACTGAAGCCTAGGCAAGTGATGGGTCATTGCTGGATGGGACCACACCTTGACCAGGACTATATAGGTGTGCACATTCTTGGTCCTCTATTTAACTTGGGTCTCACGTTAGGACCTAGTCAGATGGACTTGAGGGGTCACTGAATCTCTCTGTCCCCTTTTCCGATGTGCCTACACTGATTAAATCTCCTTTTTCTGCTCTCCACTTTTAATTTGACTCTTTATTGGCTCATTGAAGACAGGTGGCAGGACTTGACTTGAGGCACAAATTGTGATCCCCAAAACCAATAACACAGCCACTCCAGAGCAATTTGGATATTCCTTACAAGATGGATATGCCACATAACCCAGCAACTTAAAACCATGTCTTCCAAAACACATGTGTGTGAATATTGATAGCAGCATGCTCTGTGACAGCCCCCATATGGAAACAACTTAATGCCCACCAACATGTAAGTAGATAAACTGATTTACAAACAATGGGATACAACTTTTAAAATTACATATGACATGTATGAACCTCATAAATACCGTGGTAAATGAAAGAAGCCATAGACAAAAGATCACATACTATATGATCCCAATTATATAAACTATCTAGAAAAGGCCTATCTAAAAAGACAGAAAGTAACCTGGTGATTTGATACTAAGACATAGACAGAGCTGTGTGAGTTCAAGACCAGCCTGGTCTACATAGCAAGTTACAAGCCACCTAGGACTACATAGTGAGATCCTGTCTCAACTCTCCTCCCCCTTAAAAAAAAAGCCTTTTGGGGCAATGAAAATTTTCTAATGCACGACTCTTGGGGACTGGGGAGATGGCTCAGGGGGCAAAGCTCTTGCTGTATAGACCTGATGATGCCAGTTCAGGTCACTGGAATCTGAGTAAAAGCTGATAAGGTAGTACAAACACCTGTAATCCCTGAGCATCCCTGCTGGGAGACAGTCAGAAACTGGAGGGCTCAGTAGCCTGCAGGCCAGCTTGCCTGCTTGCCTATCAACTAACAAGAGGAGCCCTGTCCAAGGTGAAAGGCAAGGGCCAACACTAGAGGCTGTACTTGGCTCTCCACAAGGGTGACAATGCATGTGTGTGACCACAATCAAAACCAAAAACAAAAACCTTGGCTCCCTATTTACTGAGTTATCAGTACACTCAACGAGTATCAGACCTCAATTAAAGGTTTAAGAACTTTAAGTTAGTGAAACAGGCTCAGTACTTCCAAAGCCTTTTGTGCACAGAGAAACTGGGGCTGAGTCCCAATAAGATGAGAACACTCACTGTTAAAGAGGAGGGAGGGGAAAATGCTGTCAGGATGTAAAATAAATGAAAAAAAAATAATTAATTTGAAAAAAAAAAGAAAATTATTGGTGATTTCATCTGAATTCTTGGTCACAAATTATATTTCTGGGGTCACAATTTGGTATGAGTCAGTAAGCATTTAAGCTAAAACAAATTCGTCTGAATTAGAAAAATAGCAAAGATCTGAGAGGATGCCTTGCGGAAATTGGCATCAAATATCAGTCCAGTAGGGAGGGACCCACCTCCCAGAAAAGAGGAATGGTTTACCAAGGGGGAGAGTCTGTCTTCTATTCTGCCAGCTGTATGCATGTTACAGTAGTGTCAACAGCCAACAGCCACAGTGGGCTGCCCTGGACTCTCAAGAATTGTTTTAATTACCTTGCAGGACTACAGAGAGATGCTGGCTATCTAGTATGTACACAAGTTCTGCTGAGTGTTGAAGGAAAGCCCTGAAAAGAAAGGGAAAACACTGTTAAATATCAAATTTCTACCACATATATATGCTTTTGCTTGCTGAGACATCCTGTCCACCTGCATAAATATCTCGTGTTTAAAATCAAGCAAAACTCAGCATCCACTATATACAAGCATACTTTGAACTTGTATGAATGTCTCTGGTATTAAAAGGATAGATTCTTTATGGAATATCAGAAAATTCATCAACAGTATGTTTTTAAAAAGAGGCTGGGGGCTCAGTGGTTAAGAGCAGTGGCAACTCTTCCAGAGGACCCGGATTCAATTCCCAGCATGGTTCACAACTGTCTGTAGTTCCAGTTTTGGGGGATCTGACACCCTCACACAGACATGCAGACAAAACACCAATGCACATAAAATAAAAATAAATAAATCATTAAAAACTTTTTTTTTCTTAAGAGGCTGGTTGGGCAGTAGCGCACACCTTTAATCCCAGCACTTGGGAGTCTATGGCAGGTGTATCTATGTGAGTTCGAGGCCAGCCTGGTCTACAAAGCTACACAAGGGCATGGATTAGGGGAAGATTGTGGGAAAGGCAGAACTGTAATAGGTGCTAATGATATCTACAAGTTCTAGCAATGTTGATTTTCTGGTTTGGATACTGCACTCCAGTTAGATAAGAAGTTCCCCTGAAGGATGCTAGGTGAAAGGCACATGGCTCTCTGTAGTATCCTTTACTTCATGTGAGCTTACAATTATTTCAAAATAAAAAGTTAAACAAACCTGATGTATTCTAACCACCGAGTACTTTCCAGTGAGGACAGCCATTTCTCTTCAGTTTCTTCAAAAGGCTCTATAATACATACATACAGCTGTTAACTCCTGAAGCTTAGTTTTACATCACCAACACAAGAGTTAATCTGTATCCCACACATATTTAACAATTAGCTTTGAGAAAGCAGTACACATTTTCACTTCAGTAAACACTTAGGCAGACATGTTCTGATTCTTGTTTGTTTTTAAGACAGTGTCTTGCCACAAAGCCCAGACTGGACTTAACTCTGGGTCCTCTTGCTTCAACCTCACAAATGCTGGGGTCACAGGTATCAGCCACTGCACCAAGGTGACAAGTTACAGTTCTAAGAAAGCAGAAGAAAACACTCCCCTAGGTCCTGTCTTCTACCTTCTGGCCTTTTCAAGGAAATTGTGGCAAGTGCCCCTAAAACTCTGTCCTGGCTCCCTAGAAAGCGATACCTAGAGTAGGGCCCACTTTATAGCATGGCTGCTCTAAGTCCCATCTCTCCCCATTTCTCTTCACTTCACAGCAGCCAGTGTCACCTCTGTGTGCATACAGCCCTGGAGTCAAACACTGCCCTGCCTGGGGTGTACACAGCTATTCAAGGCCCCACTCCTGCTAAGTTCTCCTACCCCAACAATGCCGGCTCATCATCCATGACATGACACAAAAAAGCCACTTCTCCCCATGCTCAGGAGACACAGGGTTTCTCTTCAAGAGGACCCACTCTACTCCAAAGATGTCTTCATAAGACATCCTGCCCAGAGCAGTGTAACCGTGTAGTCTGACTCATGCTGAGCTGAGCCACTAATCTCAAAATCTAAGCTTGTGCATTGAAATCTCAGGAATCTCTGTCTGCAGTAAATGCTTCTTTAAGACAGTCAATATCTTTCACAATTTGGGAGACATTTAGCATGTTTGGGTTTTTTCTCTCCAAAACCAAGAGGTTTAAACTTCATTTCCTAGATGTTGGGTCTCTCCTTAGATATATCTACTATATTTTTAAGGAACATCATTTTTTTTTTATAGTTCTCATGTAATTCTTCATTCCCATTCACTATATATGTATACAAAATAAAAATGTCATTACCATTTACACACAGTTGCTTAAGTTTTACAAATGCTGCTTGTACTTCTTGGATATTGGGCAAAGTTTTATCCAGATCTAACTTGTATACGTCACTTCTCTGTGGATGACTTTTAGTTATTGCATTACAAATCCTAGTAAAAACAAAATCCATGTCAAGACAGAACATTTACATTTACAAGTATTTTATACTAATTATATGATGGTGTCACCCTATGGGGCCTAGTGAGGAAGACAGGCAGTAATTGGACCTCCTTCACATATAAATCAAATGGAAAACTGTGAAGAAAACCCAGAGAATGCCTAAAAGCAAGGCCTGACCTCCATATAAGGTGCCTCAGAAATGAAAGAAGGATGAGGGCCAAGCCAGTCAGGTACAGAGTGTTCAGGAGGAGCATGAGGAGGGTAACCCAGGAGGGAAGAGCCCTGTTAAATGTCTGTTAGGACTGTGAAGGGCAGTGAAAAGACTGGGTAATTTTTAGGTGCCTGGAGCCAATGAAATGTGACATAGAAAAGAGAAAATGACCCAGAGGTGAAGCGAAGGAGACAATACGTGGGTTTATAAGATTTCTGAAAAACTAAGTGTCAGAATCATGAGGGGCTTTAGCTGGAGAAAGGAAGGCATCAGGCTGGGGAAGCATGGTGACCATATCCTTGAGTTCAGCATTAGATTCGCAGTTTGAAGGGCCTTGAAATGTCCACATGGAAGATGTCATGCTAGAGATAATATTAATATGCTGGCTACTCAAGCCATGGCCCTCAGTGACCTCAGATGATGTTTAGAGAGAACAGGACAAGCTGTGGATGGCACAGGGCCAGCAAGGAACAAGGGTAGTAGCTGAGTACTGAAGGTATT
Organism: Cricetiscus sungorus; assembly: GCA_030556225.1. Taxonomy (NCBI): domain Eukaryota; kingdom Metazoa; phylum Chordata; class Mammalia; order Rodentia; family Cricetidae; genus Cricetiscus; species Cricetiscus sungorus. The sequence continues at coordinate 30,296,201 of JANBXA010000007.1, read as the reverse complement.
GAGAACTGTGGTCAATGGTGGGAACCCAGGTCAACTATGGCTATGAGTGAACCCAAGAGAAGCTTCCTGCCAGTCACAGGGAGGTTAGTGCTGACTTTAGCAGACATTGCCAAACTTGTTTGTGTGAACCCATTAAAGCCATTTTCTGAACTATTCTGACTTCATAAACCTAAATAAGACAAATGAAATTGAAAGAAATTTGATTTATCCTCAAGTGGAAACCACAGTACTTTGAAAGGATGTTAAAGACAAGTGTTTTATCAAACAAAGATGAATTGAGTATACTCATTCTTTTCAGAATGGTAGTCCTTGTATAGACCATGTGGTGACACCAACTATTTCTGATTCTCAAGGCATTGACTGTTCTTGTTTATGATTCCCAGTGCAATGAGCACCATGCTTCCTTCCTTCCTTACCTCTGGTCAATCTTCCTCTGCTGCAGCGCATCTTTGATGAGGGCCATTCGCACAAGGGCACTGCCGTTAGAGTGGCTCCAGCACCAGAACTAGGAGACAGGCAGAATCCTCACTTAACTGGACAGAAACAGTGGACATTAGCATCAATGACATCCAACAGAAGTCACTTACTGGCATCCTTCTTCCAACAAAAGAATGGGAAAAGGTCTTCAGGTCTTGGTCTGCTAATGAACTTGGCACAACAAAGTATTCTGGAAGGCTAGATAGGAGAGAAAGAGGTCACACATGAGTCCTGTCTCACTATGCTCACTGCTGCTCTATTCACAATAGCTTAACCTCAGTTAGAGAATGCCCTATCAGATCAGCCTGTGGGAGGACCCACTCACAGTGGACAGTGGGCAGTGCCACTCCTGGGATGGTAGTCCTAGATGCTATAAAAAAGCAGACTGAGGGATGGAGAGATGGCTCAATGGTTAAGAGCACTGGTTCATCTTCCAGAGGTTCAATTCCCAGAAACCACATGGTGGCTCACAACCATCTACAATGAGATCTGGGGACCTCTTCTGGCCTGGGGCATACATGCAGGCAGAACACTGTATAAATAAATAAATAAATCTTAAAAAAAAAATGAAGGGAGGAAGGGAGAAAGGGAGGGAGAGAGGGAGAGAGGAATGAAAGGAGGGAGGGAGGGAGAGAGGGAGGGAGGGAAAGAGGGAGGGAGGGAGAGAGAGAGGGAGGGAGGGAGGGAAGAGACTGAGCAAACTTGCATGAAGAGTAAGCCAGCAAACAATGCTGGCCTATGGCCTCAGCCTCCAGGCTCCTGCCCTGTTTGAGTTCTTGCCCTGACTTTTTTCAATGATGAATAGTGATGTGGAAGTGTAAGCAAAATAAACCCTTTATCCCAAGTTGCTTATGGTCATGGTGTTTTATCATAGCAGTAGTAACCCTAACTAGGATACTGCTCATCGGCCAATGACTAGAGAATTAAAATGTGATCCATGCTGAATTTTATTCAGCAGTAAGGAAAATGAAATCATAACATTTGCATAAGATGATGGAGCTGTAAATCATTCTGTTCAGTGACATAAGCCTGACACAAAAAAGATAAGTACTGCATTTTCTTTTATATGTTGAACACAGATTTAAATTTATGAGGAGTGAGTATATTTGTGAAGGTCATAAAACTAGGAAAGGACCATGAGAGGGGAGGGAAAGGTTTTATGGGAGTGGAGAAGAGGGAAAAGGTAATGGAACACATCCGCCATGAAAGCAAGGAAGTACTTGTGGGAAGAGATCATCAAGGGAGACAGAAGGAACAGGAGAGGAATTAGGGAGCTGGGGATAAATCAGAACAAAATATAATGGCACATATGTAAGAAAATAACATTATGAAACCCACTATTTTTAAATTAAGAACTTAATTTCAAACAGGAGCTGGAAGGTAACTCAATTGGTAACCCTTCTGCCACTGAAGCATGAGGACCTGAGTTTGACCCCATGTACGAAGCTGGGCTTGGTGGCACCTGCTTCCATTCCCCAGGATGGGGAGGCAGAGGAAAGTAGATTCCTGGAGCTCTCTGGCCAGCCAGCCTAGCCTAAGCCACTAACATACTCTACCTTGACATAAAATGGTGTAAAAAGTCTGGGGAATGGTATCTGCCATTGTTCTTTGGTTCCTACATGCACACATACACCTACCACCACAACTGATTTTTAAAAAAGGAAGACAAGTACCATACTTAAAACACAATGACATGCTCTGTGAACCCCATAAATGTGTGATATTTATCATCTCTTAATGTGTACCCCACTTAGTTGGATGGCATCATGGGAGACACTCAGAATCCTATCCATCTCAGTGTTTATGTGTGTTGTAGTCAATTCTCATAAATTAAAAATTGAACATGAGAAAAATACAGAATGATTTAATGTATTTTCTAGAATAACTATTACCCTCTAGGAAACATCTTCATTCATTCATCCACGCCTTGATAGGCCATGAAAAAGATGGCAGGCAAACAAAACCAAAGCCTGTGTTGTGTGGTGGTGTGAATAAGAATAGCCCCCATAAGCCCATATATGTGAATGTTTAGTCATCAGGGAGTGGCACTATTTGAGGGAGATTAGGAGGTGTGGCTTTGTTGGAGGAAGTGTGTCACTGGGTGGGCTCTGAGGCTTCAAAATGCCCACACCAGGGCCAGTGTGCTCTGTCTGCCTACAGATCAGGATGTAGCTCTCAACTATTGCCCTGGTGCCTGCCTGCATGCTGCCATGCTCCCCACCATGACAACAATGAACTAAACCTGTGTAAGCAATGCTTTCTCTTATAATAGTTGCCTTGGTCATGATGTCTCTTCACAGCAATAGCAGTGCATAAGACAGCCTGTGACTCTACAAAGATGCTCGTGGCCCTCCTTGTCTTCCTCTTCCAGCCTCTTCACCCAGACACAGTTACTGGTGGGGAAGCTCACTGCTCTTTAAAAATTCCCTTTTCTCTTTTTTTCTTTTATTTCCTCCACACAGCCGAGCAGGTAGACCAAGGCAGGCTGTGCCATGTGCTTCTCAGGACATACACTGGCACAAGATGACTGGAAAGGTGAAATCCAAAGGGAAGCAGAAGATGAAAACTACATGATCCAAATACCTCTCCCAGACCTACACACCAAGAAGTTCCTTGTAGAGAATCAACCAGCCCCCAAGAAAGCTGATTATAAACAAGCCAATGGAGACTTCAGTGGTTTCAAAGCATCCTCAAAACTTCATCAATACTAAACTATGTTAAACAAAGAAACAAAAATTCCAGGTCACTTTTAAAGAATTCTAGGGCACCAGCTCACTATTCTAAAAACTGTTGAGTCAATGAAATAAAGATAGTGTCAGTCGGTCAGCACTGTAAGTACACATACAGATACAGTCACTAGCCAGAGACTGAGAAAGCGCACACATGGCAAGCAAGCCAGAGAGTCTAGATGGGATGCACAGGAGACAGAGCACCACCTAATGAAGCATTCTGAATACAGAGTCTGGATCCAGTTACTCCAGTATGCAGAAGACCATGTTAAAGGACAACACCGAGATACACCAGTAATACTTAGAATATGGGAACTTCCACAGAACAACTTGGTTTCGTCTGTAAATGCATAAATGTAACAGAGGTAGGATAAGAACACTGAACATTAAAAGACCTATGGGACACATCACTCAAATTCAGTGCATAGCATTCTTGTAAGAAAACTGCAAACAGATACTTACTAGATTACCAACGATAATAAAAAAAAAATTACTGTCAATATCTTTTAAATGCTATGGACTGTGTGTTTATATTACAAAGTCTTTAACTTCAAATTAACATATCCTTTAAACCCTACTTAAAACAGGTATTAACCATAACTGGTAAGCTTATCAATGGAAATAGAGTTGGGTTATTCTTTTCCAGGTGTGTGTGTGTGTGTAAGTGTGTGTGTACAAATGTGTACACGCACATTTGTTAAAATAAGACTTACCAAGTTGATATCATGTAACCCTCGTTGATAGAGCAAACTCTCCACCCAGAAGCGCCTGTCCTCTTGATCTCTCTGTCCCAGTCTGAGTAAGTTTCAAACAATGGCGTCCTCTGGCTGCTGCCACTGCCAGCTCCACTCCATACTCCTCCACCTCCTGAGGACACTCCATTAACTTTTCTGGCTATGGGGAAAGCAATATTAGTTTTGTTGAACTATTCCTTCTCAGGCAGCATTTGCTTGCTCTATCTTCTATCACATGCATACCCTGAGATGTGACCTCCTGCCCTATCTGTCATGTCTCTAAAATCTGTGCATCACAATTCTCCTGTCCTTGCCCACTTTTCCCTGCTGTACAGACACCTTTCCCTTTCCTGTTCTACTGCTTCATCCCCTCTGTGCTTGAAAGCAAGCTGGCCAACTTGATTTTGAAGACTTTGAAGTCATCCCTCTGGCTGCTAATGCTGCTGTGCCACACACTGTTCTTTTTCCTACTGGCCGCTTCCTTATCTAATGAACAATGCCTGCTGCCCATATTTGCTCTTCATTTTTTAGTTGCTGCCCTTATTTTTTAGTTATCTTCCATTTTGAAACTATTTCTGAGCCTCAATTATCTCACTGTTGCAAACTGAGGGGTAACTCTGTCATCTGCTTACTTTCTTCAGGCTGGGGTAGGAAATTCACAGATTTACCCAACAGTTTTCAAGTCCTCAAAATGTTTTTTTCTGGCATCATGTTCACATCTGTTCACTGTATTGCTACTCAACTCGAGAAGCTGACAGAGGCTACAGCACTGTCCCATGTGGTGAGGCTGGAAGTGGGTCTAGACTTCTCTTCCTTAGCAAGGAGTGTTTCCAAAGACAGGAGCATACCTACTGTCTGGGAGCACCCGAAAAACAGGAGAGGAGCTGTGCCAGCCAGTCTGATATGCCTTGGGGTGATGACATAGCCCTCTTGGCCCAGGGTCTCACTGCCACAGGCTTAAGTGGCAGTTCCTAGGCTGACATTCCTGACCTGATTCTACACTACAAAAACCAATGGTGTTTTCGCAGACAATGGTTTCATGATACCGGCTTCTCACCCCAGTGATGCTCCTTTTCTCAAAGAGTCCAATCTCAATGGCTTGTTTGAGCCATAGAGTAATTAATTATTTACCATTGTAAATAATTCTTTCTTTCCTATAGCCATGCAAAAATGCTTAATTATCACATGAACATGCTGCACCCCATTTGCAATGGTTAATTCTCAAAAGTTCATTATTAACTCCTGGTATAAGACAGACACTTTTGGAGAACTTATGATGAACTATTAAGGCCTGAGAATAGAACGGTAAGTTTTCTATCTATTATCCTGAAAGCTGTAGCAAGATAGTAGGGAGCGGGTATAAAAACTATGAGCACTGAATAAACTATGTACAATAAAGATACAGAAAGGGATGGGCAAGCCATCTACCCTGACTTAACAACATCTGAACAGAGTCCTGAGGAAAGTGTCAAAAGTTGCCAGGTAGATGGTAAGGAGGAGGTAGGCATACTGAGCAGAGGTGGGATGATGGTAAACATGAAGGAATCCATACAACTGGAGCAGGAAAGCCAGATGTGGTGGAAGAGCAGCTATAGATTGTACGAGGCTAGACTATATCTGTGCTCGAGAATGAGACCAATCACCAGCCACAGTGGCCATTTATATATAAACAAAAAGAAAAATTAAATAAAAACTAATGTCAGTCATTCAAGTACACTAAGGACTTTTCAAGTGCTAATAGCCACGTGGAGCTGGTGGGTACCCCACATGACAGTGCAAAAGAAGGGATACTTCCACCACTGGAGAGCGCTAGTCTAGACCACCAACAGTCTGACGTGTTGTGTTAGGGATTCTGAATTTTACCCTTTACGCTCTACTTTAGAATCAGCAGTGAGTCTGATTTTAACAAGGTTTAACAAAAGTTATAATGATAATTCGCTTATATCCTCACACCCCATTCCACTCCAGTTCTTTCTCTATGGAACATAACACCTAGAAAGTGTGCTGGCCGATTCACACTCAGGTGACTCATTAATACAGAGTTCTAGAGGATTAAGCAACTAATCATACTGCTAAATGTAAAGAGAAAACCCCATATGATCAGTCAATACGTACAGAAAAACTTTCAGTAATGCTCAACACCTCTTCCTTCCTTCCTTCCTTCCTTCCTTCCTTCCTTCCTTCCTTCCTTCCTTCCTTCCTAAGACATTTTTTTCCTACTTGATGTAGATTATTTTCCCAGAACCTACAGCAAACAGCATTAACATTAAGACCAAAGACCAGTGCCTTCTAACTAACACTGTAGTACTCAGTACTGGTGCCTTCTAGTCAGCCATCACAGAATATGGATATAAAGAACACACTCATTTGTTGGGGTTAGCACTTTGGCAGCAAATTCCCAACTGAGTTCATGTTTAGTTTTCTGAATTTCTGAAACCATGTTGAGGATGCTCTACTATTTCAGATTATTTCTCTAGACCTACTTATGAATACAGATTTTTCTGAGCATAAACTGAGAACACTATGGGGTCCTATGTATGTGTGCTATTTTGCAGGTGTCTCTTGTTGGTTTCTCAACAGCTAGGACTGACTACACTGTCATTAGCTCTGTATCTTCTTTGGAGAGAGTTCATTATGCAATGGATAATAGATAAGTAATCTGAGGCACAGACTACAAATTCTTGTGCTTCCTAAAAAGCCCCAAAGGCATGGGGCTTTTTATCCATGGACCATTCAGAAGGATTGCAGCAGCAAGCTGGTCAAAGTGTGTCATCTTAGGAGAGTTGGATTTCCTGATGGCTACCTGACAGGTTTTACACAGAGCTCTTCAACAGACTAAATGTACCTAGGCACTAGGCATTCTTGACCCTGGCATTTTCTATGATATTTTAGATAGCTAGTCCTAGAATGTGACATTATTTTAGAGGTTGTGTGTAATTGCTCCTCCATTGGCACTCAGAATTATCTCATGTAACAAGAAAGATAGTAAGAATGGTCAATACATGCGAAGAAAGCCTACAAGTGTGATGGTACAGTAGGAATTAGTCAAAGAGGGTAATTTCAAAATAATGAGGTTGTTCTTAGCAGAGACTCTGACCCCGAGAGCCTGTGAGGGAGCCAACAAAGCTGTTTGTATAGTGATTCTGCTGCTTTGACAGCTAGCATTAAAAAGACAAGATCAATCACATTTTATAGTCACACTGAAAACTCTAGAAGTGCCCAAGCAACAAGTTGGCAATTCCTACACTATTCCAAATAGTTGCATTCTACAATTTTTTCAAATAAGCATTTAAAATTAATTCTAAGATACCAATTTAAGGACTATATTACTAAAAATGATAAATTAATGAAGTTCACTAAAAATGTACATTGTCTTAATGGGACAGATCTGGATTACAGTAACATTTTTAGGTGTTTGGGTGCAACAGCTGTTCTGAGGCCTGTGGAGCTACACACTGCCTTGTACCTCAAGATGCTCACTGAAGTATGTGGATGGCTACTGATCCTTTCAGAAATGGCTCTCGTCTGATGCTGGGCACAAAAGAAAACCTCACACTGTCTAAGACAGTAGGGGAATTTTTTCCAGACAACTGCAGGGGACAGTCTCCAACTTCAGATCCTATTTGTGGAAACACCTTTACCACCTACCTGCCTGAAAAGGGGACTTCTTTACTCCAGCCAATGATCAAGGTGCCATCCAGAGGTTCAAGAGAGGGTAACTGAGCATCAAATTAGTGAACTGTGACTGCACTGTATGCAAATTTCAGGCTTCTTTTGATCTTAGGGATGCACTTTATGCTTCTGTAACAGCATGGAAGGATATTAAAGGATGTTACCCTATGAGGAAACTGAGTAAAACTTTGGCCAGACTATGCTTATGAAGAATTTACTGAAGGAGGAGGAGTTAGAAGGATGTACTATTAAAAAGTGCTCCTGAATGTTGTAAGTAATTACTAATGATCGAATTGCATCAGCCAGTTATAAGAAGAGAAGCTGGACTGGTTTATAAGAAAACATGAAGGACTTTAAGTTTTATAGCCTGGAGATGCCCATAAGAAATGAAGGAGAAAGGATCTAAAAAGTAACTCATGGAGGTGTCAGGTCACCCTCTGTACAGTTAACTGTACATGGTGAGCCCAAGCTATCATGTTTTTGCAAAAGTACTAACTTGGTCACCAAATCATTCCTATCAGAAAAAAAGCAGCATGAAGAAATGGGTTGTATCACAGCAAACTGAAGTAGGCTTCTAAGGCTGACTAGAAATTTTCATACTAGCTGCTGTCTTGAAACAGGGTATCTCACTAATGAGCTTGTGATCACCATTCTGTGCCTGACATTTAGGATTTATGTTTTGTTTTCAGATACAGAGTGAATGTACATAAAAATATCAACTTCAAAAATAACTGTGTTGTTCAAGACTAAATTATAATTACTGTACATATGGATAAGAAAAATAAGATGCAAATATTGTGCTTTCCAATTTCTATGAAGTAGAAAATGAAGCTGTTTTGAGATGTTATTTTCATGTATCATCTCTGTGTTGCTAAGTACCTTTCAAAGTCATGAAGATGTTCTTAAAGCATCTCTGTCCCAAGCACTAATGCCACATTTATATGCCATGACAGCACAGTGAACTGAAATGTGCTTGCATCATAAGTTATGCAAATTACTACCTTGTGTTGTAAGGTAAGATGTATAAAGAAAGGTTCAGTACAATAAATAATCTATAAGCTCTAGGGCAGTGGGCCTCAGCTTCCTAATACTTCAATACTTTAACATAGTTCCTCCTGTTTCGGTAAACCCCCTAACCATAAAATTATTCTCACTGTTATTTCATAATTATAATTTTGCTACTGCTATGGGTCATAATGTAAGTATTTTTGAAGACAGAGATTTGCCAAAGGGGCTGCAACCCGTAGGTTGGGAACCACTGCCCTAGATCATGCTGGGACAAATGGATGTCTCATTATTTTTTCTTTGCTGAGCAGTGGTAGAATATGTACTTCTGGCAGCTGTCATTGTCCAGTCACTAACCCACAGGGAGGCTAACAGGAGATACATGATCTCTGTGTTAGAAATGACATTATCTAAAACACACTATTTAAAACAGAATAACATGTTCAAATCTAAGTCTTTTTTTGATGATGTCATAGCTAACAGATACATGGACAAAACTAATGTCCAGAGTACATCTATTTTTTGATGAATGAATGCTCATCTCTTTCCATTGATCTTATTCAGAACAGAAAGTTAGTATTTTGAAAATCTAAACAAAGTTCTCTAAAAGGTTTTAACCATTTCAGTTTTTATATGAAATCACATTTTGCCAGAAATTTTGTGGATTTCAGCTATCTTTTGACTTTCTGTCAGGTTTAAAATTTGAGCTACCAAATAAAAATAGCAGGAGATATATTGAACATAAAATATAAACCACTGCCTACAGGTAAAATAGTTGCTTTGACTCCTACAAGCAAGGGCTTATGGCGGCCTGGTCACTTCCAACAGACTGACAGACAGTAAACTCTTTTAGTGCATGGTGTTTATTTCTTAGCAGCTATGAAGCCAATAACCCTACACTCACTAAAATTCTAACAAACATACAAATAAAATGGACACATGTAAAGTTAGTCACAATATTTAGTATTTTCATATTTACCTGAATTGTGGTATTTTTTCCCAACATATTCAAATGCAAAGAGTAGCTGGAGGTCTGTTGGCTGGGAATAATGAGCTATTGCAAGGCATACCTAGGAAAAATTCTACATTTAGAATTTGAGTTTAACACACTTAGTTAAATGAAATGTACAATAAGGCCTTGGCCACTGGAAGAGTCATTCTGGGACTGTGACTACAGATACTAGTTACATGTTTTTCTGGTGACCTAAAATATGAAAGAACTATTTCAGGCTAAGTATCTCATTAATTGTTGTGCCCCCAAAACACTGTTTAATCTTTAAGTAGTACACTGTGAGTATTCAGTGTGTATTTGCTGAGTTTAATATTTAAGTGGAATAATTTTATCCATAAATAAAACTTGAAAGCTGAAGAAGCATTCTCCCAAAAAAGACAGTAACAACCTATCCACTCAAAACAACAAAAACCAAAGTTTCAATTTTAGTGGATTTAAAAAAATCATCAGGGATTTAAAAAATCTAAATCTTAAACAACAGTCACAAAAAATTAAAATTAGGAGTACCTCTATATAGCTACAGATAAAGATATGGCTGGCACAGGGAAGTACATTTTAAAAAAGCATTCCAGTGAAATGGATTACAACTAGAAAAGCAAACCAACAAATCATAACCTGAGTCCAAGCTCTACTAAGCACTTGCTATGACTTGTGTGAATTGGTTCTTTTCTCATCTGTGAGATGATGGAAATTCCTGACCTATTTAAGTATTGATAACTGAGCATGCCTAACCATCAAAGGAACTCTCTACATAGAAACACTACTATTCTCAAAGACTACTGGGCATAATGAAGGACAGTGTTCCATGCTTACAAGCCATGGATAAAACTGAGGAAGAAAACAGCCTTAAGTGAACAAAGAAAAAAGAAATCTAAGGCATGTGTAGAGCAAGAAGGGTAGATGGCCTTTCTTAAAGTGGTTACCTATGACTTAGAGGTGAAGCATAAACCAGAATGATGCACTTTTGACAATGAGCAAGCAAGACAAGTTCATTGTTAGCCATTTCAAATCAGTGGTTTTTAGAGTGAATTGATGCAAATTCCATTAACCATTAAGTACCTGTCAGCTTGTTGCTTAAACTATATTTTACCTTCCAGATAATAACATTTCCTATCGTAAAAAGTTAAAACATAAACCAAGAAAATATAACTTGTCACTAGATTTTAATGTTTAAAAAAAAAAAGCTTCCTTAAAACTTCTATTGCCTTGATTTCTCAGTGTCTAACCACAGAGCATCCTGTAAGTGTTCCACTTACAACTTTATAAGACTACCTATATTCCTCTTTGCAATTCCTATCCTGTACACCAATCTGTGTGCTATGTAGTGTTAATAACCACCTTGACAGAACCTAGCCTCACTGGCAGACAAGCCTCTGGACATGCCCTGACTAGGTTAACAGATAGGGGAAAGTCCATTTAAACTGTGGCGAGCCACTTCCTAGGCAGGGGATCTCAGATAGTAAAAGTGGAAAAAGCAAGCTTCTCTGTTCTTGTTCCTATGGTGTAATGTGACCTGATGCCTGCTTCAAGCTCCTAACCCAGAACTGTGAGCTGGAACCCCTTTCTCCCTTAAGTTGCTTTGTCAGCAACAACAGGAGAAACTACGACAGTCTTCCTGGAAGGGCTTAGCAAAACTTCTCAATCTTACCTTGACAAGGTTTGCATAGCCATGTTTACCTCATACAGGCACTTAATGCACTTTTCATGACTGCCCTATTTTGCTATGCTGCTGTAACTACATCCTAAAGCCAAATGTGTTTTATGTACCTCTATGGACTTCCCTGAATTTTAGAAATCTATCCTTAAAAAGTGTTTTTGGCTAATTACTTGGCTGTCCTGGTGATCTGCTGTGGTTTCCATGTACTTGCACAGCCCTCCTCACTAGACAACTCTTACCTTTCCAAGGTTCCCTTAGTCATCTATGGTCAGACAAAAGCATGACTGCATACATTGTGTCTGACTGACTGTGGCCACACCCTCTGCCATGCTCACTGCTCCTCTCAATCAGCCCTTTTTTCTTGTAAACAGCCATATCTAGTATACATGACTCTTACCAAATTTTCCTGGATGGAGCCCAAGACACCGAAGCTTCTGTGTGCTGTAGCATCACCTGTGACTGCCTGGACAGCCACTGTGGCTAGCAGTGACGGCACCAAACATGCTAGCAGACAGATCACTTACTAGTGTAATCATGAAAATGCTACCCACCACTGTAACTAGACTACTGTTTTTTCTAAGAAAACTAAAAAGCTACATAGGTCCATGTACACACATAGGTTCAGCTACACAGAAGAATTCACAGATCACTAATGATGGAACATTTTTATGAAGCAAAAGAGCACAAAGCCCATGTGTGAAGCAAAACCCAAGACGGCCGATTTCTAAAGCTCCTTTAAAAATCACACAGTGGCACACTAGCTTAGAAGCAAGTATGTAAAACAGCATGCACACTTAAAAGACTGGAAATAATACTGTGAAACTGAAGCTTAGTTCAGTGACTTTCAGGACAATGGCTTTTCTAAAAAGGAAGGGGGCCTGCACTGCAGATTGAATTTGCTGTTCAGAAGCATGACTACAAGCATGCATAAGCTGTTGTATGGCGCAGGCATATGTGCACTTGCATATCTAGAGAGTCATGTTGTTTCTGTGGAACACCCAAAAAGAGAAAGCCAGATGTCTTTTGTTTCGCATTTCTCCCAACACACTGTTTTAAAAGCCTAAGTCCAAATTCCTGGCTTCTACTTGTAAGAGACTTTGAAAGTCTTTATAAGATCTTGTTTGCATGTAAATTATTCTATTATACAGATATTCTCTAATTAATCATTTTTAAAGGGAAAATCCATAGTTGATTTATCTTACAGTTGAAGCACATCACTAGAGACATCAAATCCAAGGGATGATGAACACATTTGCAAGCAAACCAAGTTCCCTACCTTGGCTTAAGACCAAGGAGAAGTATCAGGTTTCAGGCAAAAATGACAGCCCAAGCCAGGTGTACTCACATCTGGGATCCTGACAGAATTACCACTTTCAAGCCAGCATGGGCTACATGGTGAGATCAAGGACAGCCAAGAAAACTGAAACCAGGGCTAGAAGGCTAGTCCACACAATGTTTATTGCATAAACATAATGCCCTGAGTTTGACCTCCAGAACCACAATAAGAGTTGGAGGCAGGTGGTGGTACACATCTTTGATCCTAGCACTCTGGAGGCAGAGGCAGATATATCTTTGAGTTCGAGGCCAGCCTGGTCTATAGAGCAAGTTCCAGGACAGCCAGGGCTACACTGAGAAAACTTATCTCAAACACACACACACACACACACACACACACACACACACACACACACACACACACACGGGGGCAATAATGAGTACTTGTCATCCCAGATGTACAAAGGGGGAGACAGGCAGCTCCTTAAGGCTCACTGGCCAGCCAACCTAGCCCACTACTTGGCAAGCTCCAAGCCAGTGAGATACCCTGTTTCAAAAACAAGGTGGATAGTTCCTGAGGTTGACCTACACAATCATAGTCAATATTGACTGGTTTTGGTCTTTTGATTTTTTTTTTTTAAGTGTTTTACTATGTAGTTCAGTATTTGAATTCAGTATTCTTCTGTCTCAGCCTCCCAAATTCTGGAATTACAGGTATGTATAACTATGCCTGGCTTGCCAACCTTATTCTTTGTTTTGTTTTTTAACTGTATATGAGCATGTGCCTGAAATTTCCACAAAGACCAGAAGAGAGCATGAGATCCCCTGGAGCTGTAGTTCCAGGTAGTTATGAGCTGCCTGTTATGGGTTCTGGGAACTGAACTCAAGTCTGCTCTAAGAGCAGAGGTACTCTTGAACTACTGAGCCCTCTCTCCAGCCCTGCTGTTGAACTAGATGAATGAAAATCATTTCTAACTGAAAATAAAAGAGACATCAGATATTTAATTCAATTATCATCTGATGGGAGATGTTATTCTGTAAATATGTTTCTCATACTGGTTAATGAATAAAGCACTCTGAGCCCCCTCCTCAGCCTTTTCCCCCTGGTCACGTCCAGCCCTGTCTCCATCCCCAGTGGGCGTGGTGTAAACCACAGGTGCGGACAAGGTGAATATCTCACTATAATTCCCCTTTTAATCTAAAGAAAAGATTTGGGCTAGATACAAAAACTATATACAAAACAGTGAATAACAAGTGTGCTCTAAGAAAAGGAAAATTGAGAACATACAAACTTAATACCTAACTATCTAGTCCTAGGGGTCAAATCGGGGTATACAATAGAGTTGTCCTAAGCTGGAAAGCTTAAGTCTAGTACCTAACATATCTAACTAGGAAGAGAGAATAATACTTGTGATAATTTAATCTTCAACTTCATCAAAGACCTGAGAAGGAAAATAATAACACTAGGGTAGGCAGGAAGTGCAGATGGGGAAACTTCTATAAGATGCAACAAGGACAGAAACAGCAAGCTACCTGGACAGTCACCCAAGGTCTCACAGCAACATTAGTACAGCCAGTTTTGGCTAAGGCCTAGAGTACCTGACAGACCACAACAAGAAAATATGTTTCTCATACTGGTTAATGAATAAAGCACTGTTGGCCAATAAGAAAGCAAGATAGGTGGGGCTAGGAGACTAGGAGGAAAGAGGAAGGAGTTAGGAGGAGTCAACATGGAGAGCCTGGAGAGAGCAGCACGCTGGCCCGTTCTCTGGTAAGATGACCACATGGAAATATACTTAGATAAGTAGAAATGGGTTAATCATTAAGACAGGGCTAGCCGGTAAGACACTAGTACCTGGCCAACAGCCTTATATCAAATACAGAGTCTCAGCGTGTTATTTGGGGCTGGTGTGGCAGTGGGACCAGACCGGCGGCGGGGGTAAACATACTCGTTACAACCATCCATCCACCTATCCATGTATTTTTAAAATGATAAATCATTAAAAGTAATCTGAAGTTATTTCAATTAAAAAAATCTTTTCAAACTTTTTTTCACCTCAGTTTTGAGCAAGGGTCTATCAAAAGGAAATGGTGGTTCAAAGTTTCTATGAGGACAATGTCCAATTCTGTATCACTAAACTCCTTTCTTTGGCTAGACCTTCACCAAATACCATATTTCCCAAGACAGCACAAAGATAGTAAAGATGAAGAGCACTGTGATACAGTTACACAAACTAACCCAATTTAGTCATGACACAATTGAAAGAGAGCCAATTAGACAGACAATGTTAGAGCAACATTTAACAAGATGTGAACCAGTGAGCCAATCTAATATTCTGGGCATTCTTGTTTCAAACAAAAAACAGAAATGCTTTCAGTGTTTCAAAAAACAATCCAAAGTCATGCACTGCAGAATTCCAAGAGTATACCTGATCCTCTTAGAAGAACTTACAAAAACCAAGGCATTTTTTCATAGGCAACTTAACATTAAAGTCCCCAGGAAGCAAAAAAACTGAGCCTTCACTTCCCAATTCATGCTTACTGTGACTGTTCTTAAAGAGACAGGGTGTCACTGTGTTGCTTATGCCAGTCTTGAACTTCTGGCTGAGTTCAGGTAATCCTCCTGCTTCACTGTCATTAGGACAGTGGGTGTACACAGTCATAATTGCAGGATACATTGTTTTTTTACAGCACTGGCTGACCTTGAGCTCAAGATCCTCTGGTCTCAGTCTACCAGTAACTAGGACCATAGATATATGTATGCTATGGGGTCAGCTGTTACTGAACTGACACAAAAACCTTCACTTGAAATTTAGAAAGCCAGTGAGTTTTGCTAGCCATATATAACTTTGTATTTAAAACATGTAAATTGGGAGGTTTCTTCTGTTTTATTTCCATGGCTTCCTTTCTCCCTCACCTTTCTCATTACTGAAAAGAAGACAAGGAGTACTTTTTTGGGGCCCCAGTGGATCCTTTTTTTGTAAGACACTGGGAAAGGAATTGTCAGAGGCTTGATTTTGATGCACAATGTGCTTTGTTCAGTTGGTGACTACCACTGGCACTAGCACATCAGTCACACTGTCACTGTGACTGTTCCTTCACACTCATCTGTCCCTGCTTCCTCTTGACTAGACTTGTACTCTTTCTGGAAAGAAGCCACAGCCTGCCCTTCTTTTCTATCTTGAAAACCTAGCACATTGTGAAGGAGTTATCCAATGACACCCTCTCTGCCATCCAGTGCTAGCTAGTTTGTCAAGTTGAACCAAGCTACATCATCTGAGAGGAAAGAACCTAAATTTAGAAAATGCCTCCATAAGATCAGCTTGTAGACAAACCTGTAGGGTATTTTCTTAATTAGTGATTGGTGGGGGAGGGTCCAGACCACTGTGGGTGTGCTATCCTTGGGCTGGTGGTCCTGGGCTCTTTAAGAAAGCAGACTAAGAAAGCCAGTAAGCAGCATCCCTCCATGGCCTCTGCATCAGCTCCCGCCTCCAGATTCCTGCCCTGCTTGAGTTCCTGTCCTGACTTCCTTCAGTGATGGGACTCTGATATGCAAGTAAAAGCCAAATAAACCCTTTCCTTCCCAACTTGCTTTTGGTCATGGTGTTTAATAGAAACCCTACCTAGGACACCAAAGAAGAATGTGAACAACTGAAAAATGAAAGCTTCCTCACAGAATACACACCAAACATAATCAGCAAGTATGTTAGAACACCAGGTAATTATGACTTCTATTTATTGAATACATCCTCTGAAAATAATACAGTAAAAGGGGAAGAGCTTTAAACTTTCTGAAAGAAAATTGGGCCAACTCTAAATTTCTTAGGCAAACACTCTATCAACTCAATCTCAAAAATACTGTGATATCCCTACTCTCAACAAGCGGCACATCATGGTGATACAATTTTATAGGTAGGTTCTAACTTCCTTGGTCAATGACATTACAAGTATGTATTTAAGTCTGAGAAAGTGACTTGGCTAAATATTTTATTTGAAGTGTTCTACCTATTCACTTCTAAGAATCCAACCACTAAAAGGAGCCTAAAGTTATCAAGCTGAATGTTTATAGGATGGTTATGTCGGCTGCAGATAAAAATATTATCTCAGATACACTACTGTCGCTCTGCTCCAGTCCCAGCAGCCATGCATTTTTAGATCCCCATCTCAAGCTTGCTTTTCAATGGAGAAACTGCTGGCTCTGGTTCTAAAGACAAATCTACCACCTCCTCAACAAAGGATATGAAGACAGCTAGCTGCCTTAAGATATTTCTGACAGCCTTAACTGGCAACAATAGGAATCTGACTGCACCCTTGGTAGGTTAGCACTGCTTCAATCGTGGTCTATTAGGACACTGCTGTTCTGTCCCTACTATAGGGAAGCAGGCTTTCTCACAGGAATTCTTGTAGCTTTCTGCATCTTTTGCATCATACCAAACAGAGGAGCAGGTAATCTACCAGCTTCATCCTACTGCAAAGCTAAAATAAGGAACCAAAGAAATGGCACCTGCTCTTGACTTTACTGCAAGAGTAAATATTAAACATTCCCTGGAAGATGAGGGAGAAATAAGTCAATTAAAAAGTGTCTCAGTTTGAGTTGCCTCTGCAGGATAAAATTCATTCATTAAGGTTTCTTTTTGTTTGTTTGTTTGATTTATTTATTTATTTTTCTTATTATACATATTGATCCCAGTTCCCTCTCCCTTCCTCTCTCCCATGCCTCCCAACCACCCTCCCATCCCACCCTCCTCCACTCCACAGAGAGGGCAGTGCCTTCCAGAAGGGGGTCAACAAAATCTGTCAAGTCATTTGGAGTAGATCATTAAGGTTTCTTTAAACCATTAATAAGCATTAGGCCCTTCCACAACTACACACTTACCCAATCCTTATGAAGCCAGAGTCTAGCTTTCACTTTGTTCACAAAGTTCTCTGGAACTAAATTAAAAGCCTCACTAATTGCAATTGTAGCAGATCTCCAAGTTTTCAATTTTTTTTTTTTTTAACTAAGAAAGAAACTGGCTAGCACAGTCAAAAATAGGAAAATATGCTTATTTCTATATGAATCTTTAATATTTTAGTAGCTAATAAAAATACATAGATTGCTTTAAAGTAGCTATAAACTACTAATACAAGAAGATAGTTCCCTTAATATTCTTGGCGTTAACTGTATTTAAAGGAATAACTAATGATAACTTCTCCTAAATATCTGAACAATTAAGAAATGTATGCAAGTCCAGGAGGGGATTCATCAGGGAAAGGAACTTCCAGCCAAGCCTCAGGACTCAAGTTTATCCTTGGGATTCACATGGTGGGAAGAGACCCAATTACAGCAATTGCTCCTCTGATAACCACACACATACATGCATACACAATAAATGAAATAAAAAATACTTATTTAAAAACAACTTCCACATAACTAAAAACAATAAGGTAGTACAGAATTCGGAATTTGATAAAGCTTAGCAGCATTACCTTTTTGGCACTTTCAGGACCCGATTCATCAAAGCGAAATCTGACAATTCGGAAATCTTTACAATAAATTATTAACTCTGTTGGATTAAATTTCAGTTTCTGATTGGGACCTAAGACTTTCTGCTTCCTCTTGTGGTCATTCACTGAAAAAGAAAAAAA
The DNA here is from genome assembly GCA_030556225.1 of Cricetiscus sungorus. Lineage (NCBI taxonomy): Eukaryota > Metazoa > Chordata > Mammalia > Rodentia > Cricetidae > Cricetiscus > Cricetiscus sungorus. Next base: position 30,278,012 of record JANBXA010000007.1, on the reverse strand, counting down.
AAGTGGGGTGAGAATATGACATCGTTCTTTCCTGGTGTTTTTTAGATCCTTAACTTTCCAGCAGGGACCAGCACTGAAGTATCAGTGCCAGAGCAGACCCCACTGGAGCACACCCCACTGGAGCAGACCCCACTCATGGAGCACACCCCGCGCCGGAGCACACCCCGCTGCTGGAGCACACCCTGCGCCGGAGCACACCCCGCTGCTGGAGCACACCCTGCTGCTGGAGCACACCCCATGCGTGGAGCGCTACTTCCTGGCTTTTCATATCTACCTGTGGCTCCTAGAACGTTGGAGGGCTAGCTCTATGATTCTAGTGATACTTTAGAGGACCTTTGCATTGATACATTTAATAGCTAAATTTTTAATTAAAAAGAAACCTCAACTTATAAATTTAAAAAATCATATCTTCATTTTACAAGAATTTCTTGACGTCTCTGTTGAGTTCTTGGGACTTACAAAGGAATAAATGTAAAATTAAATCTACAGAAATAAAGTTCCAACTCAAATACTTGGGATGATGGTCCTTCAAGGAATACTTCTGGGTTTCAATCAACTTTTAGAGACGCATTCCATTTTATAAAATGGCCTCATTGTGCTTCACAGAATAGCCTTGAGCTCTGGCACTCAAGTGAGATTTCTGCCTCACCTCCTAAGTAGCTGAGGCTATCCTCTAAGTGCAGCCATCACATTCAGCTTCAACCTGCAGAATACCTGTCACATACCTGTCACAATCTGCTCAATACAAGTCAAAGGGACATCATGTTCTCCAAGAAGGAGATTTCTATAATGGAATTTCTGAAATGAAAAATGATAATCATGTGAATTCTTTTCTCAATGGCTTCAAAATAGTAACAGCAAGCTTTGCTTTTAATGTGAAAAAACAAACAAACAAAAAAAAAAAACAGTATACTATTGCCAAGGAACACAAAACCCTTTGCTGTGCAACAAGGACCATCCATGGAAAGGGAATGGCATCAAACAGCACGCATTAGTAGGCAGTGGAGAGAGGACACATGTTTTGAGTTTGGGACAGGGTTTCACTAGGTAGCCCAGGCTGACTTTTAGCTCCCTAAAACTCTTTAGCCTCAACTACCTGTGTGCTACGATTACAGGCATAGGTTACCACACCTTCTCCCCACACTTTTATTCTAACAGAAGGAAATTAATTTATATACCACAATGTCTGAGAGATGAAATATGATCAGTTCTTTATAGGCAAACAAGTGTATGCCTAGTTCTAGATAAATTGACCACAAAATAATAAAAGAAAGAGAGATCTTGGGTCATCAGACTTTAATGAGTAAAGTCCTATCTGATTTTTATAAGAGAGTTAGTGTGGGAAGTGGCTATCTAGAACATAATCATCACTGCAGTTTTTTGTTGTTTTATTATTTTTTTTTTTTAAGTTTGTTTTGTTTAAAGACAGGGTCTTGCTCAGGTTCACCTTAAAACAGATTCTCCTGCCTCTTAGAAAAGGCTTTTGGGCTTGGGATGTAGGTAGAAGTCCTGGGTTTGATTTCCTGCACTGTGTAATATTCTGGCAAGGGGAAACTCATCTGTAATCCCAAGGTTCAGGAGGAAGAGGCAAGAGGATCAGAAGTTCAAGTTCATTCTCAATTACATGTGGAGTGTGAAGCCAGCCTGGGGTATCCCAGACCCTGAAAAGGACAGAATGGGGCAGAAAGAGAATAAAGAGAAAGCAGTAGAGAAGGCTTTTGGTGAGTGACAGCCCACTGTTTACACCTAGAAAATACTTCCTGATCATTTCCAAACTAAAACACAGCTGTCAGCAAGGCCCTGGTCTGTCAGTGATTCTGGACTTAAGGTTTCTCCTGCTCAGTATGTCTGGGGTCAGAGAACATTCAATGAAGCCAAAAACAAAGGGGAAACACAAGTTTACATCAGATGTGCTTGTCTCCCTGCATATCAAGCTTTGTTAATGCCTTCAATTTAGTCTAAATATAATTCAGAAGATTAATGCACACAAGAATATGCAGAAAATATTGGAAATTAGTGAATGACTAAATGATATAAAATATACTTACACACAGATCTCTCAAAGAAATTTTTGGGTTATTAAACAATTTAGTCAACATTTTTTCACTCTTACTATACACTAAAAAGTAGAATTCAAGTTTCTGGGGAAAGAGCTAATTAGTTACAAAACAAACAAATCAGTAAAATGTTCAACATTTATAATATTTAAGCTAAATAACTGAAATTCTCTCTTCATGATTAGTCAAAAAGAATATTTGCCTTTGTAAACACATTTCTAAAAATGGAGGAAAGAAAATAACTCCCTTACTGAAGAGAATATAAGATCAGGATATTCCAAAGGATAAATAAAGTAGAGTTTTTAAAATCATCTCACTAAGCCTAGTGTGAGGTGTAACCAAGCACTCGGGAGGCAAAGGCAGGAAGATCAGGAGTTCAAAGCCAGCCTGAGCTGCACAGTGAGACTCTGAACTGGGGATGTAGCTCAGTAGCAGAGCACATACAAAGATCTAGTCTGGTGTATAACATTACACCAAAAGAAAACAAACCAAAACACACAAAAACCTCAAGCAGGTCTTTATTTTGATTTTTAAAATCATTTTTGTTAGTTCTTTGAGAATTGTGTACAATGTATTTTGATCCTATTCATCCCTCCCAACTCTTCCCAGATCTACCACCCCTTATACACACATGTATGTCCTCTTTTTAAGTCTATCAATTCCATTTTTATAGAGTATATTTTCAATATCATCAATTTACTGATAACTTTTCACAATTTTCCATATCTCTCATTTATATAACAATATATTCTGCTTAGAGTTAAGGCATTAACAAAACTAAACAGTATACAAATAAATACCTGTAATGGCATTGGGTCATTTGTAATAAAGGAGATTTTGAAGTTACTGCATATTAACTTTCCCCACAAATCATACTGGCTTGTGTCTGTTGCAATGCATTTTCTCACAAAATTGACTTCATTTACAACAATTTCTCCTAAAAAAGAAAAAAGAAAGAAAGAAAAGGAAAGAAAAATCACAGTGAACTACAAATATGCCAAGAAAACCCAAACCACTGTGTGCCCTTGCTGGAGGACTTCATGACTGGTGGCATCTGAAGGAGTTGTGAGGAGGAGCGGCTCCTGGCTGCTGGCATTCATGGGCATTGGGAGTGCTTTGTATCCTTGATGAGTGTGGTATAGAATGAGTCCAAGAAGCTCTAGGGTCTGAGCTGACTGAGACAGCTTGGGGCTTTGCTTCTCCACGTTTCCTCTAGTTAACTAGTCCAAAGGAGCTCCTGAGAAATTTGTGATGAAGTATCTGTGCTTTATTAACATGTGGCATACTCTAACAATCATGTGTTTGATCATTTTGTAAGGGATGAGAACCAGCATTCAGTTTCATCTGCTTTAAAGCAGATAAAACTGCTTTAAATATACTCCATATAAAGCTCTGCACTCAAATTGTAACTGAGTAAACAATAAAACTTGAAAATAGAGTTTGGGTTAAAAGGGGGGATTGTAAAAAACAAATATTGGAAACACCTACAAAAGCACTCGTGAGCTTTTGAAAGGAGCAATTTCTCAAAAAGGAATTGAAAGCTTGGTCATCCCTTTAAGACTTACAATGTGATTAGACAGGCATATTCTAAGTGTCATGGCAGGGAATCAAGATACTTATACCTCCTATTACCTGAAAACTGTTTTCATAGTGATGACCAGAACCTGCTTACTGACAATCTCCAAACACCTATCTCATGAAGAATGGAACTTTAGTTTCAACAGTCTTTTCTAACAAAAATGTTAACAATAAATCTGAGTGATGGTAAATAAATTTTACTCGACACTCCTAAAAATTCATGAGGCTAATTTTAAGAACAACCCCTAATATTTATCTGAGGATTTAATTCATATGTTCATGTCAAATTCCTGGCTCAAATCACTTGAGAAAATTTCCATCCTGAATACAAGCCTCTTTCACATGGCTTATGGCCCTGAATGCCAAGTCCTGCTCAGCTGTCTTCCTCACCCTCCCGCTTTACCCACAATGGCCTTCTATGAATCCCTTTTATATACCACACTGCTTCCATTTATGGGTCTTTGAACATGACACTCTGGCTTGGAAGATTTTTTCTTTGAGACAGTGGCTATGCTCAAGAATGCTTAAAATAATCTCCCTGCCTAGATGAAATCTCCCTTATCACAGAACCATAGACTTGCAATTTCAGTGCTCATCACAGCTATAATTTGATCACATATTTGCTTTTTAAGTAAATTCTTGCCTCCCAGCCAGGAGTATACATCCAATGGTGGCATAAAACAGACTTTTTGTTAAGTGCTGAAACTTTAGTGCATAGGACAGTACCTAGTACGTACGTGGTAGGTGGATACTAAGAAAGTGCTGAATAAAGGAATGAAATTAACTCAGTGTCCCTGGTTTACTGAAAAGGAATAAAACCAGTGATGTGAGTGGAAAGCAAAGCAAATGACTTATGGACAGCTCACTGAATCAGATGTGGTGCTGTAACCCAGCACTTAGGAGGCAGAGGCAGAAGGACCCAGAGTACAAGACCAGCCTGAGTACATGGTGAGACTGTCCCTAAAAAGCAATAGCTGGAGACATAGCTCAGTGTTAGAGCATAGGTTAGACCCCAGGTTAGACCAACAACAAAACAAACCAACAAATAAACCAGCTCAACAACTTTATTCCTCTAGGAAGCCCAACATTCTCTAGCTTAGTTTTTAATGTGAGTAGGTGATACTTCCAACAGAAAACCAGCAGCAGCGGAACTCAAGCTGCTCTGAGCAGTGCTGAAACCAGTCATTCAATCTGGTCAAGCAGTCTGTTGAGTTGAAAGATGAGGACTATGTGCGTACGCACAGGCTGAATGTAATCACAGAACTGCACAGCTGTCCTTTGACACACAGAGAACAGTATAATTTGGGATTTGTGGCTTCTCGGTGTTTGTCCTGACTGATTCTTTAAAGAGTATATATGAGAAGAAGGCAGACATTTTCTCTATGACAGAGATGAGGGACTTGGCACCAAAAAGGTTTAAGACTTTAAAAACAGAAATGTGAAATGTATTAAGTGTCCCTCAGCACCCATGGGGGATTGGTTCCCAGACCCTGTGGATGAATGCTAAAATTCCTTATGAATACAGTGGGGGCATTTCACATCCAATATTTAGAGCATCTTCAATGGCTTGAAGTACCTAGTACAATGAAAATGCTTGAGTCACTGCACGGTATTGCTCAGGGAGTAAGTACAAGAACAAAACTCTGTGTATTCACTACCATGTTTTTAGAAGATTTGCTATCAAGAGTTGGCAATCCACGAATGTGGAACCCAGCCACAAAGGCCTTCTGTCCCCATTTCTACATATTTTCATAAATGTAAATATGTTACAGTAACACAGAACAAGTAGCAACATTGAATTAAAGATTCATAATGCTGTCCCTAATTGCATTCTAATGAGAAACAAATGAAATTATCTACAGTTCCTTCCATGAGACCTTACCAACTGCCTTATTACAATCTAGGATACTGAATAATCAACCTTTGTCCCCTTTGTTCTCAATTATATGACTAAAATAACTGAACCAATTTCTACTACAGACAGAAAATACCTTTCTGTACAGTAACCAAAACTTTATGCTTAACCTCATATTATGTCACCCCAACCAATTTATTTGAAAAAGGACTCTCAAAACAATGCTACAGAAAGTCACAAGCTGCACCATTCATAATTCATTCATACTTGTATGTAGTTATACTCAAATAAAAACCACCTAATAACAAGCAAGTCAAGTCACACTGTAGGATTTCCTGGGCAGAGACAATCATAGTAAGAAAAGAATAAAGGGCTGCAGGACTAGGACACTGTGGCTATGCTAGTACCATCTGCCAGTTTTATCTCTATCCACCATCTCTACCTATCTATCTACCTACCTATCTTTTACCCAATCACCCACCTATCTCTCCCAACCCCCACAACAACCCTTCTCTAGCAATTGGACTCCCATCAGTGCAGCCAGGAGTAAAACATCCAGCCTTCAAATTTAGTGAGGATGAGACAAAAGAAGGGGGGATGCATATGATGGTTCCTTGGGATGGCAAACCACAGTCCCTTGCTTTTTTTATAAGTAAAATTTTATTGAAATTTTATTCTTGTGCTGCTTTTGGCTGCTTCACAGAACAAAGGCAAAACTGAGAACTTATAACACAGACCTGGCCCACAACACCTGCAACGTTCACTATATGGTACTTTACGGAAAGTGTGCTGACTCCTGCATTACAGATGACTACCTAAACATGGCAACTCTTAAATTACCTTAAACAAAGCTTAGATGTGTTCAGGTGCTCCTGTCTGAAGGCAGGTGCATGTGCATTGCTGCAGCAATCAAAGGGTCCTAGGAGGCACACTCAGTGCCAGGATGAATACAGAAACCAGCTCAAGACTACTCTCATCAATGAGCAGCAGCTGTCAACAGCGCCCCCTCCTAAAGTTTCAAAGGAGGGGTGGGGTGTTCTCAGTTGCTTTCATAAAAACAGCCTTGCTTATAGGCTGGGAAAAAAGAGTACACAAGGCAACCTCTTCTCACATTGGCTTACGAAGAGTATCCATGTAAGTATCCATATTTTCATCTTCACACTTAAATTAGTGGGTTTTGGTGTATAATTTTTTTATCTCTGATGTTTTTTATAATAAATTAAAAAAATTAACTAGTGATCTTGAGGGAGAAACTCCTACTAAAAGCTGTAAAACTCCAGAGGCCATGGACTTTACTGGAGACAGCTCCTATACTAGCTCTGCCATGAGAGGTGGTGTGCTAGGGATGGCTCACACTGGCTCCCATCACTTCTCCAACTCCCTACTCAGCCACAGAGGAACAGTGCATACCACCAAGCATTTTCCAGAACAGCACTTTGGGAAGTAACAGAGTACTCATGACAAGCAACAGGAAACTGGCTTCAGTATGGACAGAATAAGCAAAACCATGGTAGTAAAACTTTGTAAATTAGGAGCTAGCTGAGAGTTTCTACCAAGGCCTGGGAGGGAACTGAGAAATCACTGAAGTTTTCTCAGAACCCTTCTACCTAGAAAGAAAAATGAAAAAGAAATGTAAAGAGAATGTCTCCAAATGGTATATGGAGGGAAATTTTTAACCTCCTAGGATGACAAAAAAAAAAAAAAAAGTAAATGTTATCTTTAATGCCCCATGGAATTAGAAAGTCAATACATGTTTGGTAAATAGAAATAATTTTTCCCATAAATTTCAGTTTGGAAAATAGTTCAGGGCAAAGTCTTCTATAATTTAACACATGGCTTGAAACAGGGAGACCAATCTTCCAGTTTACCTGATACAAGAAGCCTTCCCTGGACAAGCACTCGAGAATAGTATAAGATAAGCTGTCAGTGATTCACCCTAATTTTAAGAGTTGTAACTGCAAGTCTGAGGTATGTATTAGATAAACAACATGTGTGGTGCTGCCCCTGGTGGTGACTGTGCAGGTCATACACACATGGACACAAAAAGCCTGTCATCCAAGCACCACATCCAGTAAGTGCAGCCAGTGCCCACAGGGGCACGACCACGGCTACAGTGCAGGTCTGGGGAAAGAACCAGAGTGAAATAAGGAACAGAACACGTAGTGACAGTAGAGAATGTGTGGTAACAGTGAAAAAGACCCACATAATGAGCAAAGTATCCAGAAAGCATCAAAGAGCCTGGAATCACACAAGTTAGTAAGGCAGAGTGTTAGCAAATCTATAGTAAAGACTCAGAGTTTATCCTGCTCAAGTAGGAGTTTATTTAAGTTCAGAGAGCTTTTAAGCACCAGTGGACAAATTGATGTGAGCAGTTAGCATCATGCTGGTCTGTAGCAGGAGCGTGAGAAATGCACTGCTGTACATTGTGAAGGATCTAGGTAAGCTCAAGCCTAATGCTAAAGTCTGCAGTTGGTTACACTCTTCAAGGGCATGCTACCAGTCCTTCGATCTTTTAAAACAGCGCATCTGTGAAATACTACAAAACTCAGCCTAAATCATCTAGGGAGCCATCTTTAAACGGACATTACATGAGCCCTTTAAAAGGCAGTTTTGTTTTCTGTTTTACCAGCAAGTGATATATAACCCAACTGAGGATATGAGATGTAGGTTGAGGCAGAAGAAAAGAACAATATATAAATGGTATCAACAATGAATACGTAGCAAATAAATTAAGACAGCTACGCACCAATGCTGCAGTTATTTTCCAGAGGGCCTGTGGATGTGTACTTCCCAGATGTGACCACAAGAGATCTGATAATTAGGACATTCACTATCGACCCACTAGCTGATCTCTGTAACTGAGTGCTGTTGGTTTTGTACTTGGGAAGGGGGAAAATGAACTGAGCTGACACAGGGCTTTCAGAACAGTGGCCCAAACTTAGCTGACATTCTAAATTCAGATGACAATCATTTCCTGAGAATGCTTTTGCTGACACTCCTTGATGAATCCCAAATTTGACTTAGGTGACAATCCTGAGCCCTCACAACCTTTGTTCTCTTCTACTACAGCACTTTATTCAACAAAGTGAAAAGTGTAAGGGCAGAATCCCACCCTTCCACCCCCCTCACCCCCACCCCACCCTTCCCAAAACAAAAAACAAAACAAAAAACCTCTGCCAAGCAACACCGGGCATTCCATACCTGCTAACAAAGCAATCCATTATAGTTAGTCATAGCATTTCAATCTTCTCCCTCCCACCTCCAGGATCTTTAAAAAGATCCTGCCTCAGGGAGGGAAGAGAGCAAAGGTCACCAAGCCCTACTCACAGCAAATCTTACATCCCAATCACCAAGCTGCTGGCATTCTACCAGCCCCTCAGCAAAGCCAGCAACAGGAAATCACTACCTCTTAAGACATTCCATTTTCTGGCAGCTGAAATTGAAAGTTCTTCCTCAAGGGGGGTCAAAATCTGTCACTGTTGTGAAAAAAAAGCAGAGCCAAAGACATGCTTTTTTCATCTCATGAGAGAATTTTCTCTTGACTGACATTCAATCTGCCCTCCAAAGCATAAATCTATATGTGAACATCACCAGTGTAGCTAGGTAGGCCATGTTGTTAGCCAACAGCACAGTATAGGAGCCAGGCACAGCAGTTGCCTCTGTCTTTGAGGGCCGTCCAACACTGGGCAGCTTCCTTAATTCTTGCTAGTTCTCTCACCTGTCAAATGAAGACAAATTAGTACCTTGTCTGACATGGCTGTGACCACTAAGGTACATCAGCCAAGGATGTGAGCTCAGGTGTCAGAGGCACACCTGGAACCAGGTTAGTAACAAGGAAGTTCTGTGGCTTTGTGTTAGCTGGACATCAAAGACAACAAAACCCAGAGGCCTGAACACGGCCGTTCTCTCCCTTTGGTGTTCTCATTCTTTGGCACAGGTTTTCTGGAATCGAAGACAGGGACTACCACCAAATGCTTTCCTTAGTATGAACCTAAACATATTTGGAAGCAGTGCTATGCTGTGATGACCACACTATGTTCAAGTAGAGTTGTGTTACAATTTGTCAAAAGAAGGACACCAAGACAGACAAGTAACTGATAATCTCTGCATGGTGCTCACCAAACAGTACTGACAATAGTCTCATCCTGTGGTTCCCAGTTTACATTCCAAACCATGTCTGTACATTAAAAGTGTGTGTGTGGAGGGGGGGTGGAGACCAAAGTAGAGTTCCTAACTTTGTGTTTTGTCAACTTAGTTTTTTTTTTTTTTAACCTAGCAAAATAATATATCCCAAATCAAGAAAGTTAGGAGGTAACTTATGATAAAGGTCATGGTGAACCTTGGTATATTCCAAGACAGGCGAGGATAACTGAGGTGAGGGGCAAACATGCCAGGCTGACAGAGCTTAAGTGAGAAGTTTTATTAGAAAAGGGAGGGAACAAGGAAGGAAAAAGAAAAGTGGTAAAGAGACATAGAGATACAGGGACACAGAGACAGAAGACAGAAGAGAAGAGGGAGACAGGAAGACCTGTCTGGCCCAGGGAAACAGAAGGAAAGAGAGAGGGAAAAAGAACCTGGACAATATTGTTTCTTTTGTTTGTTTGTTTTGTTTTGTTTTGCTTGTTTTTCAAGACAAGTTTTCTCTTGTAACAGCGGTAGCTGTCCTGGAACTCACTTTTGTAGACCTGGCTGGCCTTGAACTCAAAGAAATCTGCTGGCCTCTGACTCCCAAGTGCTGGGATTAAATGCATTCAACACCACTACCTGGTGACAATATTGTTTCAATTAATCAGTTAAATGAATAAATTGTCTCAAACATCACCCAGGTCCTGTCTGTTATGAGGTCACAATCTTTCACAGGCAGCAAGGGACCCCCTTGGGGCCTGTTGTGATGCAGATTCATTCACTATATTTCAGGAACCTCTTCCCTTCTACACAAAACTTAGTACCCAGGAAGTCCTCATATGCTTATATACATAAATAAACACACAGTATACACTTTAATATGTAATACTCTCTATCTCCTAAAAGGAGAAATGACTTACATCTACTCAATATAATGCTAAAAAAAACCAGGATTCATATAATGAGCTAATGACAAAGAGAATGGTAACTAAGCTAACACAGTACTTTACTCCAATTATAGGCTCAGATGCAATTCTCTTGAGATGTCTAGCATGAAATAGCAGTGTTTCTCTTGCTCCTAAATCCAGAAACTGGCTTGTCTACACGAATGCATGCCTAAGGTAACAGACCAACCAAGCAGGATGGTGTCCTTGTGTTCTATCATTCACTCAGTGATATCTCAGTGTCATATTTTCAGGTATCATGTAAGATACCAGGATCACAAAGCTAAATTTAATACAATCCCCATCTCAAAGAGCTTCATGAACCAGGAAAGCTGAAAAGTACTAACATAAACCAGAATCTGAATTAAATTACTAGTCATTTTCTTCAATTTTCCTTACTTAATAAATGATGGGGTCATTTTAACCTTAGCATTAAGGCCTAACAGAATAAATAATAAAGGCACACAAATAAACAATTGATTTTGTGTTCTAATTTTCATCTGCTTATTGAATTAAAAGTTCAAACTTCGGGCAACTGAAGTAGGATATCCTTGGACCTAAGGCAGTAAGCCAAAACATAGAGTGCAATACTATATCACTGCTATAACACTGAACAATCACTTCTTGTTCTGTGTGCCTGGGTAAAGAAAGCCACAGGTGACTTGGACCCCTGACTACAATGAAGACCAGAACCCTCAGTAAGAGTGCTGCCCTAGCTTAGGTCTTTATAGTGGTTTGTTTGTTGTCCTTTTTGTAGTGGTGAGGAATAAACCCAATGCCTTGCACATATTAAGCATGTTAAGCACACAAGTCTACCATGAGCTACAACCCTCACTACTCTAGGTGGTTAGATAACAATACTTTCTGCTTGCTTTCCAGAGTACATGTGTAGAGTACCATTCTGTGGGCAGACATCATAGATTTGACATCAGAGTTAAGACAGAAAGGGGATCACAATGGGATGCTCAGCCAGAGCACAACCTTGAAGAGCATGGAAAAGGGGGAACAGTAGGGTAAGAACAGGAGAGGTTTGTTGAGGGATATTATTTTAAGGTGTGTGACTTTTGTTTATGCTGCATTCATTTAACTATCTGATGCTGTGTTACTGTGCCTGTCTAAAACACCTAATAAAGAGCTGAAGGGCAGATAGCCAGGCAGGAGCAAGAGTAGGTGGAGTTGGCAGGCAGAGAATATAAACAGGAGAAATCTGGAAGTGGGAAGACTTAAGGGGCCAGCCACCTAGCTACACAGTCAGACAAGGAGTGAGAAAGAAACGTATACAGGAATAGAGAAAGATAAAAGCCCCAAAGGACAAAGATAGATGGGATAATTTAAGTTAAGAAAAGTTGGCAAGAAACGCACCAAATTAAGACTGGGCATCCATAACTAAGAATAAGCCTCCATGTATTTATTTGGAAACTAGGTATTTACCCTCCCTCCTCCCTCCCTCCCCAAAAAAAACAGAGAGTAAAACGTTGCACAACAGAGGTTAGATGTTAGGCAAGGGACAAGACTCTATAATTCAGGATCAGCTCAGTGTTCTGTAAGGATAAGTGAGGAGCAAAGAGAAAATGGACATCAGAGTTACCAGGTATGCAAGTATGGAGTTTAGGAATGACATGAGCTTTCGTGCAAGAAAAACTAATATAGGTCAGCAAGTTTCTTAACAAGCAATTAAACAGCAGACAGTGTTGTTTCTAGGAAAAGTATACTACTCCCAGTCAGGAACTAAAGCTAAAATCTTCTGAAGAATTTTTTTTTTTTTAATCAGTAATTTTAAAGACTAATTCTTCACTGAGAAAATTCTTCAACCATATTCATACTCACTGACCCTTTTACATTCAAAAGTTAATTTTAAAAGACAAGAAATGAGCATTTACAGCTAAGACGACATTGTTGTTAGTGTCAAAGCACAGAGTTGCTGAGGAGGGGATCAGTTGTCTAAGAACTGAGCAGCTGAAAGGAAAGGAAAGTTCAACAGCTCACAGGCACTCAGTCTGCATGCATGCTGTCTCCCTGGCTGTTTTTAAAATGCCTACAGTAGCGAACACCAACAGAAAACATGCATAGGGAGCAAGGGTTACTCAGTACAGAAAGGGTTCAATAGTTAACACCGAGCAAAAAGACACTAGTAAAATCCAGAAAAACCTAAGTCTAATAATAAAATCTAAAACAACAATAAATGTCAGCATCTACTATACAGAGCCAAAGGTTCACGCCTTAATTGTTTATCCCTACTTACTACATTTTTTTTTAAAGTTTCCACATTTGTTAAATTACTATCTACAAAGTTTTATTTATCTTATTGAAGTAATGATTCTGGGATTTCTCTTCTGACATAACAAACTGGTCATAGTTTAAGTTTAACATAAGTCTTCCGACATGTCTGATTATTTGCCCAATAATCTTATTAAACAACTGATTTTCTATAGTTATTGCATAATTGGTACATAAGTGAAGAAAGTAATCAAATAATAGTTTTTCCACCGTAAAGTTGTAAATTTTTCCTCAACAAGTCTTTGTCAAGTATGACCCTAAGAGGCACTCACTAGTGCACACCTGTAGATAGGGCAATGCCTGAAGACACTCTGGTTGTGTTGAGAACATGACAACTAGTTAGCAAGAGATGGGGTGCCACAGGCACTTAACAGACATAGGCCAAAGATGTAGGGATGGCTGTTAGCTCAGGACAGCTCCTCACACAATAAAGAATTGCCCAGGCAGAGAGGTCAATAGTGCCTCTACTGGGAAACAAATTTCTAAACTGAAAAAAAAAAAAAAAAAAAAAGCAAATTTGCACACAGCTGGCAACCTCAAAAAGAAAAAAAGAAAAAAGAAAAAAAAAAAAACAAAAAAAACAAACTGCACAGCAATTCAATGTCTGCTAAGCTTAGAGGCACAGGCATGCTTTTCATATACTCATAGCACATAAAAATGATGATTGGATTATCAGTCATGAATTCATGAGGTGCAAACACGTATGTACAGCAAAAAGTGCTTTCACTGCCCAAGCAACTGGATACTTCTTTACATGAACATTTCGGATGGCAGAAAAGAAAACGAGGTAGTTATGCTCTTGAAAGTCACTTTCTGAGTCAAACATCAATTACATCTAGCCGATTCGTTCTCTTCTCACTTGTAAATATTTTCTAATTGGAGACTGTTTAAAAATAATAGAAAGGGAAAGTTCACCCCACAATACCGTTCGGTAAAACATCAGTCCAAAAAACACATTAAAATTCTGATATGTACCTGGCAAAAGGACTGGCTCCAGTTTTTTAATCTTCGGTTCGGAACTGCTCTTATCATCAATCTGAAACACATGGACAAAATAAAGCATAATCCAAATGCCACCCCCCTCATAAGACACTAAGGCAAATCTCCTAAGCATTGACATATGCGACAGGCATATCTCCTACTTAAAACTCCTTCCCGTCCCAATCGAGATCGTTTTAAGATCTACTCATTATCGACTTGAGAGCCTGCCCATAAACACCTTTACAACAGCCCAAGCCGCTTTCAAAGAGCTCACAAGTACTAGACAGGTAAGCTCTACCGGTGTCCGCGGCGCTGCAGCCATCTGGCAGCCACAGCTGGGTCGGTGGCCAACCCTGAAGAAAAGAAACACAGCTCGGGACGGTCCCTAAGGTCTCGTCACACGGCAGCGCTAGGGACCGTAGGACTTCGGCCAGAGAATGGCCGCCGCGGAGCTCTACAAGTTTCCACCGCGCCCGTGGCTCCCGGGAGGCGCGCTTGTCCGCGTCGCTCGCGTCCAGGTCCCGGGCGGGCGGCCCGCGGAGGCGCGAGCACTTACCTGGGGCGGCGGCAGGAGGTAGGACCTGAAGCTCGGTCTGGGCGGCTTGAGGGAGAACATGGTGCCGCCGCCCGTGCGCCCCAGCCCTGTGGCCGGCCAGACGCCTCCAGGATCAGCGTTCCCGGTGCGAATGCCCAGTCCGGGTCTGCGGCCCGCCCCGCCGGGCGGACTGACGGGCCCGGACCGACGCGGCCAAGGGCCCGCCCGCGGTGGGCGGGGCCGGCTATAGCCACACCCACCCCGGAAGCGGCGCGCGGGGCGCGTCGCTGGTGCCGTGCTCCGCTGGGCCCCGAGAGGCCATCTTGAGAGAGCGTTTTTACGGAGGCCCGCAGGGGTCACGTTGGCCTTCACGCGCCTACTGCGCCTCGCTTGGCTCTGGCGGTCACGCAAAGCAGCTGTGGGGTTGTGGTGGGCGCTGTGCAGTGTCGCTGCTGTCGGTGACCCCAGTTCTCAGGAGTCTCTCATCTGCGATAGTTGCTGCCCGGTAGTCATCCCTCCTGATCTGCTAGCATTGGTTTTAAAGGGAGAGAGGTGCAACCCGAGGCCTCACAGTTCCAGTTGTCTGCTTGTTGAAAGATCTGGGCATCATCGCAGACTTGGTTGCCAAAGTAGATCTCAAAGAACAAGGAAAGATTTTTCTTTTACCTCTTGCTACCAGTTGACCTAACCACTGGTTTCTCTTGAGGTGCAGATGTGGCCCGCCTGTGCTGGGTGACAAGGACAGATGATACTGGCTGGCAAAGCAGAATCCCCAGTTTAGTTTACTGATTTTATTCTTCTCATTAAACTTTAAGTGAACGAAAACAAGCAAGCAAACAAACAGATAAACAACAACAACAAAAAAGATAAGCAAGTTGTCCCCGGACCCTTCTTTCCCATCCTTGTGTATAAAGAAGCAGTTGACCTGGTTGGTAAACCATCAGAAGCCCAGGGAGAGAAGACACCAGCGCACTGGGAACTACACTAAGTTGTAGAAATAAAATTCTGCCCCAAAGTTGCAAAGAGCAGCACAACTTCCTAGTTCAGGGCATTTCTAGACTTAACTATGCTTCTGAAATGAAGTAGCCTTTGGTGGGAGGGAGTCAGTGTTATTCCATGCCCTTATACATTGAAAAAGAAAGCCCCGGCCCAGCATTTTTATCATGAATATCTCAGGTAAAATTATGTGGCACTAGAAATCACAATCAGCATACTGACAAGTGTGCCAGTGTCACTAATTTTGTGTATGTATGTGAGTGTTCAAGAAGCAGAGATTCACAGAGTTGATTGCCAGTTTATCTTTCTGGCTAATCAGTAACCATGATTGTACTTCAACAAGAAAATCGGAATGAATTACTCCTAATGAAAAACCACTGGTGCACATTCACTTTTTATGACTCTGCTGTTACTACTACACATTAAATGGATTTAACCTCCTAATAGACTTCAAAAATTTTGCCCCTTTTGGGGCTTTTGTTGTTCAAGTTTTCTTGGGATCTGCAACTTTAATATACATGTCAGCAAAAAAATTTACAAATTGGAAAACACCAGATTGTTTTTGCTTAATAGTAATTTTTCTGGATTTTTTTTTCAAGTAACATATTGTGAAACTCACATAGGCACTTGGGCTACTATTTCAAAATACTAAATGATCTGGCTTGTTGCTTCTGAGCCCTCTCTTGTTACATTAGGCTGCTCCAGGCACCTTGGTCTAGATAACAAACATGTATTATATGTCATAATTATGGAGTCACAAAATCAAGGCTCTGTCAAATTGGTTTTGAGTTTCCTTCCCCTTTTCTCTTTCTTGCTGTACTAGTGATTAGACTGAACTGAGAGCTTCCCATATATTTCGCAAGTGTCCTACCACTGAACTATAGCTCCAACTCCTTTATTTTGAGATAGAGTTTTACCTAGTTTCTAGACTTGAACTTGGGATCTTCCCACCTTGGTCTC
The DNA here is from genome assembly GCA_030556225.1 of Cricetiscus sungorus. NCBI lineage: Eukaryota > Metazoa > Chordata > Mammalia > Rodentia > Cricetidae > Cricetiscus > Cricetiscus sungorus. Next base: position 30,261,704 of record JANBXA010000007.1, on the reverse strand, counting down.
TAAGAAGTAGATAGGGTTACAGGCCCATGCTACAAAGCCAATAGGGCTCTCAGCATCTTTAGCCAATAGCTTCCTTCTTGTTGTGTTCTCACATGGTGGGTCTGCCTTCTTAGAACACTGAGTCTGTCTGATTAACACCCTGACCTTTTGTCTTAATGGCCCTGTCTCTAGGTACAGCCCAGGGGGCATCAGTGTTTCTAAGAGTATGGGGTGGGGTATGAGAGAAGCCAGTCTATTGATGGGTTTTGATGAGCCTCTTCTCAGACTCTGACCTTAACTACTCTATGTTTGATATATTAGACCACCCCCTTCTCTGAGAATTTGTGTCACCATTTAAGCTGTTTGTTTAATTACATATTTGTTTCCATTGTTGCTTTTTCTAATTTATAGGGAACACTGGCATGCCCTAGAGATCACTTTCTTTTCCTTGACAGAAAAAGAAAGAAAGGAAAGAGTTAATTTTTGTTGAATATCTATTGAATGTTAGATACTTTGTCTCATTTAGTCATTCAGACAATTAACAGATTTTTTTTTTCTTTTATTGAGCACTAGCTTTGTATTAGGTCTGAATCAGGACTTTTAAGAAGCCAACATTCTTTACATTCATGACATTTTCATTATGAGTAAAAAGAAAAAAGTAATATATAACACATAACATGGTTTAAAGGTACTGTAAAAGAAATTAAGATTCAGGGAGAAAAGTCATTGCATTTATCAATTAAGATTTAGGTCAAATCAGAGAAGGCATTACTGCATAGATACCAACTGAGCAGTGACTGAAGGGAGTAAAGGAGGTGAAAATCAGAAGGGTTTTGAGGCAGAGGTCAGCAGCATATATATATATATATATATATATATATATATATATATATATATATATATACCCCAAGGTAAGAGCTCAGATTAAGTACCTGAGGCCAGGATGCCTGAAGCAGCCTTATCCAGTGGAAGAGAGGTCAGATGGAAACAACAAGCCAGGCGATAGTTTTTGAAAGGTGGAAAGTGAGCTGAGCTGAGAAGTGAGTGACCTGACTTATATTTTGAAACAGCCACTGCTGTAGTGTCACTGCATGGAAGACAAGTTGGTGGGCTTTGATAACAATGTAGATAAAAGTAGGAGACTTTGGTAGCTGTGGACTTAGCTAGAGGTGATTATACTTGATGGCTACAAAAGATTACCTTTGGCTGAATATTTGCTTTTCAAGATAACAAGCATTTTAAAGGGTATAAAGGGGGGAATTTAGGAGAATTTAGACTTTAGATGACAAAACAACACTTTCTTAGTCCTCATATAAAACAGACAAAACAACATATTAAAGCAGAACAGAAAATCACCAACCTCCACTCCCAAGGGAAGCACATTTTTGGAACATTATATTCTCCAGCTTTCCACAATAGAGCAAATGACACTAGCAAACAAATGCTCATGACCCTGAAGTGTTTGCAGTATCAGCATCAGGAATCAGTGAGGCCTCCAGAGAACTCCAGAATAGCCCAAGGTGTTTGCTGGAAGATCCAGCCAGTCCCGTGAAGGACAGCAGCTGAAGCAGATGGGATATTTCTTTCTTCCAAAGCAGGAGAAAGCAGAAGGTCCTAATATGGTTCGTGTTGGAGGAGGGAGAGAATGAGGAACTGGATTGAGGGAAAAACAGCCTAAGGAGACTCCCCTTCCAGGAAAGAGATCCACAGTGAGAATGAACTACTGGGATGAAGCATAATTGAGTAGACAAGAAGCAAAGTCAAAGGAAAGTCAGCTGAGAGTATGAGCTAATTGGAAAAGCTGTCTTAAACCACATCAAAAACTTCAGAAAACAAATTTTACAGAAAAATTATCTCAAAGTATGTGAGTCAAGGTTTGAAAAAAAATTGCAACGAGCAGGCTGGGGAGAGCTCACTCTGTAAGTGCTTGCTGCATAAGGACAAGGATCTGAGTTTGCTCCCTAGGTACACATAAAAAGCCAAACACAATGGCAGGTGTCTATGAACCCAGCCCTGGTACAAAGCAAAGACAGTAGGATCCCTAGGACTTGTGGGTCAGCTACCATAGCTGAATCCAAAGATTCCAGGCTCAGTGAGAGACTTGGTCTAAAAAAAAAAAATAAGGTGGAAAGCAATGGAAGACACCCCACTTCAACATCTGGCCTCCACATGAACTCGTACTCACATACAGATGCATGAACACATGGACACCACACACGCACGCACACATGCATGCATCATGCATGCACACACACACTACAAAGAAATGAAGAGAGTTGTAATGAAAGGAAATAAGAAGGAAGCAACATTCCTGTAGACGACAAAACACACCAGAGAAACATGCCCACTAAGCAGATCAAAACTGCTGTTTCAAAGGGAGTACAAAGGTCTGGAAGAACACAAAATGGTAGTGTTTCTGAACTAGAAATATTATAAGTGAGTGGAATTAGAAATGAGAAAAAAAATCACTTCCAAATGAAAAACTAACCTAAAAGACCTCAAGGATGAATAATAAATAGAATTGAAGTTGCCTTAAAGAGGACAAAAAGAAAAAAAAAATGAAAAAGCAGCGAATTGGAAAGGCAGGACAGATGGGGCCTGTTACCATTCTCTTTCTGTTGTTGGAATAAAGACAGCATGACTAAGAGCAACTGAGGAGGAAAGGGTTCATTTCATCTTATAGCTTGTGGTTCGTCACTGAGGTAAGTCACAGAAGGAAGTTAAACCAGGGACTTAGAATGAGGAACTTATGCAGAGGCTGCGGAGAATGCTGCTTTCTGGCTTGCTTCCCCTGGCTTGCTCAGCCTGCTTTCTTACAGAACCCAGAGGTCACACTAACTAGAGTGGACTAGGCCCTCCAGCATTAATCAGCAATCAGACTTGCTCACAGGCCAATCTGACAGAAGCTTTTTCTCATTTGATGTTCCCCTTTCACAGATGAAGCTTGCTGGTCATCTGAGAAAGTCACTGGTCAATTTGACACAAAACTCATCACTATTAAACCATTACCTTTCCTTTTTGTTTATCCCCAAGGTATCATGTTAATATATAATATAGTGTAACTTTAAAAGTCCCACAGTCTTTTAAAAAAAAAATCAAATACTTTAAAAGTTCAGTTTCTTTATCCAGTATCTTTTTAAAAGTCTAAAGTCTCTCAACTTTGGGTTCCTGGTAAATAAAAATAAGTAAGTTAAATACTTCCTTGCTCCATGAGGGGAGAAGGGTACAGTTATAATCAAAACAAAGCAAAATCAACATTCAGCAGAATAACAAATCGAGTAGCTCCATATTTGTTACCTGGGATTTAATAGTGATCTTCACGCCTCAAAGGGCTTGCTCAGCTCCCCTTTTCTGGCTCTGCCTATCCACAGGACACTTAGTTTGTCTTGTAAGCTCAAGCTGCCTCAAGCTCCACTCCAAAACCCACTGCCGGTTTTGGTGGTCACCCCACAGACCTGACATCTCCAGGATGCTGGAGTCTTCACTTAAACTGAGGCAGTATCTGTCTCCCTGCCCGCCCTCTTGTACAAACTCCAATCCTGCCACATAGTGCCATTAATCTTGAAGTCTCTGCTGCACCATAGGCAGCACCTTCACCAATGACCCCTCCCCCTGAGATCTCACAATGCCAAGCTTTCAATGCTCTCCATGACTCCTTCAATCTTGCCGCTTTCATGCTACAAACCCAGAACCACATGAGAGATTCTTACACGTTACCAAGTTTGGTTGCCAGCATGAGATGCAACTTTGATCACCATGGACCACAGCTTCTGTGTGATAACCCTGAGAAAATAGTTGCAGATGATTTCATCTTAATAATGCTGGCCTCTTCCGTGTAACATTGGATCTTTCAGCCCCTGCTGACCAGCATCAATTGTCCTAGGGAAACAAAGGCTTCACTTCAATGATGCTGGTCTCTTGTTAACCACAGCTGATTCTTTATCTCCAGCAGACCAGAAACCCAGACTCTTACTAAAAATTCCCACAGAAAGATTCCCAGTAAAGTCTCCGATGGACTCTCCAACTTCCTTCCGAAACTTCACAAGGCTAGCCTTCATTGTCTGCATTGCTCTCAACATTCTGACCTCCCACAAAACATTTCATTAAGCTTTAAGCATAAATGGCTTTTCCAAACACTTCTAAAATCCCCCACCAAACAACATGGACAAGTCTGTCACAGTAGCATGTCATTCTCTGGTACCAATTTCTGCTCTACTTTGCTTTCTATAGTTGTATAAAGACACCATGACCAAAAGCAACTTTGGGAGGACAGGATTTATTTCAGGTTACAGCATGTAGGCCATCACTGAGGAAGTCAAGGCAGGAATCTGCTATCAGGAATGGAAGCAGAGACCATGAAGGAATGCCATTCACTGGCTCGCTCAGCCTGCTTTCTTATGTAAGGCAGGACCACCTGCCCAGGCATGGTACCACCCACAGTAGGCTGGGCCCTCCTGCACAAATCATTAATTTATCAAGAAAATGCCTACAGACTTGCCCAAAGACCAATCTGATGAAGGTATTTTCTCAGCTAAGTTTCTTCTCCAGATGACCTTGACTTGTGTCAAACAAGCAAAAGACGAAACTGAACCAGCACAAGGACAAAGTGGCAGATATTTACTATAAACAAAAGAAATCTAATATATAAAGCATATATTACATATCCTTGAGTTGGAGGAAGGCGAGTGTAGGAGTGTAGGGTAAAGAAACAGAGCAAATACTACCAACTGTAGTTCAAAAGAATTACTTCCAGGCGAGAGGGCTGGAAGCAGCCTCCATGTGACTCAATGAAAGAGAGTCAAAAGAAGAAAAAGTATTCTATCACAACAACAAGAAAAGAAAGGAAGATAATGGAAGAAGTGAGGAGGCAGCCTCTTCAAGAAGTGATACCAGGAAACAGAATACCTTCATATGAAAAAAAGGGGGGGGTACTAGATTCTTGTATCTCACCCCGCATAAACCCTAATTCTAATATTGAATAGCTTAAGATCTGAAACAATGAAAGTTCTAGATAAAACATAAAACACTCTAGAAAAGCATTGCCCTTTCCCATGTACTTAGTTTGTTTTGAGACAGGTTCTCACTGTGTAGCCCTGACTGTCCTGAAACTTGCTATATAGATCAGTCTATTGTGAGAGCCAAAGATACATTTTAAGTTTTAATTCCTATGCCTAAGAGATCCATGAAACAAATGCCTCTGAGCTTCAAACCTCTTGCCCAAGGACAGATATTCCCTGAAAGGTTGGAGGCTATTGTTTATGGAAGATAATAAGCCACAAGTTTTCACTCTCCTAAACAAGTCTCTTTGACTCATCAACTACACCAGACATGATTGATCGCTTGTGGTTGGGAGGTACATAGGCAGGAAATACAACAAGATGTACACTTGCCGGTGATTGGACCTGATGGGAAATACTTAAGCCCCTGCAAACCATGACTCAGGGCCATTTTGAGATGGACCTGGCCAGGAGAGTATTTACTGTCCAGTAAAATACTGGACAGTATTTTATTAGAGCTTGCTTCAAATTTGACTTTAAACTGTGGTAGTGGTTTATTCTTGAATGATAGGATTAAAATTAGCCTTGAACCCAAAGAGATCTGCTTATTTCTCTCTCCCCAGTGCTGGGATTAAAGGGTGTATGTCGTGATATGACTTTTTAAATTTTTTTCAAAACTGCTTTCTATTTCCTATATAGCAATACAATTTATATATTAAGTAACATTAGTATAAAATGATTTGGTATAGTTCAGAACAGAAGACAAAATGGAAAATTTTCAGTTTGTAAAATTCCTCCATTCAATTTTTTTTAATTCACCTTTCCTAATAGGGTCAGCACAACAAATATACTCAATGCCCTATTCTTATTGCATTGATGGCACATGTACACATTAATAAACAGATAAATGTAATTTCAAAATTAAAAGACCTTCTGCACAGCAAACGAGACAATAAGCATAACAGCTCACAGAATGAGAGAATGTTTTTGCCCCCTGAACATCTGACCTGGAATCAAGAAAGAAATACAACTATTCCAAGCTCTCCTATATCATCCAAACTGACTAATCAATTGAGCAGACACTTTTTTAAAAAAAAAAATCTCTAAACTTTTAAGTAAAATGTATGTGTAGAGGTGTTTTGCCTGCACATATGCCTGTGTACCTAGTGCCCGTAAAGGCAGAAGAAGAGGGCATTGGATCTTCTGCATCTGGATAGTTATCAGCTGTCATGTTGGTGATGGGACCTGAATTCTGGCTCTCTGAAAGAGCAATAAGGGCTCTTCACTGCTGAACCATCTCTCTATGAACAGATACTTTAAAAGAAAAAATACAAATAATTAGTAAATGTTTGAAGAATGTTCCATATTCTTGGCTTCAGGGAAATACAAATCAAGGCTGTTTTACCCTAATAATAATGTCTATCACCAAGAAAACAAGTGACAACAAATGCTAAAGAGGACTGCAGAGAGAGAAGCACTTCTTCTGTGGTAAATGTAAACAGGTACATTTACTATGGAAACAAGTAGGGTGTTCCTCAAAACACAAAAAGCAGAACTATCATCTGATTCATCTGTGCCAAGCCTAAGTCAGCCCCCACAGAGACCTGAACACATTCCTGTTTATTGATAGTGATACAATAGCCAAGACATAAAACCAGCATAAATGTCCACCAGCAGGTGAATGGATAAAGAAAATGGTATATACATACACAATGAAATACTATCCAGTCATAAATAATTAAATTATGGTATTTGTAGGACGATGTAGAGAACTGGAAATTATTATGTTAATCAAAATAAGTCAGACAAATATGAATATTTTCTTTCATCTGTGTACACACTAACAAGAGTAAAAAGAAGCTATGACAGGGGATAATAAGCAGAAAGGGGAAGGAAAAGGAAAAGGTGTGGGTACTAGAATATACAGGACATAAAAATAGAAGGAGGGGATATTTGGGGATCAGTGAGAAGGGGAAGGGGGCTGCAATCAAACAGTCCAGAGGAATAAGAGCAGAGTATTATGACACATGTGTATGGAAACATCACAATAAGAATCATAACTTTGTATACTGGCTAAAGTAATCAATTAAAAGCATTCTTGTTTGAAAAGAATAACTTCATTGACATTAAAATACAGGTTTGAAACCACAAACTGAAAGAATATTGTATTGAGAACACAAATCTGACTTATCAGCATTAGGACACATTAATCTAGAACTCTCAGACTCTTAAGAAAGAAAAATAATGAAAATATCTTTGTTGATGGGAGATGTCATTCTGTAAATATGTTTCTCTTATTGGTTAATGAATAAAGTCCTGTTAGCCAATAGGAAAGCAAGATAGGTGGGACTAGGAGACTAGGAGTCTAGGAGACTAGGAGACTAGGAGGAGAGAAGGAGAAGTAGGGAGGAGATTTAAGATGTAGGATGGGGAAAGCAGAATACCGGCCCCTCTCTCCAGTAATATAAGACCTTGTAGAAATATTTAGATGGATAGATATGGGTTAATATTTAAGACAGATCTAGTCAATAATAAATGCTAATAACAGGCCAAGAGAATTATATCTAATACAGCATCTCCGTGTGTTACTTGGGTCTGGCGCCGCAGTGAGAACAGGCTGATGGGAAAAACTGCTCTTAACACTTTGTAGCTAGACAAACAAAGCAAATGAATTTGGGGTGAAAGAAATAAGATTCTTATTGTAAATTCTGGTGACCACATTCTATGCCAGAAGAAAATCAAGTAACATATATAAAGTGTGAAAGAAAGAAAATGTGAAAAGGTAATAGATACAATGGATGAACTCTGCTACATGCATATATGAGCCCCTCAGATCATGAGTGTACTTTAAATAAAGGGACCAGTAGTCACTTTCAGACAGGAAACTGATGCATTGTAAAGACAACACATATGAGGGAGCAATCAACCAGTTCTGTTTCACAGGCTGAGCCATCCTGCTTTGCATACAACTAGTGGATGAAGACAATCACTTCTTCATGAAGCATTCCAACAAAGAAACCAAAAGAATAATAGAATTCGGATATTATAGCACTTTTTTGTATCTTTCAATTTTATTTTATTTTTTATTTATTTATTTTTCTTAATTTACATATCGATCCCAGTTCCCTCTCCCTCCCTCCCTTCCCTCCCACACATCCTCCCATTCCACCCCCCCCACACACACACACACTTCACATGTAAGGTGATGCCTTCCTGAAGGGCTCATCTAAATCTGTCAAGTCATTTGGAGTAGGGACTAGGCCCTCCCTCCTGCCTCTAGGTTAAGAGAGTATCCCTCCATGGGGAAAGTGCTCCCAAAGTCCTTTTGTGCACCAGGGATACATCCTGGTTCCACTGTCAGAGGTCCCTTAGACTGCCCAGGCCTTCTAACTGAGACCCATGTTCAGGGGGTCTGAGTCAGTCCTATGCTGGTTTTCCAGCTATCAGTCTGAGGGCCCATTGGGTCCTCCTTGTTCAGGTCAGCTGTCTCTGTTGGTTTCTGTGGCCTGGTCTTGTCCTCCCTCTCTGCATTTGGATTCCAGTTCAGCTCAGTGTTTAGCTGTGAGTGTCTGCTTCTGTTTCCATCAGCTACTAGATGAGGGCTCTATGATGGTAGATAAGTTAATCACCAATCTCTTTATCAGGGAAGGGCATTTATGGTAGCCTTTCCATTGTTGCTCAAATTGTTAGTTGGGATCAGTCTTGTAGGTCTATGAACACTTCTCTAGAGTCAGTTTTCTCTTCAAACCTATAATGGCTCCCTCCTTTATGGTATCTCTCTCTTTTTCACTCATCTTGGGAAAATGGGTCCAGCCCTGCTGCCAATAGCCTAAGAAGCCCCTCCTCTGTTAGGCACCTGAACTCAAATGAAGCTTAGACTTTAACTATAACACAGACAACAATTTAAGATGAGTCAGGTTGAAGCAGTTAGGGGAAGTTTACTCTTTAGATTTGAGAGTGGATGGTAGAAGGAGAGATACACAATGGTGAGTAGACAATACAAGACTGGATGCCAGCATTTTAAGAGTCACACTTACATATCTTTGTGATGGCTACATTTATGATTCTGTGACTTTCTATTTATGCTGCTGAACTGATGTAATTTACAAGGCTGATAGACTAAGCAAAGCTAAAATTTAAGTAATTTTAAAATTAAGTAAAAAATATGTGAGCCAATTTACTTAATTTTCTTATCTTGAAGAAAAATGTTATTAACTGTAAGTAAAATTATAAGGTGGCCTAATGAGGTACATGCTTTGATTTAAGGAGAGATGTGTGATAATATGTAAGCCTCAATGTCACATGCATTTTGGCTCTAAGCAAACATGGTATATTTGCTGCTTTAAGCATCCTTATCTGAGAAGTCTTTAGGAAAACACACATCTCTGCAGGCAATTTTGGCTTTATTAATTCTGTTGACATTTCTTGACTTTTGGTGAAAAGAAAAGGCAAACTGGATTCCAGGCTGAGGGGCTTCTTTTTCTTCTCCTGTCCCTGGGAGCCCTCTTGCCATTGTGCAGAGCACAAGAACATCCCAAGCTGCTTGTAAATATTCAAGAGGTAAAATTTAGACCAGAGGGAACTTGGCATGACAAATGATCCATGCTCTTAACAAATAAACTGTAAGGGGGAGATAGAGTCAGCCAGGAGATTAATACAGATTTCAAAGACCTTCAAGTAAAAACAAAGAGATGACCCCAGTTTCAAGGAACATTCAGACGGTAAATGCTGTAATCAGTGACAAGTACAGTGACTTTAAAACTGTCTGTAAAACTCTCAGCACATTCCTGCATGTGACCCCACCCCGAAAATCTGAGCTGGCTTTAATGACTGACTCAATCATAGCCAACAGAATGCACTGGAAGTCAGTCTGCATGACTTCTACCACAAAAATGCTGACATTTCCTCCCTGCTTGAAAGGACACTCACTTTTGGAATCTGGAGCCACCATGTGAGAAATCTGATTACTGTAAGGGAGGTTGGGTCTCCCCCAGACACCACAGATAGGCACTCTGTTCTGAGATGGAGATCGCAGCAGAGAGTCAAGCTCAGCTTTCAGACATGTGACTAAAAATGTCTCTGCCCCATTTCAGCCCCCAGTTGTTGAGTCACCTCCAGATGCCCAGGCTCTCCTGAAAACCATGCAATGGAGACCATAATATGCTATTGCTGGCTTACGCTGATGGGTAATAGGCAGTTGTTGGTATCTTTATCCAATTCTACACTCAGGGTTCTCATGTTAGTAGTTTGAAATCGGTAGGAGTGTTTACACCACAGAAATCAGCAAGCATTGAGGGTGTTGATTACTGGCTGTGCCTATGATTCCTGACCCTTAGAATCCATGAGGTGAAAGAGTTAAGCCACACAGTTTGGTAGTCATGGATGGCAATGATGGGAACAGCAAGGAAATAAGCTTTGTCAACAAGACTACTGTCCTGTTTCTTTTATGAGAAGTGAATAGCAAGTTCTCTGTTTTTTAATACTGCTTTGTATTTTTTATTTGATCAATATTATTGTTGTTTGGATAAGGGGCTTACTGTGCTGCCCCAGGCTAGCCTCAACCTCGTGAGCTTGAGTGATGAAGTATCTGGGACTATACTTACGTGTCACCACAACTAAGTTGGCAAGTTTTCTAATCTTAGCGGTGGTTGTGAAGATAGCTATCAAATAATACTTAATTAAATCACAGACTTTTCATGCAATTTTCTGTATCTTTTATAAATAAAACACATTTTAAAAAGAAATCTTTCTCTTTGTTTTCAATGTGTTCAGCAAGATGCATTTGGGTATGGAATTACTGTTTGCTAACATTAACAACTTAAATGTAAAAACTGAAGCCTAGATTCTGGAAGACTGTAGAGGGCACTAAGCCCTTGTGCTCACATATCAGCACTAGAAAAACCAGGAATGTTAAAATGTTGTCCCTTCAGCAGACATTTTTGCATTGTTCCAGTGGGCATTTCCCATATTTTAATGTCCTGCTTTTCTTCCAGAAGGCTGAGAGCAGATGTGGTTAATAGCTTGGTAACCTGTGCTATCTGCAGGGCCAAACCACACCTGAATCCCTATCTTCCTCCCTCAATCTTTACCTTGAACATTGTTTCTCAGTTAATAGAGTCCATCCTTAGGGGAAAATGTCACTCGTACTTGATGACCTCTGTGATGACCAAGACCATACCAGATCCTCCCCAGGCCCTTAAGCTACAGAACCCATTCTTATGGCAGAGGTCATTTGCACTTAGCAAAAGACTTTCTATTTAAGCATGCCTTAAGCCTTATCATGCACACAGAATTGAGATAACTGTTAACAGCAGACTTTCTCCCCTAAGTTGTACTGTACTTGAATGCCTAAAGTAAAGTGCCTGGTGTCAGACCTTAGAAATGTGAACCAACACTGGCTACTGAGCTGTGTTGAACCAGATTTCCTTCTTTCATGCCTCACATGAATCTTTGCTCTGCTGCCCCTGGTGTTGTAGAGACCCCACAGAAGATCAACAAAACTGTGTGGTACCATGAAATACAATCAGAATGGAAACAGTCACATAGTGTCAACGAAAAGATGCCATTGTGTGGTCTGAGTTCCTAATTCCCATAGGACAGAGTGAAAACAAGCTTAATATGTTGGGAACATAAGTAAAGCCAAGTGTTGCTTGGAATAATGTAATGCTTGCAAGATAGGAGTCAACCACAAGCCAGCTCCTATGTGAGCCACACCTATGGTAAACTCTGATAACCAACTCCAAAATGACTCTGATACATTAGTGAATCGATCCTAAGCTGTGAGTCCAGACAGCACAGAGGAAATGTCCACTGGAACAATGCAAAAAACTGGAGCTTTGGAGGCTGCCCCCGAATCCTACTGCCATAGCCCAGAAACAGGGCATCTCAAGCCTCGGCACTGATTCCCTGCAGCAAAGGGACTTTGAAACTGGCTACTGTGTGATCCTGACTCTGTCGACCACGGCTGAGTTCACATGTGCTTGCCTGTCAAGGTTAGCCTCTATCCAAAGCTCTCAAGGACCTTCTGGTCCCTCCAACAGTGTCACCCTCCCTGCCTGCCACAGCTGAAGGATGTCCCTGTGGATACCAGTAGAGTTTGCTCCCACAGCATCCTCACGGGAGAGGACACCCCAGCCAACCCACCCGGTAGAAATCTGCAGCACTTCCTATGCCACCATTCCCTGCTCTATAAGATGTCTGTGTTACATGAGACTACTGTAATAGCATGGTATTGGAAGGCATGTTTGTGAATAAATGGAGCATATTCTAAAGGCACATCTCCTGGGGACATCCTAATTGCTGAGTGCCACACAGCCTACCAGCTCTGCTTGCTACATTTAGTATCTACCAAATGTCCTATTACAACTTATATGTGACTGTCTCAGAATTTGGGGGATATAAATATAAAAGCTTTATTATATTTTATATGGAAGTAATAGAACTCATGGGATGCGTATTTGTTCACCAATAGAGTTCAACAAATAGAGTGTTCTTATTTGAATATACTAGATGATGCTGTATATTTGATTACATTGTCTATTTGTCCCTAATAGATGGTTCCCTCTATTTAGACAATGCTGTGATGACAATGGGAACAGTAACAATGCCATACCAAGCAGGTAGACCCAGGCTTGTAGATAAAACTCTCAGTACCTGAGTTGTGCTGTGTAGGTAAAATACATAAATAGCTACATGATACAATTTAAGTTGTATAAGAAAGCTCATAAGAATCTCTGAGTGTCAGAGGTTCTCATATTTCACCATCAGAAGCTCTTCAGTTCTTTCTGTAAAACAAATATCCCTAAAAGACATGACATCTAAAGTTGCTTTTAGGCAACACCTTAATAAGATGTAAGTGCCATCATTCTTAGGGACACTTATAGGGATGGGACATGTATCCTGTACCTGAGGCAAGGCAGGAGAACTCTCAGCATGTGTGTGTATGTGTATGTGTGTGTGTGTGTGTGTTGAATAGGGAGATGGAAATTTTGGGGATAAGCTTTCTCTTCTTCAAACCAACTCTGTATAATTACAAATCCTCAAGCTGTTCTGAGAAATCTATTCCTCTCTTGGACTCAGCTAAGGGTAAAATTTTTGCTACCAAAATACAGAAGAATGGAAGAGGGTAAAATAGCAGTAAGGATATAGAATTGCAGTATTCACTACCTAAAAATACCTGTAATATATAATTCAGTCTCTCTATCTCTACACACACACACACACACACACACACACACACACACACACACACACACGCACACACAGGTGAAATGTGAAATTTTCCCATCTGGGTTGTTAATGTTTCCTCCAAGAGTCAAAGATCATCTAATAAAAAACCCCAGACATGAGAAGCCCTCTTTTGAGTTTTTGGTCAGGGTTATCTAAGAGAGTCCCAAGATGTTACACCCTATTGCATCTCTATTGCTGAAGGCACTATACATTTCAGATGCAGGGCACAGAGCTGGAACTGATCTGAAAGCCTCTTCCCTGAAGACTAGTTTTCATGGTACAAGAAGGCACCATGCAAAATTTCAAAGGAAGCAAGCAACCAGAAGTCCCACCTAAGTGTGATACCTATGATCCAATACAACAACCAGCATGGCATAACCCTATAATGGTTATGCAATAGTGGTGCACATACCTTGGCAGTAACCACCAGTTCTCTGATTAGACTTAAGACCCATTCAACAAGAGGCAACTCATGTCTAGTACTGGAAACCCAGTCAACTACCTGGGCTAGTGAATCCATGGATCTTAGAGAAAAACCTATAACCAATACTTTACTAAACCAGCATAATCCGTAACAACACTCTAAATATTTACCCTTATAGTACTCACCCCTCATCAAGGAAAATTCTCTTTGCAAAAGAGAGAGAACACTACAGAAAACCATAACCAATCCAAATGCATAGTTGTGGAGCCCAGTCTCATCATACAGCTCCTGCACCTAAGGCTCAGGGATCATTATAGAAAAGGGGGAGGAAAGATTGTAATAGCTAGAGAAACAGGAAGTATTTTTTGTGAAATTTTGTCTAATAGGAATGTCAGAAGCTACACCAGTAAAGTCTCACCAACTCATGCCTAAACATGAACTGAGCAAGGACAATAGCCATGCTGATGTAAACACAGGAGAGCCCAAGAGGCTCCACCCCACACAAAGAATGACAGGCAGCTAAGGAATGCTGAGCACATGAATTGATTATACCAAATGGTCAGTCCTTAAAAACATACATGTTGTTAACATTATACAGGCTGAGCAGTTATACTTATGTATGTAGGTATGTGTGTGTGTGTGTGTGTGTGTGTGTGTGTGTGTGTGTGTAACAACAATTAAGGAAAAAGAGGCCATGAAGGGAGGAAAAGGAGAAATTATATAATTATATTAACCTCAAAAGATAAAAGGAATATATTTTTTAATTTTTTTGTTATCAAAAGGAAATGTTTAGGAATGAGAGAAAGGGCAGTGGGTGAACAAGATGACTAAGGTAATGCCATCTTGTTCTGACTCCCTTTTATGTTTGCTTAGACAGTTCTCAGTACTCTACCCACCTACCCAATGGTCATGTCTGTCTTGCACATATTTGAGATTTCCATGGCCTTGATCATGGTCCAGAAGTATTAATCAAAATAATTAAAGTAAACTGAAGTAACTAGAAAAGGTATAAGTAAAAAATAATTGGCAGGTCATGTCTAAAATAGTTCGATTCTCTGCCAGAAATGGATGTTTCAAGGTACTGTGATCCTCATCTAACTTTGAGGTAAATTATGCTTTTTGTGGGTTTTGCCTTCAAAAGCTCTGTCCCCCAGAGCTTGGACATTGAAAGACCCTCAGAGTGTGGACCTTCACGCTCCGACTCAGGAAAGGCGACACCCAAATCATTCACAAGAAGTGGTCTTGATGCAAACAGCACATGAGGACTTTTTTATTCCAAGTGCACTGGGGTCCACAGTCATACGCCACGCAGGGGTAGAGGACTGAGGACCCCGAGTGCAGACTTGAGACAGCTTTTATAGGGTTTATAACAAAGCCCGCACATCATAAACCAATCATCTCATATCATCAGGAGCCTGTGCGGTGAAGGCCAATCAATTTAAACCATTTTATAGTCTTTAGACCAATCATTTAAAATCATCCAAGTCTGCGCTTTATAGACCAATCAGTTTCCTATAGCCCTGGAGGTCTGCATGTGCACAGACTCCTAGACCTTTCACCTATTTACTGGCAGAGGACAGGGTCTGGAATTTAAGGTATTTAGGGCTTCTTAGATAGTATTTCTAAACTTCTAGCTTCCTGGGGTCATTGGAAAGTTAGGCTGTATTTTCCATCCTTTCAGACATTAGCAGGTTTTTCAGAGGCACAAGCCGTTCTCATCTGGCCATCGATTAAAAAGACTTAAATTTTTTGATTGGCTTAATCATCGTGGTTCTCAATAGCTATGTCTCCTGGATCATTTCATGGAACATGGAGTCACATACAAACATGTAGCAAGAACCATTAAATATGTTCCATGCAACAATACGCAAACACGTAATAGTTTTGTTTACTGAATAAACTCTATGTATTAAATTTCAAAGACCCACCTACCTGAGCAGTGGTAGTTGAGACCTTTTTGAAAAGTTCATCCCAGTTCAAGGATTCTAGTCTATTAAAATCTCAGTCTTAGTTTAGGAAGAAGTGTTCAGTCTCATTCCTGTTCATCACTTTGCTCTCTTCCTTTGGGACCACTGAGGTGAACTTCAAAGGGAGAACAGACAGACCACAGACTCCTCTCCAATGCTCTGTGCTTCTGTCTATATGTCTGTGTCTGCCTGTCTTTAGGTATCTCCTCTTTCTCTCCCTCCCCACCGGAACTCAGAGAAGGAAACTGGCTTGTTTATCTCATTTTTCCCTCTTCTTTTTAAATCACCATCTCCCATTTTCATCTGTCATGACCCCTTCCTACCACTATTACTTTTTAGATCTTGGATCTACTAGCCAGTGGTTCTGCCCCCCACACACACACACTTTAAATAGCCAGATAAACTTTAATCTCAATCTTTTAAAATTATTATTTTTTATTTTAAAAAGTCTTATTTTACATACCGATCCCAGTTCCCTCTCCCTCCTGCCCTCCCACTTTCCCCTTCTTCTCCCCATCCCACCCCTATCCACTCCTCAGAGGGGGTGAGGCCTGCCATGGGGACTCATCAAAGTCTGTCACATCATTTGAAGCAGGTTCTTTTTTATGAAGTTCTTAGCTTCAGTGAGAGCAGTTAATGATTCTAGCTCTTTGTGTGTACTGGAGACTTCCTTGAGTTCTTATAAAAGGTACTCGGGACTGACTGATTTCCATTGTAGCCAGAGAAGTCTGCTTTCTACTCCTTGTGTATAGTTGAGTGATAACAATCCTAGATGGTGCCCCTGTCCCTCCCTAACTCCTGGACAAGGTCCTGGTGTTATGATACATGTTGACTTTGTGAGAAATCCTTGTAAAAATTGAGTTAATCCTGTCACACTTCAATGAATGAAGTACAGGGTCCGAGGATGGAACCGAAGCTGGCCCAATGAGACTAGCTTTGCGTAGGAGCTACCTCCGTCAGGCACTCAGTACCTTCCAGCTCCTTCGAGCTTGGAGATGCCAGTGAGTCTTCTTTTGTGATGGTGTGTACAACATTCTTGATCTTAAAACCCCAACCTTTCCTTTGTTCTCAGAGCATACTACATTCCACCTGCTCCAGGGCATATGTGTTCCAGATAGCAATCCAGACACTTAGTCCCAGATGGAAGTGGCTTTTTGGGATACCCATCCCTTTTGTTTTGTATGAACATAATATTGAAGCTTAACACCTTGTGCTCTCCATCTTGAGCCATCTCAGGTTGTTGAGCCACTAGTCTTTAGGAGCTGTGCACAGCTTTGCATAGCCATTCCTAGAAAAAGATACAGTGATTTGGGTTTTGCTATTGAGGACTACAAAGACAAGAAAATGCAAACTCGGTAACCTTGTGTAAACTCAGTCATCTTATAGTATCAGAAGGTGAGCTTGAAAGACTTCTGTGCTTTTCCCCTTTGCATAATTTTAAAACATAAACAAACAGAACTCCTCATAAAAACATACGAAGTGTGTGGCTACTGTTCATTCCTACCAATTTTTCTTTTTCCCTTCCTTTTCCCCCACATCTACTATTCCTTTAATTTCTCTTGTGTCTCTTACTTATTGTCTCGGTAGTAACTTCAGTACCTTAAGGCCTCTGTCAGACTGCAGATGGTCCTCAGAACAAAGAGCTCATGCAGTCCTGATAGTGACTAACTAGCTTCACTGACCTAGTGTCATTTGATTGATTGATTGATTGATTGATTGATTGATTGATTGATTGATGACAGCTATCATTAGATAAGCTATATGGCCTGGAACTTGCTATGTAGTCAAGGATGACTGTGAATGTCTGATTCTCCTGCCTCCACCTCCCTGGGTGCTGGGATTACAACATGTACCATTACACATGGTTTATGTGGTGCTGGAGTGTGAATCCTTGGATTTGGGTATACTAGGTAAGTAAGCCCTCTACCTACTGAGCTACAGGCCCAACCTGGCAGTATCGCTTTCTCTCTGGTCTACTCCAAATAAAAACAACATAGTTTTCTAAAACTTGCTTAACAAAACACTATTGTAAATTCATTTAAGTTTAAATTTTCACCATTTTAAAATAAAAGCATTTCCATACATTGATAATGTTTTGGATGGCCAACAAGGCATTCAAGGTTCTGGTTTGGGGTGTGTTGTTTTGTTTTTGTTGTGGTGGTTTTAATCAAGGAAGGAAAACAGATTAGCATTCTGTTTCAGTGTTTCTTTTCTCTTGCTCGGCATTCTGTCCCTCTGGAGCAACTGACATGACTGCTAAGTTGCTCGTGCTGCTCGCATGTGCCGCCCTGTCTAGTTTGCTAGGAGTGGGTTGAGCACACCTAGGATGGCCATGCAAACTTCTTGACCGCAGACAGGGGAATCCTAAAGTCTGGTGAGGCTTCACAGACAGTAAGTTTTCCTTCTCAGTCCTGTCAGTGGCAACCGTGAGGGCCGAACGGGAGATCTGAGGAGCCAGGGCAGAAGCACTGAGCTCATCTTCAAGCTCATCTTGCATGGCTGCTTCTGACACAATGTATGGGATGTCTGTGCTGCGAGAGCGTGTGATCCTTTGAACCTGGCATTTCCATTCTGCAGAGTGGAAGTTCCATGCTTGGTCCATGATTGAACTGTACTCGGCACCCCAGTTGCTAAGACCCCGGACCAGTTTTCTGCCCTCAGAATAGACGAAGCTTCTTGACTTCATTGTTTTGTAGGCATTGGGGTCTCCTGGGTAGTAGCGTGCGAGTTTGTTCCCCTGCAGCTGGTGGGACATGGTGCTTTCCACGGTCAGCTGAGTGCCTGCAATACCCGCTGTGTTCAAATTCAGTGCAGCTTCTGAGCTCTTAAAGTCGAGCTCGCCCGAAGAGATGCTGGGTTCCGGTCGTGGTCTGGGCTCTGAACTCATGGGACCCTCCAGGGCCAGCTGGCTGCGGCCTGGTGTGGCAGGCGGGCTGGGACTCGGGGTGTGGTGCAGGCTCCCTGGCCGGTCCAGGTGCGACTTTGCATCCTCTTCTTTCACCCGGAAGGAACAGGTTTTTTTCCGAAGCGCTGTCCCTGACGACGTGGAGAGGGCAGGCTCCTCAAACAGAAGCTCCTCGCCATTGAAATGGTAGCGGTACATGCTGTAGCCATCTGCACTGTTGATGCTGCTTTGCCTCAGCAGGTAGGTGGCCTCGCATTCTGAGGATGCCCGCGACCTAGCCTGGATCAGATCAGACCTGTCAATGCCTGCCAGATTCTCCAGAGCGCTCACCATCCTGCCAGACAACTCTTCCAGCTGAGAGAGGCGAAGGTCAACAGTCTGCAGAGATGTCTTCATAAAATGTTCTCTTTCATTGATTTCCTCCAACCTCATTGACATATTTTCAACTCTGGCAAATACAGAAGGATAGGTTTATTAAATAGAGATTAATTCAATATTGAAAACAGTGTGATAATGTTGTCACCTTATGAGCCTCCAGGCTTTGATCACCGGCCTTGTTTGTGCATGTTGCCTACCCCAATACAAGTCCTCACTCAAATTATGAGAAGTATTAGGAAATATCAGTTGGCATATACTGTATGCCAGGTATTACTCTGTTACGGTGCTGTGTTCTCACTCAGTGCCAGTCTGGACACACCTAATCCCCATCACTGCCCTATGAGGAAAGCACTGTTACTGTCATCCTTACTTTACAGAAAGGAAGTTAGGCCACAGAAAGTGTAAGTAATTCGCCAGTGGTCACAGCTAAGCCCAGAACATGTGATTTGAGCACGCAATGCTTGCTTCTGCCATTTCCTCTCAGCTGTCATTGCCTCTCACTGCCTCAGGAATGAAGAAAGGTACCCTGATGGCTTTTGGATAGCTGGCTGCATTGGATCAGGGAACCTTTCACGCACCCAGAGCCTTTCTGAGAACACCTTTGGGAGCACCTGTGAGGGCATTTCAGAGAGGAGTAATTGAGGTGATGGCAAACACCTTGATACAATGCTACCATGCTTTGATTCTTCTCCCAACTTTCTTAAAAAAAAAAAAAAATGTGTGGTTTCTATAGCAAGTTTGCTTGTAGTGCAGTCTGTTCCTAGGTCTTTGGAGTCCTTGCTACATGGCATCATAAACTGTGTTGTGTCAACTTTCCTCATCCCACACTGTGAGAATCTGCCCTTCCTTCTTCTTCTCTCATCATCTGGTTGACGCCTTTCTTGCTCTTTTTTGCACTACCACCTCTGCTCACACGGGACATCTGGTGTGCCACACACAACCTGTCAATGCCCTAACAAGCTTGCCTGGCCTTTGCAGCTCTCCTTGGCAGATCTTCCCTGGCCCTGGCCTCTGCAGCATCCCAGTTTCTAACACAATCCAGGCTCCACCTTTACAGTTTCATGCAATGGCCTCTCGGTGCCTCCATGCACAGAATCCCGTCACACACATGACCTCAATGGTTCACCTTCACCACAGATAGAAGATTCCAAAACACCTATATTCATGTATCCCTCATAATTCTAAAGCCAGACCACATGGATGACACCACCAAATTTGACTATTAGCTTGGGATGAATCCAGGCACCCCTGAATAGTACTTGTAGCAGCTTTGATTTTGTTGCTTTCTATGGGCAGAAAATTCCTTAAACATCTACAAGTTGGAAGTTTAGCCATGTGGGGTCTTGCCCTGAGGGCACCCTTTCCCCTATTTCATTTCTGATCATATACTGCTTGCTCTTTAATCTTCTCATTTCTTTCAGCTCAAGCCTTAGTTACAGCATTAAATTTCCTAGTACTCCTCTTCTTCTTTTAATGTACATTTGTCCCACTTGCCCTTTTTTATTATAGATTTGCTTAGGAGTGATTACTAATAACCACACAACAGAGTCAATATTAATACTGAATTGCTTCTGCCAAGGAAATTAGTCCATTACTTTTCAATTTAGTCTCAGGCAAAGTCCTGGGAGAAGGGCAGAAAGCCGCCATATTTGTTGCCAAAATATCACAAAATTGGTCTCTAGCCCAGTGGTTGATACTGTTCTTCTCTGAACTGGGTCTTCATAGTCTGCATAGTTCTCAACACTATTATATTCCAGGTTCCTATAAGGAAGGCCCCATTATGCTCTACTTTTATAGCCTAAAGTCTCAAAGTCTTCCACATTCCTCCAAAAAACATGGTCAGGTTATATCAACTGTCTACTCTCTGGTTCCAACTTTTGCTTAGTTACTTTTCTATTGCTGCAATAAAACACTGGGACCAAAGCACAAAATGTTTAATTTGGCTTATTGTTTCAGAAGGTTAGAGTCCATGATGGTAGAGTAAAGGAACATCTGAGAGCTTATATCCTGATTGACAGCCACAAAGCATAAAGAGAGTGCACGCACTAGGAATCTCATGAACATTTTTGAACTCTCATAACCCACTCCCAATGATACACCTCTGTAGCTTCGTCTTGCTGGTGAACCTGTAATGGTGGCCACACCCTTTTGGCCATGGCTTCAGGCTGAAGGAAGCAGAAAGAGGGAAGTGTGAGGTGGGGGTTCTCACTTTCTCTTGGATCAGCCAATCCAATTGAAAAGGCAGAGAAGGGTTCTTTACTATTGTCTGTGGAAGTGTTCCCCAATAAACACGCATTTATCATTTATCTTGGGTCTAGTGAAATCTTTACACCCTTATCTTCACACCTCCTCTAACAAGGACACAACTCCTAATCTTTCCTAAATAGGTCTACAACTGGGGACCAATCATTCAAATAAATGAGCCTAAGGGGGTCAGTCTCATTTCAAGCATCACAATGAACTATCTTCTTTTCTAGCCATGCTTTGGGTCTTCTTACTAATCTTGGCATCTGCACAGTGATTCTTCATGGATGACAGACTACCTAGGATTCAAGGAATTTATTTTTATGGTATTATTGAAGGGGCCATGACTCTCAATACATCACTGGATAGCCATGGTGAGGTAACTATTCTTCCATGTTCCAATTTTAGGAAGCAAGCAATTAGTTTTTCATCATGTAGCTACAGGTTTTGGAAATGCAGTCCATCAGATTGAAGAAAGTTCCTACTTTCCTTAGGGATTTCAATTTTTTAAATTTTTAAATTATTTTTAATTTTTAAAATTGGGTGTGTGCACATGTGTGCATACATGCTTGTTTACACCCATATGTGAACATGTAGAGGCTAGAGGTTGATGTTGAGTGTTTTCCTCTATTTCTTTAGACCTTATTTTTTTGCTATTTAAAAATTATATGTATGTATATCTATATGTGTTTATGTGTGTGGGGGGCGTTGTACATAAGTGTTGGTGTGTTTAGTACCCAGAAGCATTAGAATCTTGTAGTTGAGAATATAAGCAGATGTGAGCTATCCATCATGGTTTCTGGAAACCAAATTTGGGTCCTCTTTAAGAGAAATGTATGCTCTTAATGTCTGAGCTTCTCTTCAGCCCCTCTATCTTATTTTTATTTCTTGAAGTAGATCCTGTTTAAGTTGGAGCTCACTGTTTCAGATAGACTGGCTGGCAAAGCCCCCAGGATCTGCCCGTTTCTGTGCCCCCAGAGCCCCCAACATTGGGGTTCTTGGCACACATCTCATCACTGGACTTGTATGTGGCTTCTGGATGTCTTAACTGAAGTCCTTAAGTGTATGTACCAAGTGTTCCTAAACACTGAACCATCTTCCCATCCTGACTTCTGTTTTACTTTTTGTTGTGAATGAACATTTTTATTTTTGTCAGGTATTCCAATTGATATAAACATGTGGCATTATGGTCCTCTGAATTTTTACTATTTTAGATTATAATATTTGCAATATTTGGTCTAGCCTTTTATTCCTAAATAACCTACTATTTCATTTAATACTAAAAGACATCACAATCTCATAAATAAAAAATGCTGATTTCTAGAAATAGCCTTCTCCTTGACTGCTATGTCTTATTTGTGTTGTTTGTTTGTTTGTTTGTTTGAGACAGGGTCTTGCCCTGTAGCCCTTTAACTCTTAACCCTCCTGCTAAGTCTCCCAAATGCCACTACACTTAGCCACCTCCAAAAGATAACACAGATAAATACAATTATGGTGTTCTTTGCTTAAAAACAGTAGCAGCTCCCACTCAGGATAAACAGATTTTTCTGGATACAAGGGGTATGTTAAGGTCTCCTGTAACTCCACTAGTTACCATCCCACGATGTGAACAACAAAACATTTCATGATGGCGAGTGCAGTGTGAGTACTCAGCAGATCTGACCTCCTCCTCTAGTGATATCTGTCCCATCCCTAAGGTCAGATCTCTTCAAAATTCCCCCATCCTTCTTTTCTGTTTCAGCCTATTCTTCATCACCAAATTTGCTCAAGCCTTTTTCCCAAACATCATCAAAATGGGCAAACAAACAAACAAACAAAAACACTATAAGAACTTGAAGACTCCAAACACTCAAACCTTTGACGCCAGCCTTAAAAAAATAAACTATTCTTAGAATGGCAGTACCTTCAATGTGTACCAAAGAATCAATGAGCCATTGCTATGTGTGTGACACCTGGGATCTCCAATACTGCATGGAAAAGCAAATTCTACCTGGACTGACTTGATGGTGTTACTTACTAAATGGTTTTTACCTTTTTCAATTATTTATTTTGTGAAATGTGCCAGTACTCCATTCAGATATTTCCAAGAACTTTATCAAGTCACTCACAAGTGTTGTTTTCTAGGATGACTGGTACCCCAAGCTCAAGGGCAAACTGCCTCGATTGACGAGCACATCCTTTGTGATGCAGTGTACTTTTGAATGCCCCGACCCTGATTCCTTACCAGTTCTCTTGTTATTTCCCTCCAGCATGGGCTCCTGGTTTCTGTGACCACTTCTGCAGACAGACTCACTCGTGGATCACAGGAAGCAGCTCTGATTCACACATCACAACAGCATCCACTTACAACACAGGGCCGCAAAGGGCATTGGGGCCATTTTTCTGTATCAAACAGGATTTTTCAACTGGAAGTGCAGCAGGAAATTCCTGAGGGCTAACCTTTGCCTTCTTTTATATGAAAGGCCCTTTACACAAAGGATATCTATAGACTTTCCAGGCCCTCATGCATCATGCCCTTGTCTTTGAGTAGAATTTGTAACTTCACTTAATTTCCAGCCTGAGTTCTTTCTCCCTCCTCTTTCTAAAGATATTAAGGAGGCCAGAAACAAATTTGCTTAATCAGTTTAGACTTTAATTAATAAGCACATTGTCCCAGACCCCTTCAGATTTCTCTGTCTAATTCAGAAGTTAGCATATATTGACTTTGGGTTCCTCTGTTAAGAGAGTGCACCCTAAATGCCACAATCATCTCCAAGGTTTCAGATTAACAGCTGACATTACATATTCACCCTTTTTGTTTAAAACAACCCTTCGTTTGTTTTTGTTTGTTGTTGTTAGAAAAAAACCCAAGGTTGTTTCTGATTAGTCCCTCACCAACTTTGAGAACCCTGTTAGAGCTGGAGATGGAGCTACTCCTCTAACTTCTCTTTGTTATGTATCTGTCACCAAGAGTCCTTTATAAAGCAACAGTAGTAGTGACTGTAACACAGCCATGTTGGAAGACTTACTTGAAACTGTATATGTGAAGGTTCCCCATGGACTACAGATGCTATGGGGGTATCAAAGAATATGTGTGGAATTAGGTGTCATTGCTAGCCTTGTCTACATCTCCACAGATCATTATACTGGTTACTAAATGGGAATTTAGTATAATATCCATGAACCTTAAACTTAAGCAAAAATTTCCTAGTTAAAAAATTGAACCTAGTGCTTCCATATCACTTTCAAACAATGTTGTATTTAACAATATGGAACTTCTGGACAATATGTGGAGCCTTTGTAGTAATTTTTATGGGATTACCTATGCAAAGTCTAATTCTGTTGAATTTTTCATGGATTCTCATCTGTTATTTTAAGTATAGCCTTCATCTTCACATAGTGAGATCCCATGTGTCTTTTTTTTTTTTTTTTTTTTTTTTTTTTTTAAGGAAGGGACCTAGATATGTGTAACTCACCCTAAGCCAGTTAGTAAGACACATATTTTTCATGCAACCACCTTTCCAGGTGGAACAGTCACCTTTTACCTCCACGGCGCCTCATAAATTACACAGAACATTTCCATAATGACAGAGTTAAATATTCACATCAAAACTTGATGTTAGTGGAGTTAGGTCCAGTTCATTCTTGTACAAACCCATGTTTCAAGATCCTGTGGTATTCTACACTTGAGTTCTAAGACTGTTCCTACTCTATAATTTTATTCCAGATCCATAGATCATAAAGTTGTCTAATCCACCCTAAATTTCACATCAGGTAATTTTAATTTCCAGTTACTTCCTTTCATTGGACTGTCTTTAAGGGTAGTAATTATAGGGAGAACACCCAAGGTTGCACCTTGCCCTGACTTGCAGAGATTTTATACATGAAAGACTGAATGAGGACTAATAATGACAGAATAAAACTCAAGTTTTAAGTCTTATGTCTTTATCACTCTTTGTAGTCAACAATATACCAGTTACTAGAAGTATATTAAGCTTTCTGGGATGCTAGTTCTGTGTCCCTCATTTATATAGTGCCACTGCTGTTCCTGAGATCGTCCGAGTTTCTAGAATTCTAGGCATCAAAATCACTAGCTTTTTCTGGCACTTTCTGTTTGGGCCAGACCCTGTGGTGAGCTGCTAAGTGAAGCTTGGCATCCTGGATCCTTCCTTTCACAGGTCTAGTTCCTCACCCTTCGTCTACCATCACCTGGGCCACAGAGCTGGGCCATCAAATGTGTTTATACTACCATTGATGACACTAGTGTTGTCACAGCTGGTTGGTAGTGGATAGCAGAACCTCTTCAATCTCCAAGCCCCATTATCCTTACATTGGGGCTATAGGGTGAGTGCTGGATAATTTTATGTGAACTTGACACAAGCTACAGTAATCTGAAAGGAGGGAGCCTCAATTGAAGAAATGCCTCCATAGGGCATTTTCTTTATTAGTGATTGATTGTGGATGGTGCCATCCCTGAGCTGGTGGTCCTGGGTTATATTAAAAAAAAAAAAAAAAAAGCAAGCAGGCTGAGTACGCCAATCCATAGCACTCCTCCATGGCCTCTGTATCAACTCCTGCCTCCAGGTTCCTGCCCTGTTTGAGTTCCTGTCCTGACTTCCTTCAGTGATGAACAGCAATGCAGAAGTGTAAGCCAAATAAACCCTTTCTTCACAACTTGCTTTTCGGTCGTGTGTTTTGTCACAGCAATAGAAACCCCAACTAAGTCAGTGTGTCTATGATGAAAGCCACTGGAGCCATGCTGACATGACCCAGTGCAATGCCTTACTGTCTCATTATTGCTGCATCTTCATTACTCTGCCAAACAATTTTGTAGCTATCACCCTTCTGTGTATATTTTGCCTAAAAGTAAACATGTGAAACTATAATTGCCCCTACTAGATTCATGACCACTGCAACACTCATGTGGGTGACCTTGATTCTTGATATTTTTTCTTCTATGTTCTCAGTCTTCACATGAGTGACTCTTGGGGCAGGGCCAATCACATTCAAAATTTGTAACTTGAGAACTCTAATTGTATGTCTTGAGATATTAGACATAATAAAACTTATGTAAGAGTTACACTAGAAAGTTAAAGCAGGAAGATATTGAATTTGAAGCCAGGGTGGGCTACATAGCAAGACAAACAAACATAATACAACTGGGAGCAGAAAGGAAGAAGAAATATACCATACATTCTAAAACAGAGCCTAATATATTTCTTATACTCAAACATTAAATTTTGGTGCTAGACTTCCTTGGAGTTACAGGGAAAGGGTACACATGGTGGATAGCATAATTCCTAATTTTGGAAAACGGAAGTTAAATCTCTAACCATGTTTTTTCAGAAAAGACTCTTTCCAACCCAATGGACCCAATGTAGAGACATCAAGAGAGCCATGTGCTCAACACTACACTTGCACAGGACTTGGGGACATGCTGACACTGCAATTGCCAACCATGCACATGCCAGCTAGTCATTAAGCAGGAAGTGATCATCTCATTTTCAATTCAACTGGGCTTGAATCAACTAGGAGACACACCCCTGTGTGCATATGAGGGTGTTTACAGAGAGGGTTAGCTGAGCCAGGGAGACCTACCCTAATTGTGAGTGGAACCATACATGGACTGAGGTCTCAGACTGAATAATGGAAGAAAGAAAGTGGTGAGCTAAGCACCAGCATTCATCTCTCAGCTTCCTCATTGAAGATGCAGGGAGATTGGCAGCTTCATGCTCCTGCTGCCATGCTTTCCCACCATAATGAGCCTCAGACTCTGAGCCTAAATAAAGCCCTTCTTTCTTTAAGTTGCCTTTGTAGCTATTTTATCACAGCAACAGGAAAGTTAACTAATACATATGATGAGGTTGAAATGTTCAAGTTGACAAGCTCTGACTTGGTCCTGTTGGTGCCTATTATTAAACTGGCTCCTGCCCCCAATTCTTGATTGTCTGCTCTTGTGACCTGGGGAGAGAGACAATGCCTGCCAGCATTAAATCTTGTTTTGGTGTTGCTGACATTGAGCATTTCTTCTCCTCATCCTCCCCCCTTTCTCTTTCTCTTCCTGCTCTTTTTATTTTGATATACATTTGAGGCTGCTCTAGAATACATCATTAACTTCAGAATGACTTCAAATAAATGATCCTTCTGCTTTAGTTCCCAAGGGTCTGGGATTACAAGCATGTGCCACTATGCCCAGCAGATACCAAATGTTCTAGGAGCTGTGTGTCATATGGTCCTTTGCCTTTCCCATTCTTAATAGGAATCATCAAGTCTTCAGGAAAGCCAAAACCTCAGATACACAGATCTGACAACCTCTTAATAGGGCCTGGGAAGATTCAGAACCTGCTATTAAAGGACTGGACTGTCTAAGATCAATAGCATCTTTAGTACAGGGCCAATTGCATCTAAATGTATACTTTATGACCTGTATTATATCCTGTATATTATGAAGTATCAGAAGACATAAAATGAGTAAAAAGAAGGCCATATAACAAGATTCATGCACAAGACTGTGAGAAAAAATTCTAGTATAAAAGTTTCTAGGAGATCAGAGTCTGCCATTACAGGTTTGGCTAGTCAAAACCGTAGACATTTGCACCAGGAGGGAACGTAGTCCTGCCTCAAATTCCACAGGGAACTGGTTGAGAATAGATTAGAGACTTTTCAATAAAGCATTCATTTATTCATAAAGTACTGATCATACCTAATGGAATTATCATCAGACATACTGACTGCAACTTAGGGTTCAATTGTCTTGACCCAGCTACATGTATTTGGTTTTCAGGGAACTTTTTCACATGGCATTGGCATTTGAGCAGAGATCCAAATGATGAGTAGGGAAGATGGGTGTGGGTGCATCAGGTAAAAGGATTGGCATGGGCAGAACCCCTGTGTCAGAAAGGATGAAGTGCTCTGAGGAAGTCAAAGAAGAGTAAGGTAAGGGACATGAACCATGGTGACATTCAGTTCCTGCCTCATTGAAGCAGCTGAATGGCACTGCTATTATAGAACCTGGATCTGAGGAGAGGCTGTCTATATTTAAGAGAACTATGACAGCCAGTGGGCATATTGATGGAGCTTTGGGTTGAAGCCTTTGCTTCCACCCAGGGCTGAGTTATCTTACAGTGAGTCAGACTGTAAATTTCTTACTTAGGACTTAACTCTGGATGTTACAAAATATTGACATTTGATAACAAAAGTAAGTGTCAGAACATAATGTTCATTTCCAAGCATTAGGAGGAAGCCCTGGGTTGAGTTCCCACATTGACATGCTTGGTGAACCCTTTGTGGAAGAGCATGACTAGTGTGCAAAGCCCTGTGTGAGCACATCAGGGAGACAGTGATTAACGCTCCAGTTTGTGTTTTCAACAGAGAGCTAAGAGAAGGACCAAGGCATGCCTCACCAGACCAGACCTGAAGGCACCACTGATGGCTGAAGCAGATACCACCAAGAGAAAGAACAGTCAGTCATCAGATGGCAAATACAGTGTAGAAATGAACTGACTGAATGGATTAAAGGGATAGAAGGATTAACAGAAATTCCCAAAAAGTAACTACAAGTACCCCAAATTAGGTACAGACAAGGAGCATCCCTTCCCTGCCTCCATGGCACTTGCTCCCCTGTGGTCTGGTTAATGGGAAGAAAGTGCCTCCTTTTGTCTAGAGCTTTCACCTGTGAGTCAGCATTGGCAACGAGCAGCAAAAGGAAGCAGAGGGGCAGGAATGTGTTCTCTTCTCTTGTGGAGGCCTCAGCCAAGAAAACAGGAAAGAGTATGTTTTTATTGCCCTGCATGCTTTCATTCCTATTACGTGTGCACAAGACCCAAGAGAAAAAATGCAATTTGGTAATGCACTGATAACTACATTCATGAATCACTGGTCTAAGAATGATAACAATCCAAACAATGCTAGGGCAAGGGAGAAGGGATAGAGGCAGAACAAAACCAAACAGTTTTCATTGTGCATGACTGACTGCAATTACATCCAAGTCAATGTCTAACTCTTAAATGGATAATTTTCTCTACATTACGAATAATGTGTATGTTTTAGAAGCTTAGCAGCTACTGTAAAACCATAAATTGAGTGTTTTAATTAAAGTTTTATTAAAAATGTACTTCATTGAGGCTACGTGTTGGTGTAGGTAACCGTTGAATTTAGCTGGTTGGGCTCAGCTGAATTACGAGGTGACTGGGGCTAGAAGGGGCTGGGGACCAGATGTCAGATGCATATCTAGTCCTGTGGGCTGGGGCAGAATCAACAGTCTTGCATGCTTCAGGGAGACTTGACAATGTGTATGAGTTACATAGCACTTGTTGGGCCTAGCTGGTCAAAGCTGGCTGAAGAATCCTTTTCAAATCCTATCATATTTGTGTAATCGGTATACACTGGCATCTGTATCAGAAAACTACTTGTAAGTGCTCAAGAATACAGATAGCATGGTTCAGACATTGCGAAGTCATGTTTCCTGAATCTGTCTTTACCCACAGTTAGTGAAATTCTCAGGGACAACATGCTAGCAAGATCCAAACAAGCTCATATTGCTTTTCCTAATCAATAAAGGGTCCCAAGAATTCTGATTTCAAAAAACATAGAGTTTGTTTTTTCTGCCTATCCTTTGCCAGCTACTTAATCCTAGTTTAGGATACAGAAATACATCAGACTGGAACACTGCTAGCCTTGTGTTCCTCCTTGACCTTCCTTCACCATTCATTGATTTATGTGCTTATTTATCCATCCCCCCACCCACCCACCCATCCACCCATCCATCCATCCACTCACCCACCCACCCATACATCCACCCTTCTGTCTGTTGGTCCATCCACCCATCCATGGTTAACCATTCTCTGTCTACAGGACAGCTCCTGCCTAATTTGGAGGATTAAGGGAAACAGACACCCACTGCTTACCCCAGCCCTCCCAGATCTCACTCTTCATGCCATATCAGAGAGGAGAGCTTTCCCCCTGGGCTTCATCGAAGCAGCGAGGAATTATGCATAGATGCAGGTTGAGGAGCTCAGTCCCCAGTGGGACACTGGCTTGGCAGGGATTTGAGATAAACATTCCACTTGAAGAACTATGTTTTTCTTTTTTTTCCCTGCCTGATTATTTGAAATGAATGTTATTTCCCACTTCTATATACAATTTGTATCACTATCGCAGAGGAGAGGGAATGGTGATTTAAAAAAACAAAACAAAAAAAAAACAAAACAAAACCCAGGACAACTCTGAGCAACTACATGTGACCTTGGCCAAAACCCCTAAGAAGTGATTTAAAATGAACACCCCGTGTAGAGTGGGGTGGTGGGGTGAGAGCTTGGCGCACCTCTCGCATGTGACCCGGATGCGCTCATCGCTGGATGACTGCTGCTCATCTTCCTTTTCCCGGAAGTGCTCCTGCACACACTGCTCCTCAAACTCATGCAGTTTCTTCAGCTCCTCCTCACTGAGGAACAGCTCTGTGTGGGGGAGAAGTGTAGGGCACTTGAGAACCGCTTGAGAAGAATCACTTTAGCTGTAGCTGTGTCATCGAGACATAGTCAGACTTAGATTAAGCTTCAATTCTACACCACAAATGGGCAGTTTCCTGATTACTTCAGTAGTTGTTAGCTCCCCACGCCACCGTCCCCACCTCCCCCACCCCCAATAAAGAAAAAGTCTGTAGCACTCAGCATTCCAAATGCTATGGGAGCAAAATGGATCGCGTTTTAAATGAAAAACAAAAGTGAATTGTATCTGTCTGGAAAGCAAAAGGGTTCCCCAGGAAATGCTTCGCACATTATTGAACAAGCACCCAGGCTTATGTAGCTTCTTTTCTTACTTAGCTCTTGGCACTTAGATGGAACACATTAGTACATTGAAAGGGGTCTAGAAGCATATGGGAGTGTACAAGAAGGAATACTTTTGCGAACTTTCAGTCATTCTAAAACACTCAGCAGTTGAACTATCGGTGAGGCTCCAATGGGTGTGTCTATTTAGTACCTTCTTTTGAAATTATCCCACAAATAGATAGGAAGAATCCCCAACGTACTCAGCCCACGGTCCCGCTCCTCCTGGTCCCCTTCTCTTTTTTTCCTGCAACGACCACTGAGGCGCATAATGATGATATAGATGTGGCTTAAAATGATCATGGGTGGGGGCAGGACCGGCCTGTCATGGAACGTCATGATCAGCTGGTATCGCTGGAACTTCCACACTTGGTTGGATATTGACTTAACTTCAAAGAAGGTATTGCTTTAAAAGAAGACAGTTTTACAGTTACTTTTTGTTGTGATTTCGGGGCTTTCTGTTCAACTTAAATGAAAATATGTCATGAGATGGATTTAGTATAATCAACTGAGGTAGGTTCCTTGATTATCTGATATTTATTTTACTATATATATATACATACATATATACATACATACATACATACATATATATGTATATATATATTTGTCTTATCCACCAGTGTGAATTATCTATGCTCAAAGACACACCAAGTTTGTTGAATTTTGGCTTACACCATTTTCTTAAAAAATGCACAGCAAATGTGTATGTTATTTCATGTTTTAAAGGTCCTTCGAAGAGTTAAAATTTCCAATTCAAATGACCACATGACCTACTTTTGTACTTTGTGAGTGAGCGGCTGATTAATTATTGAGCTTATGTGGCTGAAGGGACACTATTTTGGGTGTGGGCAAGTGCAATCGCTGCTGTATTTTAGCTTCCAGCAGGAGTCAGTCAATGTGTGGATGCACTGTCGGTTAGCTCCGGGAATTTAAGAAAGCCCACTATTGCCTAGAGACCATAGTTTTCTCTTTTCTCGAGCCCCAGCTGGAGCCTTATCTTGTTACATGGTAAACTTTACAATTCTAGGAAAAATTTTTCTTCACATTTCCCAATTTAGCAGATGTTTTGTTTTTTTGAGGCAGGACATCTTGTAGCCAAGCTGGTTTAGAACTTGCTGAATGGCTGGGGGTGTCTTTGAATTTCTTGATCCCCTTGCCTCTATTTCCCAAATCCATCTTAGAAGGTAAAATATAGTGTTTCAACATTTTTTAAAGTATTGCCAACACACTCAATGCATGTCAAATGGGCAAGTTTATAAAAAACTTAATTTAATAATTTGAGCCACTCTGCTGTTGTGACTGATATGACTTGATGTTTTATATATAAAATGATCCCATTGGCTTATGAACTTAGTACTTTTGTGTCTCTGACAGTAAACGAAAAGCACAACTTGCTGGAATCTCTCATTCGGGAGACTTCTGTCTGAGAAAAGATTTCCATTAGGCTCAAATGTGTGCTTTGGTGTTACAATACAAGTCAAGATCAAATTTAAATGTATTTAAGTGTTAATGCTTGATATATGACTACAAGACTGATTAAAGTGGAGCAAAAAGACTGCAACAACCCTATCCCTTTAAAAGCATGAGTAAATTCCTCTGAACGCACATGCAGGTATCACCATAAGCTTCTGAGCCTGAGTTGGAGATCAGAAGAGCAATGAACAAACACCACAGGGCCTCTGTCATGCTTTGTCATGACACTTACTTGAAAACAGCAATCAGAAGGTTGACCAGCAGGATGTTGGCTACCAGGAGATAACAGGCCATGAGGGCAGGTGTGAGCCAGGCACCAGGGATGCAGGGAGGCAGCCGCTTGCCTTCCTCATCATAGAGATTTTCACCACAAGGAGCTGAAAGAAAAGTTTGTTTTGGGTGGTGTGTTTTGTAAATGTAAAAAAAAAAAATAAATAAAATAAAAGGATAAATATCTATTATATGTGTTGTAGGTAATATTTTTTTCTTTGGGGTATATGTGCCTGTGTGGGCACATCTGTGTATCTATCTGTATGCAGAGGCCAGATGCTCTCCGTCTTATTTTTTGAGTCAAGGTCTCTCTCTGGATCCATAGTTTGTTATTTGGCTACAATAGAGTCAGCAAGCCCCAGGGATCTTCCAGTACAGTATGTGAGGCTGCACTTTGTTTTTTCTGCATGGGTTCTAGGGAATAGAACCCAGGTCCTCATGCTTTCACAGCAAGCACTTTACCCATTGAGCCATCTCCCCAGCCCTATTTTGTTTGAGGCAGTCTTACTATATAGCCCAGGTTGGCTTACAAACTTGAGATCCTCTAGTCTCCAGTGCTGGGACCTCCCACACTCCACTTAATTTGACTTTTGTATTTCATAAGCAATAATTTTATAAGCAAATTATCAAATCACTTAATGAAAGTAATAAAATTGATATTTTTACTCTGAGATAGTCATATCCATCTTGTTCCATTTGCAAACATTTTCCATTTTCTTATCACTCCACCCCTTCACCTTGTTTAGAAAACATGTTTGTTTGTTTGGTAGTATCAGGGAAATACTTGTGCTAGGCAGGAATTCTACAATTAAGCATATATATATATATATATGTATATATGCTTATATATATGCATATGAATAAGTTCTTAATGATGATTAAACAGACCCATTTATCATTATTGTATCTTCCTATGCTGTCTATTAGAATCATATTCTGTCTTTAATAATTTACTATAGCTTATGCTGTCTTCTCGTGATTTCCTTGCTTTAATTATGCATTAACTCTGGAATCACTTTTGGTTTCAGGTGTGGGTTAGGGGTCTCTACCACCCTCTCAGATCAACTACAGAGTCAAGTTTGAAAGTGAATCCTTTCCCTTCTGTTCACTAAGGAGACCTACTTCCCAAAGCAGGGAAAATAGGATGATCCCAATGTGGAACTTACTGTCTGCTTACCTTTTGTTTGCTGTTTAAAAAAGTACTGGTCTCAAGAAAATTGAAGACATATTTAAAAATAGGATAAGAGTATCAGTAATCAGTATCATCTCTCCCACTGAGGAGAGAGATGACTTAACAAAACCCTTCACAAAATACCCCAATTCCACATGAACTTACGGTTAATTTCCATGGCGTAGACTAGACAGTCATTGAATATGAAGAGTGTGGTTTGTTTTACAGTTGTCCCAGGAGGGGAGGAAAGAAAACAAGATGATGGATGAGAGGAACATAAAACCATTTACCACCACAAGAATTGCTTTGCTGCTAAGACATGCAAAGACTTGAGCCTGCTTAGAATAAATGTATCTATTATCAACTCTGAGCAACAAATCCCATGAATATTCATCTAGCCATACATCAGTAAGCATGGGGGAGACAAGATGTTGCTGCAGATGATCCTTTGAACTTTCGAGTGTGACCATCATGCATTCCCTGTGCTTCGAACACGCCAGCAGCACAAACATGCACAGGTACGGTGGAGCAGTCAGATGAAGAGCTGAAGACCTACACTGATGTTCCTGAAAAAAGCAGTCTTTCTGTTTGCCTTGTTATTGTCTCTTCATTAACCAGTGTGATCAAAAGCGTGAACAGCTAGAATACAGCTGTGTCTGTAGTCCAGAAATTTCTGTTTACTTGCCTTAAATATGTAAGTTTAATTAAATTTGGTTTTAGACTAATTTCTCACATGTCTACAAGGTGTACCAAGCGCTTTTATTCCTATCTTCCTATCTCCCATGTCAATCTCCCCTCCTCCCAAATCTCTGTCTCCTATTTTTTTTCATTTGTTTTATGACCCACTTAGATTAATCAGGACCACATGTGTGCCCACTCATTTGGAGTTAATCTTTGGAGTCTTGTGGGCTCAGCAGAGAGCACAACTACAGACAATGATTTCCTCCACCCCCCTTCCCAGAGTCTATCGTTAGCCAATAGTTCCGAGGTAAAGGCTAGGGCTCTGTGAATGCCTCCTATTTCCTTGACTTTTTGGTGGTCCTGGTCTGGTGTGGTCTCTGTGCAAGTAACTACAGTTGTGAGATGTTGATTGTAATAGCTGTATTGAGTCTAGAAAATGACGGTAGCCATCCTTCATCCCATCTCCATGACATAAGAGGTATAATGGAGGAAGACAAATATGTTTTCTCTCTTATGAAGAGTCCAGATTAAATATATATACATACACATTAAATATGCACACATATGTAATACCAAAGCAGAAATGGGGAGGAAGGGGCCAATAAAAGAGGGGAATAAGGGACAGGGAGAATACTGGGAAGAGGGCAAATAAGAACAAGGTACAATGATATGCAGTGTAAAATGTCAGAATGAAGCCTATTCTTTTTATACTACCTAAAACACAATAGACTAACTGGAATAATAGGTATGTTTACTTAAGATAATGTGCTTTTGAAAACAATAGGTTTTGGTGTTCAGATTGACAGAGCTACAGTAAATGGTTAGTTTTGTTATATTTGTAATAATGACATCTTTAAAAACTATAAAGAAGTTATTAACCCAACCCAGCAGATATACTGACAACTTTGTATTCACACGAGAGGGGAGTATTCTAAACCTCCTGTTTCCAAAGAGCAGAACTCTGGAGGCAGTAGAGACACTATCGGACTTGGTGCTTTGTGACAAAGTGTGAAGGACAAGATGTGATTGATCACTGTATGGAAACAGGACTGAAGTGCCTGGTTCACTAGAGTCCATGTTGTCCCAGTGTAATGGGCTCAGAGACATCTGAACTTCACACCCTACAGCACAGAGGTACTGCCAGCTCGAGAGGGGCTGGGGCTTAGAGCCCATCCTCACAGGTACTCCTGTATATGTGCATTTGATTGTCACACTGTAAATTTGTAAAATCATGTGTCATTTAGTAAGTAAATGGTGAATACATTTTTAAAAGAACACCTGTGGAGAAGAAGGAGTAGCTATATGAGTAACAGTCTGTCATGACATGAAGAAGAGGGACCACATGAGGTATGTCACCCTGATGTGCTCACTGACTCATGGAATAGCCCTACCTTCTTTATCCTGGAGTAGGAAGATAGCAGAGCTGAAGACAAATTAGTGTACTGGGGCTACATCATGTGACATAATATCCAACAGCAGAAGGGAAGTAAGACTCAATTCTAGAGTGAGTTTTAGTGAAGAAGAAACAGCTAACGCCTCAAAATCTACACTTCATAGTCTGTACTTATTTTTTTTCATAAAATAATCCAGTGCCTGTGGCAGAATAAAAAACACTTTACTTCCAAATTAATGAGTGCTCTTCCATTAACTTGGAACTGATCCATCTGCCCTGGAAGCAGGGAAGAGAATCTTACTATGAATTCTAGTCTTACGGTCTATCTGGTCTGCAAACACCTCTCCATAGATCATCCAGTAGGGCATGTAGAAGATGTTTCGGGCCAGTTTCCAAGAAGGCTTCTCCTCTGGGTGCAAGATGGCTTGGCGGGCTACTCCAAAACTCATCAACACAACCAGCATGATGACCACAAAGTACAGCATGTCAATCATCTGCATAGGAGGAACACACATCTTACAGTATTGGCTAATGGACCAAATTCACCTTGGCTTATGCTATTATGCTCTCCAAAGGTGTCACATTAACTATGATAAAGAATGCATCTTTCCTTCTCATCCACAGGCAATTAGCTTTTTATATCTCGTGTAAAGTGTGTGTGTGTGTGTGTGTGTGTGTGTGTGTGTGTGTGTGTCTTATTCCAGAGCCCTATTGCCTTCATGGGCCAGGATCTTTCTTGCTTCTTTTATTGCTGCCCATTGCTCTAGCTCAGTGCTAGAGTGCCCCTCACTGAAGGCTTTTGAATCACATTTTCTAGTTTGCATCTAGAATACCCCTCACTAAAGGCCATGTGTTAAAGATGTAGTTTTCAAGTTGACACTATTGGTATCCAGGATGGAGGTGGAGCCTTTGAGGGGTGTGGCTTTGTGAGAGGTCCTTAAGTAATCAGGATGATGGTTGGACCCCCATCTCCTTCCTCTCTCTCTTTCCTCCTTGCCTTCTCCTGTAGGCAGTGCTTGCTCCAACATGTACTCTTACCAGGAGGTGCTTCCTTGACACACACCCAAAGCAGCACGCTCAGCCAGCCATGACTGTGAGATGTAATAGGCATTTTCTTTTATAGGTTGTATTTTACTATGGTGGCAAAAAGCTAACTGACACACCCACACACAGATGTTCTTATGGTAATTATAACTGCAAATAGGGAAAGGGCTGGCTGTGGTGGCACACATCTTTAATACCAGCACTTGGGAGGGAGGCAGAGGTGGAGGGGCTGTTTATGAATTTGAGGCCAGCATGGTCTACATAATTGATTGCCAGTCCAGTCAAGGCTATGTAATAAGACCCTATCTTACAAATGAAAAGCAAAAAGAGAAAGGGAGGCATCATCAGAAATACATGGGAGTTTCTAGGAACAGCAAGAGAGGATTCTTCTTGTAAATGAAGAATTGTGAAGACACACTAATCTCCATTCATTGCATGGATACTGAGTGCTCAGCACTCTAGATGCTAGACAGATCTAACTCCCATCCCCCCTCCCACCGTTTCTGTGCTGCTATGGATTGAAGCAGGGCTTCATCTGTTCTAGGGAGGAACTGAGCTACATCACCAGTGCTAAACTACGGTAATCCCCAATTTAAGCAAACACCTCTTTTATGAGTGTGGGTGCTTTGCCTACAAGTTTGCCTACCACATGTGTGCAATGACTACAGAAGATGTCAGAGCACTTGGGACTGGAGTTGCAGACAGTTGTGGCCAACATAAGGCTTCTGGGAACTGAATGAACTCAGGTACTCTGGAATAATAGCCAGTGTCCTTATTCATTGAGCCTTCTCTCTAACTCCTATAATCCCTAATTTTGAATACTCCTGAGTATGAGGGTTTTATTGGAATTAGCTAAACCATATGTCCTGTAAGTTCAAATACACTGGTTCTATTGAAGTATTTTAATTGATAATTATTATCCTATTACTTGATTATTGCATAACATAGAAGTTCACCTTTCTTCTGGGACTAGTTCTAACACAAACCATTTTAGTAATGTAGGGACAATTTGCTAGGTTGTGATTAGTCTCACATTCTGTGTCCTGCTCTGAAATAAATGTCACCATGGATGTGTCTCAAACTAATCACACAAATAACATATGTCTACCACCCTAGGTCAGAGCACATGAACCAAAATCTGTTGGATTACAGGTAGGGGCCAGCCTTGGGCCCCATTTTCAATGACCTCTGCCAAAGGCTAGGAAGTTACTAATCTGAATTTTACTATGAAAGCATTCTGAAGTGGATGAAACTTCTTAACACATGACAACCAGCTTCTACTGTGAAGAAGTTCTATGATGGTTCCAGCCCCCATGATGCAGAGCTTGTACATTGATATACGACTATTGCTGCTACATTATTTTTTTAATTTAAATATTATATTTATGTGTATGGGTGCTTTGCCTGTATGTATATCTATGCAATACATGCATAGAGTGCACTCAGAAGCCAGAAGAGGGTATTGGATCCCCTGGTACTGAAGTTACAGACGGTTGTGAGCCACCATGTGGGTTCTAGGCATCTAACCCAAGTCCACTGGCAGAGCAGCAGTGTTCTTAACCTCTGAGCCATCTCTCCAGCCCCCTACTACTGAACTCTTACTACATCTAAGGCTCTCCTATGACCTGGAACAGCAGAGCAAATTCTTAGAAAAAAGTGGAGGATATTTCTTTTCTCTTACTATCAAAATATAATCAGTACAAAAGCAAAACAAATTTGATTATTGCAACTGATCATACAACAGTTTAAATATGACATGGAAGAAGAAATATGACATGTATTGAGCCCCTGGTACTTAGTGAGAGACAGATATCTATGTAAAGATGTGTTTTTAGGAATCTCAAACTCTTGGTTTCCTGTTGGAACTCATTAAGATGTCAACACATAGGGCATTTGTACATGTAAAGCCAGCTGCAAAGGAAAGACCAAATGAAATCAAAGGAAGCCACACTCAAGCCTGGTCCAGCGTTCTAATGCCAGCCAAGCTATCTGGTTATTCATGGGGGATTGTTACTAACCATCTTTCCAATCATCATCACGTAGGGACCAAGGTATTTGTTGACGCCAAAGATGTCTAGTACTCGGATGTACCAAAGAATGATGTCCACACAGTAGATGACCCGGCCATAGCCCATGTATGGCTGGTTCTGGAGACGAAGGATTGCTCCGACCATGAACATAGAAATGGCCACGAGGTCCGTGATGTTCCAGTACTCCTGCAGCCACACTTTGATTTTCTGGCTGAGTTTGCCTGGTTCTGACATGAGGATCTGGAAGTAAACCCCGAAGAGCAGTAAGCTGAGAGGGTCCTATCAAAAACCTCATCTTCATTAGAATCTAGGAAAGATAAGAGGGCTGGGGCATTCCAGGGTATCTGGGCCCTTTGTGGCTCAAGATCTCTGCACATGAATTTTTTTTGAGCAGAGGGTATATCTAGAGGGGGAAATTCCATGGAATCCTCTGTTTTCTTGGGTTCAGGGGTTTCATAGACTCAGGAAATGCCTTCCAAATTGTCTCCTTCTGGCTGTAATTAGAGCAGCTGTCTTTTGATTCCCTTTTTTAATTATCTGGACTCGTGCCTGTTGGCTCACATTCCAGAACTGTGAAGAAGAAACACTCCAGAGCAGGAACAAGTTCTCTGTTACCACAGGGGGACGACCCACCTGGTGGAGATGGCTGGATAGGGCTGGGAAACACAGACTTGCCAAAATTCCTTCTTAAGTTAGACATGACAAGTAAAGGAAAGCGGAACCATATTTTCCCTCCTGCTTGAGATATTATCCTTTTGCATTACCACTGACTAAAAGGACACTTCCACTCAGTAATGGGGAAACTATGCAGGCAGCAGTATGCAGAGTCATGCACTTACAGTCATGACGGGCACAGTGGAGGCATGACAGGGCAAGGCAGCCATGCCAATTACCCCTTCAGCTTTGAAAATCATGGGCAAATCCCAGGATCTGAGGGACAGTTGGGGTATTGACTGTCTATCAAAGAACACAGAATGGCTCACTGTCTCAGCAAGATGTGTATCCCAACTGAAAGCTGCCCCATCTCTCCTACAACCATAGGCAGGATCTGGATCTTGATGGAGGGCCAGCAATACAAGTCTGGTGACCCGAGTTTGATCACATGGGGCCCACCTAAAGGTAGAGGGACAAAACTGGCTTCCCCAGATTGTCCTCTGACCCCTACATGTACCTCCCCCCATGATACACATTGTATAAAGGTCTCTTTGGAAGTCCTGGATGTAACAGCCACAGAAATCTAATGGAGCCCAGCTGGAGAAGCAATAGGAGTCATGGAGGAGGGTGGGATGTAGAGTGAACTCAAAGCACTCTTGATTGATCAGTTGTCATTTGACCCATGACATCAAACTTACTCTACTGGATGAGGTCAATAGTAATTATAAAACCGTGGTATTTGTTCTGTGGTATTTGGTGAAGGTCAGCAATCTGTGCTCTGTGTTTCTTCACTGTGAGCTCAGGTTCTGTCTGGATTAAAAACTTGCTGTTTATGAGTGATTGTAGTAATTTCAGGCTTGCAGGTGACAGCCCATCCCAGGTAGCATGTTCTTTGCTGTCTGTGAAACTGCTTCTTGGCTTCCCATTTTAAATAAAGACCTTGGTGGTACGTGTCGTGTGTAAGAGTGGGTCTGTGTTTTATCAGCACTTAGTTTAAAATCTGGGCCCCTCGGTTGCAGCAGATGCTCTGGGCCCCGCCCCAGGTTCACTGGAGCCTCTCACCGGGTGGGCTTGCCACCCATTTGCTGCAGGTGCTGCTGTGAGTCCCACACCTGCCTCTTCCTGGGAGGCCTGCCCTTGGGTAATTGGAGTCACCGCTATGCTGGGGGCCAAACACTGATGTGCGAATGAAGCTCTCTCCCTCCTTTGAGGGTGGATCACCTGTGGGATTACACAGAGAGCAACCTATTTCTGAAGCCACACCTCATTCAGCTCCTTCTCTTCTGGCCTCCTTCCCTTGCTGCCTCTTACCAAGAACTCTTCTTCCATGCCCCTCTGGAACAAGAGACCAACCGTGCAGGTGCACCGAGTGATGCAAAGCCCCAAGTTCCAGCAAGATGCCTTTCCTGGAGCTGGGGAGGGGGAATCTGTGAGCAAAGTGCCCCTCGGACAAACATGAGGCCCTGAGTTTAGATGTCTGGAACTCACATAAAATCTGGACATAGTGGTGTCCAGACATAAGCCCAACTCTGTGGTTGGGGCAGTGATGTGAGGTGGGGGGCATTGCAGAGACAGAGGAATCCTGACTTTCTCTCCAGCCAGTCTAGCCAAAACAGTACTCCAAGATTATTAAGAGACCCTGCTTCAAACAGGAAGGCAGATAAATGATGGAATGAAGCCAACCTACACCATCAGAGGCAAATGAACCCACATGGATGGGTGCACTCATACACATAAATACACACAGACAGACAGACAGACAGACAGACAGACACACACACACACACACACACACACACACACACACACACACTTTTAATTTAAAAGTTGCCATCTCGTGCATTCCCCGTTTTAATCTCAGGTCCCAGAAGACAGCTGAAATTTGTGCCCACTTGTACTTCCTATCTCAAGTAGCTGGCATCATTTGCTCTAGCTCTTTGATACACTCAAACCCATTTTTATTATCAAGCATCGTTTATGGTGCTTTGTGTTTTGAACTGTGAGTTCAAAGTCAGTCAGAGGGAGGAGGTGTGTACATCGGAAATGAATAGAATGACCCTGGATGGTATGCCTCAGAGGGAGGGTCCTGGGCAGCCATCATCTACACAAAACTCTGCATTAATAGATTCTGAAATTGAACTTCGCAGTGGAGTGGGATCAGCCTTTTCAATAATCACCTCTCGGATTTTCTCTAATGCTAGGCTCACAATGTAGGAGATGACAATCCACTCTTGAGGGGAAGGCCATCCATCCATCTGCACCAGGATGACATAGTTAAACAGCAGCAGGTAGCCCAAGTAGGATATCTGAGGAAGAAAAACCGGCAGTTGTGTCTCAGGGATAACATTAGATGCTTCATCTACAAGGGTGCTTTTCTTCCTATATACTGGCCTACTTAGTGGATACCCTTCCTCTCTGCACATCACCAGCACAGAAACTGAGAAAGGTTGGGGGCATCCTACAACTTCAGTGCAAAACAGATCCTGACAGTCCATGCTCCATCACACCTTTGTTATGAGGTTGCAAGAACCATAATATACAAAGTACCTTTCTGGTAATTTGCTGGTGTCTTCTACATTCTGGGGGGAAAAAAATGGCAAAGATGACTTAACCTTCCTCCCTTACACAGCTCGTTCTTAAAGTTCCCATTATAGATGGACCACTGAGAATTTAGAAGAGATCATGTGGGTGAATTGTTTTCTGAGGCCCACGGTACTGGCCTAAGAGCCCCCTCACTTTCCAGTGACAGGTCTGTGATTTTTGGTGGCCATAATGAATTACCTTGTTGACAAGGGAAGGGGTAGAGTTAGGGTGGGGAAGAGGTGAAGCATACAGGGAAAGAGCATGGCCGGAAGAAGGTTCTCCGCAGCTGGCTTTCCAAAATGGC
Source organism: Cricetiscus sungorus (assembly GCA_030556225.1). NCBI lineage: Eukaryota > Metazoa > Chordata > Mammalia > Rodentia > Cricetidae > Cricetiscus > Cricetiscus sungorus. The sequence goes on along the minus strand of JANBXA010000007.1, from coordinate 30,219,172 downwards.
GTTATGCCCAAGCTATAGTACTTGTGGACACAACTCTTGGACTACATGTAGGTAGGCCTGCTCCGTCTACAGGATGCTCCAATCTGTTCTGTGTCCTATCCTGCTCTTGCTACCAGTGAGCTATGTTCTCAGAGGAGTAGAGCTCCTAGGCAGGAGAATGACCCGCTTTGCTCAGCACATCTGTGTGGTGAGGGCTTTAGAGAAGGAAGTCTTTGTTACCCTTCTAAGTGTGTTTATGGTCTGGGTTCAGCCTTGCTATTGTTTCTATTGGAAATGCTCCCATTGGCGAATGTGTTCCCAGCCTGTGGTGCAGCCAGTAAGAGCTGCAGCCTAGTGGGAGCTCAGTGGGGAGGGGCCTTTGAAGGTAACAGCGACTCTAGACCCTTCCTTCTACTTTCCTTTCTATCTCCTATCGGCGAGAAGCGTGGTTCTGCTCTGCTACAGACTCCCAGCTACGATGCACTACCTTAGCACAGGTCCAAAAGCACCATGGCCAACTATGGACTGAAACACCAGAACTATGAGTGGAAGGAACCCCTTTCTTTTTATAAGTTGATCGGTTGGGGGTTGGGGGCTATAGTAACAGCAATGTCCTTTTATTAACTACATCATTTTAATGGGAAAAAAAGGGATCTGTGAATTGGCTCTTTAATTCACTAATAATTTTTATTTTAAAACATATTTTACATTAATTTTTTTTAAAAAAAATTGTGTCTATGTATATTTTGCCTGCATGTATGTCTGGGTACTATGAGCCTGTGGAAACTAAAGAGAGTGTTGGATCCCCTGGTACTGGAGTTACAAATGGTTGTGAGCCACCATGTGTTGCTGGGAATTGAACCCAGGATCTCTAGAAGGGTAGACAGGGCTCTTAATTGCTGAACCATCTCTCTTGCCCCCATTTTTTGTTTATTTTAAAGCTAAACAAAACTTCCCTTATTTCATTTACTAACAACATTTTAATAATCCTTTCCCTTAAGCAAATAGTTTGCTTTATGAAGTGGTCATGTGGGACTCGGATAGCCAATACTCCTGTGTATATAAAATATGTGTGACAATACATCAGGATCTAAAATTAAATCTCTCAATTAGTCCTAGTTTTGATTTATGACTCATTTTATCTTAAAGAAACTTTGGACACTTTTTGAAGCTTTCAAATTTTTCTTGATTCTGGTGCAGCTCAATATTCCCCACATAACCAAGGGCAATTGTCGGGGAGAGCCTTACTGTGTAAAACCAGAACTTGACAATGGGCGCATTATAGAATTCACAGATCTTTGTTCCAATGGGAATACTCCTCTGCTTTTTGTGCTCATTCTCCTCATCCCCCTTCCTCGAGCCAGCATCTGCATTTGCATCCTGGAAAATAGCACAGCATATGGCAGGAAGTCTGCAGGTGTGAACAGGCCATCCCCAGCTCATGGCAGGAAATCTGCAGGTGGGAACTACCCCGTTCCCAGCACAAAAAGGCCTTAACAAAGGAAAACTCTCCAAGCACCCTGTTAGCAAGCTTTCTAAGTCCATGGGAGAGCAAATCTGAACATTGAAAATGAGACCCACATGACCCTCTTGGGAGCCACTGACCACATTCTCCTCTTCCTTTTCTTTGCCGTCCTCATTCTCCTTGGATGTTTGATATGAGAGGTCATCGTATGTTCGGAATTCCAGAAACAGGATGGTAGGTGGAATAAGGATCCCCAAGATGACCTAAGTGACGAGGAACAAATCCAGCTTTAAGCTCTAGTAAACCAAGGAAAATCTACTCTGTTGGTTACTTTTTTTGTGTGTTGGGATGAAATATCTAAAAACAAAAAAAACCCAAAAACCAAAAAACAAAACAAAAAAACAGTTATGGGAGGAAAGACTTGTTTTAAATCATCACAGTGGGGAGGGGAGGGAACAAAAGGGAAGGGGAGAGTAAGGCAGCTCCCATCCTGGCAGAGAGGGGTGGGGCCCCAGCCTGTACTTTGGGCTTTCTCACATTTCCCTTTATTTCATCCATTTGTAGACTATGATGTGGTGCTATCCACAATTTGGCTAGGTCTCTCCTCTTGTCCTTAGTTAATTCTTCCTGGATACTCCCTCAGTGTGCTCTACTGATTCAACAACCTTAGATACCAAAAGCTGTAGGTACTTATGGTCACTAAGTGACACAATATTTGACACATGCCTCATTCTACAAGCTTTGCATCATGTCTACATGGCTGCTAACCTAATGCATTATAAATGCTGGGTTAAAAGCTGTTCTACTTTATTGTTTAGGGAGTAAAGACCAAAAGATAGCTTTGTATACGTTCAGTTCAGCTATACTTACAAATATTAATTTTTTAAAAATATCATATCCATGTAGTGTGTGCATGTCACATGCCACAGTGAATTTGTAGCAATCAGAGCACAACTTGTAAGAGCTGGTTCTCTTCTTCAACCATGTGGGTCTCAGGTCTTGAACCCAGGTTGACCAGCTTGGCAGCAAGTACCTTTGCCCACTAAGCCATTTTGAAAACCCTTAAAGGGGCTTTAATGTGTGTTTGGTTGATTTCAAGAACATGAAATCCTGGGAGCTGGAGGGCTGACTGTACTGTTGATGCTGTAAAGTGGGACTGGCCACACTATCAGTCACCTAGGATCCTGGGTTGTCCTTACTCCCACCCTGATGATCTGTGTTTTTATGTGCTGGATACTTTGGTAGAATCTCAGATCATGGAAAGTTTGAGAATATCCACTGGTATTCTTTTTTCAAAAGAGAAATGACAAGCAATGATGTGTTGTAATCCAGACTTTAAAAAGCAACCTTTAAACATTAAATCCCCACACAGGTAAGTCAGGGTGGACTCTCAACTAGAGTTCTTGCCAGCATGATTCCTCCCTGCACTAGATCCCAACACCATAAAAGCAAACCACACAAATGAAGCAGGTACATAGCTAAGGTAAAATCTAATGAAATACAATAATACCTCTGTTTGATATAAAAAATACTTCAGTGTGATGAGAAATGTGTGTTTAGACTTGGAAGGCTCATGGAGGAAGGGCTCAGCCGGGCCCAGAGGGTGACATGATCCTGGCCCAGAGATAGAAGCACAGCTGTTCTGTCGGGGCTTCTCTATGACACGCTGGTTGCTAAAAACATTCCAGGTGTTAATTCTGATCAAACCAGAACCTTAACTTTTGTGTGTATCTTTAATTTCCCTCCCTGAAATTTAGATTACCTATCTGTTTTCTTATTAAGGATTATCAACAGTGTTTGCTTCCCTGACCCCAACACTTGGAGGCTTCTTAGTCATGCACTCAATCTATTAATGCCCTCCCGTGTGTGTGTGTGTGTGTGTGTGTGTGTGTGTGTGTGTGTGTGAGAGAGAGAGAGAGAGAGAGAGAGAGAGAGAGAGAGAGAGAGAGAGAGAGAGAGAGAGAGAGAGATATTCTGTGTTCAGGTACACATGTGTATGGTGTATGAGCTCATGTGGGAGCCAGAGGACCTACTTAGTTTGTTTTGCTTTTGATACAGAGTTTCTCACAAGCCTGTAAGTCACCAATTAAAATATCCTGGCTGGCCAGCAAGCTCCAGGGAGCCATCTGTTATGTCTTCTCTGCAGTGAGATTACATGTCTGATTTTCTTTTTTAATGTGAGTTCTAGGGAATCAAATTTAGATCTCATGCTCACAAGGTTAAGCACTTGACTGACTGAAGCATCCCCTTCTTCCTCAGTACATCTTTTTTTGGTGCCACAAACCTCTGTATTTATGTAGTGTAATTGCCTCACATTCAGTTGTGTAGATTTCAAATGGGAGTTTGTAAACACAGGAGCATATTTACTCTGTTAAGTTTTTTGGAATACATATGTTGAAAGCACAGTTTCAGTATTTGTCTGGTTTACTTTGTATTTATTTTTGCAATACTTGGAATTAAACCCACAGCCACATACACCCCAGGCAAGGGCTCTACCGCTAAGCTGTATCCTTGTCCTGTTTTTACATTTAATTTGAGAAGATTCTCCCTAAGTTGTCCAGGTTGGCCCAAACTCACTCTGCAGATCAGGCTAGCTTAAACTCGCAACCTTTGCTTCTCAACCTCCCATGTAGCCAGGATCATAGGCATGTACCTCCAGTCCTGGCCTGAATCTTTGCTTGTTTTAGATTAATTAGCTTTCCTTGTGCATTTTACTTTTTACTCTGTTGCCATGCCAGGATGGAACCCAGGGTCGCATGCAAGCTAAGCAAATGTTGAACCACTGAGCTACATCCCTGTTTTTTTTTTTTTGTTTTTTTTTTAAAAATCAAGATTCTAAATGTTTTTCTGATCAAAAGTATGAAGACAGAGGCCTTGTTTGCCCTTCTGCTGCCTTCTGGGTTTCAATGCTTCTGATGATGTATGATGCCAATCCAACATCCACCTCATCTTCTTTAGTGCCTTTAAGATCTCTTTGATCTTGGCATCTAAAACCAAACTATATTTGATAATACCCAAGGCTATCTACAATATCAGTATAAGAGATCTGTGTGTTGTGTATGGCTAGGCATAGCATCTGTATTTGTAAGATGTGGAGGTGCTTCTGCTAGTCCCTATGCCATACAGGGCGAGTGCCAATCTGAAATTTTAAGTATTCTATAATCTGTACCCAACACAATGTCATATGTGGGAAATTCCACACCTGACTTAATTTTGACCAAAGTCAAAATCCAAGCACCCTAGAAATAGTGAATAAAGTTAATTCCCAGGCTGGGTATGTAAAGAGAATGTGAAACAACTAATTTTGCACTTTGCCTTGAGCACCAAGATAGCTTATTATGTCTATATAAAAACTGCAGACCTAGAAAGCAATTGAAAACACTTCTGGTTCCAGACATTTCAGATAAGGGCTAGTGAACCTGAAATGTTTTCCTTTATCTTCATAAAGAACTGATGGAATCAATATAATATAATTATTAGTTAGTTGGATTTCCAATCAAACAAAATCTTTTCTCAAGATAATCTGGGAGTTTGTTAACTGACTTGAACCCTTCAAACATTCTCATTGTTTCATGTTCCCTCATAAGCCATGTATAAGGGAGAGATATTGTCAGCTAAAGTACTGTACTTTGCTTTTTGTAGACTAATTTATTTTTATGCATATGGGTATTTTGTTTGCATGTATGTCTGTGCACCAGGTGCATGCAATGCCTGAGGAGGCCATAAAGCATTGGCTCTCCTGGAATGGAGTTGTGGACAGGTTAACCACTGTGGGGATGCTGGGAATTGAACCTAGATCCTCTGCAAGAACACTGAGTGATTTTAACCATTGAACCATCTCCAGCCCCCAGGTCTGTACCTTAATAGCAACTGGTGGCCTGTCTGGAGAGCATGCTCAGTCATGGTGGAAACACAGACTGAAAACACAGACTGTGGCAAAGAGCTCTGAAGTAAAGCATGCTGGCTATACTGGGGCCGGAGTGTCTGGCCACTTCAGCTGTAGTCCTGTCCCACACTGACCAGCTCAGACCCTGGGCAGCTTAATCACCAAGCTTTAACTTCCTCATCTGTAAAGCCAGAACTGTTGTAGTGTCTCCTGTGTGGGGTTGCTCAGGAGAATACAGCGGTCCCCTTATCTCTCTTAACCACCAGTGGATGTGGACACCTGACATAGATGATGCTGACCTCCATGCCCTCTGTGTGTGGCAAAGCCAATGGGCCATACATTTCACACCCTGCTGCCTCCTGAGCATCACCACTCTCTTCTTTGGGGCCATTAATGAGGAACTTTTGTGTTACTTGAATAAAAGCACCAGAATGTTGTGAAAGTTGATATCTACTAGGTGACTAATGGGTAGGTGCAGCATACATCATGGATACACTGGTCAAGCAGATGATTTATGGGTTTTGGGGGGGGGGCAGGGTAGAATGAGATCATGTGACACTTCACCACACCACTCAGAACAACATACAATTTACAACTCACATAGGAGGATTAGGGTAAAGCACAGTGCCTTGATGCCTACAAACAAACACACACACACAAAGGGACCTTCTGAACTGATTGTTTCTTGAATTTTCCATTTAACATTCTCAGGCTGTGGATGAAGAGGTAACTGAAATGGAGGAAATGAAGATCTGTGCCTCAGGGCCTCTGTGAATGTAATGAGCTGCAGATACTGAGCTCAGCCTGCTGCCCCGTCTCCGTGATCCCAGCCTAATGACTGCATCACGCCCACCTTCAGGCCAGGGTTCTTCCTCATGCGAAGCCTTCCCATCCACATGTCAGTCAGCAGCATTTGGCTGCACGTGTGAGCGATGAAGTCGCGGTGCTTGGCTGCCACGGCCAGCTTCAGACAGGTTGAGTTACTCCAGTTTTTGAGCTCGTAGGTGAGAAGTTTCATGGCCACTTGCTCGTCGTGCTTGTAAGACTGGTCTAACAGCTCCACAGCAAGCTGCCCAAAATCTCTGGAGGGACAAAGATGTCAGTGGCCATGAAACATCTGTACTTAAACATCTGACTGTGATGGGAGATGTCATTCTGTAAATACATTTCTCATTGGTTAATGAATAAAGCACTGTTGGCCAATAGGAAAGCAAGATAGGGGACACTAGGAGACAAGGAGGAGTCGGGAAGAGATAGGAGGAGATTCAACATGTAAGACCCAAGACCCTCTCTCCAGTAAGGTAAGACCACGTGGAAGTACTTAGATTAATAGAAATGGGTTAATATTTAAGACAGAGCTAGCAGATAAGAAACTAGTAACAGGCCAACAGCTTTACATCTAATACAGTATCACTGTGTCTTATTTGGGGGCTGGTGCGGCTGTGGGACCAAGTTGCTGGGAAAACATACTTGTAACATGTCCATGGGTATTTGGGGAGCCACAAGACACCCAGTACAGGATTGAAAGAGGATTTGGTGTCTTCTTTAAGTTCTCAAGACCTGTCACCAGAGGAGGGGGCAACAAGTATGAAGCTCTATGAGTGATCAGAGAGGGGACTGATTGGTCTTCTTACAAACAGAGCTTAACTATGTCTCTCAGGCCCTGAGGAGACAGTCTTTTACTTGAACTGTACAAGGAACAAAGAGGCAGACAGAAAAGACAGGGTTTGCAAGTGGTAGTAACTTCCAAACTTCAGAAGTGACTGCTTCTGAAGGTCCAAGGAGTGGGGCTGGGGCTGGTGGTTCACCAGGACAGCTTGCTAGTATTGGTTAGATTCTGATTTTAAATGTGGGTGCTGGCCATGCTCTTGTATGTTGTATAAGCTAAACATTTAAAACATTTAAAACATGTGCATTTCTTTTCTTTTCTTTTTTTTCTTTTTTTGGTAGGGATGGGTTTGGAGACAGGGTTTCTCTGTGTATTTTTGTAGACCAGGCTGGCCTCAAACTCACAGATATCCACCTGCCTCTGCCTCCCTAGTGCTGGGATTAAAGGTGTGTGCCACCACTGCCTGGCTAAAAGATGTACTTTTTGTGTGTTGTATAAGACTTCACCAAGGCATTGATTACAAGATAATTCAACATGCTCAGTGTAATGAGACAAAGTATAGCTGTCAACAGGGCCCAGAGCAGGGTACATGATTGCTAATGTCAGGGCAAGTGTAAGAGTCAAGGCATGGAGAAAGTGACACAAATGAATTTTGAACATAGTTTGTTCTTTTTTGCTCATGACCCTGATTCCAATATTTAAACACAGCTATAGCCATTTCCTGTCCCTTTGTCTTGCCATGAGATGTGATTAAAATATGGCTACACAGTGATCGTTGTCCTCTGGTTTACTTACTCCATTTATAGAACATTTTGTTGCAGTTTGAAGATGAAGAAGCTGGAAGGTTCTGCAGTGTACAGTACTTTCTGGTCCTAGTCCTAGGCTGAAGAGTGACACATCACCAAGGGAGGACTCTTTAGAAGACAGGACTGCATATGGAGTGACTGCATCACCCAAGGTAGTGAACATATCTCTATTCTAAAAGTCTTGGATTCTGGAGATAGAGATGGCTTAGTAACTAAGAACATTTGTTTCTTCTGCAGAGGACCTGAGTTCAGTTCCCACCACCCACTTAGTGGCTCACAACTCCCTGTCACTTCACCTCCAGCGATTTGGGGTTTGGACACCCTCTTCTGACCTCCTCAGACACCAAATATGTGAGGACAACTTCTTGCCTGTGTATGCACACGCGTGCACACACACACACACACACACACACACACACACACACACACACACACACATACTGGGGGGGGAGGTAAAACACTCATACTCATAAAATAAATCCAAGAGAAAAACAATGAAAACCTTGGGTTCTGACGTTTAGAAGCCAGCTAATAGTTTTAGAACTCACTGCATCCAGAACAAAAGTAGAAGGCTTCCAAACAAAGCCGCCAGATGCTGGCACAGCTGCCTGGGTGTACTGGCTTCAGATTTCCTGTCTGGCATGTGACAAATTTGGATGGGGCTGGTTGCTCTTAACAACACATGAAACGCTGAATATGCTGGAGATCAGCATCCCTTCCTCACTCCATCACAGTTAGGACTGCTGTCCCTAGACTGCAGGGGCAGTTGGGCAGACACAGAATCATCGCTCACTGTAGCAGACATGTCTGAAGAACCAGGGAGGGCTTAGGAAACACAACAGGAGCTATAACCTGTGTATTGCTGAATGCTTGGTCAAGTCCAGGGTTCCACCCAACCAGGCTCTGATGGCGAATGTAGGAGCACACCCTCTTCCAATAAGGAAAAGAGACGAAAAGGGCTCACATTGAAACCTGGCAGTATTCTGCCCCCCTTAGCCAGACCTGCCCTCAGGAGAAATGAGCTAAACAGAAAGTCTAGGCTGCTGGGGGCATTAGTGCCTAATGCACACGAAGAGAAAAACAATGAAAGCCTTGGGTTCTGGCGTTTAGAAGCCAGCCCCTTTTAGCCATCTGCCCAATTCCAGGGGAAGAAAAATCCAGAAGGCCTTCTGACATTCAGCGTCCAGGGCACAGATGTGCTGGTTTACATATCACCAGTGAGTGTCTTTATGGGAATCTATTTCACTCCCTTTGCAGAGAGAAGTACTTTGATAATTTGCATGAGAAAGCAGCAGACCAAACCAATGACAACCCAGAATTAGCCCAGAGGGACAGCAGTGGAAATACTGACAGACATGATGGGCAAGGCAGTTGGTGAGTAAGCCTCAGCCACAATGGTCTTTAAAGGAGAAGTGCAATACTCATGGCTTCAACGGGGAGAGCACCAGGGCAGCAGTCAGCCTTGGCCTCAGATTCCCTCAAGATCCTCACTTGGAATTGTTGTCCAGATCCTGAGAGATGTCATCTACCAGCTCGCTCTCAGAGGACTCATGGGCCATGGCCTTGTAGAGCTTACAGGCCACCAAGGCCTTTGCCATGCTCTCCTCGCCACGCTGCCACAGGAAGACCGCCATCTTCTGGCGCTTCATGAGCACGGCCCACACCATGAGCTCATGGAATGGGTACTGGAATCGACTCACGGCCGGGTCGTCCACATCGATGTCAATCTCTTCCTCTTTCTTCTTCTTCTTTTTCTTCTTCCCTTTGGCTGGAGGTTCATCATCCTGAGAGGAGAGAAACCCATTTTAAACAAAATGGTTCTTCCCAAATTGGCAACGAATTAGTTCTTCAGGAGCTAAAGGAGAGAGGAAGACTTCCATGTCAGAAGCAGCTGAGAGACTTGGTGAGCCAGGCTCTGGTCTCCACTGTGCATACTGATTCCTTTGGGAAGGCACACATGCTTATTATGGAAAGCAAATCACTTAAAACCAAGTGAATTGAAAGAGAATGTTGCTATTTGAGTAACATAACCACTGGGTTAGCAACTCTCCCCAGAGGGTTCTCTCCTTCCATCATGCAGGTCCCAGAGGGTTTTCACTGAGGAGACAAAAACATCCAAAGAAACCTCTCCATAAACTAAATACAGATAGCGAAACAGGAAAGGTGAAGTCACTGTCTCTCCAGGGACATCCTGGAGCACCAACACTTGCTTGCAAAGTATAGACCTGACAGAAACAGTGTAAGTGGGACCTGGCGGCACAGGTCTGTAATACCAACCAACCCAGAGGCTGAGGCAGGGGTCAGCAAGGTCAAGACCTTCCTGGGCTACAGAGTGAGTCAAAGGTAAGTCTAGGCAACTAAGTGAGATTCTGCTTCCAAATAAAAGTAAATGGCTTTCTATGCAAGTGTGAGGAACTGATTTGGATCCTTATGTCTCATGGAAGGCCAGATGAAGCAGCAAGGGCTTGTAACTTCAGCAGTAGGAGGCAGAGACAGGAGCATCCCCGGGGGTTTGATGGCCAAGTCAGTGAGGTCCAGCTTCCGTGAAAGACTGTCTCAAAAAAATAAGGGAGACGGGGGAAAGAGGGGGTGGAGGAAGATGTACATTTTAAAAAACTCAAGATAGGGAAGTGTTCCAGCAGACTCCTGCTGCTGCTAAGCCTAAGGACCAGAATTCAATTCCCAGGACCTGCATGATGGAAGGAGAGAACAGACTTCTACGAGTTGTTCTGTGAGCTCTCTTAGAATGTGATGCAAGTACACAGACAGACAGACAGACAGACAGACAGACAGACACACACACACACACACACACACACACACACACACACACACACACACACACACACACGACTTCTCCCCTCCCGCATTTGAGGTTTTTTTTTTTTTTTTTTAAAGGTGTATGACTTTTCTTATGATTCATCCAACTCATCTAAGATTTTTGTGAGTTGCATTGAGTACTTATTCATGAAAAACATCACTCAATTTTGTGTTTACTGAAATTTAAATGCTTCCACAGAGTGACCAAATCATCATAACATCTGCAGACTGACTCTACTTACTTCCATTCCCAGAAGTTTTAGTGCTTTCGGCTGCACAAGGAAGAAGCAGGAAAAGAAATAAAAAAAATTTACTCAGATAACTGTGAGCAACGTGTTAATAAGTCAATACTTTGTATCACTACTAATTAATGACAATATCCAAGTGAGGAAATGCCTTCATATGGAAACTGCCTCTGTCAGTGGAAGTTAGTTTGGAGACGTAGAGACACACAGCCCTCCTTGTAAGTAGCACCAAACAGATCTCCCAGCACAGATTGTGGAGTAGGGGTGAGGAATAATCCCCACACCTCTGATGTTTAAATGACTGGGCTTCTGACAGGCTGAGCAACAAGAAGCTCAATTTGGGTAGAGGAATAGGATCTATTGTGGAAGGGGGGGGGGGATGGCTTGCCACAGCTGTCTTGGATTCCTTGGACATACTATGAGTTTGGCTATAATTGTTTGACCAGCAGGGAGCCCTGGGTTTGGGAGGGGGCAACAGATGCTTTCCATGCCCCTTGCTTTAGAAGATGACAGCAGCTCCAGTGATCAGTGGGAGGACTGGTTGAGAGAGTAGAGACATGAGACCCAGGAGGAAGGCTACTGTGGAGAAGGGAGGGGGCATGCTTGACAGATTGCACTGACAGACCCAGCATTAAGAGGTGATGTGCGTGGCTGCACATGGAGCTGGGAGGCCTCACAGTGGGGGTCAGGGCAGAGGCAGCGTGGGTGTACTCTGGGACAGATGGCATGAAGAGTTGGGAAGCACATCGAGGAACCACATGCAACTCTGGGAGATACAGGACACTGCATGTCTGCCAATCTCTACCCTCTTAGGGCCAAACAAGTTGTTGTAGAGAGTCCGGAAACTTTTACGAGTGTAGTTGCAGCGGTAGGCGCCTCCCATGAGATACTCCAGCACCAGCCCTATGTCAATGAGGCTGATGTGATAGTCAGGAGGAAGGTTGCTCTGTGAAAAGAGAAGGCCAAAGTAAGAACAGCATCCCGCAAGTTAGGCACACATCATCACCCTAGTAGCAACTTGGCGGTTACTATAACAACTGTGCTCAGTCTGTTACCATATGATACCCAGGCATGGCAGGTTAAACCGCATTCCAAAACTGGCATCAGCTCTTCCATTGAGAAGAAAGAGTTAGACGCCCAGTCACTGCAGTCTACGGCACACCCATCCCCAGACAGAGTGGTTTGTAGCTGGCTTGTGGGGGTGGGAGCAGTGGTGTAGTGCCAATGGGGCATAAGCAGATTTATTTGTATGACACATGCCCTTGATGGCCCCTTGGGGAGGAGACATTAGCATAGGGTAAGGGGAATAGTGGGTCTCCCAGGAACCTGCAGCAGGGCAGCGTATTTTTCAGGGCTTGAGCCTCTCTGGCGAAAGCTTAAATGGTACTCAGTGACTCTGGGAGACACTGGATATCCAGTAAAAACACAACCAGAAGATTTATGCTATGACAGGGTGCTACCAAAGGGACTGAATCTTCTCTGTGTGGAAGACGGCCTGCTGGGACAGAGTCCAAGTGTTGAAAAGCAGTGGCCTGAAGAGAGGCACCCACTGCATTGTGCCACTCATCCACATGCTAGACGGACTGGTACATCATTGTGCCAATTGGTTTTGTAATAGCTGGAATGATGTTGGTACATGGGAATCTATTGAATGTCATTTTTATAAGCAGACTAGCTACACTGGTTGAATCCTTTGCTCATGAAATCTGTAATTGCTCAGATCCTATTATGATCATTGACTATGTTATGTATTTTTCACTCATCAGACTTTTTAAGTGCTGAGGACTGAGCTCAGGGATTCATGCCTGACAGGTATGCACCTGCTGTTGAGCTACATCCCAGTCCACAGACTTCTCATTGGTGACAAGGAGTGGGATGCTGCGGAGAGCAATGAAGCTATGAGGAGCAGGGTGCAGCATCACGTCAAACTCACAGGGATGTCTGGAGATGCCTAGGTGGATTGTTTCGGGGGAGTAAGGGCTGCCAGGAGGTAATGGCATGGGAGCAGTGGGGCAGGGTCGATGGGACAAAAAAAGAAAGAGCAAGGGCTATGGATGGATGTGAGAGGGGGTGGCCCAGACAGAACACAGTAGCCCAGGGTTCCCCATGTTCAGGTGGGTTGGTATAGAGCATGGTGTAAAATGTGGTGAAGGGAGTAGGGGTCAAGGACATGGGCCAGGCCTGGGGGGAATGTATATGTATTGGAACAATCTTGAACTTCATACTGCAGCCATGGAACGATTTGGGGGTGGTGATTACGAACCGGGAATCAAGTGGTAGGTGGGGGGACTACAAGAGAAGGGGTCATTCGTCTGGGAAACAGTTGGGCTTGATATCTCTCACTTAGAAAGTTTGTTCTTCATCTCTCTTCCTCCCGGGTCTTGAGGGATGAGACAGAGTACCTGTGTGTGAAACAAGGCTCTGCACCAGAGGGTGTCTTTCTCTGAGGTCCTCAGTTCCCTGTTCTGCTCTGTAGAAATTATATGCTCATATTCTTAGAACCGAATATCGATAAGAAAAAATGAGCAAGCTGCCCAGGACTCTGTCTCGAATTCTAGAGACAGGTGGCTCCTGTGAGAACCTGATCTCATCCCTAACTTGCGATGATAAGACACAAGAGATGCCAGGGTAGGAGCCAGTGGGCAAGACCCCACAGGACACAGGCTGCCCATAGAGGGGAGCCCCAGAGAATGAGGAGAGTCATTCCCCTTATAAATGAAGGGACTGCAGAGGCTGAGATGCTCTGATGCAGAACACAGGACACATAGACCTCCTGAGGGGCCTCCTGTTGTCACTTCTGAAGTCACCTTGGGGCCACACTATCATCCTGCAGCATCAGTGTGCCCCTGTGCTGTGGCAAAGCTTATTCTACCTCCTGCTAACTTAAGTTTTATTTTTGCTTTCTGTATGTACATTTGTTTATTTGGTATGCATGCACGTGTGTATTGTGTGTGCAGGTACACATGCATGCATATGTGTACATGTGTGCAGCGACTTGAGGTTGATACCTGGTGTCTTCAACTTCTCTCTACCTTATATATTGAAGTAGAGGCTCTAATGAACCTGGAGCTTACCAGCTCACTTAAGGGACTCTCTGTCTCTACCTCTGGCATGCTAGGGTCATGGTGGTTGAGGGTGGAAAGGTGGAGGTGGGAGGGGCCATGATCATCCAGCTTAGATTTTTAAGAAACAATTTTATATATTTAGTGTGTGTGTGTGTGTGTGTGTGTGTGTGTGTGTGTGTGTGTGTGTGTGTGTGCTACAGTTCAACTGAGGAGGTCAGAGGAAGACCTGTAGAAGTCACTCCTCTCCTTCTACTGTGTGAGTCCCAGAGATCAAACCCAGGAACTCAAACCCATTGAGCCATCTCAATGACTTCACCTAGCATTTACAGGATTCTAGAAATCCAAACTCCCATTCCAAGCACCTTACAGTCATCTCCCTCACCCTTTATTCTTCTCCTTTTAAAGCTAAATGTAGCATGAAAAATAAAAGACCCAGAGACAGATATTGGAGTTCATGCTTCAAGCTGAAGATCACAAAAGCAAAGAGCACTTGGCCACTAGCTCTCACCTCTATCTCAAACTGCTCCCCACTTCACTGCTCCTCAGATTCACCCTGACTGCTCTGCTCTCCTCAACATGGCTAGACACTCCAGTCAATGCCTTCCTATACTCAATGTGGCTGGAGAATGAATGCCAGCTCTGAGATCCTGTTCCTGTCTTATGTACCTCCCTAATACTGGGATTAAAGGCATGTGATCCAAAGTGCTGAGATCATCTTTGTGGGAGCTGTTTCTCTTTAGGACTGGATATATTTCATGTATTTCAGTGTGGCCTTGAACTAATAGAGATCTGTCTGCCTCTTAATCCTGACTCCTGGGATTAAAGGTGTGTATCACCACAGCCTGATCTCTATAGCTTAAGGTTGGCTTTGCTTTCCGAATCCTCAGGCAAGCTTTAATAAATCATAAATAAAATGTCAGTTATAAATGAACTCTTGTTATGAACAGGGAAGTCATTGTTCCCTATGTCTCACATAAGACGGCAACACATGTCATAAACAAGAAATTGTTTTTATGAACTGTTTTAGTGGTGGATGCTAGTAAAGGGCAGATGGACTTACCTTCTTTACATCCCTCACCAACAGATGAAGGGTGTTTGGTGGGCCCAGTCTCTGAAAGGGAAGCAGTCAGCCACAGTAAGTGTATTTATTGGCTCTTCAACTCTTGAGCAAAATTCTTCCCCCACTGCTTTGTGGGGTTTGTAGTGTACTACCGACTCATTTATTCCATAAAACAACTGGCTGGGGTTACCACATTCAAATGTGTGTGAAATGCTTTGAATAATTTATTGTCCTTGCAGTGTTACATATCTGCATGTTTTACCCCATTTCTGCCACTGAAAGTCTTCGAATGATGGAAGAAGACAAACATTTTCAAAATTTGAATTGTACTAGTGTAGGCAAAGCAGATTTCATCCAGACACTTCCTTTTCTGACATAGCACAGCTCCCAGCTGTTAAAACTTGTCTTCCCTATAGCCAGGGAAATGTGAGGGTCCCAAGCAACAGTTGACTAATAACCCTGGGGACTGTTCAGTCAGCTGCTGCCTTAGGACATGAGGTTCTCTTGTGTCACAGGCATGGGATGTGAACGCAGACTCCCTGGGGTTCATCTGATCATTTTAGACTTTTCTCTGTTGCACAGTAACACATGAGTCTTCACCAGAAACTGAATCTGAATCCCTTCCCCAGGCTACTGAGCTACAGTCCTTGCCTCATTCTCCATATGAGCTGCATCTCCTGATACTACGGTGTTTTGTGTCATGATGGTCAGTGGGTCAGGACCATCAAGTTTAAGTTCACTTTCTTTTCTTTATTCAAGAGACAGGGTTTCTCTGTGTAGCTTTGGAGCCTGTCCTGGCCCTCACTCTGTACACACAGCTGACCTTGAACTCACAGAGATCTGCCTGCCTCTACCTCCCAAGTGTTAGGATCAAAGGCATGTTCCACCACTACCCGGATTCAAGTACACTTTCAATTTAGGAGACTTTCACTACAGAGATGACTTTATGAAGATATGAGCCCATTGTACATTGAGGATCATCTGTGTGCTGTAGCTAGAGTGAATGTCTGGCATGGCTAGTTGCTAAGAATGTTAACACAGATGGACCAGGAGCAAGTGAGAGTTAGCTGCCCCCTACTACACACTGGCCTTCAGCTGAAGTTGCCCCAGTGAGTCTATACTCAACTGAGCACTTTGTTGTTGTTGTTGTTGCACAATATGTGTCAGTGATAAGAGTATTCTGAGTGCTAGCTCGCCTCCAGCCTTCTCTCTGGGGTGCTTACAGTGTTGTAAAGTTCCTCCAGCCTCGGGATGGTGAGGAAGTGTTGCATATTCACTCCATTTTCAATCAGGAGCTTCACAAAATCAACCCGATCTAAAACAAGAGCATCCAACATGGCTTGTTCCAAGGCATTCACCTGCATGAAATCCAGGAGGGAGACCATGAATTTCCTCCCTGGAGACTCTGGGCAGGAGACATTAGGACTCATCATGGAAAGTTCTGGAATATTCTGAGCTGTATTCTCTGCCATTTTGTATGTTAATCTGGTGCTGGGAATTGAGCCCATGACTTCACATATGCCAGCCAAGAGCTGTACTAAGGGCTGCACCCAGCCTGTGGTTGGTGCCCTGGGTTGTTTCCTTTGAATAAATATGCCTTAATTTCTCTTTTCTACTCATCCTGGTCCCCATATGCTCTGTCAAAGTCTGCAAGGGATTTTACATTTTAAAAAAAAGAGTTGAAGATGGCTAGAGAGTTGGATCAAAAGCTAAGAGCACTTATTTCACTCTAAGAGGACCCAGGTTCAATTCCCAGTACTAAGATGACCAGTTTACAACCTGCCTGCTAGCTCCAGCCCCAGGGAATCCAATGACTTCTTCCAACCTCTGTAGGCATCAGGCAAGTATGTGTATACAAGTATGTATGTATGTATGTATACACCCATACACATAAAATAATAAAAATAAATAAATCTAAAAAAAATTAATGATTTGAAGACAACCATTCCAATGTTGCCCTATGCAGTTTCTCTCTGCCGTTTCCTTGACTGGTGAGCATCTTTTGGCGGTAGTAGGACCATACGGGCATGTCACAGGCTACTGAGAAGCTGTACTGGTGAGTGGCCACACACTCCTATTTATGGAACAAAGGTACCACTCCAAAAGGAATCCCTTTTTTGGAAGGCGTGCAGATACTTGGTACAGAAAAATAAGAGAAACTAACCGCATGTTTACCATTCACACAATGGAAAGCTTTTGAAGATCGAGCTAATGGTAGTGTGGAAAGGGATGATGAGTGGGTTGCAGCAGCTACTCAGCTTGGGAGTATCATTCATGCATTATGTTTCTAGGTCCCCCTGCTGCTGAGACACAGGCAAGCGAGGTCTCTCCAGTGACAAACAGACAACCGCTCCTATTATGACACAGTAGTGAACACACTATTGCCACTGAAATATTGACATTAGCCAATCAATCCTCCACCCAGGTGGGGATGAAGAAAGATAACCAGAGTGTCCCTTCCCTCAAAAACTGGGCAATGCCAACTTTGGCCTACAATCTCAAGGACTTTGAGAGGACTTTGAGAGGACTTTGCGCATACCCAGTTCAGCAGCTCGATCTTCCGGGGGTCTGTTTCTTCTTCCACTTCCTCTTTCACTTTGCCTTTCTTCTTGCCTTTTCCCTTTCCTCTCCCCTTGGTGGTGGCTGTTGGTGGCTTCTTCTCCTTCTCTGTGACTTTGGTGTCCACCGGAGGGGCCAGGCTTCCCAGTGGCTGCAATACACAGCAAGCAGTGTTGGGAAAAAGGTACCAAGACAAGCATAGTGACACCCTAAACTCTATAGGCACACACACAGAGTATATATCAATACCTACATGCTCACCCATGCATACAAGGCATAGACTCACATATATCCACATACATGAATAGCACACACAGGTACACATTGTAATGTTCTATACATGCACATTCATAAAAATAATATGCACATGGTGAAGATGTACAAGTATACATGTGTACATGAGTATACACACATATGCCTACAACTAGGGCAACGTATGCACCAGCACACACAGGCATGTATACATACAAACACTGTCACCATGGCCTGGCTGTTCATCAAGGGCACAAAGACTTAATTGGTCTGATGAAATGGCTGTGAGTATTTGAAGTGCATGACATGTTGATTGATGGGTTTACTTTGAGGAAAGGTTGCTGAGAGGCAAATTAAAAGGTACCAGCGGTGTGCTGAAAGTCCCACATTGTACAGCTCCAAGGCATCTGCCAGAGTTGCTTTGGCCACAATAATATCCAGCTCACAATTCTTCCTAGACAGCAACATGCATTATTATCTGTTGCCTCTGACTCATTCATAGTTCACATTCTCCCATCATTAGGTGCATGCAGTGTGGTGATAGATGGAGGCTTGTTGCTGTTGGTTCTCTTGTCCTGCCAGGTCCCATCACCCTTCTCAGCCCCAAATAAACACACAGATGCTATATTAATTATAAAACTGTTGGTCAATGGCTAGGGCTTCTTTTTGGCTAGCTCTGTCCTAATTATTAACCCATAACTACTAATCTATGTATCTCTACATAGCCTTATCTTACCAGAGAACACCTGGCATCCTGGCATCTGGGTCTCCACATGCTGACTCTTTCTGGCGCTTCTCTTCCTACCTTTCCCAGCATTCTCCTTGTCTTTCTAGTCCCGCCTATCTTCCTGCCTCTATCGGCCAATCAGTGTTTTATCTATCAACCACTAAGAAAAATATATACAGAAGGACATCCCTATCAGAGGCTTCAGTGGTACTTACAGTGTGGTGACAGAATGAAGACCTGAAAGGCAGGGGCTGCTCATTCAGTGCAGTAGAAGGGAAAAGAGGTGCATGGAAGCCAGCATCTGTCTGTTCTCCACACAGCAATGTCCACTAAATCTTTTTCAGCAATGTCTTTCCTGGTACTCCATTACAAATTAGCACCCTATATTCTCTCTCATGCATGCTTATCTTCTATTTTAGCTCCTCCTATAATTTGGAATCCAATAATTACCTGCTATTTTGTTCCACCCCAGCCTCCTCCTTCTTTCTATTTTCCCAGTGTTAGAGACTTTTGTGGTCTACTCTACTCACAGCTGAGTCCCCAGCACATGAAACAAGAGCCCCAGAAACAAGAAGCAGCCATCAACCAATATTTCCTAAGTGAGTGAGTAAATATGCAGTTTTGAAAACACTTGGAGCAAGTGGGAAGCAGCAGCCTTCCTCTGCTACAGCTTCTGGCCTTGCTGTTGTGGGGAGTGCAGAAGGCACAAGGCTGTGACTAGAACTAGTTGCTCAGATGAGCTCACCTACTCTGCTTCCTGACTAACATCCGGGATTCCAAGAGCAACATGGGAAACCTCAGAGGAATAAGCTGGGCTGGCAGAGGAGAAGTTTCTGAGGAGGGGCTTCAGGGGCTGTCTAGAAGCCAGCAGCTGATGGGTGGATGTAGTTACCATACACTTTAGTTGCTGACACTCCACACTGGATGTCATAATAGGTTAAAATGGAATATTAGGGATAAACTGCAGCTAACAAGAGAAAAGTGGTAACCTAGAGAGAGACCAGGGCATAGGTGGCATTTGCTTCAGCCATGACGAAAATTAAGTGGATAATTGGAGTACCACAACCCCTGATAGGGTTGTGACACACTAGACTAAGTCTAGCAAGGTAAAAGATAACAAGGAAAAGAATCCCTGCCCAACCTACCCCATTTCTACCCCTAGGTGCCTCCTGCGGGCCTTAGAATGGCTACCACATCCCCAGAGCTGTGAGATGAGGGATTTATGTAGCAGATGTTGTGCATGACCCTTGGGAGATTTATGCAGATGGGTTAATAGGGTTGAAATGATTCTGTTTCTGGGCTTGGGGATGAATAAAGCCAGCACAAGGCAGGTAATAGTCATCTGTGCTGTGCTGGGAAGATCGCATACAACACAGGGTGTTATGTTGTAGGTACTGCACCTTTAAAAGGATGTGGGTTGGCATGGACCACATCCACAAAGAGGAAAGTTTGCTTCAAACTTTAAATATGGACCAAGCAATTATTGCTGGAAATAGTGTCTCTGACATTCCTTTGGGATCCTTGTGTGGCTTTCTAGCCTGTTACTGGTTTATGCTCTAATTTTTAGAGCAAAAAAAGCCATTTTGATTGAAGGAGTGACTTAAGGATGCCTGAGCCACTTACCACACATGCTAAGTGAGTGTACTCATTATGGTTGTGTGTATGAGCATATACACAAAGCTTGCCCTACATCATAACACATACAATCTTGCAACCATGCACATACCATGTCTCTCTTTTGTATACATCTTCACAGCCACACATACACAAAATATCCCTCAATAAAACACACACACACACACACACACACACACACACACACACACACACACACACATACATGCCTGCCTCTACACATTATACCACAAGCACAACATATAGCACACACATACAAACACTATTCTACAGATAAGCCAAGCACAAAAGTTGCACATGTCCATTCTCTTTCTCTCTCTCTCTCTCTCTCTCTCTCTCTCTCTCTCTCTCTCTCTCTCTCTCTCTCTCTCTCTCTCTCTCTCTCCCTCCACACACACACACACACACACACACTCACACACACACACACTCGTGTGTTATAAACTCAGACAAAACTACATGATACCACAACCCACATATCATAAGCCATATATGCCACACATGTGCTGTGCACAGACTTGTTGCATACAATACATTAAACCATACCACAGATACTAGACAAAAGATACTACATACAACAATCACATCACATACACATCATGCATGGAGTTCTCTAGCACCGCCCCCCACCCAAGTTTCACGAAACAGTCTGAAAACTCAGTGCCATGGAAGGAAACCTGTAGTTAATTTTAATGATCTATTTTGTTCTTTCAAAGAGTAGAAACCCTCTTTCACCAGCAATGATGAAAGGTTTGGTGGTTAGTTTCTCGGGAAGACCCTCTCAGTGCGGAACCAGTGCTCAGAGCCTTTGTTTCTTTGGTTTCTTTGAAGTTAAACAGCAACATCTTCCAGTAATCGCATGGATTACACAGATCAGATCCCCGAGATCATTGCCTGAGCTGCATGTCACGATCAAGGACACACTAACACAGTGTCATGCCACGTCACAATACATATTCTAAACAGGAAACCATTCCAACAGGCACAGCTGTGACTGCCTTTAACCTCAGCACCTGGGAGGTGAAGGCAGAAAGATCAGGAGTTCAAGACCAGTCTTGCCTACATAGCACCTTCTTGGTCAGCCTGAACTATATGAGTCCCTGTCTCCAGAAAACCAAAAACAAAAATAACAGGAAAAACAAAATGTGTTCACCGGCCAGTGTGGGCCAAAGATGAAGATCTGGCTTCGTGCGATATCAACTCGGTTCCAAGCCAGTGCCAAGCTCAGCTGATCAGGAGCCGACGCGTTGGTTCCTGGGGAAGGAAGGGGTAAGATGTCCTCACATGTGTCTGGCTGCCTGAGTTGAGCAGGTTCTGGGAAGGGAAGTTGGGCTTCCCAGTGGGAACTGGTTTGGACCTAAGCACCTATCACTTCCTTCTTTCTTGCCCCAAAAGACCACCAAAGCTAAGAATTCTGATTTCTTTTTCTTTTTCTTTTCTTTTCTTTTTTTTTTTTTTAAAGGTTTCCTGAGAAGAGCCCAGAGGCACCCTCATCTCAAGCCAGCTGGGCATGGTTTCCTGGAAGGGATGGAAGAAAAGCCAACTAATTCAGTCTTTTCTCATCTGATAAAAAGAGAAATCTGAACGGCCTGACATCTGCCAGGTTGGGCCAAGGACCATAAGCCTTGGAGAAACACAGTGCAGCATCAAGTCTGGTGCACCTCCTCTTGTCCTGGTAGCCTCAGATTAGCTGAGAGGCAGGAAGGAAATGCGCCTCACACAGGAGACCCTACTATACTATACACTCCTCATCTCAGCTTGTGGTTAGAGGTGGGGTGCAGTGGTCAGGAACCAGACCCACTGAGACAGCTATGTATAGAAACAGCACTGACAAGTCTGTAACATCATGGGCCCCACGAAAAGTTCTCTCGGAGTCTGGTCATTCCAGCATATCATGCTTATGTCACTCACTCCAGGCAACTTGGCCCTCTCAGGGTTCTTAATAAGAGGGAGGGCGAAGGAGTGCTCCATGCTGGTAAAGCCCTTGCCAGGCAGCTCTGAAAAGGCAACAGTCAAGATGGCCACTTCCCAGAAGCTCACCTTTCAGCAGGGCAGTTAAAATTGCCATCTCCACATCTTGCTGACCCTCAGACCCCATCCGAAACACAGTGACCTGGAAACAGGTGAATGGGGAAAAAACAGAATCAAGGCGCCATTGAAAACAAGAGGAAGAATTGACCTGCTTTTTAAAAAACTGAACACAAGGACTTGTGCAGCAAACCAGAAAGCTGGTTAGATATTCACAGGTTTTCAGTCTCCAGGAGGTTCCATGCTGCTCTTGCTGACAGAATCCTCGCCTGAATTTGGAATTTATTAATTATCCTACCTGGGGAAGAGGGTGTTCATTTGAGATCTTTGCTCCTGTATCTATACAGCTACCTGAGCTGGTGGACACACATCAAATCATAAGGCATATGTTAGCAGACAATTTGCAAACCTGGAACTTTGAATCTGTCACCACAAGAATGAGGGATGCCAATACCTTATAAATACAGTTGAAGAAAGAAATGAGAAACAACCCCTGAATGTGCAAAGGGAAATGGATTAGACTTTGTAACCACATCTAAAGGGCTATGGTATGTCTCTCTTCCCAGGGACTTTAAATCTGATGTATGTTTTGCATCTCTTGAGTTGAGAGACATGGAGTGACATCACCTCGTGTTTACTGATGTCTGGCAACACCTGGGACCTTCCGTAGACTTTTTCCCCTCCCACAGGTGCACATGGGCAGCTAGTTTGGAATGAGTTTCTAAGTTGCCTTCTGGGAAGGTCAACTGAAGTATACAGAAGTCCAGCCAGTATGTATGGCAGAGCTAGACAAAGAAGCAGCTCTAACCATGGAATGTGTTTGAAAATAAATTCAAGACACTCACGAGTTCTTTCTTCTTCATGCACTCCATGATCATTGCAAACAGCTGATGAGATTGTGACTTGCTGTAATTAAACGTTTTCTGAATGGTGACTAGGAGCTGGTCCCGCAGGGACTCATTTATGAACCTGTTCAAAAGAGTAAAGGAAGAAAAGAAAGCAAGGGAATTAGGCCCAACTCCCGAGTAAACCAGACAGCTTTGCCCACCCAAGTGTTTTTGATTTGTGACTGCTAATGGCACAGATTTATGTACAGGAGACAAAAAGCCACCCTGGCCTAAAAGCCGCATTAAAAGTGGCCTCGTTTTAGCTCTTTTAGAGACTTGTAAGGGAAAATGGAGTTGCAAGAGAGGGTTCAGAGAGGATTCAGTCAGGAACAGGAGCTCCCTCACGCTGACCTTGGGAACTAGAGAGGAGATCAAGAAAACTCCTTATGGGTTAGACACTTCTGGGTGTTTGATAGGATCAAGTCAGATGTTGTTCTCAGCCTAACGGGAAGCCGTAAAGAGCCCACCCTCATCATGCCAATCCTACCCTCCTTCTTCACAGTATTTGTGTGCGAAGGACAAGATGTCGGAGGCACGTCCACTGCCGTCGCAAACCACCACCGGGACAGGAGGATCTTCCCTGAGGTATTCCAGGACGATAGAAACCACGTTAGGGCCGCCTTCCACCACGAGGCCCACCACAGGCACACCCTGGCCCAGTCCTGAAACACAATCACACTTGCTCTTCAAGCCAGCATGACATCGCCCACTTGCAGAGACAGCAAAAGGTACAAGCTTGCTGCCCCAGGGCCTTCCCCTGTGGCATTAGTGTTAACTACCAGATGGATTAAGTCAGGGGAAGGGTGGCTGTGCATTCTTGCATTTGAACCTCATATCATGGCCTCACTGTAAACTCCACTCAAAACTCTTTAGCTCCCTGACACTCCCATGTGACCCAACTCCTGTAAAGAACCAGACGTAGGAACACCGGGGAGTGAGTTTTAAGAACCTTTGCTAAGAATGCTCTTTTTCTGCCTTGCCTGGGTGTGGAACGCCCATGCTGGAGGCTGTCTTCTAAGAATGATCCAGTGTAAGGAGGGTTGGGTGAGCCAGAGGGGGGCTACTCAATGCAGGGCATCTTCGATGCTGGGCCGATGGTTACAGCACCATCTCACAGATGAGCAACTGTGAAAGGAACAGTGCCTCACTTAACCCATGAGGAGGAATGGATCTAAAATATAAGAACACATTTGCCTGTGGGACGTTGAAGAGGTACAGTCGTGTGGCAGTGTGTGTGGCAGTGTGCCCCCAGAGCCTAGAATAAGGCAGGATAGGTTAAGCATCCCCAATCTAAATAGCTGAAGTCTGAAACAAAGAACATTGTAGGTATTTTTTTTTTAATTGGAGGTGATCAGTGGTAAAGGTTATGAAAATATAACAAAATTCCATCAACTCTGAAGTCTGGAACACTTCCGGCTCCAGTATATCATTTTAGGAGGAAAACATGGCTCACCATTAGCACATTTCTAATGAGTTATTCCCAGGGTCTGCCTCTGCTTTAAAATAAGTAGATAAGCCAGGTGGTGGTGGCTCACACCTTTAGTCCCAGTACTAAGGAGGCAGAAGCAGGCAGATCTCTGTGAGTTCAAGACCAGCCTGGTCTACAGAGCAAGATGCAGGACAGAGAAACCCTGTCTGGAAAAAAAAAAAAAACAAAAACAAAAAAAAAAACAAAAAGCAAAACAAAAAGTAAATAATTGGGCTCTTAAAAAACCCAGTAGGAATAGATCCAGTGGGGTGGGCTCTGGGAAGCAGGAAGTGATAGGAGAATTCTGGGAGGCTGAGATCATACTGGGGGGACAGTGGGAAAGGACTCTTCATGACAAATTTGCCTACTTCAAAATGTCAGCCAGTACATATTACACAGTAGTTCCTTGGCATCTACTGGGGATTATTAGTTCCAGACTGACATGCTACTCCCTGAACACCAAATTCAAGACGCTCAAGTCTCTTATATAAAATGGGTGTATTATCTGCATCTACATTCTCCTGGGTGTTTCAAACCACCTGTAGGGGACTTTCAATACCTGAGATGATGTAATGGCATGGGAAGTAGTTATTATACTTAGGAATAATTGTTTAGGAATAATGACCAGGAAAAAAACTGTACACATTTATTAAATACTAAATGTCTCTCCTGAATGTTTTCCATCTGCGACCATGAAGTTCTGGGCTTTAAAAGGTTTTTTCAATTATTTATTTATTGGGGGGGTCGAAGCTGGGTTTCTCTGTGTAGCTTTGTAAACCAGGCTGGCCTTGAACTCACAGAGATCCACCTGCCTCCTGAATGCTGGGAGTAAAGGCATGTGCCGCCACCACCCAACCGAAGTTCTGGGCTTTAGACCCTGCTAGCATGCAGGGTCACTGTTGGCTGATCAGATTTTGCTAGGTTTCTGGAGTTGCAATCAACATTACAAGTGGCAAGTAGGGGAAATGCCCTTGACCTCATGGTTCCCAAGAGCTCCAATAAATTCTGCCAGCCCAGGTTATAAGAAGCCTGGAAAATCTCAGGGAGTGAATTCAGAGCATCTGGTTTTCTCCTACTATGCTTTCTCCAGGGGATACTTAGGTATTTAGAACAACTTCATTATCTCCTGATGAACTAATTACACTTAAGTTTGTTTCAGCAAACGAACATTGAAGGTATGACACGAACTAAGCCATGAACAAGAAATAATGGAAGTTGGATCAGATGGCATTGCCTCTGTCTTTGAGATTCTAAGTAGGCCTGGGAATTTGCATCTTCAGGAACATGGTGATTTCATCTCCAGAAGCAGAGGAGTGCTTGTCCTTGGCTCAGGCTCCTGGAGCTCTCTGCAGTAGAGGTGACCACTGAGCCCCCCTTTGCTGTCCCTGCCCCACTCAGAGGCCTAGGCAAAGGATGACAAAGGGAAGCCCATAAGTCACTGGTCCAGGTAGAACTTACAAGTCCATAAAAATTAAAGTGTGAAACAAATACAACCGATTCATCCATCAAGATCGGACTACACTGCACTTGTATCAGTGTGGCTGTCAGAGCAAGATCAGAGCGCTCGGCATCTCAGTGTAAGGGTGTGAAGGGGTTGGCGAGCGAATGGTTTCCAGGGAAGGAAACTCAGTTTTCTT
Organism: Cricetiscus sungorus; assembly: GCA_030556225.1. NCBI lineage: Eukaryota > Metazoa > Chordata > Mammalia > Rodentia > Cricetidae > Cricetiscus > Cricetiscus sungorus. The sequence continues at coordinate 30,193,044 of JANBXA010000007.1, read as the reverse complement.
GTTTGTTTATGTTTTGGGTTTGTTGTTGTTGTTGTTTGCTTTGTTTGTTGTTGTTGTTTTGTTTTTCAAGACAGGGTTTCTCAGTATTGCTTTGAAGCCTGTTCTGGAACTCACTCTGTAGACCAGGCTGGCCTCAAACTCATAGAGAACTGCCTGCCTCTGCCTCTCAAGTGCTGGGATTAAAGGCGTGTGCCACCAATGCCCATCCTGGAAATCAGCTTTCTTTAAGAATGTGGCCCCTAGTAGGTTCATCACACTCCAGTAGATAGCCCCACACCCATAAGCGTATGGTCAGCACAATAGGACGCAATGAGTTATTTTTTAAAAAGAAGAGGCCATAAAATTTTGGGGGGAAGGGCAAAACAATAGATCTGGGAGAAGCAGGGGAGTGAATATAATAAAAAATAAATTGTATGGAATTCTCAAAGAAAATTGATAGAAATATTTTTAAGCTGGTTCTTGGAAATCCATAGCCTTTCATGATGGCCACACCAATCATAATCAATTAAGCGACATCACAGTTCCTTACATTATGACCATTTCCTAGGTGTAGTCTGTTGTCTACAAAGATCTTGATGGTGTTAAGAATGATAGGAAGGGGAAATAGACAAGAGCTCCTGAGTAAATTGGGAGTGTGAGGGGCAGGGGGAAGGTGGGAGGGAAGAGGGGAGGCAGAAGGGGAATGGGGATAAATGTATAGCACAATAAAAAAATGGCAAAAATGAGAACAGAATAAAATATTCTGTGAGATCATTTAATAATTGTTTGACAAGAGTTTTTGCATGTGGACATGTCCCAGGAGGTTATGCCAGCTACCTTTGTTCTAACAAGCTCATGCTTTCATCTGGTTGGGATCTGGTCCTTTCTCTCTAGCTTACACTCAAATTTTCCCTAGCAATAGGTATTCCTTCGTCAGAGCCATGCCAACTGGACCAGCAAGGATGTTGTCCTTCAGGAGCAGATGGCTCTGCAGCCAGGCCCAGGAACTTCCTTATGTGGCCATCTTAGTCCTTGTGAGATTCACATCTACAGAGATGTTTAATAACCCTACAATAATTATCAGTTCATAGGATGACTCACACTAAGTCTTTGGGAACAATTTTTTCTGATTAAACATTAAAGAAAATAATAGCCATAACTACAATAAACAAGAATGGGGGGGCAACATGATGGACAGTGCCATCAAAGTCTCACAGGTACTTCTCAGATCACCTGTGAACTTGGGCAAAGTCTCACATGGCTGCCATGTGAAAGCAACGGTAGATGGCTAAGACAAAGGGTCTGACCACGTCCGGACCTGAAAGACTCTCAACACCCTTGGGTGATGTCCTTCTCAGCTGGCACCCACCATGGTGGGGTAAGTCCCCGCTGGTGTCGTAGCCTGCAGGGACTTACTTGTGTTGATCTTCTGCAGTGAGATGTGCTTTTCCAGTTGTCTTCGAAGCTTCACCTCAGCACCGTACTTGCCCAGAGTGCCGTTGTCAGCCAGGATGAAGTGAGTGTGGGAATTGTTGAGCACGGAGAGCTTGCTCAGAGGGTTGGACATGGTCTGGTAGACTCTTGTGACCTAACAAAATGCACGATGCCAATCAAAGCTTCAGGGCTTGGATAGTAAGAGTCACAGGGCACTCACACACCTTGTACACTTACCACATGTAAACATAGTCTCATTTCTCTACTGTGCACACCAAAGGCTGTTTTATCAATCGTGTATTAAGGCTGAGAGAAACTTGTTTGCTCTATCAGTGGTTCCCAATGCTGCAGCCCTTTAAATACAATTCCTTGTGTTGTGTTGACCCCCAACCATAAATTTTTTTCATTGCTACTTTATAACTGTAATTTTGTTACTATTATGAATCATAATGTAAATATATGACATGTAAGGTGTATTTGCATTGTTAGAAATTTATTGAAAGGGGCAGCAGCCCACAGGTGAGAACCATTGCCTTAGATAATGGCAATCCAATGATTGAACACTTATTTACTGTTGAGAAATTAAAACAGACAGTAACACAAAATCTTGAGCATACATTAGTGTCTCTGTGTGTGCCTTAATGTGTGTATGTGTGATGTATATACATAAATATATGTGTGTGCGGCGTATATACATAAATATGTGGTGTGTGTATGTGAAAGAGAGAGAGAGAGAGAGAGAGAGAGAGAGAGAGAGAGAGAGAGAGAGAGAGAGAGAGAGAGAGAGAGAGGTCAACCTGAGCATCTTCCTCAAATTGCTCTCCACCTTATTTTTTAAGACAAGGTCTCTCATTAAACGTGGAGCTCACTAACTGGCTAGACTGACTGACAGTGATCCCCCAGGACCCCAACCTTATTTGCAGCTATGGGGTTACAGTCACAGGCTATCATACCTATATGAATGCTGTGGATCCAAACTCAAGTCCTCATGCTTGTTCAGCATGCACTTTACCCACTCACTGAGCTGCCTCTCCAGCCCTCTGAGCACACATTTTATTCCAACTTTATTTTTAATTGGAGAAGCTATAAACAGCCTTGGATGTTCTTCAAGAGATAGTGACTAAACTACCTGCAGTATATCCATATCACAGAACACGGTTCAACAGTAGGAAGGAACACATGGCAATCTGAGGGTCCTGAGGATTACATAGGCTGGAAAAACCCACCCCTCTAAGGTTACATATTATGTGATACCACATCCTGAAAACAACAACAAAAATAGAGGTGTGTAACACATTAGTGATTGTCAGTGTTAAAGAGGAAGTAATGATGGGGAAAATTAGTATAGCTATTTAAGGAAATGAGGGCTTCCTTGGGTTGATGGCTATGTTCCGTATCTTGATGGTATCAACGTCAACGTCTTGATTGTACCATCATTTTGTAAGGAGCTCCCACCAGAGGAATGAGTGAGGGGTGCTCTCTGGTATTGCTTGTGACAATGTGTGACTGTCAGTGTCTGTAGAGAAAACTTACATCTTTACCAACCAGGTCTTCCTTGTTCTCCACCATGCCCCATGGAGCAATTCCTATAGCACAGAGCCGGCCTCTGGACTTGGAGGAGTGGTCTTTCAAGGCATCCCCCACATGGCTGACGACACCTGTGAGCAGCCATATGCCACATTTCAGGCCCTTCTATGCCACATCACACTACCACTGACAAACTTCAGAGGTGCCTGCTCTGAGCCTTCATAATCCCTGTGGGTCAGGAGTGACCTGTCCTCTTCATAAAGAGAAAACAATTACAAGTCTATGATCATCATAACCATTGGTCCTGTGGTAACTCCTGGAGTACGGAAAATAAAAGCAGAGCCCAAAACAGCTGGGCAAGCATTTCCTCTGCAGATTTCTATGACCCAAATCTGGAAGTCACTGGGATCTCATTGGTAGTCCTTGGCTCCATTTTGATAACAGCAGGAGACAGATCACCAGGCATGTTCCTTAACTCATATATGTTTCAGTTTACTGTCCCACAAAGTATGGAGACAATGCCTACTGTCTCATAGAAAATGACTCTTGTCCGTGGCTATGCTTAGGCAATGGAACAGTACTGTCATTGTCATGCCCACTGGGGTTTAGACCTCAAATGTCCCCTGAAGCCCCATGTTAGGTGCTTGGTGTCCAGCTGAGCACTGTTGGGAGGTGATGGAAACTGTAAGAGAAAGGACCCAGCATGTGGTTGTGGGTCACTGGGGTGTGCCCTCTTAGTCACCTCTATTTTGCCTCACTACACACTCCCACCACGAGGCACTACCACAGGTGCAAGGCAATATGGCCAATTGACCATAGGCTGAAACCTCTACCGCTGTGAGCCAGAGTAAACCTTTTCCCTTTATAAACTGATTAACTCAGGTGTCTCTTAAGCGATGGAAAGCCACTTAACAAAATTATGCTTATACTAGTTAAATAAATCAGTCAACCACAACAGTAAAACCCTGCTGAATAAAGGTTTCACGCTTGTTACAGTTGGGATCAGGATTCCACGTGTCTGGTCTCCTGGCCATTCTTACTAGGAGGCCCTCTGCAACCTCAGTTGAGTTCCAGGTGTGTAGATTCACAGCAAGGGCAGGGCCCCTCTTACCAGTGCTCACACCCCCGGTGAAGATCCAGGCCCCCGTGGTCATCGCAGCCTTAATCAGGCCTTTCCCAAAAACCTGCTTCAGCTTGGGCTGCATCTCAAAGCTCTGCAGGCCTCCATGCACGGATATCAAAAGCTTGGGGAGCTCCAGCTGCCAATCCTTCACCATGAGATGGAGCAAGGCATCTGGCTTGGTGTCGTAGGAGACGCGGATATACTGCAAAAGAAGGCACGGCGCTCAGTGTCTCCTCTTGGTTCTGCTCCTCCTGTCAGAGGGGAGCAAGGCTACCACACACCTCCAGGCCCTCTGTGACCTGGGCCCTCTGCAGGAAGTGACTAAAGGGAACTTGAGGGAAAGACAGCCAGATTTAGCAATGGACAACACAAGGTGCCAGTGCTATGAGCCACATGTTTGCGTCACTGTGACAGCAGCATGCTAACACTCTATCCCAGTGCAGTAGTGGTAAGGAGTAGATACGGAGCAATGCTCCAGAGGCCCTTTGGTGTTTACTCCTTTGTCTTATATATGAACATGCAGCAAGAATGTGTCATTTATTAAGCAGGGGCGAAACTAGATGAACTGGAATCTTGATTGCAGGCTTCTTAGCCTCTAAAACTGTGCATAGTACATTTCTGTTTACAAATTTCCCCATCTTAAGTGTTGTAGTGTCTACTGCCCAGGCTAATGTGCCTGACTAAATTTGAATTTTTGAAAGGTTTAAAACAAATATTTTAAATGATTTAGCACAGGATCTTTACTAAATGCAACACATCACATAAGAATTGGTATAGAACTGTAGTTTAAAAACTATAAACATAATTGAGTCATATTTTGCTTGAAAACTTAACCTTGAAAGAACCAATTCCAAGCTAGAACAATGATCCAGGATGTTAGGCAATGCTATTGTTGAATGAGTAGGAAAGGGTCATGGGCCCATGTCTGGGCTAGCCTTCTCCTCAGGGTGAAAAAGACCTTAATGGTCGGGGACCATAGTCCCTTTGTGTTTCCTTTTTGTGTCTATTGCTAACATGAAGGGTGCCACCCCAGAAATTCTTGTGTTGTGGTATTTGGAACATAACTGAATTTTAAATGAGTAGTAATGCTGGACCAATGAAATGAAACTGCAAAAATGCCATTGAGACTCAGCAGCACAAGGTTACAGCACCTCCCTCTCTGCGGGGTCTTCCAGAAAGGGAGCTAGGGTTCCCTATCTATAGCACACTGTGAGGGACAGTTTCCCTCCTCTTGCTGACCAAGAAGAGAAGGTTCAGGGAAGCTGACTTCAGAGGAGAATGCTTCAAGAGACTTCACATACATGAAGGAGGGTGGCAACCAACCCCCTCCCCCATTACTATTACTGTTTTAAAGAACATTCTAATCACTGGGTCTGCTGGTTGTTTTTTATTGGTTGGTTGGTTAGTTGGCTTTGTTTTGTCAACTCCACACGAACCAGGGTCATCTGGGAAGGGGAAACTGAGAAAGTTCTTTTATCAGACTGTCCTGTGGGCAAGCCTGTAGAAATTTTCTTGATTAATGATGGATGTTTGAGGGCCCAGCTCGCCGTGGGCGGTGCCACCCCTGGGCAGGTGGTTTTGGGGTGTATAAGAAAGCAGACTAAAGCTGGGTAGTGGTGGTGGATACCTTTAATCCCAGTACTCAGGAGGCAGAGGCAGGAAGATTTCTGTGGGTTCGAGACCAGCACGGTCTAAAACGCTACACTGAAAAATCCTATCTCAGAAAAACAAAGCAAAACAAAGCAGACTAAGAAAGCCATGAGGAGCAGGCCAGTAAGCAGCACCCCTCCATGGTCTCTGCTTCAGTTCCTGCCTCAGGTTCCTGTCCTGAGTTCCCTCAGTGACAAAATGTTACCTGGAAACATAAGATGAAATAAACCCTTTTCTAATTTTATCATAGCAACAGAAAGCAAATGAGAGCGCGCGTGCGCGTGCGCGTGCGCGCAGGGGTGGGGGTGGGGTGTGAGGACTCCGGTCCGACAAAGAGGAGTCATGCAAGGTTGAGCTAGGATGTGCTTTGTTGTTTACAGCTTAGGGAAAGTTCATGGAGGCTGTGTGCACTTCTCAGTGATGTAAAATCTACCCACACACTCACTGTGTAGACTTGCAGTAACGTATCTATGAAGATGTAAGCCTGAGGAAGACCTCGGTCTCCGCATCCTAGGGACCAGGAGACAGAGTCTGGCGAAGGCTGGGTCCCTGTGCACAGTGCTCAATCACCCCTCTTACCATGGCTTTATTGGAGTAGCCCCCGCCCTGGAACTCGAGAATCCCATAGGAGTCTGTTGGGTAGCTCTGGGTGTGTTTGCCGACCGACCATTTCCCGGGCTGCGTGTCCAACTGCTTGCTCTCCTCGCCTGTTGTGCTGGGAGCCCCGCTCGGCAATGGGGGGATGTGCTGGTTAGTTAGCTGACCACAGCAACATCTGAAAGAGCAAAGCAGTCTGTTCGGCAGCAATTCTCCCTCCTCTCCCACTGGTGAATACAAACTAGCCTGCACGGACGAGCTAGCTCCAACCAGGACCACAAGAACATCTCAGTCATCAGCTTCATCCAGAACAGAAGTGATCGCCACCATTCGTTCTTTTCCCAAAAAGCAATACATTACCTCTTACTTATATACCAGTCTGTTTACAACACACTGGATGGCTGTTCTTTCTTACTGAATGAGTGGTCATCTTTCTGCTGTCTTGAGGACATTAACAGGGTCTGGGCCCTCTGAACACTGCTGAACATTTTGTGACAAAATACAACCATAAGCTGGGAGCAGACACGTAGCCCTCTAGAATCCCACGGTGCTGCAGGGTTCTGTTTTTTAGCGAAACCTTTTTGCCTGCCCAAGTAGCACGGAAGATTGAGTTATCCTGTCCTGAACAGTCCTGTGTTGGGCTGTCACTGCCATGGCTTTTCAGATCTTGATTTTCAGTGTCTCTCCGTAGATCAGCCAACCTCTGTCCCACATGTCTAGTCTCCCCTGAGCATGTCTCTTGGTCACTGTCAATGGTTGGCTGCCACATAGTTCATGCCTGAACCACCAAAGCTGGGGAATGCCCATAGGAAGAGCCGCAGGGGCTCAGAATGATGTCTTGGTTCAGATGGAGGTGTTCTCCTCCCCATCTAGTTCCTTCATCAGTTTGATATGACATTTGGGGTTTCTTTCTCTCTCTTACTCCATCTGCTTTTCTTTCTTCTCTCCCTCCCTCCTCTCTCTGTCTTTCTTTTCCATTCCCCTTTCCCTTCTCTCTTCTCCTTTCCCCTCCCCTCCCCTTCTGCCTTCCCCCTCCATCCATCTTCTCCCTCCCTCCTTCCTCTGCCCTCCTCCCCCACCCCCACTCCCACCCCCAGTTGTCTTCACTGTTCTGGGTTCTTACAAAAGTTCATGTGCATTTCAGAACTTGATTGTCAACTTCTGTAACAAAGCCACTGGGGTGGGGTGATGTTATTATGACTTCTGTTGCTGTCATGGGTGGGTGGGGACAAGGAGGTGTTGTGGGGGATTTTTTGGTGTTGTTGCTCCCAGACAACCAATAGAGACAGACCTTACTTTGGAGGGTGGAGTCCACATTCAGCTGGTAGGAGTAGACCATGTAGGGACACACAGGAGGAACAAGGGGGGGACCCAAAGAGATGAGAATTGCCTTTTCCACCAGGGAAGGTAGAGAAGAGGGTGAGGTGACCTTTTCTCCATCGCTCTGTGGATCTTTCAGGTTTATTCCCAAATATCTGACTCCTGAGATTTATTTTTAATAAAACGGAAAAGGAGCCACAGTAAGGGGGAAAGGCTCAGTTCACAGTTTCTGTTCATTGTGGCAGGGAGAGAAGGAGCAGACAGGTCACCCACCACCTCTCAGTGGCCAGGACATAGAGAAGGGAAGCCTATGTTAGAAGTCCTCTTTCTCCCTCTTGCTGTACCAGGGCCTTGGCCTTGGGAATGGTCTCTCCCACATTCAGGGCAGACCTTCCTCCCCTAGATATCCCTTCCTGGAACCACCCTTACAGACAAACCCCGAAATGTGGGCCACTGATGCAGGTGTTTCTTAATTCAATCAAGTTGACATCACGATTAGCTGTCATCAGGGTTAAGTGCCATTTTCTTAATGACACGTCTTTGGGTCTGTGGGCAAGGATGTTTTCCAAATTGCTTAGAACTTCATCCATCACTAATGCCTCAGTTTGGGAATCTGTTTTACTGGCTTCCTGCAACTAGTTGGCAGAGTGCCCCGGCATGTTTTGGGTAGAGCTTATGGAGAATTTGGGTTGATTCTTCTGGAGAGAGGCTATCTGGGCCTGGGTTCATTCTAGGTACTAATAACATAACGACCATTGGGGAGACTTTAGATCACAGGCTCTAACGGTACCAGTTACTTAGTGCAAATGTGTTTCCACTGGGTATTTCTCCCCTGAGCTGGCTTGCAGAGTTTGTACTTTCCTGGGAATTTGCTAAATTATCTAATTTGTTGTACAAATCACACAATAATTTCTGTTTAAAACTGTCACTCTCATCTCTGCTAGTTCAGTGTTAGCTCTTCAGTCCTCATCAGTCTGGCTAATTGAGATTTTTGAAAAATCACAGATTTTTCATTCTTCTCCAAGAATAGCTTCTGACGTTTGCCACTGAAGTCCCTCTGGCCTGCAGCATGGGCCACACAGGGCTCTCATTCCTCTTGAGTGCGGCTAGCTGTCTTCCTTCTTCAGCTCTTATTTTTCTGGTGGATGGTTAGGTTGTCTATTTAGAAGTTTTCTTCTTTCCTAATCCAGGAGCACATGGGCACAAATCTCCTTCTTGGCTATGTTAGTGCATCCCCTTGGCTTTAGTGTGTTATATCTTTACTCTCATTTGTCTTGAAGAACTTTATTCCCCTTCTGATGTCAACGTTGATCTACTGGTTATTGAGGAGTATCTTCACTTGGCGAGGTACCAAGTTGTTTTCATCTGCTATTGACTTCTAATTGTATTTAATCATGGTTCAGGACTATGCTTTGACTTGTTTGAGAATACTGAGGCTTTATGTCACAGATTGGCCTATGGTATGTATTGGAAATGATCATATATTCTTGAAAAGATTGTGTTGGTTACATGTTCTGTAGATATAGTTGTCCTGATCTTTCCCAGTTCCTTTCATATAAATAAATTAAGGAGTTGGACTACAGACATCTCAGAAGATACCCTGAGACTGTCAAAGACTGGGAGAGAGCCCAGGGAAGAGCTTCAAAGAGAAATCCTCTGCCAGGGCACTTGCCTGTCACAGAGGAGCTTATTAGCCCCATGACTCTTTATAATGGCTTCCGTGGGGACAAATTCTGGCATGTCCTCACCTCCTCTCCTTTCTCCACAGACATTAGAAGAATAGTTGTTGAGACATGCTGGACAAGCCCTGACTCAGATAATGCCTCCACAATAGCATCCGACATACCTGTTTGGGTCTTTTGTACTGGGAATTACAAAGATGCATTCCCTTTTGCAAAATGTTTTCTCTATCCAAGCTTTCTGACCCTGGAATAGAAAGGAATGAAAATTAGATTCCATAAGCCATCACCAGAGGTTCATGAAAAAAAAATCATATGACTTGCAAGATGGGTCCACCATGCCTAACAACCCATGTTTAATCCCTGGAACCCACGTGTAAGGAGAAAACAGACTTCTGCAAGTTGCCCTCTGCTCTGCCCATGTACTGTTACACAAGAGTACATGCGCACAATCAATCAATCAATCAATCAATTAATCAATCGATGTAATTAAAAAACTAATGTGTCTTTAATAGGAAGTTTCCTTTTCCCTGTGTGTGTGTGTGTGTAAGTGTGTGTGTGTGTGTGTGTGTGTGTGTGTGTGTGTGTATAGGGGATATCTGTGTGTATGTGTCTATGTGTCTGTGTGTGTGTGTCTGTGAGTGTGTGTGTGTGAGTTTGTGTGTGCCTCTCTCTCTCTCTCTCTCTCTCTCTCTCTCTCTTGTGTGTGTGTGTGTGTGTGTGTGTGTGTGTGTGTGTGTATGTGGAGGGGATATCTGTGTGTATGTGTCTATGTGTCTGTGTGTGTGTGTGTCTGTGTGTGTGTGTCTGTGTGTGTGTCTGTGTGTGTGTGTCTGTGAGTGAGTGTGTGTGAGTGTGTGTGTGTGTGAGTTTGTGTGTGTCTCTGTGTGTGTGTGTGTCTGTGAGTGAGTGTGTGTGGATTTGTGTGTGTGTGTGTGTGTGTGTGTGTGTGTGTGTGTGTGTGTGTGTGTGTGTGTGTTTCTAGTAATGCTGGGGATCAAACCTAATTGTCTCACCCAAGACTGAGCTATGGCCTTGGCCTTGCCTATGGTATCTAGCAGTTGCATGTGTTTAATGATTTGGTGTTTTGTAAGAGAAGTGGCCTGTAAACATGTGTTTCTGTTTTCCACTTGCTGAACTTAGTTCACTGACATCCACTTGCTGAAGATATTCTTTGTGCAAGGTTCTGTGCTGGGTGCTGTGGAGACTTCCCAAGGAAGGGATGTGGAGGGCAAGTGCCCTTTACCGTCTAAAAATAGCAGGAGATGGCTGAGAAAACACAAGAAGAGGTGGGGCAGCATCAGGCTGCATCCAGGCCACAAGGATTGAGAGAACTTCCTTTGGTGGCTTCTTTTGTGAAGAAAGCTGAGGCCCAGACACCTTTGTTCAAATTACATTGTCTTCAGACACCACGAACATGCTCACACAGAAGAGAAGGCTCAGAGCAGTGAAGTGATTGATTGGCCTGCTTCAAGGGGGAACAGGAGGAGTCAGCAGATCCCTCTGGGAGTAGGTGCTAGGAGGACCCTGTCTGGGCTGGTAGGAGGAGAGTTACCTGTGCGTGTGTGTGTGTGTGTGTGTGTGTGTGTGTGTGTGTGTGTGTGTGTGTGTGCTGTATTTGTATTTGTGGGAGGTATTTATGCCAGTGTATGTGTGTGATCAACTTGACCACTGTGTATGAGCACGTGTGCCTGTTGATACATGATCAGTGTCTGTGTGCATAGGTATATATGTATTATGTGTGTTTTTGTGTGTGGGAGTGTGTGGTGGTGGGAATATATGGGCATTTTGTGGTTTGTATATCTGTGTGTGCTATGTGTTACATATGTAGTATTGTGTACTGTATTATGTGGAATGTGCATAGCGTGTGTGTTGTGGCATCTCTGGGGTGGTAATAGGTGGCTTACAGATACTTGTTCAGCATGAGAAACTTAAGTAACATCTTAGAGAAATGGCAGACAGAACCTCATGTGGCTGCTTTCCCACAGTCTCTATTTGGGAGCATAATAGTGTTACCTGATACTATGGTGTGATCCTGGTATCTAGAGAGACAGGCCTCAGTGGAACCTTGATGTCCTCCTCCCCATACCTGCCATTGATGTTGACCTAGTGACTCCATGTCTCTTTAAAGTTGCTTCCCAGGACAGTTGCCATGACAACACAGTGTCACAGAATACCTCTCAAGTCAGTTCATGCCAAAGGTCTGGTACCTACCTGTTGCTTCACAAGAGCCCTGCCCAGCCCAGAGACATAGAAGAACTACTGTGTTCCTTTCAAAGAAGTGTTTCTGGGCACACCCAAGTCCACTGATCACAGTGTCTTTTTAAATAATGACAATGAGTGTAATTAAAAATCTTTCCAGGGGTCTTCAAAAGTCGATGCCACATGCCTCACCCTTCAAATGACCATGTGATGATGGTGTGTGCACTCATTAGCTTTTATTGTTAACTTGACACAACCTAGAATCACCTGGGATGAGGGTGAAAATTGCTCAGATCAGACTGGTTTGTGGGCATGCCTGTGGGGACATTGTCTTGGTTTCTAATTGATGTAAGAGGGCCTAGTCCACTATGGGAAATATTATCCCTAGGCCCTAGGCTGTATGAGGAAGTTAACTAATAGAATGCAGTGAGCAAGCCAGTTATCAGTTTATTCCTCCATGGGGTCCTGTTCATTCCTACTTTATTTCTGTCTTAACTTCCGTTAATGATAGACTGACCTAACAGTGTGAGTCAAATAAGCCTCCCCTCCCCCAAGGTTTTATCACAACAGAAAAGGAATCCCCGTGTGTGTGTGTGTGTGTGTGTGTGTGTGTGTGTGTGTGTATTTAAGTGCACACATATGTACACACTGGGGATCTAAGTCCCAAAGCCTTGTATATGCTAGGCAAACAGTCAACCACTGAGCTAAGGTCCCATGCACAAATAATTTGGTGACTGCCTGAAATGGTTCTAAACCATTCGACAAACTTCTTTCTCCAAAAAAAATATTTACATTATGACTCATAACAGTAGCAAAATTACATTTACGAAGTAACAACAAAAATAATTTTATGGTTGGGGGTCAGCACAACATGAGGAACTGTATTGAAGGATCACAGCATTAGGAAGGTTGAGGATCACTGGGTCCCTAACACTGAGCTGTTGGCCTTGGAAGCTGGCTTTTGTGCTCTTGGCAGGAATGCATCAGCTCAGAAGATGAAACACAGGGCAGTGAGTAGAATGTTAGAGCCCAGCTCAACTCAACAGCAAAGCAGACATCCACTGAGGAAGGAAGCATGCTTTTCCCCTTTGTACATTATTTCTCGCCTCCCAGAGAAGCTCACACAGCATACTCACATTTGATTATGAAAGCCAGTCACAAGTGCTTAGACTGTATGCCACAGAATCTAAGATATATGTCACCTAAACAAACCCTAAATTCCCACAATTAGATTACTTTTTCAAAGGAATGCGAAAAGATCAATTCTGATAAAGTGCTCTATGTGATCTGTGAATGAACAAGTCTATAGCTATGAACAAGGTATGGATAATGAGAGTTGGCCTCTCACTATTGGAGGAAGTACTGCAAATATGGGAAATGGGGGAAGAATTAACTAACTAACCCAACTGAGATTATCAGTGTGGAGTAATAGTCTGTGATATGTAGGGTTTTGTGAGAATTGATGGCTCATCTTTGCATACACACATGGATGTATACATGTATACAGCCACAAGATGTGGTGTATATGTTATATGTTATATGTTGCTTAACAGTGCAAACTACCTCAAGACCTAGAGCTTAATAAATAACTATGGTCTAGCCTGTGGGAATCTAGGAAGTGGGTGTGTGTAAGTCAGATGCTTCTGAAGGGTCTTTCACAAGGATTCAAGGAAGTGAGACTGTTGTCTCACCTCAGGAGATGGGCCTGGGGGGATCCATTTCCTTCACCTCAAGAGATAGGCCTGGAGGGATCCATTTCCTTCACCTCAAGAGATGGACCTGGGGGAATCCATTTCCTTCACCTCAGGAGATTGGCCTGGGAGGATCCATTTCCTTCACCTCAGGAGATGGGCATGGGGAAGATTCATTTCCTTTACCTCAGGAGATGGGCCTGGGGAAGATCTACTTCCTGACTCATAGAGATTTGACTCTCATCAGTCTCTTGCCCTGTGAGCCTTTCCATAGGTGCACAACATGGCAGCTCAACTCACCAGAGTGAGCAAGAACAGGGGCTCTATAACCTGTGTCTGAGGCCGATCTCATTACCTCCCCATATTCTGCTCATTAGAAGTCAGTCACTCAGTTCACTCCACTCAGAGGTTACAAAACAATGACCCCAGGAAGCAGGAACCAGTGATACCACGTACCTACCACACACACAATTCTGACTGTGTATACATAGTCATGGCCATTCCTTGAAAGGGCCTAACAGCAGCAACATTCACACACCCGTAGATACACCCAGTGTTCAGATAATAGTTTTTAAGTTCCAGCCTTCACAAAACCAGGGTTCCTTAAGAAACAAAGTCAGGGCTGCAGCCTGTAACTCCATGAGCCAGAAAGTAAGGAAGTATTGGCTTCTATCCTACAAATGTGTCAGAAGAATACAGACACCACACTAGAGGACTCCCATTGGCTTTAACTGAGTGTAAACATAAGTGGTCACAACAAAGAATGTAACCTTTGGCTTGAATGTATACCCATGAATACACATCTGTATAGATGTACACACTAGGTAAGTACATGGGGGTTGGGAGAGGTGTGTCTTTCAGTAGAGGTACCTAGTATTTGGAAGCAGATGGAACCAGAAAACCAGCCTGGGGGACAGACATCCTGCTTGTCACCAGCCCACACCCTCCAAAGATGTCCAGCCAATGGGAAGTGAGGGCAGACTTGAGAATCAAAACTTGACCAGACAGGATTGTGCCTTGCCCAGGCCCCGCCTTCACAGCCTCCAGAAGTCCCACCATATACACCATGCCCTCCTGTTCTCAGCCCTGCTCCATAAACCAGAACTTCTTAAATCTTTTTCTACTCAAAACTCTTTATGTGAGAAACTTTTACAGAGTCCCTGGAAGTTAGTATATAAAGCATGTATTATAACATTTATTGATAATAAATAATAAAGACATGCATTTAAAATAATTTTGATTAATATTATGCTATAATAACTCTTCGATGTTATAATATGTAACTGTACTGTTTGTTGAAGATTAAAGCAATCCTGCACACTAGTCAGACAAATGTGCTTCTTTATTTTTCCGTAAAGAATTCAGTCTTTGCTGAATATTTGATGCTGCATGGTTCAGATCATCTTTAACATGTTTCAGAATTGATTGATGTTTTAATATTATAATTGTCAGTGTTGAGAATGCTGCTTTACATAAACGCACAGTATAGAATATGTCAGGACCATCGCAGAAATTGTTGGAAATCTTATCCCAATCCCAAGTCAAAACTCATTCAATGACATTTTAGAATAAAGCTCAAGTCCACAAATCAAATAGAAATCTTTAAAATCAGATGTTCTAACACATCCCAAGTTATGCTAATTTGGTACTTACATGCTGAGAAGTGGCTAGAAAAATATTACACATCTTTGCTTTCCGTAACTAAATCATTATGCTTCTGTAAGAGCATAGCAGCTAGCAAAAGCAATGGGACTTAGAGCCCATAGTCCATGGTCTGAGCCTACGTGTTTCAGAGGGTGATGGCTTCACTTGCCTGGCTTGATGCCTGCCCAGTGCAGAGCTCACACCTGGGCAGTGTGCTCAGGACCCAGATTCTATGTAGCTAAGTCATACCACACCCATGAGCACCACCAGAGACCAGTTGGATTCATCGTGTGTTTGACTTTGAGTTGATTTCTGATCATCCCAGTTTAGACACCTTTTGCTGCAGCCAGTGTTTCCGGACCTCCACCCTGTGGGTGTGGTGGCTCGCAAGGCACTCAGAAGGCTGACGCAGAATTGTCAGGAGTTTGAACTAGCAAGACTCTCTGAAAAACAAAGCAAGGGTCTGGATTGGTTGCTCCGTGGTTAAGAGTACCAGCTACTCTTCCAGAGGACCAAGAGATTCTTCTCCCAGAACTCACATGGCAGCTCATGGCCACCTGTAACTCTAGTTTCAAGAGATACATCACCCTCTTCTGACCTATTTGGGCACCAGGCACTTACACAGGGCACAGATACACACCCAGGCAAAATACCCATACACACAAAATGATAAATAAAAGACCAAAGCCATGGCCAGATTCTGTCCCTCCTATTGCTTTCAGGAACACTGGAGTAAGAAAGGCAAAGGGGGGGGGGGTGCTGTGGAGGTGTAACCTGAGTTAGGATGCCAGCATACATGACAAAAGACGGGCATGGCTCCTGTAGGGAGGTATATGGAGGCAGAAAGATCCTGGGAACTCCCTGGCTGGCCAGCCTAGCTGAAACTGTGAGCTTCCAGTTCAGTGAGAGACCCTTGCTCAAGGCAGCATGGTAGAGAACATGGGGAAGGCATGGGGTGTCCTGCTCTGGCTTTCACACTCACGTGCTTGGTCACACAAAGTGGAAGAAGAAGCTGGGCCAGGAGTGTCTATGACCCAGCATTTAGGTCTGTGTTTGTGTCACCCCAGGCAGCAAAGAGATGGATAGCAGTCTCAGTGTGATTCTCGTCCCTTCTATGCCCATGCAATGCGTCTGTGATAACCCCTCCTGTGGAGTGCCAGCTTTCCTTTTACCCTCTAGTCTATGAAAAGGTGGGTTTTCCTGAGTCTTCAAATCCTGCCATTGTTTGTGGACATAGTCAAGTACAGCTGATGTCCTCAGCCCTGCTTCACTCAAAATCTTTTCCCCCTAATGAATACTAGGATGTGGGTCCAGGGCAAGCAGTGAGGAGGGTGTAAGGGAGAATGGGCTGATGAGCAATGGGAATTGCTCAATACCTGTATAGCCATTTTTTGATAGAATGATGTGTAAACATGGCCAAGGTGTCCTTTTGTGAGATCAGAGTCTGAATTTCTAGATTTTAATGCAGCTTTGTGATAAAAGGTCTGAGTGAGGTGGTATAGACAGTGTCGTGTCAGATCCTGGAGAAGTTTGCCCATGAGCTGAGAGGCAGAGGTTCCAAGCAATATGGGGTCACATTAACAGCTTGGCCTTGTCTATACTGAAAGAAGGAAGGTGGCCCTACATAGAGGCTAGGGGGCAAGGACTGCAAAGGCGGGGTGTGAACTGCCTGGGCAGAAACAGAGAAGCAGATCCCAAGTGTAAACACTGGTTTTCTGCTACACGAGTCTGTTTACGCATTGGCCATTTCCTGGGTCAAAATTAACAGCAAACTCCACAGTGAAATGGCTGTGGGCCAGTTTAGTCAGGAGAAACCACTCGTTTCATGTGTATATTTAGAGCAGACAACTCAAACTCTCACCCACGGCTGCTTGTGCCATACAGGAGTTTGGCCGGACTCTTGCATGCAAAGTACAGCTAGTTGGCCTTAGTCCTTAAGAGGAGTCTAGTCTAGACTTCTGACTTCCCCTTATAGTCTTCAGGAGGCGGAGAGACTGGCTGATGTCCCTGCACACTGCAAGCCTTGCCTGGATCCCCCTGAGGGGAGTACCTGGGGGAACACCAGCTTGCCAGGGACGCTCTCCACTGCAGGAAGTCAGGCAGGCTCCCCAGCCAAAGAGTTCTTATGGGCTCAAGGGATTAAAACCCACAATCACCCTTTCCTGCTCCACCCTCTGCTTCAGGGGAGGCGCTGGCCTTTGGCCAGTAGGCCTTTCTGGCTCTTGCATCTCAAGTTAGACACAGCCTTTCTGTCCCTGTGGCAAAGCAGCCCCTAACATTGCCAAGCTTCTTCCAGAAAATGGAGGTGAAGCTGCCCCTTCTTCTGGGGACTCTAGGCTAGACTCTAGTGTCAGACTCAAGTGACGTGGTGCCTATGATGGCATGAAGACTATTTCTGGTGGTTGGTTTTCAAAACCCCTTAGAGGCTCAGGGCTAGCTTATGAAATGTCAGGCGTTGACCCAGCCCATCCCTCCCAGTGCCAGATGTCCCTCTGTCCTTGCCAGGAACATTGCCCTGGGGATACTCCATGGAGAGTCCCAGGGAAAGAAGGTGATCTTCAAGGCAGGAGAGGGGAGGGCCAGGTGCCTTCCTCAGTAGTTGCCTATCTCTGGTAAGTCCCCTCCCACCCATGCCTAGACCCCAATTAAACACTTTGTGCTACACACATAGAGACTGGAAGGGGTACTAGTGGTGGGGGAGTGGTTAAGAGGAGATGGAAGGAATGATTAAAATACATGTATGCATGTGTGAAATTGTCAAAAAAGTGAATAATTAATTGTGGTATAACAAACAACAAGCCCTAGAATTTTCCTTAAAGTTTGCAGTTCGGCGCTTTTAGTCCATTTCAGGGATTGTATGACCACCAGTATTGTCTACATCAGAACATCTTCATGGTTTATAAAATAGTCATGTGGGCTGATGGAATGGCTCAGCAGGTAAGGCTCTTGCTGCCTGAAGATCTGAGTTCAATCCCAAGAATCCCCATTGTAGCAGGAGAGCATGGACTCCTACAAACAGTTCAATACACCTGCACTGCAACACACACACACACACACACACACACACACACACACACACACACTAAATTAATAGCAACATTAGAAACAATCATTTACTTCCTCTCCCACCCCACTCCTGCCGCTGGCAACTACTGATATCCTGGTCGTTTGGGTATCTTATATGAGTAGAATCATGTGATCTTCCATTCCTGGCTCCTTACACTGAGTGTGATGTTTTCCAGGTTTATCCACATCCCAGCCTGTGTCAGTACTGGATTCCCTTCCTTCCTTCCTTCCTTCCTGCCTTCTTTCCTTCCTTCCTTGCTTCCTTCCTTCCTTCCTTCCTTCCTTCCTTCCTTCCTTCCTTCCTCCTTCCTTCCTTCCTTCCTTGCTTTCTTCCTTCCTTTTTTCCTTCCTTCTTTCCTCCATCCCTCCCCCTCTCTCTTTCTCTCTCTCTCTTTCTTTTTTGTTTTATTTTTCAAGACAGGGTTTCTATGTGTAGCTTTGGAGTCTGTCCTGGAACTCGCTCTGTAGACCAGACTGGCCTTGAACTCATAGAGATCCACCTGCCTCTGCCTCCTAAGTGCTGGGATTAAAGGTATGTGCTACTACCATCTGGCATGAATTTTTTTTCAAGAGTCAGAAACAGTGTGTTGCAAACACTAATTGAGAGCTGCTGTTTTCAGTTTTCCATCATTATGAGTAGTGTTGCAAAGCATCATTATTTTTTAAACTTATTTATTTATTTATTTATTTATTTATTTATTATACAGTGTTCTGCCTGTATGCATAAGAGGGCACCAAATCTCATTGTAGATGTCTGTGAGCTATCATGTGATTGCTCAGAATTGAACGCAGAACCTCTGAAGAACAGCCCATGCTCTTAACCTCTGAGCCATCTTCCCAGCCTGACATCATTATTTTTAAAGGAAATATTGAATACTGCCAGGAAAAGGGTGAAGGGAATGTATAATTTTTCTCTAATTTCTTCATTGTTTATATTTCATTTTTAATTTTCTAAGAGTAAACATGGTTTATCTTAAAGGGAAGACACAGAAACACTGTCTCCAGGGTGACCAACTCAAGAGGAGGAACTTCCCACACCTGGTACCCACTTCAGGCTCTAAGTCTAAGCTTCATGACACACCCACAGCATATCTGTAACATCACTAACATCTTCTGGTAATGTAACTGGTGGCCATGCCATATTCAGCTTCCCGCCACTGAGACAAAAAGCCCAAGGAAATCAAGTTAAAGGAGGGAAGTCACTTCACATCCCTAATCACTGGAGATTACATGAACCATAGCAGATGTCCTTCCTACCCGATAGGTGAGACTCCATGGAATAACCATCAGGGACAAAGTAAAGGAACTGACATGGCACTCATTGCTGGTGAGATGGATACTAGGATAATCATTGCAAAAGCCAGTGTAGAGATTCTTCAAAATTCAGCACAGAACTAGTGCAGGATCCAGCAAGTCTATTTGCTTATATCTCAAAGAGTGGGAAAGAAGTTATGAAAAGAAACAAAGAGGTAGAAGTGATTCAGTGTCTGTCAATGGATAAACGGATGCATACAATGTGGGCCAGACATGCAGTGGAACAGCAGTCATCATTTAAAAAAAAAAAAAAAGTCAGACACAGGCTACCACATGGCCGATCACTGATGGCACTACGCTAAGTGAAATAAACCAGTCGTAGAAGGACAAACTCTGTGTGATTCCACATGCATGGGTTTCCTGGAGCTGTCAAATTCATAGAGAATGAGATTGCAATAGTGGCTGCCAAGGGTACAGGGAGAGAAAATACGGAGTTATTTAACAGGGACAAGTTTCAGCTCAGCAAGATGAAAATAAATGAGGTTGGTTGTACAATAACATGAGTGTAGTCAATGTCATCATAGGGAAATTAGCCAGACTTAGAAAGACAGACAGCACATTTAATATTAATGCATCCTTGCAAGTATGTGGATACATAAGGAAGGAGATAATGGGAGCCAAATGGGGGTCCAGGAGAAAAGGAATGGCATGGGGTGAATATAGTTGAAGTTATGTTATACTTGAAAAAAGTTGCCTATGTGAAACCAAATAATACATAGAATGAGTACACACCAAGAAAGCTTTTAATAAAATGTCTATAGATTTGAGTAAGATACAATATGATGTGTATATGATGCTCAAAGAAGCACACTAAAAAAAGTACAAATAAATAAATAAAGGTTGAGAGTAACATACATTTTGCATTTTGCAACAACTGAAAATTAAGCACATCAGTAATGTAGATTTTCAGTCATCCCAGAAAACCAGGGCCTAGGAGTGTGCATTTTCACAGCCCTATCATGGGTGGAGGCCAGACCAGTGTGCACAATCCAGCACACCCTGTGGCTGTCTGGGAGTCCTTCCAAGGCAGGCCTCTCCAGAAACTGCAAGTTCATGTGTTGGAGAGAGGTCAGACAGGCCAGGGCCATGGGGCAGCACCAGGATGGTGACAATGTGCTGGGTTTTTTGTTTGTTTGTTTGTTTGTTTGTTTTGTCAACTTGACACAGCCTAGACATATACTGGAAGAAGGAATATTCATTGAAAAGATGCCTCCATGATTTTGCCCTGTAAACAAGTCTGTGGGGTGCTGTCTTGTTTAATGATTGATGTGGGATGGCTCAGCTCAGTGTGGGCAGTACTGACCCTGGGAAATCATCCTGGGTTATGTAAGAAAGCAGGCTGAACAAACTATGGGGAGCAAGCCAGGAAAGAGAACATCTGCATGGCCTTATGCATAAGTTCCTGCCCTGACTTTCCTTCATGATGGCATTAATTGGGACACATAAGCTGAAATAACCCTTTCTCTTCACACTGTTTTTGGTCATGCTATTTCTCTGAGCAATGGGAGTCTTAACTAAGGCAGGGATTTGTGCCAGGTCATGAGGAATTCCTATGTGTCTTAGGGAGGCTTTGTGATGGTATTTGAACTTTGGGCTAGAAAAGCTGTCGAATGATCAAAGCTCAGAGGGCTGTTCTGTGGGAGCCTGGAAGGTAAGAATGTTTACAAGTCTGCCTCGTAAAGTTTCAGAGGGAAGTAAAGACTCTATGGGGCCATTCCATATTTTGAATTCAGAATTTGTGTCTGGTCAGCTGGGACTGAAGAGCCAGAGTGATTAGGAAGAGACCAGCTTTACTGAAGATTATAAATCTGGGAGTTATTCCTCAGAGCCAGAACCCAGAAGCTGTGGCCCAGAGGGGGCCAAGGCTACATCTCATGTTGGCAGCCAAACTTGGTAATGTGTGAGAGGTACCCAAGTGGTACTGGTTTTGAAAGCACGAAAGAGTCATGACGAACAACCAGGTTTGGCCCTGTTGTAGGCTGTGAGGCCAGTGGAGAAGGTACAGACTCTGTTGCAGTTGAAGCTCCAATACTGAAGGGGTTGTGGGAAGAAAGTGAGGGCTGACACCTTGTAGCAAAGTTAGAGTCCCTGGAGAGAGACCAGGAAAGGCTAATGATGAAGGTGCAGCCCAATTGCTGTACAAATCCCAACATTTTGGGGATGCCAGTACCATAAAGGATCACCAAGGACAGCAGCAGCCTCAGAGGAGTTCTCGCCTAAGCCACAAGACAAGCTGTGGGTATGGTAGCACTGGAGGAGGGCCACTGTTAAGCCCTTTGGACCCCACAGGATTATGAGAGGGTCCCAGAGGTGAAGAGTGGAACTTTTTACACTTTTAGACCTTGGTTTTGCTTTGTTCTGATTGTGACTGTTCCCTGATTCTTCCCTCTTGGAATATGAAATGGTGTAACTTTTTAAAATTGTTTTATGGGATCCAACAGTTAAGACACTGGACTTTTAGGGTGACTGTAATTTTAGAGAGGCTTTGAACTTTGAAAAAAGACACTGGGTGTTTTGAAGAAAATGAACTTTTATTTTTATTGCTTTTTTAGACAGGGTAGAGACAACTTTTAAAGTGTTTGAATTTATAAAGGTTGTGGGACTTCTAAAAGTTGGAATGTTTTCTATTATAATATTATTAATATGAACAAGAAAGGGAGGTTTATGGTTTAACAGTAACGTGTCATGTGTCAAGTTGACAAGGGGTCCATTGAGCTGGTTGGTTTTTGTCAACTTGACACAAACTAAATATATCTGGGGGAAAAAAAAGAAACCTAAACTGAGGAAATGTCTCTATAAAATTGGCCTGTAATTATTGTCTTGATTAATATTCAATGTGGGAGGGCCCAACACACTATGGACATTACCTCCCCTCACCCCGGCAGGTGGGTCTCAGTTGCATAAGAAAGCAGGTTGAGCAAGCCATAGAGAGCAAGCCAGTAAGCAGCACCTTCCATGGCCTTTGCTTCAGTTCCTGCCTCCAGGTTCCTCTTCTGCTTGTGTTCCTGCCTGGGCTTCCCTCAGTCACAGACTAAGATTTGTATACATATGCCAAATAAGCCCTTTCCTTCATAAAATGCTTTTGGTCACTTGTCTTTACCACAGTAATAGAAACCAAACTGAAAAAATAAATTTAAGGAACCACATCTTTGTTCACTTGTTGGGAGACGACTATCATTCTGAGATGAGGATTCACAGAGCCCAGTCTGGCCTCATACTTGCTATGGAGCCTTGATGGCTTTGAACTCATGGTTTCCCTGCTTTCACTGCCCAGGGGCTTCAATTACAGACTTGTGTCATCACATTTGGCTAATATGGCAACTTAGAGAGCAATGTTCAGATTCAGGGCAGCCCCCTGAAGAAGCCACTGGCCTATTTTTTAGAAATGGAATCAGTGCTGATTCCCAAGTCCAAGAGAGGTTTCAATGGCTAAATGGATTATGACTCTTTGAAAAACAAAAAGAACAAGACTAGAGAACTCATGTTTCCCAGTTTCAGACAGCACTCACAACAGCGTGGTACTGGCATAGACCTAGATGCATAGACCAATGGAAGAGGATTTCAAGTTCATAAATAGAGGTAGAGGGGATCCACTCCCTTGCTTGCCTTCCAACCACCCACACACTGCACCACCCCAGGAACATGTGAGTTCTTTATATACAGAGCCTGATAGAGCTCTTCAGGTCCAGTCAGCCCATGTACCAAGATGCTTGCTGCCTCACAGTGTCCTCTGAACCACAATAGGAACTTCCAGCCTGGCCTCTACCCCACAGAACTCCACCAGAGGATGGCATAGTATCTTGGTGCTCACCCTCATGAAGCACTATTCACTGTGACTCCAGCCTTTGCCACCCAAGGACCACTTACCTACCTGTAGGACCAAGTGAGAAGATTGAAGCAAGAACCTTCTAAGCTTACAGAGAGGCTCAGAAGTTTTACCTCTACCTAGCTGAGCAAGATCACTTCTAATACCTCATTACCTTATCAATAGAGTGGCCCCAAGACTGAGCCCCATACAACATTCATCTGATCCACAACCCAACAAGGTTTGGTAACAGAAAACAAAGATCCAAGTGCCCACTCATCAAGGCAAGACCAAATATCGACACCAAGAGACAACACCAGTGGCCTAACTCCAGATGCCTAGATTCTATCACAAAGCACAAACAACATAAGTAACCAAAACAACACGTCTCCTCCAGAAATCAAATAGCCCACCGTAATGCTCCCTTGGCTGATGCATAAGACAGTGTGATTTTAAAACTTCAACTGTAAATGTGTTCAGAAATAAATCCACATATCTATGGAAAAACTGATGTGTAATGAGGGTGTCAAGGTCTCTCGATGGTGGTGGGGAAAGGTCTTACAACAAATATTGCTTGGAATAAATTTAGACCCTTACCTCATGCCCTTCACAAAACTAACTCAAGTGGGACTACACCTAAAATTAAGAGCTAAAAGCATAAATCTCTTAGAAGAAAGAGATATGAGGCTAAATCTACATGCTCTTGGACTTGGCAATGAACATCTGAATGACACCGAAATATGAATGACAAATAAAAATAGAGAAATGATTGCATTAAGTTAAAATTGTACATAAAAGTGCATCCAAGGACATCCTGTAGAACAGGAGGGAAACATTGACAAATCATGTATCTGGTGAGGGTCTGGTATCTAGATTATATAAAGCTTCCTTGCCATTCAACAACAGAAGCACAAGTCAGCTGACATAGGGCAGAGGGAGGTACCACATATTTTGGTTGAAGAACTTAGTGGCATCAAGCTGGGACTGACCTGAAAACCCTTCTCCCTGCCATCCTGCTTTCACAGTGCTGGAAGGTGCCATGCATGCCAGTCGGGGAGAAAAGATTTGTCTTACCCAGTGCTGGACCATGTGATTATATCAACCTTCCAGGCAAAATGTGCCTGATGGGAAATGTCATTCTGTAAATATGTTTCTCTTATTGGTTAATTAATAAAGCACTATTGGCCAATAGGAAAGCAAGATAGGCAAGACTAGGAGACAAGGAAGACAGAGGAAGTAGTAGGGAGGAGTCAACATGGAGAGACTGGAGAGAGCAGAACCCCAGCCCCTCTCTCCGTTAAGATGAGACCACGTGGAAATACTTAGATTAATAGAAATGGGTTAATAGTTAAAATAGAGCTAGCCGATAAGAAACTAGTAACTGGACAACAGAATTTTCTATTAATACAGAGTCTCTGTGTGTTATTTGGGGGTGGCACAGCTGTGGAATCGACGGAAAACTACTCATAACATGTGCCCACTGGTGCAATAACAGCATATTCTGGGGACAACCAACTTACTTCTGGTCAGATCTGAAGCCTGCTCCAGAGGAAAGAAATCTGCCTGGTTAAACCTGGTCAGAAGCCAAGCTCGGGTAGTCAGAGGTTCCAAGGGGGAATCCTATTGATTTGTCAAGCAAACATGTTAAATTGCCTCATACCTATTTACATTTATACCCATAGACTCATGCTGCCTTCAACCTTGACTGGAGCATCTCCTTTCTGCAGGGCACAGTAAGTCAGATTCATAACTAGTCCAAGTGCTGAGAACAAGAGATTGCTGGAGTGCTCAACTCTAAATGGGCCATCAACTTCCTCTACTGCACAGCATGCAGGGAAATTTTAGGAAGAGGGAACAGAAAGAATGTAAGACCTGGGGGGCTGGTAGGGGTGCTGCAAGATGCTGTCCTTTGGATGTGGTGTGCTTGCTGCACTTATGGACTCCCTGCAGCTGCAGTTCCCTATGTCCACCCTGCACAAGGTCAAGCAAGATCAGTCAGCATTCTAGAAAAGGCATGAGTGGATTCAGTGGGGGAAAAGGAAAGAAGGGAGGGAGGGAGGGAGAAAGGGAGGGAGGGAGGGAGGGAGGGAGGGAGGGAGGAAAAGGAGGACAGGAAGGGAGGGAGAGAGGAAGGGAGGGAGGGAAATGAGGAAAGGGAGGGAGGGAGGGAGGGACGGAGGGAGGGAGGGACGGAGGGAGGGTGGACTGAAACTGGGAGAGAAACATAATGGGAGGTGTCCTGTGGGAAGAGAGATTTGGGGTTGAATATGATCAAGACACAATGTATACATACATGTCTGAATTATCAGAGAATTACTGAAACTTTCTAAAAGTAAAATATTCTAGAAGTCAGCAAAGGACTTAAAGAGGCAGTTTTCCCTGGAGATACAGAAGCCAATAGATACCTGAAAGGTTGCTCAGCATCACAAATCATTAGGGAAACAGAAATCAAAGCCACAGTGGGGCACTGTTTCACCTTCACTGTTGCTCCAGCCCTCAAACAGAAAGACAATCTAGCTGGCCCCCACTTGCAGTCACAATGCTAGGGAGATAGAGACAAGAAGGTCCCTGGGACTCACTGGCCTGCCAGCCTAGCCTAATCAGTAAATTCCAGGTCAGTGAGAGACCCTGTCTCAAAAAAGTCAAGGTAGATGTGCCTGAGTAAAGACACTCTACACACACATGTTCACACAGCACCAACCAAATCCATGCATGCCATTTATACCCACACATGCAAATGCACACATGCAGGAAACCAGTAACAAGAGCTGGCATGGATATAAACTGATAACTGATATAAATACATAACCTCACACATTGTGTGCAGCTACTTGGAAAACAGTTTGGCAGATCCTCAGCAAGTAAAATGATCAATTATAACATCATTCAGCATTTCTACTCTTAAGTATACTCCTACCCCTAAGGGATGAAAACAAACAAACACATGTTTGTAGCAATATTTACAGCAGTCAAATATTGGAAATTGCTTGTGTCTATCAATGGTTAGTGCAACAAAATGTGACCTATACACAATGGAATAGTATTTAGCTTTCCAAATAAAACTATGACACCCCTCACATAATATGGCTGTAACACACATGCTCTCACAGTAAGAGTCTTTCATAGGCAGGGGGACTATACTCTACACTGATAAGCAGTGTAGAACTGTAAACTCGGGAGTCATTTTTTGTCACTAAACATATCATCTCTACATACCCATAAGCAATGCATTGCCACAGTTTATCTCTGGCTGGAATATCTCTGATGGCAGGAATTTTTCAGCTTCTTTACAACCCTGTGAGGCACTATCATCCATGCAGTCTGTTGTTAGTTGAAATGTGCATAGGACTACATTTCCAAATGCTTCATTTTACAATCTTCAAAGAGGGAGGAATAAGAGTCACAGAGCCTGGGTCTGATGTATCCCATCACCCTTCTTCCATGTCACTGGCTCCAACCTGATTGGAGCACTAAGGGAATCCCAACAAAGACCTTGAGTCCCATCAACAGCCCCTGCTCAGGGTTTGCAAAACACTGCCTGGAAGGCTCACACAGAAGGGCATGGTCATGCGGAGGACACCAGGCAGAGGGCCTCCCTTCGTTGGTCAAGGGGGTGCCACTCTGCCAGGCTCAGGGCCAGCTCCTCTGCCCACCTGGCTCCCATGGCCTGCACCCTCTCTTTTCCTGTACTCTGTCCTTCCCTCCTCCTTTGGGTCCTTGTGTCCAGCACATATTTGAAGCATCCAAGAACCCAGGAAGCTGCCCCACTGTGTGCCCAGCACTACATATGTGGAGTACCAGGACCTGAGGGTGGACCTCCTGGTCCCCTGTTAGTCAAGAGTGAGAATTAATCCAAATCATGCATTATGCAAATGTAAGACTAAAATAGAGCTGTAAGTTCTAGTAACTTCCAAGCCTGGAAGGGGATGTATCAAGATCATTCTGGTATGATCAGGCCCTATAGAAACATACTTGCTGACATGGAAAGAGCTAGAAAGGGTTTGTCTAGCATGGTATACCCATAGCTGAGGGCTTGGATCTGATCTCAGCTAATATACTCTAAGTGGAGAGTAAACCACCACACAGCCATTCAGCATGACCATGTATGCCCCAGGGTCTGCAAGATTTCAAAGACCTTGCACAGAAAAGTGAGATGAAATATCTCATGAATAGGTTTTTATATTGATGACATGTTTGTTTCAGTAAACTATAGAATTAAAGTTAACTTCACTTATTTTTTTTTAAGTGTAGCTTTATCTCATTTACAACCATGGTAGCATCTCACACATGCTATTTCATTGTGTCTGGAACTGAGCTGAAATTGCCTTTTTTTTTTTTTTTTCTTAAGACAGAGCCTCACTTTGTAGCCCAGGTGAACCAGCCTTCCAAGTGTTGACAACACAGGAGTGTGCAGTGTAAAAGGATGCTGACCAAGCTACTGAGCCTCACTGTGGTGGAGCCGGTGAGGAGAAGCAAAAGCAGGCAAGTTCTCAGTTGTCCTCAGTTCTTCTGTCTGTTTTAGCGTATTGTACATATTCTACCTGTTTTAGCATTACATTTACAGTCATTAACAAATGGAGAAAGAAAAACCTCATGGGCTGTCTTCCCTGAACACTGCTTTCATGCCCCATGCCAGAGGACCTGCCTGTCATGATGCTCTGTTACTAGGAGGAGGTTCCCTGACAAGAATTCAGTCAACATGAAGCAAGTGGAGCATTACCAACCCTGCGGGGAGGGGCAGGCGCAGGGACATATCAACTCTATTGGGAGAGGATATCTGTGCTTGCCTTATTCACAGAGTGGCAAACGTGGGTGAGGAATGGCAACCAGGAGGGAGGGGACATAGGAAACACAAGAGGCCCAGATGCTGGGGAGAACCTGGAACCAATGATAGCTCCTCCAGCACTGTAAACACACACACACACACACACACACACACACACACACACACACACACACACACACACACACACACCAACTAAAGATGATTTCCAGAAAATAGTGAGTTAATAC